>JAFIDM010000007.1:31091019-31155306 GCA_023159025.1 Thereuonema tuberculata | reverse complement strand
TAGGTCGGATGACCGAGGAGGCCAAAGTACATGGTCCACACGCAGTGGCGGATTTACACTTTTGCCGCCTATGGGCTATGCCAGATTTGCCGCCCTTCCTCCTGACCCTCCTGTCTGAATATATCACTTGCAAACTATACTGATGTTTATGTTTTAGTTTTGAGCTAAGTTACTGATAATTTACAACTCGTCTATTCGTTAGAATTTACTTACTCAGAGTATGAAAACAAAAATATATAGACCGATAATGATGTATTCCTTTCCTTAAGTACACATTCTAAAAATATGTTGTAAAACGTTGTTGTACAGAAAATTAAACATCAAAGTTAATTTAAATAATTGGAATAAATTTCGTACATATCAGTCGCAGAAGATATGTATTACAAAGTAAATACAGGTATAACCAAATGATGAATCATTCTGATTCAAGTAAAAAATTACGCTCTGTTCGCATATAGCTTACAGACACATCAAAAAGCCAGGAAATGTCTGTTTCTTTTTATGTTCCCTCATTTTCTGCTTGTAATATGACAGTTAATATTTTTTTGAATATTTTTTTGCCGCTCCCTAAAGTTGCCGCCCTGGGCTGTAGCCCTTTTAGCCCTCATGTAAATACGCCTCTATCCACACGTCCTATCCATCGATTGGGAAACACCTCATTTGAACAATACCTGTGAAAGGTGTAGTGATTTCAGAATTGCATTTCAGAAAAATCAACAGATGATTAAATTATAAATATAAAGCTATCATTCTGTGGCTTTCTAAATGAAGTTTCCATATCTCGGGAACGAAGCCAAATCACCCATAGCCTTATCTTATAGTTTGTTTTCGCTGAGAATAACCCATCTGAACACTTTGGCGAAGTTTGTTACTGCATTTAGATCGCAAAACTCTGCTGTCTTACAACTCCAACTACTAAACCAATTTGAATGCGGTTTTCACCATTCGGTAGGAGATGTAGCAGGGATTATTTAGGGTCACTTGTTATCAATTGTTAATTTCTATAACATTGAAATCAGTATATATATCTTCATTGCTTCGTGTGAATGAAGTAAACATGAATAACAATTTGCATCTTTGAATTGAATAATATTTTGGACAATGATTTCCAATAGGACGTAATGAGTGAGCCGGCGGGCAACATCTGGAGCTCCAACAATAGGAGTTTTGAACGATGATCACGTGAAATGCGTGGATGGAGTTGATGCGTATCGTTGGTTAGAAGTAGTCTGGAAGCGGAAGATGGATATGGCTTGACTTGTAATTCCTGATGAATTCTGAATGGACGGAGTTTATGCAGAATTATATAAGATAAGAATTTCTGCTGGAATGGTTAAAATTAACCATGAGATTTTTCTAGTTTTGTTTACATAAGTATTAATATGATATTAATATTTGTAGGAGAATACAGGCACGTTAGTAATAGGATAGGACTTTTCACTGGAACGATCGGACGCCATCTTGTTTTTAAATCTAACCGAGATAAGGAAACTAATGTATTTATGACGGAAAGGAGATAAGAACTGGATCGTATTATTCCAAGAAGGAATGTAAGTGACTTTTAGTACAATTTTACAATATCCCGGAGATTTTCAAGTTAAGGAAAAAACACATCGATTGATGAAGAGAAATAGCTTTATAATGATTCAAGCGTGTGTAAGATTAATTAACCCAAAAGATTATTGAATCATTTATTCAGTGTGAACTTTGAATTAGAAACTTAATTGAACTTTAAGTGGATACAGTGAACTTTAACGAAAAGAATACTTACAGGCCTAAAGCTTAGAAAGACTTTGAACTCTTAAGAACTATATCTAAATGTTAACACGATAATCAATCAAGACAAGCATTTGAATCATATTTAAATAATACAAAAAAAAAATATTTTTGATGTTAGTATGTAATATTTAAAAAATTGTGTTATAAAAAAAAAAGACAGAAATCACTCTCTGCTACCAATATAAATTCTTTATCACTTTACAACCTTACAGTAGTTTTCAAAAAAGAAGGGTTTGCCACATATGGGCATTATGTAGCGATCGAGTTTGTCTGGAACAAACGTCACCAGTCATGACGTCATCAACTTGAACTCCGAGCAGTCAGTTCAAGATGGCGTCGTTTTGTGATCGCATAAGCATGACGAAGAAAGGACAAACTTTGCGTAGCCAAGCAAGGAACGTTTTTAATTCTTTCATTTTTAATTATTATTATGTATTCGTAACTGTAGAAAATACAAAAACCAGAATGTTTTTGTAATGTTTATAAGATTCAGTTACGGATTTGAGCAATGGATGGCGCTGTTACGTCCTCAAAACATCAATCTATAAGCAAATTACGTCATCAAAAGCTCTTCTTTCATAAACTGAACTGTAGGTATTCAGTGACGAAAAAAGTTCAAATCCTCAGGGGATTACACGAATTAAGACACTTTTGTAAACCGAAAAAGAAACATAATGCCGCTGCATCTTTTCATTATTGCGCTTTACGATTAAGACAAATGGTTTATCGCTTTTGAACCATTCAATTAATTTCGATGCAGTTTTATAGAGGATTAATTTGTTCTTCATTAAAAGGTAAAATCATCTCTGTATCGCCTAAAGAACAGGGATAATAAGAGACAAACGGATGCACACTATGAACTTTTTTTTTTTAAGTTAATTGTTTTTTGCTTTATGTAAATTCATACACTAATTGTTAGTTAATTAGTTACGTAAAAATAATAATAATAATATATATCTATAGATACAAAGCGCAAAAACTAGGTTTGTATAATAAAAAGTTTAATGGGTGCAAATAAAAGGGATTATCAACCTGAGCCGAACGACATAGATGCGAAGGCAATGAAGAGGTCCTTCGACGTTATGTAGACGATCTCTTCTTAATCCTAAAGGCTACGGCGAAATTCACCATTGAGAAAGAAAACAATCAAGGAATAGAATTTTTAGATTCCTATATAAGAAAAGAAACTCAAAGCTTCATTACGTCAGTTATTTACCGGAAGTCCTCGCATACTGGTGTCACGTGACATTAAACACCGAATGTACCCTGGGTTTTAAAAGAAACGTTATCCACATGGCAGTAAAGAGAGTGTTTTGTGTATCTTCAAATATAACAATCTACGATGATGAGTCATTACAAACTGAATAACAGATAGCAGCTTCGCTTTACGAAAAATGCTATCGCGAGCTCCCTGCAGAGGTTATACAATCCTAAACAATATCAATAGCAAACTGAACCGGCTTTGTATTTATCTCTGTTAATTATCCTTATTTAAACATATTGGACGGCATAACATAGGAATTACAACAACAGTGCAAAATACCATTAATTACAAGAACAATATTCCTAAAGATGATTTGCCGGAGTTTAAGAACAATTGTATTTATGGAATTCGATGCTTAAACGAATCGTGTATAGATAGATAGAGGTAAGTCCAAACGCCCCTTAGGAACTCGCTTGAAGGAGGATGGACGGTTCCATCCAGTTATTTTGGTAGAGAAAAAGTAACTAAAAAAGTATTACTTGCGGAAGTTTCAGGAGTAGCTCCTAATATTATTGATCAAATCTTACAACAAAGTGTCAATTGCTTCTAAGATATCATCTTGAAATTGAAAGATTGATATTTTTTTCTTCATTCCAGTTGTGATTCGATCTTAAGAGAATTTCTGTTTCTTTTTTTCACCCCCGCACTTGTATTGCCCTTTGCCTAAATCCATCGATGGGACTTAACCTTCATGAATCGACTCAACCATCTTTGGTGTTTTATCCTTTATAAGCGAATATGTTTCTTGCTGATCCTTAGTGGCGTTTGAGAAAGAGAAACCAGCTAGTCTTGCCTAGTTCATGTTTTTAGTAAATACGATATTTGTATATTTTTATTCCTATGTACCGGGCAACGCCGGATCCTTCCGCTAACATTTCAGAAAAGACACTGTTGGTCTGATCCTATTGTAGAGCTTCAGTATCTGAGATCAAATTTAAGAATTTTGATCAACTGAGTTTTGACTTTGGAAGTATTTCATCGTAGGAGATTCGAAGGTTAGATTTTGATACAATTTATTATTTAAAAGTTTTAATAGAAAACAAAAAACAAAAATCCTAACTTTTGGAACAAATTAGTCAAATATTTATACTCTCTACTGAAAGTCTTTACAGCGAATACGAATTGGATAAGTTGTTTAAAAGTTAAGATGATAATAATAATAATAATAGAGTCTCAAAATACAAGCAATTTATAAAACTTTTTCTAACTGATTTGATTCGATAATATTTTTTCATTTCACAAATACGCGTCTCAATCGCTACATTGTCTTTAATTTGTTTGTTAAATTTTTTTTCGAATATTTACTTAATTTACACTTTTCAAATAATATTTTTCTTCTTCTTCTTTTCTTAGAGTTTTTGGACTCTTCGATGGCACCAAAAGTAAACCTAGTGACACAAAAGGACAAGAATGTGTCCCAAGTTAAGTTTGATGACACACCTGCTCTCACTTGTCACTGTCCTTCCTCCCCCTCCCTCACACAACTACCTGGTGAAATAGGATCTGCCTTCTCAAATAGACAAATGGTTGCACAACAACATCTCAAAACACACACACACCCACTCTCTTAACACATTGGCCTCCAAAATAACCTCCAGGATTTCTTCACGAATTTAATAAATAGTAATGATGGAACAGACTATTTTATTAATTAAGTCTCTCTTGTTTTTCCTACTAAACAAAGAAACACATTTGATGATAATCATAAATCGTTTAAGAACATATGCGAAAGATCTATGGGGTTCAGAAACGAAGATATCTCATGAGATGAGATAAAAAGGTAAAAAAAAATCTTTCAATTATTTATTGTAAAAATGAAAAGAAGAGTGCATTTGTTTGTTTTCCTTTATTGGAATTAGAAGTTAAAGTTTGGAATTAGAAGGAAATTATAAAACCAAATCTTAGTGAAATAATCCAATGGCCGTTGTTTATTGCTAATATTCTAAAGCAAATTATTAAAGAAAAGGTAACAACAGTGAATGAAAACCAAATTCGTTATTTGTTAAAATTCCTATTTCCATCTTTTCCTTTGTTTTGTTGTAACTAATAATAATAATATATTTGTAGTTTACTAATGTGAAGTAGTTAAATTACTTTTTGGCATATCGTTCCTACCATTGGATTAGTTCGTATTGAAATCTCCAATGTTAATCATGTGAAGTTTTTCTCTGATCAACCTATGGTAGAAAAGCAGAGACTATTTTAACGGAAGCAAGAGTGGATTCGGGAGTGGTTTTTCTCGTGGATTTCCTCAGGGCATTTCAAGAAATTATTAAGTAATTCTCTGGGCTTAAAGGATTTCGCCATTGCAGTCTCTTTAAAACATTTCACGGCCTCAATCTGTAACTGACATAAAGGATCCAAATACATCAAATACAAAAAGAATATATGGACTGAACAGTTACGAAATTCTTTGCTGTTCCTCACCTTCTGTTACAGTTCAATTGAAAAAGATCTGTTTAATTTGAAAGTCACGTGCATCATCCATTACCTCACTTCGTGATTAGAAAGATCAAGTAAAATAATAACAGGGTTTCTGTACAATTTATTAACAAAATGTTTTATTTCTAATGCCATTGATTTTAGTAATTGTTTTTTAATTTCTCTTTAATTACTTTGTAACCAAATCATTTCAACTCATTATGAATCACGTGGTTTTCTCATTGGTATTACTTTCGCATATCATAAAAAAAAAAGCCAAGACAAGATTGAACCTGAGCCCGTGAGACAACAGTTGATATCAATGGGAAATCAACGAACTGGATCCACTAAGAAATATCTCAACGACAAATAATTAACGTTTTTGTATTACTTAGCTCTAAACTATATTTTAAATATATTCTGGTTAATATCTATAAACATAACAATAAAAAGTAGAAAAAAAAATGTAGAAAGCCACGATCCTAGAGAGGATTGAACGGACATCCTTCAGTTGAATCACGATGTTTAGTCACCTTCTCGAATAACAACATTCTCGGGGATCTGAGAGTAACGTTTATTGTCTTTGAGTTTCCGTTGTTTCCGAAGTTTTTTAATAGATGATTATTATTGCGTTAATAAAAGGAGATAAGTAAGAAATTAGAGAGAGAATTACTTTATAAACTGGTAAATGCAAAGTAATCAACTGAAGCAAAAATAATATTTAAAAAAAACCAAACGTAGTCCTTGTGAATTCTTTGGGATGAAAGAATCTAAGTTTATTTCTTTAAAATCTCCTCAGAGCGAATCCTCCACCAAGAAACTCACATGAGAACGGAACCCTCGATACTCAAGAGATGATAGACTGAGGTCTTAACAACCTCTCTATCACTTCCTAAGTTTAATAGAATAAGGAAAAAATGATAATAAGACAACAAACTTCTATCTTTATGGAAACCATTCAGTTATACGACGAATTTCTCATTCCCTGGCGAAACCCCCATAATACTGTATGTAATTCACTTATACGAATAATTTTTGGTTCCCCCTCATATTCGTATAAGTGAGACGTCACTGTATATAAGTTTTTTTGGTAGCATCGGTTGTATATGCTATTAAACTAAAAGTGACGTCACGGTTACGTGTTGTTAAGACCTCTCTCACTCTGAGTGCAGGGGTTTGGTTCTGTTGTGAGTTTTGTGGTGAACAATCTGATTTGGATAGGTTTTCTCGGGATTCTCCAGTTTCATTTTTGCAGGTTTTTTTTTTTATAATTAGACTTCAGTTGGAAATGAGGAATAATAATATATCAGAAATTAATTGTCTGAATGTTTTGACAGAACCATTGGAAAAAGCAGTAAAATAATAACGAAAGATTCTTACAAACATTTTCTAAAGAATATAAGAAATATTTTTTTAAGTTTTGTAGAATGTCAGTTCACAAGTTAAAAAAAAAAAAAAAGGCTTCAGAAAAATGGAGTTGGAGTTTACTTGAAATTATTCTATTGCTATGGAAGAATGTTCTAGTTCCTTCTGTTTCCTAATAATAAAAGATAGAAACACTTTAAAAGACTTGGTTTCCTTTGAATAATATTCGAAATTCAATAAAGGCAGAATCTTTTATTCAATGATTATTTTGTGGTCTCATGTTTGTAAATGGTGAAATTTCTCTTAAGATAATTTCATCGTTGGAAACTATAAAAACCACAGCCATCACAGTTTTCCATCAAAGCAGCGTTAAATTAAAGCGGAAATTGTATAGAAAAAAAGGGAGTGTTTGCGGATCTTTTAAATGCGCTCTAAGTCACGTGTTTCCCATCATTTGAATGATAATTGACTGTTGAGAGAAAGAAGTTTTAATGAAACCGCCGCCAATGGAAATCACCTTCACGAAACCTTTTCAATCACGAAACAATTTTCCACCCATATTCAGACATTGAATATTTGGAACTTAATTTTGGAATATTTTTATTACATTTTTATCAAAGTCCATAAACTTCAAATGAAAATGAAATTCTTCTTCTAATACTAATAATAAATAACTTATTAAACAACTTGATTGTTTTTGAAACAGAAGATCAATTACTAAAAGCTCGAAAAATTAAATTCAATTGTCATTGAATTCATTAATTCGGAAAACCTACTTTTTTTATTATTTATTTTTTTAACTGTTATTATTTTTCATTGATATCCTATTCAATAAATTCTTTATTGAATTGAATACGGTATAGATATTCCTACACATGTCAAACCTTCTCCTTAACACAATGTATAAGAAGTGAATAGTACATATTATACAGTATTTAGGCTGTTTAATAAAATATTAACAATTATTCAATCATGATATTTTTTAAAGTTCTGCTTTAAAGTTAAAATTCTGCTATTAACAATGGTTTCTAATTCTAAAGCCCTACTTATCATAATCTATTAAATAAGATCCAGTTTAAATGAGGAAATAATACATCTGTAATCCTGAATAGGACACCATTTTTTTAAAAATACCTTCATATTTTATGATCCTTATTATCTTTCTTTTGTCCATTAATATACTTTTCCAATTGTTTCCTTACAATCTTCTTCTTCCCTTGCAGTGATTCGGTTGCCATGGCAACCCAGTATTACTTTCATTTAAAGTGTTCCTGAGCAACCCGAAATTAATGTAGGGGGTGGTTATTATTTCTGATAAATCATGCTGAGTCAAGTGATAGTAACAACAACTGCCATTTATTAAGAGGAAAAGTGAAATTTGTTGGTTGCACCGTGACTGGGTTTAGGGATGTGAGGAGAGGGTCGGGGGTGGTGGGTTCTGTGGTTGGTGCCGATGACCACACCAACAATCATTGTTATTAACACGAAAGCCAACCATCGTCCTTTTCGGTTGGCATCAATCTTTTAAAATAAAGTCACTAAACAACGCAGATAATAATAATTACCTTTGTTTAATTAAAGAACTTCAATGAAACAATTTAACTATATTTTTTTTAAAACTACCAATACCTAATTATAATCCTGTAATGAACTGCTACTAAAAAACTTCACTCTCTCCGTAATTTTTCATTCAATAATTAAAATCTGTAATCAACATTAGCACGTGCGATTTTAATTATTCAAAAAGTAAAAATAAATCTTTATATTCACAATTAGTGACGTACGCATAGATTTCTTACTTTGTTACAAAAAAATAGTTAAAATAGTTTTAGTCGCTTTCAAATGCATGGAAAATTCAATATTTGATAAAAGAAATATTTGGATTTAATCAATGGATTAAAGTTATCCTAATTATTAACTGGGAAAATAATTTTATTAAGAGGAACTAAGTTCAAAAGGTCTCCAAATAAATAAATAAAATACGATACGATCTGATTAAATTAAGATACGATATAATCAAAAAGAAATTACTGTATTTAATAGATAAATTAATTAGAACACTTTTAGAGAATAAATAGTCCTTCATTAAGAACTTATTGCTAATTAAATTAAGTCATTTGAAAAAGAACCTTGACTTGGGGGTCTTTGTTATTTTGATAATAGGTTTTCTAATAACAAAATACAATGAAATCAATTTGAATATCCTCAAAAACAAAATTATTTTCTAATTGATAAGGAAGAATTAATCAACACTTGTTCGAAGCAAAGGCCCACTTGGCTACCTGAATGTATTGATAATGACAATGTATTTCTTTGCTTACAGTTAGGAAATATAGCTGCGATTTCTTTATAATAATCAACAGCATCATGTCAGCTGAGAAAAATTAAAACTAATGTAAGATTATCTCAATTCAGTTCAGATACGATCTGTTTCATAAAACAGGATTTCGTCTGCGACGCTAAGTTTGAGAGACAAAGGCTCCAAATTGTATTTTTTCCATTCGTGTTTCCTTGGGTGAGATGTTGTTGTTACACTTTAGATATCACTATATGGGGGTTGTCGGTCTCCTTCAAATACATTCTCCCCTCTTCAATTAGAGAAAACAAAATGGTTCCATAAAGTCACGTGATGTAATTTCCTGCCATTCCATCACTCGTGGGATGAGCAATGAAGAGAACATTTATGACTGAAAACCAACTTCAGCTAAATTTAATCAGACAATTCATTTATTTGGTTTTGGACCAATTATAACCTTCGGACTTTAATGAAACATTTAAGTTTAAATAAATTCTTAAAAAAAAAAAATCCATTGCAGTTTTTACTTTAGAGATCGTACTAAGATATTAAACAATTGAAATGAATATTCTACAAACAATAACAACAATGTTAAAGCAACTCTTCCGAAGAACTTTTCTAAAATTCTGTTTTGTTTTCATAAAGGGGCTCCTTCCTTCCTCTTCTCGTAACATTAAGAGCTTAACAACATTATTAGGACCATCGCGGGTTTTTATTTTTTTTTTGTTCCTTTTTCTTTTTAAACATTAAAATTAAACATTTCTCTTTATCTTTCTAGTGCAAATACATCATTAATAGTCATTTCTTTGTAGCAAAGTCAGTGTCTCAGAAAATCACTACCAATCTTGGATAATTGAGAGTTCATTTATAAACATATTCTACAGAACATCTATAGAAAAAAATGGAAGCACATTCTTGTAGGAATTAATAAAAATTAACTTATTAGGAATTGAGTCTGTTTTTACGCAACAATCTTTGATTTTTTTTTGTTTGTTTATTTCTAATTTATCCAATTCATAATTCTAAAATTACTTATCCAAAAACTTTGTTAAAATGCTTCCTGGAAAGAAAAATGAAATTCTAAATCCTACTGATAAACCAAAGTGTAAATGAGAGGTTCTTATCATGTAATTGTTCATTGATATTCTTTATGAAATGTTATTTCAATATTTTATATATTTAAGTTCCTTACAGCGTTTGACTCCATTTTGTATTTATTATTCTACTTATCAAGAGAGTTCAAACCTTTCTCTTATGGGTGTGTGAAAGGGTTCTTTCTCTTTGTTCACCTGTAATCATCTTTAACTACTTCCTCTGGACAGATTCTTTGCACTCGAAATATTCTCACAACAATTCTTCCCCATCCACGGTTCAGAAAATCAACAGCATCAAATAAAACAAACAAAATGTTAAACCTTCCAATTGCTTTCTATTTCGTCTGATTAATCTCCGTTGTTATTTCATTCTTCTGTTTCCATTTATGATGGGGTTTTTGAAAAATAATAGAAAAGTATTTGATTCAAATCCACTGAAGAAGTAGATGAAAGAAATTCAGTAGAAATAGAGATAATGGGAATAAAATTCTTCCAAGCAATGGTCGAAGATTTGAAAGACATTTATTTCTAGCAACGAGGAAGGAGGGCGATGCTCCCGAGATCTTCATTTCAATGTAGGAAGAAAACAGTCGTTATTTTAGAAGGAAACGCTGTAGATGTCGCTTGGAAGCGATTTGTCAACTGAACGAGACTTCGAAGAATTAATTCAACAAATAGAAAATAACAGAAGAAGGAGAAAAGAAAGAGGTTCTTCTCTGTCCTTTGTTTGTATTTAATCCCACAGTTTAACCGAAGACATATATTACAGGCATGTTCTCTTTTATTTTAAATGATCTAAACTAATATAACTTTTCATTAAATAAATAAAACATTAATATTATTAACAAAAGGGTTCACGAAATCTCAAAACAAATTTTTTGGCAAGGCCTAAATGGAAATTCAAAGTCATTCTTTCTTATTCGACTTCCTTCAAAAACGTTTTCACATCAGATAAGAAGTGTCGGCATTTGTTCATTAAACAACTTACAATTTACTCTATTTTCTGTTTTAATTTTTGAAAGTTAAGATAAATTAAGAAGAGAAGAAGAACCAACTAATATTAATAATAATTAGCAAAGAATTGTCTTGTTTTTTAAGTCAACTTAGAACAGAGGAATAGAAATGGAAATATGTTGGTTTTTTTTTGTCATTATTATAGTTTTTCAAAACAAAGAACTGTAGTTAAAACATTCCTTTTTAACAATCGAAGTTACAATAAGAACATCATTAAGAAAAACATTTTATTAACTACATCGTAAGGATGAATGTATTTCTAATGAATAGTGTTTATGATCAAACAATAAATGAAATGTTTATAAAAAAAAAGATTATATATTTTATCAAAATCAAATAAGTTAAGTTTGGTTAAACTCAGTCAAGTTCATTTCTAATGTAATTTATGTTTTCATTTAAATAACAAATTAAACAAACTTCATTACCACTGAATTAAAAAAAAAACATTTTAGAATACAACTATTATTTGTACTAGATTCTAATCAAACAGTGAACGATATTTTGACTAAGGGAATGGATTTTTTTTTTTTTTTATAACATATGAATTGATAAGTTTCAATTCCTTATACAGTAGACCCCGATTATCCGCGAGAGTCGCGAAAATACGAATCTCAAAAAAAAAAAAAAACAATTTTAATCCAAGCTAACAGGGAAAATACAATAGGCCCCACAGTGCTAAAGTCGAAAATTACTGACAGGTTTATTGTGCATCGTAATACTAAAGGCCTTCTCGGAATTTGTGGATGAGTGGCAGGTTCTTACTCTGCAGAAAGCTTTCTGTCGTACTGTACATACTGTATTTTAAAAGTTTTACATATTATGTTTTTGTATAATAAAACGTAGTTTTTAATGTTGAAATATTTTTTTTTCGTGGTTACAACTCATTTTTAGCCTTTTTTTTTCGGGTTATCCGCGAAGCCCTTGTCACCCAATTCCGCGGATAATCGGGGCTCTACTGTATTCCACAATGTTGAGTAGTTAATAATGCAATTAATACTCTATCATGGAATATATATGTTTGTGTGTGTAGTTTAAGATAATGATTCACACATTCTGCTTTTTTTAAAACATCAAATTCACTTTTAGAAAAAAAAAACAACTCCAAAGCGCAATTCTTTTCTTTCGTAGGAAGCAGCGGCTTTTCAGTCCATTATGGGATCCCTATTTCTTTTATTCAAGAGGAAATGCTATATTAATGTCAAACACGGAATTAAAATTCTCTGAGCATAAATAATGGATCCTCCCTGCTGTCATAAGGGAAATGAATGGATTCCCACAGCCCCAGAATAATCCAGAAGGCAGCGCTGCGGTAGGTGGACTCCATTGCTATTAGTAATAATCCACACTTTAAAAATGAAGACGTAATTGAATGACAGTCAAAGAATAATAAATACGAGAATCAAAAAAAAAAGATCTTCAAATTCCTATCGTGAAGTGATTCAGAAGAAGAAGCGATTGGGAAAATGAAAGGTTTTGAGATTCAGAATCCGTGCGTTTCCGATCTATTAATACACCAAAGGTTCATTTTTAAATTCTTCGTCTTTCGTTGTGGCAATTAACAGAAGATGGCGCCACCGTTGAATTACAAACGAATCCCGGTTTAATAATAATAATGCATTTCAAGTTTCAAATTATTTGAACTGTAAATAATCAATTGATTCAAGATTAGAATCAAATTCTATTTATATTTCAATTCCCAATTTCAACTTTATTTTTGTAAATAATAGAGATTTCAGTCGTTAACTGAAAGAAAAATTCACTGGATTTAAATACGATATAGAAATCATTCACTTAGTTTTATTAAGAAAGGATTGTTATATTTTAGAACTCCATTACAAACAGTGTCTCTAATATAACAAATACAATTGCTAAAATCACTCAAATACTGTACGATATGAAAATTGGGCGAAAATAATAATAATAATGATGACGACAAATTGAAGAAAAGTAAAAAATGCTTTCCATATTTTACGAATAAGGATAAAATAAACAATAAAAAACTCACCAATGAAAAATTAGTGAGAAAATTCATTTAAAGCATAAAAATTGAAACTGCGCATTTGAAGTATTAATAAATAACAATGGGTGAGACCAAATATTTTACGAATACTTAACAACAATCGTATAATTATGTATCAAAGAATTCCATTATATCAAATAGAATGGATTACGTGGCCTTTTTTTTTGTCAATCAACAATTAAAAAAATTTTTTTTTCTTTTTTTCATTTTTATTGAAGTTAATAAGTATCTGTATAATAATAGATTGTTACTTGTCTGCAACTATTTCTTACAATGATAAAGATAAAAAAGCCAACTATTACGGCACAATATTGCGGCACAACTATTACGGTATTGAAACAGTATCTAAAGAAGAATTTCATTTTCAATCAAAAGGTTTCGAATAACTTAAAAAAAAAAAAAAGAATTCCTTTACAAAATGCATTCTTCCCTTCACTTTAATCGCAAAAAATAATTAGAGAAAGACCAGATAGGTATTTTACTGATTTCCAAGTGATAGACAGCATATAAAGCTAGCAACACGTTGGGTAATTTACTCACAAGAAGAAACAAATTAGAAATTGTAAAACTGGATAAAACAGGAGTTGTATATGGTATTCTATGTAAAGGGGGTGGGAATAAGAGTATTTTCGTGGGAGAGACAAAAAGAAAGGTCTCCATGCATATGAAGGAGCACGAGAGGGCTGTGAAAGGTCGTAATAAGCAATATTTAACGGCGATTCATAACCAACAAACAGGGCATGAAATAATGACTAATAATCCAGTAATTTACGCTACAG
The DNA here is from genome assembly GCA_023159025.1 of Thereuonema tuberculata. NCBI lineage: Eukaryota > Metazoa > Arthropoda > Chilopoda > Scutigeromorpha > Scutigeridae > Thereuonema > Thereuonema tuberculata. The sequence continues at coordinate 31,141,274 of JAFIDM010000007.1, read as the reverse complement.
AAAATTATTGTCTCCGAAAATTCCACGAGTCTTTAATAATCAATACGCACAGATGCTACAACACAGAAGTGTCAATCCGAAACGCATGGCGGTACGATTTAAGGTGATAATAATAACATCAAAGTTTGAATAGTAAGAATATTCTTTGTACATTTTATGTAGCCATGATATAGTCATGGTTAATTTATGTTTTCAGTTTATTATATATACATTTGAGGACGAGAAATTCTCGAAACATGTCATGTAAAGGTAATACAATTTTGTTTATAAAGACTTGTGCGTTATGGTCCTTTCTAATATACAGTCTACACCCGATGAATTACTATTAATAATATGTAGTTTTTTAATAAAAAAATATCGATTTATTAAAATTTTGAAAATATGAATTTTTTTCCCCCCAGTAGAACTAGTGAAGAAAAAATATAATTTAAATAAAAACCAAATACAGTTTTGTTTCCACAAATAATAAATATATCTGTTTAGATTTCAGTTTGATCTCAATGTGTTTCTCTTTTGTGATTTCTTCTTCAAATTCCTGTTGTCTGATTTGCTAACGATCTGTTAGCAATCACGGAGACCCATCTGCAGTTACGCTGCCAATTCCTTGACCCTGCTCCAAGTAGGAGGCGCAGATGGCGGCAAAGGCTGCACCTGGAGCTGCTGCTGCTGTTGTCAAGGTGATTACAGTGAAGGCAGTCGATCTACGATGAGCGAAAAAATGAAGAAGCAACAGAACCCATGATATCAAGGGATCACAGAATTCCTTCACTAAAAGAAAGCAAGAAACACTCTAAGAAGAAGCCAACTCCAACGATTTCAGCGTCTTTCGACCAAATGTAATGAAAATAGTTTAATGTTTTAATTAAAGCTTTTTTTCCAATACTTAGATATGTAGATGGATTTATATAAACTGAACAAAAATTATTGATTTTTTTTTTCTTAAAGTGACACAGTCTTTATTAAAGAATCTTTCAGTTTTAGTAACAAAAAACGAAGGAATACTTCACAATAAATACTTTTTTTTAAACTTAGGTGATAACCATTGCTTTGCTTCCCTTGATTCTGAATCATTAGCGTCTTTAGGCAACTTTGGCTGATGAAGGATAATAATCCCAAATTGAATTTAGTAAGATTCAATTAAAAAGTCTGCTATGAAATGTGTTTTATCACGTTAACAAATTAAATATTAAAATAATCAGAAATAGAAATGGATAATTGAATTTGCCCAGATTTACTTATTTCTTCTTTTGAATTCCAGTTCCATAGGAGGATTAAAAATTGAAAAAACAATGTTAAAGGATTTTACTCATTTCAATTTCAATCTTTTTAGACTTTACAAAGTACAAGGTAATTCACTTTTGAAACCAATGAACCCCACGGAACCATTTTGAAGCATTTGGGACGATTCTGAGTAAATGAACAGTGGACCTAGTGAGTCGAGGGTATCATATTCAGCCCATTAATATAGATGGACTCTTAATTTTGTCCAATTACTACTATTTCTTATTCTCTCTGTGGCCACGCAAAGCCGGATATGGTCGGAGTCAGAAGTCTTGATTTTTTTTTCCCTCAAACTTCCTCAAAGGGAAATCCAACGAGATATTGTTCATGGGGCTCCGACTTCAGATTTGGGTTGTGGACGACGCTATACACACACCTTTAAACATACGCTAATTCTAATAGCTTCCCCCTACAGGGTAGCTAAAAAAAGAGATTGAAATTTTATATCTTATTGTCGTTAATTTTATTTATTTATTTATTAAAAAATATTTAATATTTATACCATAATATACCATAATATTTCTAAAACATAAAGAATAGGACAAAGGTAATGTTTATCAACTGATATATTTTTAATTCCAGTTCCAAAATGTTTCCGTAGGTGAATTAAGTATTAATTATAAAACAAGGATTATTTAGTTATTTGAAAAGTATTTAAAAGTGATTTGCAAATTTAACACTTTTCAAATAACTAACTAACTAAATAAATAAAAAAGGGTGACAGCATCTGGATCTACATTGATACTCGTTTATTTTCAACGAAAAGACTTTCAAGTAACTTTCGCTGACCCGCGGAGATGTTAGGGATTGGGTAGGGGAGATGCATCGTCACCTTATTTCGTTTCTTGGTGAACGCTGTTTTTTAAAGATCAGGGGTCACAACAGCAAGAATAGACATTTCTAGAAACAAAGCCTCTTTTGCCTTTGGTCGTGTGAACGGACAAGAGAGATCATCTCCACCAACACACTTCCGGTGACAATAAAGAGTGCCTTGATCTGAAAGCACCTCCTTCTAGGCTGCCTTCAGAAGCAGCCGTAGTTTTATCTTATCTTGGCCGTAAGAGGTTTCCCCATGTAAAGCAGACGCTGAGCCACGCGCCTGCCTCTCAGCAGAGGCCTTTTGGCGAAGTGCCATCCGTCGGCAAAAGCAAATGGAGGATCACTCAATTGTATAATAATTTAGTCCGGAAACAACGACACACATGATCTCGTCCTCATGCGACGATGATGAGGGGGAGGAGAAACAAAACAGAGGAACTATTAAGCCAACCAAAATAGTGCCATAATGCGCAACAGACGCACAGTAATTTGTTAAAAAGTATTTTATGCTGGTGTGAGTGGCCGCAGGAAAAATAAAAGCATAGCAGAACGGCTTCACACAAAATCCAAAACTACTTTGTTCAATTTTACTTGGGTTTATGGAAGTAGCTAAAAACTTTGGTAAAAGTTTGCTAATTTCTTTATTAGTTTTCAGTCTTATTATCTCTGCAGCATCTTCCATCCATTAGAAGAAAACCAATTAATATAAGAATAAATAACTTCATATAAAATGAATAAATACCAATCAAAAATAAAGAAATCAATGAAATAAAAATAAAAAAACATTAATCATTAAAAGTGTCAAAAAAAGATTTTCAATTAAACAATTGATCTTACAGAAAAATACCGTTTTCTTGTTTTAAAATGTTTGCAGAAATTATTTGAAATATTTTAAAACGTTCTTAGCTTTCTAATCCTTACGTTATATTTTTACTTTTTTCTTATCCTTATAATAAACAAACTTTTTTTATATTTTAACACAATCTTGAATTTTGACGGGAAATATACTGTTAGGAAATGATAATAACATTGTCAAAATGCAACTGACAGCAAAGAACTGGTAGGAAATGTGATAGGAGGTCACCACCCACTCACAGTAGTACAAAATAACCTCAAGAAATACGAATAGTTTCTTACTTTTTACTGTCTTACAACTTTTAGTTTGAATAATTTAACTTCACAAATACAAAGCCCTTGGTATCGACTAAAACTTATTTTCCTAAACTTTCTTTTTTTTTTAAATGGGAGAAAAAAATGACCCTTAATGAAATAAATAAATAAAAGCAGATTCTCCTCAAGATCTTCCTCAATGTTCCAGAACAATAGATAACAAGTCCATCATTTCCCTTTTGTCCATCATCAAGAATCTATTATTTCATCTAATAATAATAATAATAGAAACATTAAGTTGATCCAAATTCTCTTATTTGAATTCCTAATTAAATTTTAAATATTTTCTATTTAAATACTTATTTCGTGCGTTATGTTATGTATGATAAAATCTGCACCTTGATTATCGAATGATTCAGCATAAATTTATTTATGACACTTAAGTTATCAGAGCTAGAATCTTCCGAACAGCAGGCAGATTTTCATGAAATTTGTTAGGAAGTCTTATACTGAAATTAGAAAGGTTTTTTTCCCCAGAATATGATTATAAAAATAATCAAGATAACGACATTTTAACACAAGGATCCGTCAATGGATATAGCCAATGAAGTAACTGATTTAGGGCAAACAGAACTTTGGTTGTTTTTTCTTTTCATTTAGCTTATCGAAGTAATTATCTTACTTGTATTATCACTTAATAACGAATTGCTACCGATTCAACTAAGAGAGAAAATGGCAAATGAGGATGCCTTTACCACTGCTTCATCTACTATAACTAAGAAAACCAATTGCACTTTTTGGGATGTAGAACTGAAAGCCATAAAAACATTTATTTTGTTTATAAGTCAAGGGAAAAAAAGTGGAGAAAATGAATTAACAAGTTTTATTACTTTTCAGTGTTTGAATACAAAAACAAATACAAAACTAAATTATGGTGAGATTAGAAAGGAAGGAAGAGATCAATTCTCGTACAATTCCTAGGGAGATGTCGTTTCAACTTTTAACTGAAAGAGATCTCTAGAAGTGACAAACGGAGCGTTGATTGATCATCAATAATTGTCTGTGCTTATTACAAAGGAGGCTACTAAAGTCATTCAGCAGCGCCCCCTACTGTTCGAAAGGGTTAACGGAAATATTAATGCTAACGAGGTGAAGGGTCGGCCAATTAAGCAAATGACTCGTTCAAGGGAAAAGATCCAACCACCCACACAATAGTTTGGTGAACCTACAGCTAAGTATGTCAGTGAGGCATCGAAATTATCACAAATCATCTGTTGATGAATTGGACACCTACACAGGATTAGCAAAGAAACAACAGTAAAATTAGAATCGCTCTACTTTAACCCCCTGCGAATATATTTCATATAATGAGTAAATAACTACTCTGTTACATCATCATGTTAAGTTCAATGATATCGTGCGCAAACCTACATTTTTATGAACTGAAACATTGTATAATTTTTAAAAATCATTAGAATTGTTTAGTGAATGTTTTATTATTTTAATCGTTTTTTTTTTACTGGAGATAAATAATGGTTGTATTGCAGTATATTTCAAATCTTAACATATCTCTTCTCTTCGGCCTTTTTTACTGTCAGATGATTTTTAATCATTATTATAAACTATTAATTAATTAACTATTCATATTACATCAACCGGATTAAAAGGTAACATGTGATTTCGACCAAAACATTTCAAATTCTTATATCACTGAATATTCTTTTCTCTTTCAACTTTTAATAATAATATTTAATTCAATCAGAAAAAAAAATGCTTAAAAATCAAAATTAATATTCACGGATCTATCGAGTTGCTTTTGCAAGTACTTAATTATTCATTTTAATTTACAAGAATTACTTTGTAATTTCTGTTTTGTTAATTTACTCTTATACATAACGGAATTCAATGGCAAATGTAGATTCCTGATAAGTCATTTAAATATTATTTTTCTTTTTTTCTTTTTTGCTTATCAAGGTATCAGCGGATGTTGTAAGTGTCTCTGAAAATCTCCACAATATCTCTCCAACATTTTATTATTCCCTTCTACATTTCTTTTATCTTTTCTTATTTAATCACTGAACGAATAAATGCACTTTGTCAATTCTAATTAATATTAAAGTATTATTTAAAATGTTAAATAAAAATTCAGATTCCTGGCAAAATTTGTGAATCTGCAAAAATATAGAAGAGTGGAAACTTCAGTGATCGATGAACAATTATGTAACAATTGTTAACGATGGGATTAATTTTAAATTAATCCCATCGTTATCATTAGGCTACATTCTGTTTTGAGTGGGTTTCCCTCCTTAGGTTGCTGATGGAAAGATAAACTTCACTTTTTTTCCTTGACTGTCCACGACCATCAACAAATCACTGGCACTTGGCTGCTTCTTCTTGCCCGCCTTCAGCCCATCAGTTTTTTTAGGTGCCTTCAAGACTCGCCTCCGTGAAAAATCAACAGAGAAAAAAAAAAGAGAACCCTTTTTAAAGTTGTAAGGTGGAGTTTAACTTAAGAATTAAGAAAAGAATTCAACATAAAAAGAACTGGATCTTTAATCATCAATAACACATTTCAAAATAAATATCTATAATAACAAAGGAATCGAAATCTAATTATTATTTATCATTTCATAAATAATAATAATAGTTTTACAATTTTATAATTTTATTTAAAGCTTTTTATTTTCTATTGTTGCTATTAGAATAATTACTAATCTTTACTTGTAATTTACTAAAACAAAAATTTGAAGAAAAAAAAAATAGAATTTTAAATAAATGAAACAGAAATTCTCAAAGTCAAACAAGAACATTAAAAACGAAATTAAAATGAAGATAATCTGACTACTAAGATCTCCAGTAAAACCAAAACATAAAACTACATTATTTTTTTTTTTTTTTTACTTCTTAAAAGGACATCATAAAGTTTGATATAAGTAAATAAAAAAAGTAATTTATTGTTTTAGTATGGAAATATATGCATTTAGGAATGTACCATTCATTCTTTTTTTGGTTCTAAAGGCCAACTCCTTGTCGCTAGGCGCTTCCCAACCGGACAGCCGCCTATAACTAGGGAACAGATACTGGGGTGGTTTCCCGTTGCCTGCCCCAGGACGCCATTAAGGAATGACATCAGACCGAAGAGAAAGCGAACAAGAGGCTAACAAACACAGGAAAGGAAATTGAAACAGCCAAGTCCTAGTCCGGGAATCGAACCCAGATTCCAGCACACGGCAGACCGCCGTCTAGACCGGTCGGCCACGTCGACACGGACCATTCATTCTTACCATCTTTATAATAAAGTTTAATAAAATATAGAGAAAACTGGATTACAGAAAATCCTATTAAAGAATGTTAAGTAGTCTTTTATTGTGGGTGGATAAAACGAAAGAGATATTTAACTATGGATTTATGGGAATCTATTTGGTTGCTCTACAAGTTCTAAGGTTTATTTGAAATAAAACAATAAGAATGGTGGAAAAGAAAATACAAGCATAGCATAGGATAAAGAATACTATATAGAAAAGGATCTGTTAAGATTATCTGTAGATAAGATTTTAAAAAAAAAATTGTATTATTTTAAGTTATTGTAAGGCATAGATTGTGTACTATTCTGATTAAAATAACACTTTTCTGTCAATCAAACCTAAAAGAGAATTTGAATCTTCGCCCCCCCTCCCCTCAAAAAAAAAGAAAAATAATTTTAAGGTGAGACAGAATTGAACTCGTATTTTTACAAAAAGATTTCGTGATGATTGAAATATCCTTAAAAACTTTATTATCACCCCCCCCCCCAACCTATAGAATCGCAGGTATTTTATTTATATTTATTTCGATCGTAACGCAATATGTAATGATGATAGATTTTAGTTTTCCTATTTATCCAGAGCAAGTGAATGCAATGAATTCCCAACCTCTTCTCTTTCAGTGATTGTGAAGCCTTACACACATTCTAGCGTCGATCAGGCTGTTGGGAAGACCTTCAAGAGCTTGTCTTTCTTCATTTCCACAGGAGAAAGAAGGTAGTGCTTATGCTTAAGTGTCGTTGACTCGAAATGTTGCTGCTTCTCACGCCGTTAGAGACGCGTGACGAACCACCCCCTTCACCCCCACACCTTTCATTGACGTCACAACAAATGCAACAACATTTTGATTAAATCTTTTCAATCTTCTTTTACTTCCAATCAATTCCTTGGGACAATAAAATGAAAATAGTATTTGACTTATAATTTATATTTAAAAGATGATAAACAAACACTACTCTTACTACCCTCACTAGACTTTACTTCCAGTCGATATAATATTAGAGAATTAAGTTTATTGAAGTATTCCCAAAAACAGAGGAGTCATTTGAAATGTTAGCAGGGTTTACATTTCTTTTCTTTTTTATCTTATTGAAAAAAAATTCTGCTATTAAAAACATTTTATATTTGTTAAACACTAACTGAGTTGTAACACAGTGGTAATAATCTTGTGTCAACAACAGAATATATTCGTTACTATTTTTCTAAATATAAATATAAAGTTTTAAGAGATAGGTCACTTTAAAATAACAAAAAATTAAAACGAAGGATTTTGATAGAATCAGTTATTGTTCATCTACTGAGAAAAACTAAAAGTCAGATAGAATAGAAAACAAAGAACTGTCTCAAATGGAAAAACCAACTTGGATTCTACCGAAGATTCCCTTACTGGAGATCAATGGCATTCCACGATAGTTGTTTCTAGTTTATTAGCATCCATTAGCTACAGGTAACCATCTTCACCCCCACTGAAATCGATAGATTAGCCCGCCTTTCTTTTCTTTTTTTGGTTCGTTAGCAAGTTGAAGAGATTTCGTCACCCTCTCTAAATCTTATATACTCTCCTATCATGTACAAGGAATTGAGATACCTTGATTGTTAGTAGTACTTACTTATTCTCTACATTTAAAGCCTCGGTTTCATAAACGTGTGTGGGGGGGGGGGTCCTTTCCATCTTGAATTTCTTAAATTAGGTGGCTTAATAATGATATTCATGAGTTTCACCATAACAATGGGTTTGAACTCTTCATCCACTGCTTAATATAAAGAAAACTGTCTTACATAACAATGGTCTCAAAATAGTTCTGCACCACAAAAATGAACTGAAAGCACGAATCAGTTGCTTTACAAAGATCTGGAGCATTCAAAAAAATGCTTGTATTTCGTATTACGTTTTTCCCGATAAATATTTTAATAAAAACACTTATTATTTTATTAGATAGTAAAATATCATTTTTTGATACGAAATTCTCTGAATGGATAAACTTCAAAAATAATAAAAAGTCTGTTTGATTACCGTGAATTGAGGCTCAAAAGAATTCTAAAAAAAAACAATGGATTCCATCAATTTAATAACATTATTTAGTTCTTTCCATTAGTTATCTTCTAACTAAGTCTAGAAAACATTATCTTGTTGTTGTTGTTTCCACTGAAGCGTTGTTTGTTTATTTTCGTTGGTCTCCGGTGATAACCAAAGCACACGTGTTACTCCCTTTCTTGTGAGTACTAAAGTATTTTAAAAAGAGACACTGTTTAATATTTAGAATTCTGTCTGTAAATTCCAGTTACATTTGGAGGTATTTTGTTCAAGTAACCAAATCATAGTTAGCAGTTTCGTGATCCCAGAGATTAAACAATATTTTTTTTTTAATGATGATTTGCCTGGATAGTTTGTAAATCTTTCGAATTGCTTCGTTTGTTATAAGGACTGTTAAACTTTGTCATCTTCGCACAGGATTATACAAGGAGAAAGTTTCCAATACAGGGCTTCGTCGTTTCAAGTGTAAGAGTATTTACTTACTCCACTACAAGGGAATCCACTTAAGCAAGGATCATTAATTCATAGAAAATCATGAGAAAATGTTGAATATGGTTCCTCGATACAGAAAAACATAAAAAAATGCGTTACTGATTAAATTTCTTCAATTACTAATAAATTTTTACGTAGAGATTTATCATTTGTAACTGAATTTTAGAAGGGCCTGGATGTGTTTCTTTACATTGTCCACTGACTTGTGATGTAAAACAAAATGAAATCCCCGAGTGAATTGTTTAAAATTGTTTTGTATCGTTATTAATAAAAGAACTAAGCCTTGCAAAACTATTTTTATTGACTGTTTCGCTTTCAGTAAATAATAAACACTGACGACACCTTGTTCCATTGGTTGCATAATCGTAGTGCGTGGAGGCAAACACACAATAGGACACAAAGTCAATACAATGAACGGAGACGTTGTCTAGAAGTAACAGTACCTTGGTTTCCAAACAACAGAAACAATAAAAACGACACTTTCGTGCGCATTGACGTATAGGTCACATGATATGACGAATGCTGCCATAAGCTGGCAAAAAACATAAGTAGGAGAAATTTTTAAGTGTTCTATAATAATTTCACCACGTAACTGCGGGGACACGGATAATGAATACTCGTTAAGCGGGTCGGTACAAAAGAAAAATCATCTCTTATCCGAAAATGCGCATTTCAAATAGGTCCATTCACTGGTTCCAAAGTTACTAAGAGAATACGTAGTCTGTATTTCTCTCAAGTCAACTTTGCTTAAGAATAATGAAAAATAAAGTGAAATAAAAATGTTTTTTGTTTTTTCTTCTAACATTTGACGCCTAAATTATTTGTGTTAAATGTTGTAAACAGTCTCTAAAGTAAGATATCAATCAACTGATGGTAAGAGAGAAACAAAAACAAGGTTTCATTCCATTTCAATCAAAGTGATTGAATATACCAAAGAAAAAACCTTTCAATTTACGAAAGTTATTAAATGAGAAAATTACCCCTTTTTTTCTTTAGTAACCCTGCGTTGAAAAAGAGAGCGCTTCATGTCCGCACCTTCTTACCTATTAATTGCTGCCATTAAGGATTGTTATTAAGAACCTGTTCCTCTGATTCAACCCATTACAGCCTCTTGTTGGTCTAATGAGTTCCTCTCTGGCAAATCATCACCGTTTATATGAGTACTTAACACCGGGGTTGGGGAGTTTTTTTTCCCCATCCAATATTCAACGTCTTCGGAAGAATTTCAACGCTGTTGCTATAACAATTACAAACCAATTTTTCGTTTACAAGAGATTTCCTTGTTTTTTTTATTATTATTTTTTTTTTCATAGGGAAAAACCTATGATGATGAAAGACGATGATAATAACAATAATAATAATAATAATAATTGTTATTAGAAAATTATATTTTGAAAAGAGCAAAAACGAAGGCACAAACCAAATAAAGAGAGGAAAGGATTCGCACCCTGAATTGCGTTGTGCCTTCGTTTTTGCTCTTTTCATTGAATCATCAGGCACGTAAAATCTCTTTTTCTTTAATAAAATTATATTTTGTTCATTATATTTTAAGAAGATAATGTTCATAAGTTGTTTCCACAAGAAGTATTCTAATAATTCACCATCGACAACAGAAAGAATTCATTTTCTTCGTACCTCCGTTACCAGCGACGCAATGAATTCTGGGATCAAAATTTAATTTTCGGTTTCAATAAAAATTAAATATCCACGTAAACATTTAAAATTGGAAAAAAATATATACAATAAGAAACCTTCCTTAATTCTTCAGAGTTATTAATGGAGAAAGAAAAAAAGCGATTGTATCAATTCAATGTAAATAGCATGGTTCCTTTTTGACCTTCAAAAATAAAATCAATATCTTAAAAACTACTGGAAACAAAATTCTCCGAAGACTTTGATCACACGATTAAAGTCACTAAAAATAAATGGGTCATCTCTTTTGAGTTTTTAAAGAATTAAGTTATTTGTCAAACTATTACAGTTAGTAATTTAAAGTGGAAAAAAAATATAATACAAACAAAAATGATGAAGTTGAGAAGACTATTGTCTTCTCATCAAATGAAAATGAGCAGAAATTAAACCAAGCAGCCCCCGCCCCCAATCTATGTCTTCACTTAGGTTTTTTTTTTTTTTGGGGGGGGGGGGGGGTTGAGATATTAAAATCCGATCTAAAGTCCATTTTCTTCACTGGTAGAGTAGATTTACAAAAGGAAATTTCAAAAAACTATTAAAAATGATCAATTCCATCAGAGAGCAATCAGAGAATGACGATATTTTTTTATCTACTTTCCGAGGGAAAACTAAATATCTTCATTCTATTTATCGTCTTATGGTAAGAAAGAGGCTTTTTAATACAATTCCTGCTGAAGTTTTAAGAAAAAAAAGAAAGAAATAAATCCTTATTATTTACATGTCATGTAATTGACAGAGTTCTCAGTAATGGATGAATAACTATTAGACCAACAGTGTTTTCGAAAAACTGCTTTAAATTATCTTAATTCTTTTGAACAAATTGTAGATTTCACTTTCACTACATTCTATTATTGCTATTAGGTATATTAATACTTAATTTTGTTTTAATGTGGGTCAATTAAAATAACTGTAGAATGTCTTTACGAAAGAAGAGTCGTTAAGGAAAGCTCCTGAAGTTCTCTTACAGAAAAATTACATTTATTTCCACACAAAAGAATTTTTCAAAAATTAGGTTTGTATTTTGTAATAATCGGTATTTTAGAATCTGTGGTTGTGTTTTTCTTAGCTAAAGACAAAGGGAGGGGAATTGTTTAGATTAGTTTACGACAAGCGATTAGTCAAGAAAGCCAGAAGGTTGTAGTAACCAGACACTACTGTCCTATCTTAAACACTCAAATACTTGGCTCCCGATTTACGACGTAGGTGGCGCCACTGGAAGATCCAATGTCAGTGTCACCATAAAAACAAGTCAATAAGTGAATAGGAAATGAAGTCATTGTAACCACAGTTGCATTGCATTGAGTTTCAAGAAATAACATTCACTGTAACGTTATTGGCCATAAATACATGCTCCAAGGAATTTCTGTGTTATTTACTGCAGCTTTTTCGAAAAAAGAAAACCATGATCAAACACAGATGTTTGTTTTGTTTTTTTATTCTAGAAGTTTCACTGAAGTTAAAATCAGACATAAAAAACTCAAAGGAGAAAAAGGTGAGTAAACAGCTTAACAGCCGTTGAAATACAAAAAGAATTGGACAGTTGTTGACACACAGATGAGGTCTAAAGTAAAACAGTTGATTCACAGTTAAACAGGTTCTATAGGTTATTTGGAGTTTAATAGCCACACCATATCACTTTACAGTATATTAAAAAAATAATTAAAGTATCTCACTATTCATTGGCCAAATTCCTATCACAGAGGTGAAACTCCCAGCGTTTCTTGACCAACGGGACTAAGTTGAGATCGGATCCACAAGTAAAAGCGGGCGTCGGAAAAGACAAGGTAGGAGAAGCAATCCCAGGAGCGATCGCATAATGCCCCATGGCTTCTATACAGAGCGAATGGTAAAATCTCGGAAACTTTACAACTTCAAAACCACACAGAAAAAAAAACAGCATCTCTCCATAGATTTAGGAGATCCCGTTATATTGAAAGTAGACCAATCTTTGTAAGATTTATTTTCAAGAAGAGAAAAGAAAAGGATCTTGGTTTTCTTTTTTCGAAAAAGCTGCAGTGAATAACACAGAAATTCCTTAGAGCATGTATTTATGGCCAAATACTTCATATAACTAATTCATATAATAATAATTCTAGTTGAAGTCAATATAAAAAAATGAAGGAATAATTTTTATAATATAACAGAAATTTAATAAAACTTACAAATTAAGATCAAATTCTAGAGGAAACTTATAATTTGAGAATGACACAAGCTAGAAACGAGTTCTCAAGGGCTATGAACAAGTCTTGATAAGACCTTTTTAACGAAGTATAGATTATGTCTCTACCATATATCGTTCCTCAGATATGAATTTCTCGCGATGGACAGACAGAGTGGGATAGAAAACTTCTTTGCTATGAGCTACTAGGAGCTATATAGAAGCCTAAAATGGGGACTAAAAAAAAGTGTTGGGTTATTATAAAATTGTGGACCTCCCTAAAAGGAGGATGTCCAGTTTTTATTGTAGACTTTAGTAAATTTTGATTCAAAAGTAGAAATTGTTAAAAATAATTTAAGCTAATTATGTTAACAAATGTAAAATTGACTAGTTTTAACTATTTTTATAGAAACTAATTCTATTTCTGTACTTTTCTTATTTCATTGCATACTGTTCATTTGTTAAAGAATATAAAATAATAATCATCCAATGCAAAAGAAATGGAACTAAGACTGTGTGAAATTTAATTTGACCATAACCGTAAAATGTATTTAATATAATATTTTTAATAATCAAGTTTAACGTGCTGAAAGCAACTTAATAAAAACCAAAAACAATGTAAAAACAGCATATGTATAAATTAAATTGCCTTTCTGAATCAATTTAACGGAAGGTCTTTTTATCGGAGAAGGCGGATGAGTCCCAATAAGAACGAAACGGCCGTTCCCAATTCCTTCCGATAAATTGATTCAGAAAGGCAATTTAATTTATACATGTGCTGCTTTTACCTTGTTTTTGGTTTTTATTATATAATATTTTTATGAGGAACTTCTGCGATGTTCCTGCAACTCTCAAACATCTCCTGATGAAGGCTGAAGGAACCGAGCCGAAATATTGCATCAACTTCACCTGAGTGGGAAAAAAAATCCCTCATAAGGAAGATCGTATTATTTAAATATCCAATATCTGTGGCCACTGTTCCTTCAGATCCAACTTATGTAAATATTAGATTTTATTATGAATTTCGTTTATTTTTAAAAAAAATTTATAATAAAAAATAAAAAAGATTGACCAACTTAAATAACTCTAGAAACATTTAACATAAAATGAATCTTCTATGTATTTCAAATGGAGTATTTATTTATTCTCACCCACACGAACAAGATAATAAATTAAGAATAGCAGATGTAGCATTCTAATGAATAAGAATTAGTTTCATAGGTTTCTTATTTATTAGTTAATTATTTTATCCTAATTTCAAGTTCGAACAAAACTCCAACGAAAATTTCAACATTAAAAAGGGGATAAATTATAATTTTATTCACTTCTCTCAAACATATTCTGATATTTTGCTTAGTAAGAAAAACTCTTTTTGAAAAATTCTGCACCAAAGAGAAAACGAACTTTCTATCGTTACTATACTCGAGTTGTGTTGAGTGAACGGTTTCTTCCAACTCAATACAGAGCTCACATTCAATAATACCATTGGCGTATCCAAGTGGGGGAGGAGGGTTTATAACCCCGCTCCCACTTGCATCAAGAAATGGAAGAAATTAATATTTTAGACCTTTTCTTTGATTGGAAACCTATTGTTATGTTTGAACCCCACACCCCCTTCAATAAAGGGAACAATCTTTTTCTTTTTTTTTTTTTTTTGAGCTTGAATAATTAAGATCATCTTCCTTTCCATTCTAAGTTCCTGGGTTCGCCTACGAATAGTTCCCATCTATCTAACAATTATTATTTCAATGAAATATGTTTTAATTGATCATTAAAAGCTAATGGATTTGTTTCCCAACGAATTTTCAAACAAACAGACTTACATGACGAAGAAGAAAAAAACACCTTGTATCTCAAGAGAATTCATCTAAAAAAAAAAAAAGTTAAAAACTATAATGACTTTTTTATTTGCACACATTCAATGAGCAATTAATCAATTTCTTTTGCCTATAATAATAAATATTAATATTTCTATTAAGACACAAACACTTTCAAAAAGAATAATCTCTTCTCGATAACGAAGAATTGTCGCTCTAAAAACAAATAAACAAAACTTTTCTCTCTTCCCACCAGCAAATGATAGCCAGCATCTCCACAGTCACAGAGAAGAAAAATCTAAAGAACACAGTTAATTTAATCTTACAAATAAATAAGATTGTTTATTTGACAATATTAACCGAATAATTCAATTTACTAAATTCTTAAAAATTCCGCTTTTTTTAAATTAACAATTTTACATTGGACGAAATAACTGATGCCTAAAAGTGAAAAGATGAAGGCGTTTTATCTTCAGCCTAACTATGTGTTGATGAACCCTTAGCATAAATATTGACATAGAAGTGTGTTCTATATCTTTTCTCGTCCGGTCTGTCTTTAAATGAGAGACGTCACTGCAGTGTTGTGCTATTAATAGACCCTCCATCTATCTTTTGTGATGGCAAATATATTAGGATAAAAACCGGAACGCATGAAGGCAAGAAAAAAAAAAAGAAAGAAAGAAAAACTTGCCAAAAAGCAGAAACTTTTCTTTAAGTTGAGCTTTTATTGGCATTAGATGTGCTTGTGAACAGCCCACGTGAGCATTGGCGGGAATCGACGCAGGGAAATGCAATAGACACTCTTACCTAAGTGAGGGTTGTCCTCTTCCGTGTTTCCGTGGGTGCCTTCATCCAATGCAAGCAGCCGAACTATCCGTGAGCAAAGTCAGTCACCGAGTGAACCACGGCAGCGCTGGCAGAAGCACGAGACCATCTCTGCTGCTGCTGCTATTATTGTTGTGGCTGCGCTCGAGGGCCAAGCGAACTCTGCCAATCCCCTCCCACCCCACCCTCCCTACAGTTGCCAAGACAACGGATTAAAGCCTCGTAGCGTCTACTCAAAAGCATAATTACAGTTCTGGAGAGATTTGCAAACAGAAATTAAACATTAAACAGGAATTTCCTACATATATATTTTCCTACAAATATTTTTATTATTTTTCACTCACTTTAAATAAATAAACAAAAGTAAATTTTCTAAATTGTTTTACACGAAACGAATCAAATAAGTATCAATTAAAATGTCAAAAAATAGTTCTAATAATAATAATAATAAATAAAAAAAAAAGATTGACAAAGAAAAAGAACAGAATTTCAAATAAAAGTTTATTTAATTAGAGATTTTATTTATTTATTTACTAGAAACAAAAAGGGGCTTCTCTCGTGATCCCCCCCCCCTCCTCCACTTGCAATTTCCATTTTATAAATGAATTCTTCATAATATTTTTATTATTATTAAGAATTCTTTGAAGGTTCAGAAAAATGTTGTAAATTAAATTTGAGCTATTTATTTATCACATTTGCACGAATGCATAATAATATAAGCTTTCCCCAAGTGTATTATTAAAAAGAAAATGTAAATTAAATAACTAGTCAAAATTCCTTTTTTTTTTTTCAAATAATTAACATTTCAAAAGAATTAATAAAATTTTTAATTGACTTACGAAAAGCATTGATAAATTGCGTGGGAGATACTCAGTATTGTTACGAAATCTAATTAGACACAAAAGGATTTTAATAATATAGAATTAAAATACTTCAATTAATTAGCAGTTATAATTAAGAAATGAATTTAAAATCCTAATGACACCTAAAACGGAAGATCAGACAATTCTGCTGTTTCACACTCATTAATAAATCTTCAATCATTAATTCCATCAATTGGAACGTTTTTATTAACTTTTTATCCAATTAGAAGCTTAAATAACAATGCTTACAGAATAAGGCAGTTATAATAAATTTAGAAAAAAACAACAACAATGGTTAAGGCTCTGTAGTAACGCCTATGAGATGTAATGAAATTTATGAACTGCGAAGCGGCTACAGTATAATGAAAATGAAGTGTTTATATTTCTAAATTCTCATCTTGACTTTTATGTTCAATTAATAGACTAGAGTTTATTACGCTGCTTAGGTAGTAAATAAAAACAGTGCCTGGCTTAAGAAGGAATTCCTTCGTTAAAAGAAGACAA
Source organism: Thereuonema tuberculata (assembly GCA_023159025.1). Taxonomy (NCBI): domain Eukaryota; kingdom Metazoa; phylum Arthropoda; class Chilopoda; order Scutigeromorpha; family Scutigeridae; genus Thereuonema; species Thereuonema tuberculata. The sequence continues at coordinate 31,124,376 of JAFIDM010000007.1, read as the reverse complement.
AGCATTAATAACTGCCGTCGTTCATTATTTTTCTAAGCTTGGCTTAAGAAATCCTTCGTCTAAATAATTTGTTGCTCGCGAAGAGGAAAACCTCTTGATATTTATAATGGAGAAATTCATTCTTCTGGAAGATAGAAACTCTTTAGTAAAATAATAAACCAAATACGATAAAAGGCATCTTCAAATAATCTTATGCAGAGTAATTGCTAGCATTGTCTACTCAATAAGTAACACAGTGAAGTAAGAAATACTACGAAGAAATTTACAAACATTTCTTTGTTAGATTGTTGATTTAATGTTAGCATATTTACGACTAGAGTATTTGCCAGTCATATATTGCATAAAATTAAAATGAATGCATTGCTAGGAACATAAATGAATTTGTTTATTAAAAGGCTTGATGCGGGCTTTACTGGGAACTGACGGCGCTTCAACTTGATTGGCAAATAGACATCACTCGGTTGAAAATCGATCCTGAGAATAGTGACGATATCATCTCTGTTGCTTTCCGAAAGAACTTCTGCCATGATTAAATTGTGTTCAATCGTGTGCCATTATATAGAATCCTTTCTTTGGATTGAAATTGCGAAAAAGCATCACAATTGATCCTTTCTTCAGGCTCAGCTGATGAGGTGGCATCCCAGAAAATGATGCAGGATAGTTTCGTTCATCACTTGGATCATCCGACACTACTACATCTGCGCTGCAGTAGATGTGAGACTTGCCGGGCACTTTTTTTAAAATTACAGTGCGTTTTTTAAAATGCTCCGCAAATTCAGATTTATCAATTAATTTACTTTTTAATATAATACCCATTATATTATAAAGCTCTTTCCTTTATAGTCCTTTTACTTTTTCCTAGATAGAATGCATCACAGTTCATACATTCTATTTTGTCTATGGCTCCCATTTCACCTTTTTTGTCACTCATATTTATTTTACTACACAGAATATTCCTTATTTTATTATTATAATAGAAACCAATATCAACGTTAAAATCTTTACAATTTTTTTTGTATTTTTATACTATTCTTATGAAGATAAGGAATAAAAAAAATTTTTCTTTTCATAATTCATATTTAATTTCTTTATTTAAAAGGTGTTGTATTTTTGTATACTAGTATTAAAAAAATTTTCTTTACACCCATTTTTCTTCAGAATTATTTTCATATAACTATATATGTAGTTCCTCATATTACAATAAGATTCTTGCATCATCTGCTAATTCAAAGGGAAATACGTTACACACAGAATTGGAAAACTGTATATGTATATGATTATTTATTTTGTTGTTAAAACATTGTAAAACATGAAAAAAATACTCGTTTGGTTAGTAGTTGAAATTAAATTAAATCTTGTGAATTACTTTTTTTCTTCTTTAGTTGTTAAAGTTTTCATGTTGTGAAAAACGAAGAATTGAACTTAATTCCTTCCATTTCAATCCTTTTTTAAAAGTGATAAGTAAGATTGCTGTAACTAGACTTAAAGAAGTTTTTCTTTTAAGACTGAATTGTCTTACTCTGATTGTTTTGGTGAATGTTGTGCGATTATTATCTACCAAAAATCAATATATAGTCAAGTTTCAGCTTTCTAAGATAAGTATTTTTTGAGTAGTCGCTGTAACTGCAATTTAATAGCAAAATACTTCTACTGTTTCTTTTTTAGTAGCTGATGAAGACGAGTAGAATTTCAGTTTCTTTGGATATTTTCTATTTTTAAGTTACTTTGATTTTAAACTTTTTTCACCTCTTAAATATAAAAACTTAATTGCTGGCTCATTTCCTTTGCTTCTATAAATGAAACTTCCCCTGACCCCCATCCCCCTTCCTTTCCTGAAAATTTGTTCTGTAGAAAGACGCATATTTCTTTCCAATTCTAATTATGAAAGAAAAATATTTAAATATTTCTAGTTTACTTGAATTGATGAACTTTCAAATAACACTTTCTTATTTACAGTTTTCCCAAAAGATTTACTCGTTTTTACTAAATTAATAGAATATTTTTTTTATTTAATAAAATGTATTTCTTTTTCACGTGATAAGAGCAGTTACTTATGAGGCGAAGAAAAAAAAAGTAAATCAAAAATTTATACTTATTTTTTTTTTTAAATATATCTTAAATATATTTAATATTGCGATGTTTTTTTATCCAAAATAATAATAATAAATAATCACAGATTTTTAGTTCTTCTCCAATGTCTCTTATTTTTTGATCAAAATCTGAAATAGATAATGAAATATCCAAGTCTGGGACAGAGCAACTCACTAATAACTTCTTCAGTTTTAATAACAAGTTATTGATCAAAAATCCTCTTCTTTTAAACAATGACAATCTATAGTCCAATATTAAACGTTTCTGATAAATAGTTTTTGGTTGGTTCGTTCTGCAGATCACTGACCTACTTCACTCAACTATTTTTATAATTTTCAGGGGAAATTTTTAAACCTATTTTCAGAACAGAGTCACTCCAAAGCTTCCTATTTAACTTTTAAATAATGATTTCAGAAAAACAAAATTCCTTTAATTCGACTGTTCAGTGAAATGGAGATTTATAAATTAAAATATAAAAATGCCAACTAAATAAGATCAACACTTGAGAAATTTAATAATGAAAGAAAAGTAATGTGTGGGTGTTTTAATGAAACCAAGTCCTGCTGTCCCTGGAAGAAAAACTAAAGAAAACGGTTGTATAAATAATTGTTTCCCAATAATTTCTTCTTCTGGAATGATGAATGGAACAACATAATACTTCTATTTCTTTATCTTTCTGTTGTTTCTACCTGACAAAACTAATTTTTACATTTTACAAATAAATTTTTTTACTTATTTTTATATTTTGTAATATCATTACTATAGTGCATGCTTTTATATGTTGTTTTTGGATTATTTTCTGAAATGTTGATTTGATATTAAGAACTTTACTATTAAAAAATAATAATCATAAATTTTGAATTTAAATGAATAAGTATGAAAAAGAAAGATAACTGTTTTATTATTAAGTTACTTACTAGTATTTGTCCAAAACCCCAGTAGAAGAGTGTTTAACAACAGACGCTGCCTTCTCCCCTCCCAAATACTTTAAAATTTCTATTTGATTCTATGTGGCTCAGTCACTGGCAAATGTCTTTCCAGGTGGGAGTCTGTTGCCAAATTTAAATCACCTGAGTAACTCGACGTCAATGGACGCAGACGCCAGATAAATCCTCCTGAAATTCAGCCAAAAATTCTTCTGCTGCTCGAGTCCATTAGTCACGTGGTTGACTCCTTTTATGTGTCTCTCTGGAAGGCATCCAAAGCGTTGCCCACGAGTTATGACGTCATCATTCATAGAAGGGAATCACCTCAGTGTCTCATTTCCGCTTCCTGTTTCCCTTTAAAAACAACAACATTAAGAGCTCATTGTTAAAGAGAGAGAAAAAAAAAAGAGAAGAAACAATTAAAGGTTTCTTTAAATAGATTGAAACACTTTACAATTGAAAGATGAACAGAACACAAAGATCCTTCTGGAATGAAAAAAAAAAAGAACATTCTGAGGCTGTCAAAGAGGCAAGAACTATTGGAAATTTATTAGAATTGAAAGAAAACAATAATAAAACAACTTGTGTGAGGAGGAATCTCGTTTTAGAATAGTTAATTTCTATGTTCTTTATTCTAAAACTCAGAAATGGTAAAGATTCTATACTTCACAGTCAATTTTGTCAAGGAACTGATAGAAAAGGATTGGATTCTAAATTCTGGAAGAAGAAACCACTTATTCTGAAATAGGAGAAGTGAACAGAGAGACGGACGATTATTAACAAAACAGTTTACTTTTTTTTTTTTTTTTGGTACTGCCGATGTTTTTTTGTTTATATTGTATTCTATTTTAGTTACTGCATTCTAAATCTGGAGTGAAGATTTTCACTGTTGATCAACATTTGTGTTTTAATAGTTGTCATTAGAAATATTGGATTGAAGTGAATTCCAAAATAGATTAGATTTCGTTTGCTTAATGTTATCAGAAGGTAGCAATTATACAAGAAAGTATGAAGAAATAACGAATGGAGACTTAGAGGAAGGGTGATGCAGAATAAATTAAGACTGATTCAATACATATCCATGCGGTATATCTTTTATAATATCGTTTTTATAAAGTAAGGCTTTTTGTTTTAATGATGTTCCAGTTGAATACCAGATATGAGTAGCAGAAACACTGTATTGATGGACTGTAAAAGAAATTCCGCTTTGGACACTGAAGTCACGTGATCAGATCGCGGTATCTTTCGCCATAATTAAGTAAAGATGCTCTGCTGTTTTGACATGCTACTATTTTAGTTGAGATTTACTTCTATCCACTTTTCACGCTCAAAATCAACCCCCCAGGAATACAACAAAGAAAGATTTAATAGGAATAATAGGAAAAAGAAAAGTCCAAATCCTCCTCTAACAAACATTCCTATTCTAAGAATCTCAAAAGAGAAACAGTCAAAAATAAAACTCCAAACAAAACACACAAAAAATAGACTTTTAAGAAATTTTATCTGATTCACTAATTAACGCAAGTTTGAGTTCATAAACAACTTCCACTGTATTATAAATGTACAATCTTTTAATTTTACAATCTCTTTATTATTACTACTATAAATTTATTTTGCTAAGTAAATAACTGTGATGCTCTAACCATTATCACATCCTAAAATGGCAGAACGAAGGAACAAATCATAAAATCCATCATAATTGAGAATCCCACAAATTTCAATAAAAGTTTAGGATACTTCAGGTACATCAAGAATAGAAATGAATTGCCTTAATTACGTAACTCCAAATATTCTAATAACTCTTATTGTAAGTAAATAGAGCTAGTCATTATAGGTAAAAACTGTATAATTATTGTTAAATCAGTAGCAGAGATTGTCATTATGAAAACAAAATTGCAACAGTTATGAATAAAAATAATCTTAGTAATGTAACATTATGATATTCCCAAAGCATAATAATATTATGTAAATCATTATTAATGAAGAGCTATTCAGTTAGGAAAGGAATCAAACCAAGCAAAAATTCCTACAAGTAATACGGACGATAAAGATGTATATAATAATTCTAATAAGCTAATTTCAATAAATACTGAACACTTAACAAGTCTGTAGTGTGAGCAACAAACAGATTTTTGTATGAATACAATTGTTAATATAACAAAGCTTTGATATCCGTAATACTTAAAGAATGGCAGTAACTTACAATAAATAAACATTGAATAACCGCTGTATAAAAGTGCAGGTAAAAGTTCTGTATGAATTAATATCGGATCAGGTTTTCTGAAAATAACCATACATTGGATTTTTTCACTCTGGCCTTAGATTTTTGTAGTTTGGACTGTGTTAATACCATTTTTGTCTTTATTTTATTCATTTTTAAATGCTGGAAATGTAATTCTTTTACAAAAAGAACAAATAGAAGGTATCAGCTATGTTGATTCCTCAGTTCTGCGAATGAATAAATAAGTAACTGCTGACTAATCAACTGACAGTAATGGTTGCTTCATTGGCTATAAACAACTTGATTGCTGACATTATTACACTCGGTTTATCATTGTAAACCCCACCCTAATGTTGTTGTTTTGATTTGACTTAATTAATGTGGTCAAACCTATTAATTAATGATTCATATTTAATAGTTTCCCAATGACTGGATTCATTTCGAAACAACTTCATTCACTCCGCGAAACAGAAATGAAAAAAGAAAACCAATTAATGTTGAATGAATTTCCATTCTTTTAATGATATCGTTATTTCAAAGAAGGCTGTAATGAGTTACTGAACTTGATTTAGCCAAAGATGATTTTCCAAAATAGTCAGTGAGTGGATTCTGGACAAAGTTTATGATTTGGATGAAATTATTTAGTTTCTCCAAATTAAAATTCAATAACCTTAAAACGAATTTCTTGGAATACAGTAGACTCCCTCTTAACCGGACTTCGTTTAACCGGATCTCCACTTTAACAGGCCGATTTTTTTTTATCTTTAAAATATAAAAAAATAGCTAAAAATATAAAAAACACATGTTTCGTTATTTAGTATCGGTATCGCACGTATTTCAGTTACAATTTTGGATATAACGATCCAGTACAGTTGGAAGGGGTGGAAAAAAGGTGATTTTGAGCGACGAAATCATTTAAATCATTGTTTGTTCTCGGTTGCGAAACTATGCGGCAGGTTGCCGAACTTCTACGCTTCAACAAAAAAAAAAAAAAAATTACTCATTTTTTTAATGGAATGTAACTTACAATACTTTAATACATTGCATAAAATGACACAATATTTTAATTATGTATTTATGTATAAGACATCCGAACTTTAATTTATTTCACTTCTCGGTTTAACCGGATTTTCGCTTAACCGGCTTACCTTCGGTCCCATTTAAGCCGGTTAAGAGGGAGTCTACTGTAAAGTCTTTTGCATAAATTCGGACTTTTGCGAATGACTGGATCCCGTCCCCTCCCAATCTACATCCACACACACCATCGAATCCGAAAATGGAAAAAATCAGGTTTTCTTTTTGGAAGCCATCATTTTGTTTATAATGAGTTGAAATGTAGAAAAAGTGAACTTTATTTTATTAATATTAAAAGAGAATGAGTTTCAATAGATATTAAGATATTGACTTTAACCAAAATTATTGAATAAAATCTAAAAATAATAAAAAGCTAACTTTTTGAGAATAAGAAATTTTTAATTGGTTATTAAGATTTGGTTTCAAACGTTTGACATCCGAATCACAAGAACTACTGGATTTCACATGAATGCTTATTCGAAAGTTAATAATTCCTTATTATCAAAAGATTAAGTTTTTATTGTTATTGAATTTTTATTCATTAATTTTGGACGAGTTCTAAAGTGAATACCTTAATCTCTATTTATGCCTAGTAACATTATCATATTAATAAAGAGTATTATTTTTATTATTATTAATAAAATGAAGTTATTTTTACTTCGGAGAAGAGAAGGGTTATTCTAATATAAAGAGACTTAGGTTTCTTTTCGAAAATCATTACCTAAAGATTATGAGTATATGATGTGCAAACAATAAGTGAAACAAATACGATGAAAATGCACATTCGTTTGCTTTCATCGACGGGAATCTGGGACAGCTGTTTCGTCTTTATTAGGACTCCTCAGCCAGATTTACCCTCTATGATCAATCACAGAACGCATGAAAACCTATGAATCCTTTTCCCGCTCTCGGAAGTGGATCCACGCAAAAGCAACAACAATAGACCGATCGCTATGACAAGTACAGCCCAAGTATCTTCGCCGGCGAAGCGCTGGGCATAAAAGGCATTTAATAAAAGGTTAAACTCATAGGCGAAAAATTAATACGTAAGAAGCTTTAACGTGCTTTAAGTGTAACATAAAAACGATGAAAATGAATGCATCGTGTTTTCGTTTTTCATATTACATTAAATTCACGTTAAACCTTCTTACCAAAAAAAATATACTTAAAAAAAATAGAAGAAATATTAAAAAATAAAAAAAGTTATCTCAAATAAATATAATATGACTGGATAAACATTTACTCTGTATTTTGAAAACAATTTTTTGTATTTTATATTTCATTTAATGCTGTGCTTGTATATCCTTTATTGTTATATTAATAAAGGGATGAGTTTAATTTTCCTTGATCAAATATTTCATCAAATGTCAATTAAAAATTGTATCAACTGGTTTTACTAAGAGTTTCATTGATCTCTTTCAATCCACATAAGGATTGGAAATTGTAATAGCCAGGAAAAGATCTAATTTCCCTTTCTTTCGTTTAACACATTCAATTCATTAATATCCTTGACATATTTATGATATTCATGTTGTTCACTTGCTATTTATGAAAACAATTGCAAAGTTATATTTTCTATAACTTTTCGTAGGAAGTCAGAAAAGAATATTGGTGGAAAAGGTATTGGTTTTTAGCTCAGACGTTGTCATCATAGTTACACATCTCTTCTTTAACATAGAAAAAAAAAACATAAGTCCAGTCATTATGCAAACTTCTAAACTAGTATTAACAAACTTGTACTGTAAATGTATGAGAACTTGATTTTTATACAAAATTGTAAGAACTTAATGAGCATTGTTATAGTCAATACATTGAAGTCTGACAGAATGGCCTACTTGAAGACTGTATCTAACACCATCTTTTAATTTATGATTTGCTAAAAAAATTGTACAATTTCTTTTTAGATGTAAGTGAGTAAATAGACTTCAATCAACAAACTGGAAATCTACATTTTTTTTTAAAAAAAAAGAAGGAATATATCTTATTAAATTTTTGAACAATTTAAAAATAACCATCCATTTTCCAACAATTATATATTTTTGCAATATTAAAAAATATAGATAAGTATTACTTAATTCATATAGTCCCTAATTTACAGTAACAGTAGCCTTTAAAGAAAGGAAAACGGGTGTTCTTTTGTTTGTTATTCTGAAAATAGGTTTGTTTCTTTCGATTGTAGTTTCCTTAGAGAAATTAAACACTGTAAGCATCCAGTTTCCTTCATGCAAAGTATCTTGAGTCCATCACTTTGATGATGGCATAAATAATGAGATAAAGTCCAACTTACTAATACGACATAAATAATGTCCATTGAATATCGTAGTGGAACCAATTGAGTAAAAGTGACCTAGAGACGCCCAATTATATTAATCTACTATTTGATCGTCGTCAGCAACTCTAAGGTTAAATCTTTCCATGCCTATTTTCTAACTATGAAGCTTAGTATAGATGTAGTTAAGAAAATAGGAAATTCGTGCTATTGTATTAATAATCCAATCTCTCAACGAACGGAGTCCATCCACACACACGCATTCAATTAATTTGTTGAAATTTATTAATAAATAACAACGTCATTAAACTTTTCTGAAACAGATGGTATTCGAACAGTGAATTACTCATTATCAATTACACACTTGACCGCACTCGTAAGCGACTTCGTGCGTTTCGTGAGACTCGAAAATCAGTTGCTTTCAGGGCCAAACATTCAACGAAAAAAAAAAAAATCAAGGAAAACAAAAATAATAAATAACTTCTCTAATGTTCAAGAAAACCTTTAAAGGATTCTGTCCTATTTACGATATTTCCTAAAATATAACAGACTACAAAATGTGTTAATGGATTTGGAAAAATGTATTCGTTCAAAAGTTAATCCTTTTTCTTCTATTAAGATTGAATAGTAAGATCCGAGACGAAAACAATAAATATTACAATAATATTTACTTAAATTTTGCTTTTTAAGCTAGTTATCATCGAAATTAGAATGGTAATTTTTATACCAAATTTTTCCCTTTTCAACCTGGTTATTCGATCGTTTTATTCTTTTCTCTAAATTAATTCCTTAACTTTATATTTTTAAAGTTTACGATTAGATTTGCACTTTGTCCCTCTGCTCTCGAGCGATGATCTTGACTGAATCGTTACCGTTTGTGTTACTTGAGGTCAGAAGCGTAACTAGAGAATTTTTCTGGGGGGTGGGGGGCAGGCCCTTTGTGTTTGGGAAAAAGCAGAGAAATTTAAAGTTTAAACTTGTACCTTCGAATAATTGCATTGTTGTTGTTGCAAATATTGTATACAATGCCAATAAGTTAAAAAATATTTTATTTAATTTATTTTTATATTTAAAATATAAAATAATTACATTAATATGTATTTTTTCGGGGGGGGGGGGCTGGCTCCCCCCCTAGTTACGCCTATGCTTGAGGTTCTGATCATCGTAATTTAACTAAGCTTACTAAATTACGTGACGGCAGGAAGGAAAACTTTTCATTAGATAAATGAAAATGAAGTAATTTGAAGTGCAATGTTTTTTTGAATTTCAAATCAAAGTTTAGAATTTATGAAAAAACTTTTCCCTTCACAGAAATCAAATAGCTCAGTATTGAAATAGAGAAATATAAAAAGAGAATGTGTTCAATCTATTTAGTAAGAACTAGAAATGAAATACAAAATATAAAAGATCTAAGAAGACACACGGTAAAGATAATATTAAAGGAAGAATACTTAGAAAAATTCGTTTTTAAATGTTGATGTTAACTAAAAAAAAAAAAAAAAAAGTCTCTGAAGGAAAACGGTGTATTAATTTATTGAAAGCTAATTCCACAAAAAAAAAGAGTAGGGAAAAAAATAAAAAAAAAAACTTTTATTTATTGTTTAACAGAACTAACTCTTATATCAAGAAAATATTTTGTATCAAAAAAAAATTAAAACCTTAACGCTATATAATGTAAATCAATTCATCAGAGAAAGCATTTAGACATTTTTTAAGAATTAGTTTCTCTCGTTCTATAGAAAAGAATCAAGGTCAAAATTTGGTAGGACTAGTTTTAAATTGTTCAACACAAATTTACATTGTTCGTTTATATATATATATATATATATTTTTTTTTTCAAAGATTCAACTAAAGCGAATTCCCATTCCCTTACAGTCAGTGCGGAGAGGTCAGAGCGACCGCTTCTCTTTCAATGTTAGCGGTCGGCCAGGAGAGCTCAATCTATAAGCTGTGTTGCATTCTGGGAGAATCATTATTCCCCGCACTGACTGTACAAATAGTTAGAAACTGAAGACGATCTCAGAGCCAAGTGTAAGGCATTGAGTGCTGGATTGAATTCTCTTGCAAACAGATCCAACCATCAGTTAAATGATTACAGAGTTTCTTAGCGAGGCTTAAGGATGGGCGTCGTCGGACTGATCTCAACTTAATCACACTGGAAACATTATCTCCCAGTAGATCTACCGTTGTTCCATTCAACGGAACAAAGAAATAGATAAAGAAAACCTCTTTAATTAAATTTATTTTATATCTGATCCAGACATCAAATTATGAGAACAGTTATTGAGACATTTTAGTCAACATAATAAGTTTAAGCTAATTTATTATTTACATGAAATTTTCTTTCTTCTTTTTAATATCCGGGAATTCAAAGAACTCTCTCTCTCTCTCTCTCTGAATGTTATTCATTGTATTTCTGCTTCAATAGTTTTATTGAATTCAATTAAGGATTTTACATTAAAATCCGAGTATTCATGAGTCATTTGACGATCGTCAATAATCAGGACAATTGACTCATTGTTGAACTTTAAACACAAGGTCTAAATTACTAATATACATATTTTTTAATTTTCTCTATTTAGATTTGCTTTAATTTTTGAACAAATATTTTTGTCTAACTTTCCCTTTCAATTATTAAGTGTTTACTTAAACAAAAAGGCCTTTCAAGATAAACAGTGTTTTAAAATCATTCCTATTTCTATCAATATTAATGATCAACTTCAGCTTTTAGTAAAACTTGTAAAGATAATTAAAAGCTAAAATATTCTTCCCTTGTGAATTATGAATCCTCTATTCGATATACTGTCGTGTCTGGGCTATATCTATTTAAAACAGATTTACAGCGTCATTTAGAGGCGTATTTAACTTTAATCTGTGCCTTGACATACCTGCGGTCAAGTAATGGTTCCATTTCAACAGAATCTCATTAAATCTCTTGGAATATGCAAATCTGTCGCCATCTAGATCACATGGCAGCAATTAAGCTTCTGCTTCTCGTATGAAATATGTTCAAAATAAGAACTCATTTCTGTTAAAGTTACAGAAACATTCTTGAAAATTAAAGATCTAGAATTCTAAAAGCACTTTTCAATCGTTAATTCTTTAGTTCAATCGTTTAAAAACTATGGATGTATTCGGAAATTAATTTGTTCAAATACAGTTGCAATTTCCAGTATTTGGATCATCCATTAGTCTCAATGCAGAATTTGCATTTTTGAACTTCTTTGAAATAAAATCCTCGACTTTAAATGTTCACAAATTGTATATTTTGTTTCTCACGCCTAATAATGATGGTGGTTAATGTCAGTTCTAACAAAGTCCTCAAGATTTACAGAAAAGTAAACGTTTATCTATAACTAACTACTGAAATAACATTTAAATATAGAAAATTACAACGCAATCTTCATAACAGCGACATGCAATTATCCACCATAGAAATTATTTATTCTGTAATTAATATTTATTTCTCAACTTAGACTGATTTCCTCAGATAATAACCAGTAGCTGTCCTATAATTCTATGTCATCATCTATTAAGACTGATTCACTGAACAGAAACCTAACTTTAATTCTTTTTTTTTCCAAACAAATTCTTGAAGAACTTGAATTTTCCTTTCAATTACTTTTGGAAAAAAATTATCCAATAACCATGTTGTCCAAAACATTTTCCCAATGCATGAATAAAATATACAATAACCTCCAACCCATCCAAAAAATAATAAATACATTTCTCTATTATCGTAATCTCGAAAAACATTAAAAGCCCTATTTGCACCCATTTAATTTTAGAATTTCATTTAACCTTACCAATCAAATAAAATGGATTTATTAACAAAGAAAATACCCCAAAAATAACAATAAAACCACTAATAATGTAATATAAAAACAATACATGCCAATATATTGGGCAGACTGATATCCCATCTGCTTTACAAACGCCCGTTGGAACATACCAGAACCATTCAAAACAATAAGAACTCATTAAAACTGCTAAACGTTTTCAAATCACCAAAGTACACCTAATAGTGCTACCATTATACACGGAAAACGATAACCTAGTCATTGAATCGTACTTCATACTAAATAACAACTGCAATAATAATATCCCTGTACAGCATTATATCTACAGTAAGAAGAAAAATGGTCAATACAAAAGTAAAGGTGTCCCCCCCCCCAACCCATTTCACTTCGCCCATCCCCTACAAACATTTTAATACCATCCTTTGGCGTAACCAATCACATGGTTTAAAGGAACCAGCAACCCTTATTAAAACGGATACTTGCTGCCACTACTTTGCTTGTAACAATGTCGAAACTATCGCAGTGTTAATTTCAATGTTAAATTTTAACTATCTGGTCCTTGTAATTTTAGTGTAGGCTACCACTTTTTACTTGTCGTTATAATTGACACACGTTACAACTAACGTATGACAAAAAAATTCTTATCAAAATTATTTTTTAATATTAGCAATATTCAAGATATTGTGAGCAATGAAACGTCAATACCATGAATCTTCCATCTTTGTAATGGAGATGTTGTATCAAAGTGATTCCATTTCTATCGATGAGATAATCTGTAAATCAGAAAACTCATTAGATCAATAGCACAGATACGGAATCCTAATTATACAATTTTAAGCAAATGCCATTATAGAATTTTTACTATGAAAAACCTTCTCAAACTGACAGATTGAAAATACTAGTATATCTTAAAGCAACCACGTTGCTAAGGGGATCTTATAAGTGTTAAAACAAAGTGTTATGACTTAGAGAGAAATTACAAACAAATAATTACAATAACTGATTCTTAATCTTTCCTATTATTTTGGAAAAAAGAAAGTTAGAAGCTTCTGCTAAAGTCATTTCGATCGATTTAAAATGCAACTCAACAAAAATCAAGTAAGAAATCGAATATAGTAAAAGTTGTAAGAAATCAGAGTTCACTGATGAAAATTTAAGTTCTTTAAAAAAAAAAAAAAAGAAAGTAGCTAACTCCTCCTTATTTATTTCTTTAGCAATAATTCCACTTGTTTGGGTTTTTATTCACAGAAAGGATTTTGTAAAATCTTAGATCATCAAGAAGATAAACAATGCTTCTTCGAATTGTTTTGAAAACAATCGTTTTTATCTGAATATTTTACCAGTAGACCTTTTTTCCAGATCCCAAGATGTCTTTCTTGATTTATCTCCAATTCCTGTAAATTTAATTATTAAATTAGGATGAAATTCCGATCATGTCAGACTCTATTGTGTTGATCAATTTCAAATACTGTAAGATAGACCTAAAATTGCTAATTCGTCTTAACTTTGGCGGCATTATTCTGTTCCATGTTTGTCGCTGATTTGTAGAAGCACTTCTTGACACTTTTGTACAAAGATATCAACTTCTAATACTGTGCAGGAATTGAGTTTGAATTTGTGTCAAAATCCAATTGCAAATAATGGAGTTAGCCTGGATGTAGGGGAGTCATGAAAATGATGATTTAAAGATTAAGTGAACATTAAAACAGTTGGTCATAGTCGTAACAAATATATTCCAATCAAATTCAGAAAACAAACTATTTACTAGAAGCATCATCACATTTTTAAATGAATTTGTAGACAATAATCGATGGGAACTGTAGGTCCCTAACAAGCATTCTCTTAACTTGGATGAAATGAAGCATTTCTTTGAGCTCAGGCAACTATTGAACTGAAACCAGCAGATGAAAGATTACTTTGCTTTGTATCACAGCTGTCGTTAACTTGGAGGTAATTCTGAAATGACAAAACTAAATGGTTTTGGCTTCAAACGACGTAAAAGCAACGCTCTGGCAACTGTTATCGGACAATGAGTGGCAATAAATATCGAAACATAATAAAAACTAAGTTTAAAAAAAGCAGAATCAACAATTAATCAACAACTATTAAGTTACTGATTCTCAACAAACTCACCGGGTCAATATCGGCAGATACTTACAAGTAATATCACAATCACTGAAGTTAGAAGAAACTTGGACTCGCCGAGATTTCAGCGATTGTTAGTGATTACTGGTGATTTAAATTGCGGGACAACGTGATGAATTTGAATTTCGACGCTCAAGAGACCATTTTTGTTTGGATGAAATATGTGGACGAACAGATGTAATAGGTCAGTTAAAAGGGAGAGCATCTTATATCACTTTTAGATCAAACTAATCAATTTGGTAATTGGAAGAAGTGTGTAGAACTTAAGCCGATTTGTATCAAAATGTGTCTCATTTGACGTTGATATTATTGGCCGATAAATTATTACCCATTAAAGAAGTTTCTAAGAAATTGGGTGATTCAGTAAATATGTCTACACGTTTTCTGACAATTGAGAAACATTGCAAAGCAACAACAATGTATTGCTTTCATGAAAAAATATGAGACATTAAATCACATGACTAAAATCCCTCAAAAAGTCATCAAACAACAAACTACACTCTTTGACTAAAAAAGTCGAAGCACCGTGGAGGAAGCTCCAATTTGAATGAAACTTGAATAAGTAACGTGTTGAGCCAGTTCTTTGCATGCCGATAAGGTACGGCGTGGCATAAATTGAAACAAAGTTCTGATATTGTCTTGTGACAGATCACGCACAGCTTCCTGAAACTACTGCCCCAATGTACGATGATGGATGCAGTTATCTGGACATGTCTGAGACATTCTCGATGCATACAATTCTAGGGACCTGGGGATCAGTACAATACAGTACTGATGAAGTAGCAATATGTTCCTATTATTAAATAAAAATCTGTGTTTTCACTGTAATTTGAATCAATTCCAATTCCTTTCAACCAAATGGCATTTACGAAGTATCATTCAAATTGGCCACTTCCTTCCTTCATGGTGCTTCGATTTATTTAGTCAAAGAGTGTAACTTATTTATGGCATGACTTAGTGGGAAGAGAATCCTGTATTCTTACCAATCTACGAGTAATGTTTGATGCCTACGGTAAGACTGCTTTTCAGATGTTTCACTCAAGATATTGGTCGGATTGAAACTCTGGACTATATCTAGCGACCAGTGATCAACAATTATCTCACGATGAAAGGTCTTAAGTATTCACGAGCAACGAAGATTTATGGAGAAACGTTCATAGTTTAATGCTATGTGAACAAGATATCACAGCAGCATTAGAAAAACATCAGCAAATATTATCATTCAACTACTTGATAGAATGCAATTATGGAAGTGTTATCTAATTCAAATGAATTTGTTGATGCATTGTCAAGTCACTTATTTGTTACACAGTAAAGTTGATTAATTAATTCTGGTGGGATCAAATATTTGGATTACAATGAGCACAGATTAGGATGTTTATTCATTTAAAATTGATGGAACAAAACTGCGAACTGGGCTGACAAAAACAAACATATCATCAAATATGTATGCGGAATTGTACAATTTAGAGTATTCATTGCCGCATTAACATGATGTCTCGCACGCTGTAGTAAACCCGAAGACATTTCAAGTGGGTAAGACCCCAAATTTCGATTGAACTGAGAAAGCTTCAAAGCCCAGTACAAGATGAAATACACAGCAATCAAGTTTAAAAACAGCTGCTTAACGAAGATATTAATTGACCTCATTTCTGTGAGCTATGGGAGGCAGGTGTGAAATAATTGAGACGTTTACCTTACACTCCGACTTTTTCTTTTTGGATAACTACTTATGAAGCTGAAGTAATCGACTTCAATCTGGAAGTTGATCCAACAATTTTCTCAAACATTTCTTAAATAAATGTGGCATCTGAAATACTTAACTCAATTACAGCAGCGTTAACAAAACGCAGGTTAACAACAATATTTACAAAGTAATGATCTTGTCCTCATTTTATCACTGAAATGACCTATAGAATGAAAAACAGCGTGGAAAAAATGGACTTGAACGACCATTAAGACATCTACGTACAGATTCTTTCTCTAATTGTGGATATATTGTAAATCAGCTATGCCAAACATTATTGGTTCAATATGGAAAGGTTGCTCTGAACTAACCTTTTTTTTCAGATTTTTAGTAGTTATATTCTTAAGTTTATTTTCTTTTATATTACTAACATGTATTAATCATTTAAAGCGTACGCTATATAAACTAATTTCAAAGTTCTTCTTATTTCATAAAATGTCATTCGTAAAAGCAATTAAACAGAAACAGGGTTTGTTTTTTAAATATAGTGTCTATTTTATCGTCTGCTATTGATTTTGTTCGATGCACTTTAATGTCGTAAAATAAAAAATGCAAATAACTAATCTTTAAAAACCTGGTTTCTTTACTTATCTCACTGAGGAAGACATCTGATGGACCATCGAAATATAGTTTTACATTATGAAATTCGGATAAGTATTAAATTATATTTTTAACTTTAAAAAGTTTCATCCATTTCTCAATATAATCTGATTAATTTCCATCCCACCTACAAGACTCAAAATCCAAAATATTGATGAAAATTTTTAAGTTCTCTAAGCACAATTTTGATATGGAAATTGTGAAACCTCTGATTTTTTTCTATCATCGAGAAAAATAACTTTTTTTAAATAGAAACATAAATTATAATTAAAAAACAAATCATGTTATTGCTATATTAAAACACACGGTATTGATGAGTACAAAGAAAATCCTTATAAAAATCTGAGAACCACGATAACTCAAACAATTATATGTTTCAAAATTCTTGATGTTACAGATTTAAACTGTAATGCCTAAATATCAAAGAATTTTAAGGCACTTTTACTTGGATTGAAAATTCATAATAACAAAAATGTTGTTTTTTTTTTCCGGAAATAAAATTGGCAGAACAATATAAGAAACTATTTTAAATTCCATATTCGATTTGCGTTGTTCAGACATGACAGAAGTTTTGATTTCCTGTTATGCAGTCACTCTATCTTTCTTAATTCTCAGTCGTTTTGCCTTGATCTTCTTCATCCTTTTGTTTGTAAAATTGCTCACGGATAATCACTAATTCTCACACTTTATAACTATTTGGATGTGAAAGGAGAGGATATCTTTTACTGGTCAATAGTGTGGCGATGTTTTGTGTGGGTGGTTGTGGTTTGGAGTTCCGTGTCTATTAGATAACAATGGTCATGAATTGAATAACGCCGAGTGCCTTAATTGGCGTTGAATGGCAAAGGTAGAACGCGTTCGTGTCAGAAAAGCGCACGAAGCATCATTAACATCTACCAATTACAGAGAAGTTGTGGTGGCGCTGCTGTGCTTTATTTGACTGGGAATTTTTATGGCACCGTAAAAGATCGTGTTCATGTCTTTGAACCAACTTTATGAAGACAAGAGTTTCCTACGAGAATTACTGGAAGCAGATTCAACAAAAATTAGCCAAAAGCAGTCTTTGTAAAAGTCCATTAAAAAGAAAAAAAAATATGACTTGAGTTTTTGACTCTCATTCAAAAACTTTAGTATTTAGCAAAACTTTAGCATTTTTTTTTTTTTTTTTAGCAGAATTGTTCTTCTTAACTTTATAATCAAAGATAAAAAAATATTTTAAATCAAAGACAAAAATATTGTCAACGAATATACTCTTTCCATCTGTGCAAACTTTTGTAACTTCCAACATCTTTTACGTAATAGGTTACTGTATTTAGGATCATCAGACATTAAAAAAGAATCGCTTACTATCATATATGTATTAAATAAAATATACGTATATTTTAATATTCTTAAGAAATCATTAATTGTAATCTATGTAAATAAAATGTTAAGGTCCACGAGTCCAACATCGAAAAACAGAATTGTAAAGAATAACTTATCGAGGAACAGGTTATACAGGGTGGTCCAGATAAGTGCTATTCCTATCCTACATGTTTCGTAATTTAGGAATGATGAAGACTTTGATGACAGTTTCTAAATGAAATCATGTGTTTCTCTCGCTACAATTTTTGTTTGGATTTTCCTAAATTATGAATCAGCATTATGAAGTATGCAAATCAGGCTAAACACTTCACAGTAGAAAATGTCAGGGAGTTTCGATGGTTATTCTACGAATTTCCTGTTAATGGATAATAAAACAGTGGCTCTCAAACAGGCTAACACCAGCTACTGAATACCAGGATGCCTTCATATCCAGTAACTGAACTTGTAGACGTGGTCCTATTTTATGGTGCTAGCTAGCAACATAACAGTCACGATGCATACCCAGACATATCCTGACAGAGGTATCCATCATGACAATCAATGATGTGAATTATCCGAAGATACCATGAAACTGAAAGTGTTATCCCAGGATCACGAGCAAAAGGCCAACCCTTGCAATAGACTGTTACCTTGATGCTGGCATCTCATGCTGCAAATTCACAAACAAGTAGCAGGGCAATCGGGCATCAATTAGAAATATCTCACCAATAAGTCCTGTGTGTTTTCAGAGTGCATCAATCTCACCATTATCTCAGGCATTGCATCAAGGATTGGAATAGCAGCATTATCCAGCCCGTCTAGAGTTTTGCAATTGGATATTAGTGATGTATGATGAACATCCAGAAATAAAATCAAATATTCTGTGGAGTGATTAAGTCCCATTCACAAGAGAAAGTGTGGTGAATCTCCTCAATATTCATGACTGGACTCGCGGTTGCTTGTAGATCATTCATCAACATTCATCCTAGGCAGAGGCGCTTCAATGTATGGTGTGGGATTATTGGAAACCCAGATTGTTGGACCTTTGTTCTACGATGGTATGCTGAATAACCAGAGGTATGGACTTAATCCTGAGGGATACAGTAGATCAGTATACAAACAGGGTGTGTTTGGTAATGTACAGGAAATCTGGTTCCAACACGATGGAGCCCTGCTCATTTTGCCTCATGCAGTTGAAGATTTCTAGACGACCGCTTTCACAACTGTTGGATAGGCCGCGAAGGACCCATACAGTGATCGGTATGATCACTAGATTTCATACTCCTGAAAGTTTTTATTCGTGTGTGAAAGATCACTTGTACACCACACCAGCTACTACACTACAGAATTTGCAACAACTCCTAATGTCATGCTGTAATAGAAATCAGCTGACATCACTTCATAGAACCACGTTATCATATGTGCACAGATGTGCATTTATATCAATGGGCACCATTTTGAACACATTTTGTGAGAGGTTTTGAAATTCGGTTGAGTTGTTTTAACAGTGTTGAAACTGTTTGTTTTTTCTGGGGTCAATGGGGAAAATTCATTTCGGTGATTATTTTTCTAAAAATTAAAAGGGGCCAATTATTTGACGATAAAAAAAAAATTAGTAGCACCCATGGTTTCGTTTAGAATCTGACATCAAAGTCTTCATCATTCGTAAATAACAAAAAATCTAGGGTTAACACTTACATGGACTACTCTGTATACTGTATAATGATGGATGTATTAGATATTACAACTGCATTTGTATCATCTTTGCTGAGTTTTCCAATCAAATGCGTGCGATTTTCCATCAGTAAAAAGATGGAAAATAGTTTTAATGGATTCCTGACCAGTTTTTAATCACGATCAATTTTCGTTCTGTCTCTTTATCGTCAGTTAACTTCTTGATTATTCTAAGAGGTAAAGTGTCTAGAAAATAATTTACATTTTTAATTACTTCTCAGTATTTTTAATAAAGTAAATTCAATCAATTGTAACGGATTCTAAAAGGAGGTAAGTTGACGATTCTCTCAATGCAATGCACTACAAATTTTGATAAATACTGTAGTACTTTTCACCTTTATAATGTAAGTTACTTTATTTTTAAGCAATGAAAATTCCGTCTTCTTTAATTATTTATTTAATATGAAATTCACATGTATTTTTTATCATAGCAGAGTTAACGGAAGTAATGAAAACAAACAACATATGAGAAAATTATTAACCTTGTATCCTAGACTATTTAATGGGATGAAATCGAGGCCACCACACTGTCAATTATAGAACAAACTTTATAAACTTAACAAAATAAACTATTTATTTTGTTAAGTTTATAAAGTTTGTTCTATAATTGACAGTGTGGTGGCCTCGATTTCATCCCATTAGTTTCGAATACACACACGTTAAAATTAATACTATTTCCTAGACTATTTCTAAACTCAAAATTAAATGGAGTGAAATATTCAGTAACGTTAAATAAAATATGAGCTTATTAATTGTGAATCAATTATAGTTTTATCAATTGAATCCACACTTTCATTCAATAGATAATTACGTAATGAACATCAACACATTCTGTATTTGCAAACAACAACAAAAAAAGCTTTTATATTAACTAATGTAAAAAAAGAAAAGTATTTCTCTTCTCTTCGAAAATGGAAATGCATTTTCTTTTGATCTTATTTTTAGAAAACTTGTACATGAAATTTACATACACCAATATTTCTTGCTGATTGCAAACGTAAGATGTTCCTAGATCATTAACGACAAAAATAACTTCGGAAGATGCCAACAGGTGGCGTTAGCAAAATGTTTCCCAGCGAGCACTTACGAAAAAGCGGTTTTTAGGGAAATGTAGAAAAAAAAAGAACATAAATCAACTTCCATTTGAAAATATAAAGTTTTCTTTTTTTTCTTTTTATACAACGTCTTGAAAATGAAATATAACTTGGATTTTTTTTTTTTTCTTACAGTTTCATTACATACCCTAAATTGCAATTTATTTTTTTTAATATTTTTGTTCAACAAGCAAAAAAAAAAAGATAAAATTTTTTTATCTTATTTTTTTTAATGCTTTTTAAAAAATAATAATAATTGTAATAAAAACACTGACCTGAACTGCTCTTTTCGCAATTTCCGTTGCAGACCGATCTCGTAATCCAATTACATTAAAGATTGGAAGATTCTAGAAAAGAAAGAAGAAAAACTCTTCAGTAGCCATAAAACGAGAATTCATTATTTATAGATTGTACATATTAAAAGAAATTGGAAAAAAAAAGTAAGTTAAAAAATAAAACTAATTTAGGAAAATTTCGAGAATCTATCCTCATATAAATTGTCTAAAAGATTAAGTATTTCAATGTACATTTGTTTCAATATTGTTTTTATAAAATTATTAAATAGTATTTTTTTAAAGAATTGAACAGTTTTGTTTTTGTTTTTTTTTTTGTTTTTTTTAAGGTCGTGAAATGAGCATTGAAAAACTTTAAAATGAAATACTGATGAATTTCTGAATAACTTTTTTTGTTTTTTGTTTTTTGGTCAATAAAATACAAATTTAAATGCGAATTTTATTTAAATTGAAAAATTAATAAATAAAACTTAGACAAATTAGAATTTCTTTAAAAATTATTAAAATATAAAGCTTTTATTTACATAATATTTCATTAGTTAAGTTTTATATGCAAGAGAGTCAATGTAACTAATAATGTAAAATATCGATCATCACATATCTTAATATTTTACATGAATAATAAAAAAAAAAAAAAAAATCCGAAGATGCCAAAAATCAAAAAGTAAAAAAAAAATTGAAATTTTAAAATTAGTAGAAAAATAATTAAAAAATTAAATTAGGCTTAAAAGAAAATAAAGCAGAAAAAAATAAAGCATTAGATCAAAATGCCTTTATGGAATCAAAATGCTATAAAAAGTAAGGAAATTATTAAAGGAAATGTACCATGAATAAATTACATAGCAATAAACCAAAGATTGCTTACAACGAAAAAAAAAAAATCAATAAAAAAATAAAATCAAAATAATTCCCATAAACTAAACAGAAACAAAAATCCTGAAAATAAAAACAGGGATTTAAAAAAAATAAGAAAAAGAAAAAGAAAAAAGAAAGAAAACTTGAATAGTAAGAAACTATAAAATTATTTAAATAAAAAAAAAATAATAATAAAATAAATAATTTTTAATTCATTTTAAAATTTTCTGGTTGTTATTATTGTAATCTTAAAAAACAATATTAGTTTGGTTTTTTTTTTTGCAAAATTATAATTACTACTCCTATACCCAAAGATCTTATTTATAAGAAATATTATTTTACAAAAATTATCTTCTGTTGAAGTGCAAAATTAAAGGTGAAATTATTATTACAACAGAAAAATTAAATTATCATTTTTACTCTTTTGATAAAATTTTCTTCTAAATAATTAAATTATAAAATTTAACCCTGGCACAGCTGTTTCGAGCTCGTCAGGCTCTCATCTGTTATTCATTGGGCTAGTACTTAAAGATCTAGAAGAGAAGTTTTGCAGGGTTCATTTTATTTTCTCAAGTAATATATTCTCGGAAGTAATATAATATATATAATAAACGGAAGTAGAACAATGGTAGCTTTAATCTTAAATTATCTTCTCGCTAAAGGTCAGACAAATAATTTTTAAATAAAAAGACAATATGAAAATATTGCAAGAAAACTGTTGAGATGTTTAAGTTATTTTTATTATTTATTTTAATCGGTTCTCCTTTTGTCGTTATGATACTTCTGTTAATGTATTTACTGCTGTATCTTCAAAAGCATCTGCAATAAGTTAATTTTGTTCACTCGTAAAATGTTTTTAAGATAATGAGATCAAGATAATCCTGTTTGCACTAACTTGAGTTTTATTTTATAAATTCACTTAATGCCACAAGCGCTGAAATCCATTCTCTTCCCAATATGCCGTTAGCCATTTTTGCATAACGAAAATTAAATCAAGATGGCCATCATCTCCGGTTGAGTTTGTCGCCACCTGCCGGTCATCCCCCACTTCGTCAACGAACAAAAATCGATGTCATTCGATCAAAGGAGGGTGTCACTGAATAAAGTCAGACGATAAGTTACCCCCTGGTTTTTTTGTCGTGAATCAAACAATCCATTGTTATCGAAGCTATTCACAGGCCAGGTTTCCCGCCATAAAACAGCAACAGTCATTATGAGCGTCTATCACGTGTCTACAGCAGAGAGTTTGATTGGCTTAAAAATATCCAATAGAAAGCAAAGAAAACGTATATTGCAAACATGACTTTGCAAAGTCTCATAGGATATGAAAAAAAACCCAACCATATTTTAATTCAGTTAAAGTTATTCTTATTTAAATCAATGAGATTAAAATTTATGTATATAACTACGATATTAACAAGATATAATTTGATTTATTACGTAACTGAAAATAAAAATATTAATAAAATAAATAATAACAAAGAAAATTTCAGTTAATATCAAAAGCATTATGATGTTATGACGTTATGGTATTACCAAAGCAGATTCAACTTGATTTCAACGGATATTCGAATATTTAATAGGTAAATATTGAGAATTTACTTAAGCACACATATAGAAATGGTGAAATTGTTTCTAAAAATTATTATTTTTTTTAACACAACCTTTGCAACCCTCGAATCCTCTTAAAATCCGAGCCTCTTAAAATGTTTGAGAAAAACTGCTCTAATGGAGTCCTTGTTGTGAATTTTCAAACCAGGAATAACTAACATCAAAATTAGAATATAAACAATAAAACGATTTAAATGGTCAGAAAACGAGGTCAGAAAAGACATGGAAGAAATGAAAATAGATGGAGAAGAGGTGGAGAGAAGAGAAGAATTCAGAAAAAAGATCAGGGGATTCAAGGGTTTTCAAGAAAAGGCAAAGAAGAAGACGGGAGCAAAATGGACGGAAGAAAGAAGGAAACAACATGGAGAAAGAATGAAAGAATACTGGAAGAGAAGAAAGAAGTTAGAAAAATAATCATGAGTTATTTCACGTGGTCCATAGTCGGCCAAATTCGAAGAAAGAAGAAGACAACGATTTAAATGAATATTCAATATAATGAATTTGTTTATGTACATATTTTGTATTGTATCTGTGCGAGACAGAATAATAGGACTTCAGCTCTCACTTCTCTCATATTAGCAGTATTCCAAACGCCAGCCCACAATGCAGCTGTACAGCCAGGAACGGTGCGAAACGCATGCAGGTAAGCTGTCTTTTCTGTGTTTCTTTCTTTGCTGTAGCTTACATCTCTCCGTACACTGGCGTCAACCGTTTAAAGCTAGCCATCCGTTGGTTATCTACTGCAAGCCCAGGGTAAATAGTCATATAACTAATAAATTTAAATGTATAAAATGGTTATCAATATATTAAAGATTAATAAATGAGATGCCTCTAATAAAAAGACGACTATAATGTCATGTAAGCTTAATTAATTTCCACCTTTCTTCCAAGATATTGCAACTGAATCTTTAGCTAAGCCGCTATCAATTTAATCTTGTTTTTATCGACCTCTTTGGTAAATCGGTATGAATTTGCCAAAAAACATCCTGTTTTTAATAAAATTTGTGTAATCTTTTTCAATAAAGGTTACACTGGTAAACAAGGCTGTATAAGAAATGTGAGTATTATTTTAAATGATTTTAAATACTTACGTACTGTTTTGAAAAAAAAAAGTATGTTCAGAACTAATGATAATAGAAAACCCATCTTCATTTCAAACACAAATGTAATACTATTTTGTAATCCGTTTCCAATTTTCGCAAATTTATACAGTCCCCTCCCCCAACAACCCCTACCCCCATCCAACAGAAAGTCTTAGCGTTTCCACTACAAAAGCTTACGCCACTGGTAATGACCTATCAAAATGCACCCTCTAATCACAAAGATGCTCGAACTGAAGACTATTATGAAGTCCTGTAGTCGTGTGGTGACACTGCGGCAGATCTTCTCGCGCAGCTCCGTCGAAATGGAATGAACTTCGACCTTGATGTGTTCTGTAGGTCCAGAAGGTGTTGTGGCTTTGTAGACCTGTTCACGCACACATCCCCACAGGAAAAATGTCCTTGGGTGTGAGATCTGGTGATCTAAGTGGCACATCTGCCAATCAAGCATCCGGGAAAGGTCTGATTCAGGAATGCACGAACATCATTGTGATAATGAGATGATGCCCATCCTCTTGCCACAGATGTGTTTGTTCATGTCCGGCACGCACTCTGGGAGGTTGGTAGTACGTGTGTCTCAGTAACTCAAGTAGTATTCACCATTCAGTGAAGAAGACAGGTCCCACAATGTCATTCGAAGAAATTCCAGGCCAAGCTGTAATTCCTGGCGAATTCACCTGTTGCATTAACGTCGCATGGAGATTGAAATCCGACCAATGATAGGTGTTGTTCCGATTTATGATCCATCGCCTCATCGCTCATCAATTCGATCAAACAGTGTCTCGTCCTGTATTAGGAGACTGTTATTCTTGTGAAAACATAAATGGCTCCCAGGAAGAAGTTACCGCGTTGACCAACTAATATATCTTGTATAAAAGAAATTTCACTGTAGAACTATGGAAACAGAAAGCGTTTTCTGTTCAAGATTTTTTTCACATTATAGATAACTTATAAACAAATGGAAAATCAGCTTTCCTTTTATTAGATGTAATACGTATAAACTCTAGATCTGACAATGTATCTGTTAGAGCAGTATTAGTATATGTCAACAGTAGAATGGGTCTGCGTCGTCTTCGAGTTAAGGTAGTTTATTAATGACTAACTTTGCAAAGCAAAGTAATTCTGCAAAAGCCAATTTCTGATTTGTTTAAATTGGGATCATATCAGCGAAAACCCAAGGATATTTCAACGTTCTCTCTCTATAATAATCCATCCCTTTAGTTTTCGAATGCGTTCCATATTCCAAATTATCGTTGGACAACACAATTTCCATTGTAATAGATTGCAATCAAGATAAATAGCTCCAATCCAATGACATTCCTTTTGACCTTTTTACGTCAAATGTGGCAGATTTTTCAATAAATAAAACCACAAAAGTCAAGGCACTGGAGGCAAATCCAAATACTTGACAATAATATCGCTAAAAAACATATCAGAAATCCCTATCGCTAATCTCTTTTGCTCCTACAACTGCAGTGATAATCGTGAAGCTTATCCATTTCGAATCTTTACCATTTCGGTGTCATCATTATACAACGGCGATACATCATAAACTGATACAATCACAATCTTCTAGAAGTATCTTTGCTCTCTCATATTCAGGAAACCTTTATTAAGCTTCTCTCTATATTGTGGCTTAAAGAGACGTATTGTGGTCTTTAAGAGAAAAAATGATCTAGGATACGTCAATGGAAAACTTCCTATTAATATTCTTTAAGTTTTAACAAAAATTTGAGGTAGATCAATTTAAAATGTTTAAACTAGAATTTTCTAAGCCCTGCTATTATTTTGAAATTTTGCTATCATCTGATAGGTTACAAAAAATGATTATTTCTAATTAAAAAGTAAATGGTCGGGCTTTTTTGTTTTTTGGTTCTGATTAATTTTCGATCGAAAACTAGAACTTTACTTTGGAAAAAAATAATAATAATAAACCTTTTTTCCAAATCCTTGTATTGATTTTGTGGAGGATCGTTCTTCAAAGAGGAACTTATCAAAATAAATAAATAATTCCTGACAATGTAGTAAAGAGTGTTTGGATGGAAGGAATCACAACCAAGAGATGTTTTGATAGACACAGAAGGGATTTCATTTGTCACGTGAAACGAACAACGCCAATTAGTTATGCCTTCGATTAAACCACCAGGAAAAAAAAAAAGAGAGCCTCTAATGAATCGAGAGATGGTTAATTGTTGGTTTATGAGCTCACATTCAAGTTTCGTTCTTCGTCAATGTGAATTTAATAAAAGCAAATTGGGAGAAGGTAGGGAAAAAAACCCTCTTCGTCAGACTCGCAGGCGCCTGAAATGACTCATGGGTCTGTTGGAAATCCCAATTTGTTGATTAATATTTTCAAATGACTTAAGATGTAAATTCGTTCTCAGAAATGAATATTCAATGAATAGAAAAGAATCAAAACAACACAAGAAGTTACTTCTAAAAAGACTAAATACCTATTGTAATAAATATGTCATTTTTTAATCTTAATATTAATAACCATAACTATAACAAAATTACAATAGTTAATCTAAAAACAAAATCTTGGATGTAAGTATTTCTGTAAATAGCTAATTTTTAACTCTTGAATTTAGGAATTCGATATTAAGCATTAGGTTTTACGATGAGTTGTTTGACGGTCATTCGGATTTATATGTTTACGCCGGACTGATTGTCTTCACTTCACGAGTTCTGGTGAGTTTTTTTTTTTTTCAATATGGTTTTGGTAAAGGCTGTGGTCGCAACTAGCAAATTAATAAATGTTTATAATCAGATTTAGCTCTGAAATATCCGGTTGTTGTGGGTTTTTTTAATTGATTTTGTAAATTACTTCTAAAATAAAAAGTGCTTTTAAAATTGTTCAAGAACATTTCTTCGAGGTTCAGTCAAATTATGTCAATTCATGACAGATCCTCAATAACAAGAGAAAATCAAGACCAGGAATTAAGTGTTTCAGTGTCAAGAACAGAATTGTTATTGTTTATGTACAACGAATATATTTTAATTACATATATAAAAATTATAAATACAATAATTATAGCAAATAGTTAATAAAACTAAACTAAAAACAAAATACAAACAAAAAATAAAATAAAGGAAATTCATGTGCTGCACTTTATTTGGAACTGACAGCAATTTCTAATATATTTCAAGACCTAAGTGTGTATGTTCTATGGTCCAACAAATCAAATCGAAATTTATTAAGAGTTTATTTCGAGGGAAAAGTTGAACTCTTGTCTAAATAAGGCTCTGACCTCTTAACACTAATAATAGTCCAAAAGAGATATTTCATTTCAAACATAATCGTTTTAATGTGTTAATGCATTTTTAGGCGCTTTTTCTTATTTTAATTGCGCATGGAAAATTCGTTGAAGGACAGCACATGAATTTCCTTTATTTTATTTTTAATATATCTTGTTTTTAGTTTAGTTTTGTGCAGTTGCCGTACTTATTCCTACTTGCATTTATATTCACCTCTGTATTTAGACTTTGTGTGCTTACAGTGACTCCTCTCGACTGATGTTCGAGCGTGAAACATGTTTTGGGATATTACTTGTAAACACCCCTTTTAATGCAATAATTATTAGATATCTTTATTCGAGATATTCTAACTCTTATTATTACAGTAGATTAACAATAAGGATTAGGAATATATTGACTTACAAAGAAATAGATCTCCATATGAAATTGTGAACTGAAACATTATCAAATAATTCACGTCCATTTCTCTTTCAGGGAATTAATTTTGGTAGACCTTCAAACCCCCCCCCCCCCCCCCGGCTAAAAGGAAGAAAGATTTTAACCAAATTAGAATTTACAATTCTTCTTTGTTCTTCTCAAGAGTAACTAAAAATTAATTCTTCTTATCATGTAATTCTGTTTTATTACATGATTTTATTCATGCTTATTAACAGAAACAAAGCTAAGCATAGTTAGTTAGGAAAAGCCACCGCAAAGGTCTTGACTTTTTCTTGTCACTGATGGTCTTTTATGAATTGGTATCATCTGCAGTTAATTTGAAACTTAACGGTTATGGATTACAGCATTTGCATAAGAATAGGACAAAAGGAAAAAGGGAGATCAGTCTAACACTGTAGGGAAAGAGAAAAAAAAAAACAAATCTGTGCGACACTTGCAGCTGCTCAGTCATGAAATAAAGATCAACTGAATAGAATCAATTAATCAGAGAACATCCCCCAAGAGAAACACTCTCCTCTTGTTTACGTCTTCAAAGAAGATCATGTAAATAAATCATTCCATTCCAGTTGCAGGAAAGGATTTAAATTCAATACATTTCAAGTCCTAAGTCTGTACATTCCATGATCTAACAAATCAATACCAAATTTATTAGAGTTTATTTCGAAAGTTGAATCCTTGCCTAAATAAGACTGACCTTTTAATATCTTAAAAAAGTCCAAAAGAGATTTCATTGCAAACACAATCAGAAGTTGAGTAATATCTCGTTTCTTTTCTTTCTATTGTTGTGTAAGCACTGAAACAGTGAGATCAAAGGTAAAACCATTTGCAAAATAAGTGACGTCTAGTAATAATAAACTATAAAAGACGAACATTCCCAGTTCATTCTCTATTGTGTTCTTTGATTGTAATGAATAATTCTTGTTGTTGTTTCTTAATAGAATCTTCTGGAAACCATACCAATGACCCTTGAACTGTAGTAGACGGAGGGAAAGGCGGAACATCAAAGGACCAGGTGGTGCCATTCTCATTTCGTAGGGGTGCGGCTGATGCTCTAAATGAAATGAATCAGTTCAAATAAGAAGGGTCTGTCTCCTAGTGATCATTCTCTTCCTCCCTCACCTACATCCTCTAGGAACGTCAACCAATAAAAGCGTTCCATTCTTCCCTGAGGCCTCGTTTTGTCAGAAATGTCAGCGACGCAGAAAAAGAATCTCAAAATAACAAATCTTGTCAAAATAAGAACTGAATGAGAAACAGTTTATTCACAAATATTTCACCCACCCACCTACTCATCCCCCCAAAAAACCAAATGTTCATTAATAAACAGATTTCTGAAGTTTTGTTTTTTTTCTTTTAGTAGCTTTGTTTTAGGATCGTCCATAAATAGTTTACTAACAATATTTTTCTGCATGTATGAATTCTTCTAATTATTATCATTATTATTCTATTAATAAACACAATTTGTTATTTTTATCCCCTAAAAGGAAACTTTTCATTAATAATATTTGGAAAGTTTATTGCTATGGTCTATTTACCTTTATAGTTTCAGTCATTTTCCTTCATATATATCTTGTATCCTAATATTTAATGAGCGTGAATTTGTTTTAGATAAAAATTACATCATCCACAACACTTGATTAAAAAATATTGACAATTAAACAACTCCCTACTTGTGGCGTACAAATTGCAGATTGGACGAAACTAGTAGGGAACTTTTTAATTGTAAATATTTTT
Source organism: Thereuonema tuberculata (assembly GCA_023159025.1). Taxonomy (NCBI): domain Eukaryota; kingdom Metazoa; phylum Arthropoda; class Chilopoda; order Scutigeromorpha; family Scutigeridae; genus Thereuonema; species Thereuonema tuberculata. The sequence continues at coordinate 31,094,041 of JAFIDM010000007.1, read as the reverse complement.
TCATTTTTTAATCAAGTGCGGTGGCTAATGTAATTTTTATTTTCATCTTGTATCTTCAGTATTGTATCTCCTAATTGTGTATATGAATTTAATTTATATGAATCCTATACGACTTCGGCAGTCTAAGAGTTGATCAGATCAATCAATGTTACTCAAGGGTTCGACTTTTATTATTAAAAATCTAGAAACGAAAATTGTGTCCCAACAAAAACTTGCTTTTGATGATTTGTTTGGGGAAGTAAGGGTTAAATTAAAACAGTGGCTCTTCAAGATTGGAAATTTCACGCAATTCCCGTTAGGACTCAGTAGAATTTCAAGATTTTTTTTCTTCCTACGATCATTATATATAAAAAAGATATTCCTTTTCGCGAAACAAACGAATAAAAGAAAAAGAAATGTCCAAAGTATTTCCCGACCAATGCCGGGTAACTTACAACTACAACAAAATAAAATCTTTGTGTGCCAATGAAGTAATTCTTTATTTTACTCTCAGTTTTAAAGCTTTCTTCGCCTCCCATGCAAATCTTAGTCACTCCATCACAAGAACGTTTAGTTATTTTCTATTAGCATCATAGGCCCATCATTCTTTGATACTGATTTCGAAATACAGTAGAACCCCTCTCGTCCGCCCTCGGCTAGTCCGCCACTCCGGTTGATCCGACCGTGCTCGAGGCCGGCCGAACTTGTCCCCGACTCGTCGGTGACTCGCCACCCGTCGCGCCATTGTGTTGTTTACTTGCCTATACAGTGACGGTAGATGGTGAAAACGCTCTTAAGAATCGCAAAACATTGAAGAAGCCTAAACTTGAACTGCTTGACAACGCAGTAACTCCGTATTTTTCTGTATTTTCTGATAATCCGACCTTTTTTGCGTTCCGACCATACCCCCAGTACCAAAGGTGACGGATTAGAGGGGTTCTACTGTACACAGAAATAAATTTCTTAATCATTTTAAATGACGGATTAGTAATAGAAATGTACAAAAGGATAGTGATTATTTTTAAATCTATTTTAGAAATTAAAAATCCTCAGGAAATAAAAAGTCTGAGTCTAAACCCAATGATTCTTTTCTGGTAGCAGAGACACCATCGTCACGAATTCCCCATTGACGTTACAACATAGCATAATTTATGGTTTGTGTAATAATTACATCTACAACGGAAAGAGAAAGAAAAGTAAAAATTACTGACAAAGTAATGGAGAAACGAACAAGAAGCATAATGTTTTTGGTTTAATTTAATCCGTACAATTAAAACTAAGTGAACAAACAACATCTAATTACATTGTACTCTTTTTTTTTAAACATATGACACTTACTTTCTTTCGCTTTTTTTTTTGTTTGGATTGGGATTGCAATTCTAAATGTATTCCTCTATCAGTCCCTTTCTGTGTCATCTTCCTTAAGTTTAATTCTGTACGAATCAAGACAATGTTTAAAGGAATCCAATCTCTTACAAAATATGCTTTTGATGATTGATCCAATGAGGATCATTTTTCGAGAGAAAAAAGGCTTTAAATATTTTATCAATTTAAAAAAAAAACCAGATAAACTGAAAGAGGGTAAAATCCTATTTCTCAGTAAATTTATAATAAAACTAAAAAAATTTGCAGTTTCAATAACAACAACAATATTAAAGGCAGGGATTTCTTTTTTTTATTATTTTTATAGTTTTGAGAAAACTCTTGAGCAAATTGTTGTTTATAATAACCGAGAATTCACTAACAGTGGATTCTCTTTATCAACTTTAAAGAATCTCTAATTGGATTTAGTCTTTTGGTAAATCCAGAGATTGTTTTCAATACTTCGCGTCCTTCTCTTATTCTTTCCTCCTTCGCAAGTGAATTATTAAAGAAGAAACAGCCGTGCTGTTACCCTTCTATCAAAACCATTGGATGCTACAGTTTTCATGAATAATTTCTAATGTTTCTTAAAGAACAACGATACTACAACTGTTTCATGCTCGTTGAAGCTCATCAACAGACATTTCATTACATTGTTTTATTCTCTAAATTAAAATATTTTTAGTAATTTTAAGGAAAAATAATTGTCTGTTTATGAATTGTTAATTATCTTCCTGTCATCGAATTTGGCCAACTATGGACCACGGAACTAGCCCAATCTGACAAAGTCAGGGAGAAGCTAGTGAAAGTCAAGAATCGGGACGAGATTCACCTCCCGTCCAGAACAACCCTGAGATTGTAAGTCCCAGGGGAGAAACGGACAAAACATAGAAGAAGAAAGAAACAGCCATGCCAACGCCGGGATTCGAACCCAGGTTCCGACACAACGGCCACACGGCAGATCGCCGTCTAGACCGCTCGGCCATGCCTGAACGGCTTGTTAATTATTATCTATTAATTGTCTATTTTTTTTTTTTATTTTTTTTTTAATTGAGCTTAAAAAAATTCCCACGAGAAAAACCAGTGAAAGAATTTGATATTATTAAAAAAACAAGTTAGTTGAGTGCATTATAATAAAACTAGCCGGGTACCGTCGCTTCGCTCCCTTGGATGTATAGCATTCAAAAAACAAACTTCATTTATTTAGCAAATTAATGTTGCGATCGTCGGAGAATGTATAACTTCCCAGCCCGTTGTGGCTTCTCCGAATAATTCGGATGTATTGCGGGTCGGCGTCATACACCGAAAATTCACATTTTTGCATGTATCTTGCAAACGCTGAAGCGTTTGTGAATAAGTGATACATCGTTCGATAGAACTTTCAAATACCAACATTTTCTCAATATAATGTTCTCTTCCATCTTTTATACTTTTCGTTTAAATTGAGAAAAAGTCAAAATTTGAGCCTTTAAAAGGCGCCATCTTGGAAACCAATAACGTTTTTCGAAAGATTTTTGTAGCGTTTTGTTTGTCTTAAAAAGATTTACATTTTATCCATTTACATGACCAATCTATCTCTTATAGATTGGTCATGTAAATGGATAAAATGTAAATCTTTTTAAGACAAACAAAACGCTACAAAAATCTTTCGAAAAAAGTTATTGGTTTCCAAGATGGCGCC
>JAFIDM010000007.1:31056257-31090919 GCA_023159025.1 Thereuonema tuberculata | reverse complement strand
GCATTCAAAAAACAAACTTCATTTATTTAGCAAATTAATGTTGCGATGTCAGCTACTCTGCTCCTTCTCTGTGGAATAAAATTCCCCCCAATATTCGTGAAAGTCCCAATTTAAAACAGTTCAAAAGAAAACTAAAACATCATCTGCCTACACTAACATAACCTTTCACAATTTTACAATTATCATTCTTACCTTCTCTTCTCTCCAATCCATAAGTTAATTCCTAATCTATCCGTTGTCAAGTCGCAAACGTCTACCTTCATCAGATATCTTCCAACCTCTCCTCCTCCTTATTTCGCTATTTCTGTTTCTATTCTCTTTACTTTCTATCTATTTGGGCTAGGCTTAACCCCTTATCCGAAAATTTCTGTTCACGAATTATATGACATTTTTAATTATATATTTCATTATCATTTTACGTAGATTGTATATATCACCAGATCTAAACTCCACAATTGTGTAATTCTTTTTCACATTTTCATTACAGATTAACTGTTCCTTTTATCCCCATTATATTTATTTGTTTCAATGTTTTTGTGTTATGCTCTGTTTTGTTTTCTCCATTATATGTAACCAGTAATGCTATTTGTATTTTATTTTATTTTATTTTTTCTTGCCTGTGATTGACTCCCTGCCTGCCTTCTCGACGGGACTACCCTTAAGGCACAGGGACGTCACACTCATAACTATTATGTATTATCAAACTTTTGTAAGGCAAATAAATTATTATTAATTAATTATTATTATCGTCGGAGAATGTATAACTTCCCAGCCCGTTGTGGCTTCTCCGAATAATTCGGATGTATTGCGGGTCGGCGTCATACACCGAAAATTCACATTTTTGCATGTATCTTGCAAATAAGTGATACATCATTCGATAGAACTTTCAAATATAATGTTCTCAATATAATGTTCTCTTCCATCTTTTATACTTTTCGTTTAAATTGAGAAAAAGTCAAAATTTGAGCCTTTAAAAGGCGCCATCTTGGAAACCAATAACTTTTTTCGAAAGATTTTTGTAGCATTTTGTTTGTCTTAAAAAGATTTACATTTTATCCATTTACATGACCAAACTATCTCTTATAGGTTGGTCACTAATTTGGAAAAACGTAAAGTCTTATGACAGACAGAATAACGCTTTTATAATATAAGATAACAGTAAAGTAAAAAAAAAAAACCTAAATTAAATTTGAGAAAATACAATTGATTTTTTTTTCCTTTTTTTTAATTTAGCAAATTTACATTAAACATAAATTAGAAAAAGCAGAAAGTTACTTCATCTTTTCATAACCTTTAATACAATCATTATAAAAGGAAAGGATCCCTGATCGAGGCTAATTATTAAGACATTTTACGAACATCAAAATCATATCTTCATAATTTTTTATATCTTTTTTTTTTACAGAAACAAATGAAAAACATTAGAGATATTAAACATTATGGTTTAGTTCAGAATTATTTCCATCCCACTAATATGATCTGTTCAATGACAAGATACAAAAATATTTGAACCACAGTTAATGTAAAGACTTTCTTAATTAAAGATTAAACTTCTACTTTTCCATTTTTTTTTTATTATTATTCTGTAAATTAACAAAAATAAGAAGATAATATCAACACGAAATAAAATATTGATAAGTAATGTAGATTATATTGATACTTGACTTTCTTTAATCTCTGAAAATTAAATTATCATTAAAATATAACAATCTTAATTTTGAAGAATCGTGTTGAAAGCTCTAACCCTGTGATAAATAAAAAGTACCTTCACTAAGAAAAATCCAGAACAATACAATACCTATAATTAAAAAATGGAAAAGCTGAAATTGAAAGAGATTGTAAATCACAAGGTATTCGTGACCTTATGGATTATGAGGGAGGGAGTTCTCTAATAAAATACAGTAAAAAGTAGAGAAGATTTAGAAATGAATAAAACAAAGATAATTAATAACGAAGGGTGGGGCAAAAGATAATTTATCATTGGTTGAGATTTAAGTGCATTAATTGGAACTCGACATTAAAGTTAGGGGGAGGAGAAGGAGACCACGACACGCAAAGGAGCACTCATTTGAAAAAGTGATTTACGTGAACGGAACAGAGAATAAATAACGACACCCACTTCCAGTACATTGTAGGGATTTATTAGTGCAACGACCACCCCCGAAGAATTAGGCTTTAAACAAACATAATCCTAACCCCACCAATTATTCCAGTATATCTTTGTGTGTCACGCGATACAAGGGAGAACAAACACAGTAATAATAAGAGACAACTTGTTGACAGCAAAAGTCAATATATAATGCAAATAAAAGAAATCTTAACTTAAAGAGAGAAAAAAATAGTTGAAATGGAAGCAATAGCAGAATAATTAAAAGTCAAAGATGTGTAAGCTTAAGTGGTACCTTACATCTGAACCAAAATGAAGCATTCTCCAATTAAGATGTAAGGTAACGAAAAATCATTATTTCATTGTCTCCTCTGATAATAATCCAGACTTAATGTTTAACACAAGAGTCTGTCGTTGTCCATCCTATTGTTCTGAATAGGAAACTTCTTCATGAATAACTGTCTTCAACAACAACAACTTTATAACAAAACTTATCAATTGACTCCTTCACTTAGTGTATTTCCCCGTATGACGTCGAAATATCATCAAACCAAAGCCAATATTTGAACGATTGCCAGAACTCCAATTACCTTTAGTGTGAAATTATGAAAAACAGAAAAACCAAATTCGTTTTGGGGTTCTTTTCATTTCATGAAAACTGTTTCATTTCAATTTCTAAGTAAATTTTTGTTGCATTGAATTATAACAGTGATTTATGATATTGGAAAGTAATGGAAGGGTTAAAAAAAAAAAAGTTGAGTTTTGCAGGACGGAGTTGACAATCTTATTACGAGATTAAATGATAATTTCTCGGTACCAATTAAAGTGAATTGCGCAAAATGAATTGAATTTTCCATGGATAAAACAGATTTCATGACAATGAAGCTGATCATCAACACTCACCAAAAACTTTTTATTTATTTTATTTTTTTAATATCGCAGAATTGGATGAATGGACTATACAACTGAAACTAGTGGATCTTGAAGTTAGCGAAGAGAAAAGTGAAGTGTATGGTGGTGGGACGGGACAAAAACCTGGAAAGGGATATCTACAATAGGGCATTGAAGATCACAGATAGTTTTACTTACCTAGGGACCGAAATAACAAGTGATGGTAGAGTGGAGCATGAAATCACAAGACGGTTGGAGAAAGGGGGAAAGCTATACCAGGGAGTGAGACACCTGATATGGGATAAGAAAGTCCCAAGGAAGGCAAAGGAAATAATCTATAAAATGTATTATGTGCCTATAGTCACCTATGCAGCGGAGACATGGGTGATGAATACTAGAGATTGGAGTAGACTTCAAGCTGGGGAGATGAAGTTTCTTAGAGGTATACTAGGGAAGACTCGATTAGATAGAATGAGAAATGAGGATATCCGGGAGGAGTTGGGGGTAAAAAGTTTGAGGAAAAAGGTGGAAGGCTGAGGTGGTTCGGGCACGTGAAAAGAATGGAAGATGGACTCCTAAGGTTTGGCATGAGTTAAAAGAAGGAGGGAAGAGACCAAGAGGGAGACCGCGTAAGCGATGGCTGGATGATGTGAAGCACAGCCTGGAAGAGAGAGGCATCCCATGGGAAAGAATATGTAGAGAAGAGGCTTGGAAGAACAGGGAGAGGTGGAGAGGCTTAGTTAATTCCTAGACCCACAGTTGGTGGAACGGGAAAGGATATGTATGTATGTATGTTGTAATATCGCAGAATTAGATCTAAAGAGGTATCGAAAATCGTTTCTTAAGTATATTAATGTCCATTATTTGTCATTTTGAACTTTTTTGTTGTTAATTTGTCCGAAATAGTTAAGAATTTTCAACTCTACACAAAACATTTCCTTTTCCTCAAAAGAAAATAAAAGCTTTGTGTTAATAATACATTATTTGAGTAAATAGTTTAGTTGATTGACTCTTAGTATGTGGTAATGCTATTTAAATAAATTGTAGTCTTTTTTATTTTATTTTGTTTATATTCTTCGTTTTCATTATTTGTTGTAAATTAATTTCACTTCTTTCCAAAACCTAAGTAGTGGTAATCCATTGATTCTCTGCCTGAATCTTATCAAAAGAAACCTCATTAATGACGGAGAAAGTCTCCCTCCATCCACACCCTCTTTCTGTCATCTTAATCAAATGAAGTTTTTCATTGTCAATTTTCTTTAAAGTTCTCAGGCTTTTCGTCAAAAATTTGAAGAAAATTCCTTATTCTAAATTAGTTTTTTTGGGGGAGTTGATTTAAATTAGGGAATGGAATGAGACAGAATCTACAATGTTTCCTTGTCGAATTCTTATGGCGAGGAATTGAAATTCGAACTTAATGGGTTTTTTTTTTCTTTCCCTAGGCAACTCAATCTAGTAAATGTCAAATATTTCCAGGAAACTATCCGTCAAAAAAAAAAAAAGATAAGGATAATTATAGATCCAATATTAAAAGTGAGTCTGATATAAGTCAGTCAGATTGATGAAAAATGAAATCGTCTTGGTTTGCATTCCACCACATGTAGACAGTGGCGTACCGAAGGGGTTGGTTGTAACCCTCACCCCCATTGCATCCGAAAGTGGGGGAGAAAATCTAGGAACGTCTTTTTTTGGTTAAAAAGTTCATCAGTTTATTTATAAACTCCACCACCCCGTCTATCCATGAAAGGATATGGCTTTTTTGTTTTTGGTTGAATGGCTATGACTATCATAACCCTTCCCATTCGTTAATGATTAACGCTTTCCAAAGATTCTCCTATGGATTAAGATCTGATCTGATTAAATAAAGATAAAAACTCATTTTTTACCTCTGACCAAAAATAGTGCACGATTTATTTTTCAACAATTTCACTGAAAAGGATTTAGAATTTGTGTAAATTAGTTTTACCTATTTTTAATGATTTTAGATATTCCGTCATATTTTCTGATTTAACGACGGTTTCACTGAATCGTTATAAAAAGCATGCTTTTTATAACGATTCAGTTGCAACTGCATTGTTCGATGACGTGTTCGTTCTGTTTCAGCGCATTTACTTATCAGAGTATGAGTGAAATAATTCTCCAAAGCGAAAAGCCACTACTTTGACACATTCGAAGAAAAAACAACAACATGAAGATAGCTGTAAGATGTCAAGGTTTTGAAGCAACCTTTTCAAGATTATTAAGAGATGAAAGAAATGTGGACAACCTAGAATTTCTAGTTTTTCGAGATGGCAAAATATTTATAAGATTACGTCAACGAAATAGATTTAAATCTTGATGTTGCCGTTTAGAGAATGAGGAGAACTGAGGGTTTGTATGGAAAAGTGTAAAAACTATTGTGGACGTTGACATATGTTAAAACGCCAAAGACTAAAGAACAAACCATTGTAACTAAGTAACTTGGATTGGACGAAGTAGTACAAGATTGAAAGTGCATTATTTTCAGAGATGAATCGAAATTCTCTTTGCAGTCACGTGATTTTAAGGATCTATGTCTTACGAAGTATAAGGAAGGCTACAGTTGGTTGAAAATACTATGAAAAGTGAAGTACATTAATGTCCTCTAACGTAAACTAATACTTTTAGCAAAAGATTCATTCGCATGGAGTCGTGGAGTTTCGTATCATACAGTCAAAGATTGCAGTGGAATTGATAAGAGATATTTATTCAGGTATGAAATAATGAAATATTTTATGGAACTTTGCCAAACATTGGTTGATTCAATGCTAACGGAATAACTGCAGTAATTAAAGCCACAGAAATGATTAACTATTGATATATTGTTTTGATAGCAGAAGATTCACGCAATGTTTCATCAGATTTACGCATTTTAATTTTCCTCCAAAATTTACATCAACGCAAATGCTTTCTGTGTCTCCAGAATTCAGTTCCAATGTCCTTTCAAGTTCATTACATACCTACTTTAAATTATAAGCCATTCCATAATTACAGAAACATAACTGTAAAGTTAAAGTTACAGTTTAGGCTTTTAGTCAGGAGAGTAAATGATTAATCTTTGCTGTATAACTTGAAATCCCTCACCTCATTTCTTAATTCAAAAGTATAACTTCTGTTGTGGGAAATCCTAATGCTATGTGAATTTAGAAATCCTTAACCTCATCCACAAGCGAAATTTTTCCCATGCCTTAGTCTACAAGACAGAATAAATGTAAATAGGAACCATAGGTTATAACTCTGGTAGAATCAACCACGACACACACAGACATCAGAGGGTATAGTTTCACCGGAATTAGTCGAGATTGGGTATTCGGCCCAAAGTTCGTTCACCTGTAACACCAAGAAAGAAACCCAGTCCTCTTTTGCGAAGAGCATGAACATAAGAAAAACTCTTTCAAAAGCAAATGACTTTTTTTTCCTTCATAAGAATGGATACATAAGAATTTATCCTAGTTAGACGAGACCTACTATTAAAGTAATCTAAAATATTAATAAAAAAAAAGATTAAAAATAAACACATATTAAAATAAAAGAAATAAATACACAAACATATTAGTGAGATAACTTGTTCTGCTTAAAAAACTTGTCTTTCCATTGATCTTTACGAAATGTTCTATGAAGATTTGTCGTAAAAGGGGAAGGACTGAGTGAAATCGACTGTCCCACCTCTGGTGACAAGATTAAGGATGACTTTGATGTATTCGGAATTCACACAAACATTTTAATATAGGGAAGTTTCAAATTTCAGTTGACACCACTCAAAAGAGACACAATTACTCTTCCGTATTTGACAAAAGTGATTGATTGACAAAAAAAAAAAAGCAAACCAAACAGAATTATTACATTAGGCTGCCGCAAGGATATTGTAAAAACCTTTACATAAACCTATGTTTTCTTCTTTCTATACAAATTTGTAAGAATATTTACAAGAATAAGCTTATATCTTTTCATCTCCTTATTAGAATATGTAGTAAATTTAGACTAAAAATAGTAATAAAAAGCTTAAATAATCTTTAAATTTGATTTAAGGATTCATTCATTTCTAAAATTGCATTTGATCATAAAATCCCTTTTTTCTTTCCCTTTTATTACACGTTTGTAAAAAGATGGGGGAAGTTGTAAAGGTACTTTGTAATAATCGTCCTTTGATATATTAACTTCCTTTTTTTTTTAATGGAAATGAAACTTCTTAATAACAGGCTGCCTTCCAAGTGGGATTTCGATCAATGCCTTCGTGACCACCGTCCCTTCCTTTACTCGCTGGGCGTTAGAACGAAGCCGTTTCAATCTTTCGTCCCAAGAACTAATTGGCGATCCTTATCTCGGGTGATGAAAACTATCTGACCGAAGACAGCCCCGAATTAGGCAGCAGGATTTACAGCGAGCAATTTGGAAAGACGCCGGCCAAAGAAAACTACACGTGACGGCTTAATTCGCAGTTGCAAATGAAGATTTGACAACGTTAAGGTAATCCGAAAAAGCAATCAATAATCATCCGTCTTATTAGATTTTCGTGGCGATGAGATTAAGCTCAGAATAAATGGTTTAAGTGAGAAAAACAAAAAAAACAATTTCCCACTCATATCCACAAAGTTTCATTTAAAGTCACCAGCTGCATCTAAACAATGAAGCAAGTGAAGTAATAACTTTACTAAATCACAGATAATGATTGGATCTATTAAGAAAAGCCAAACACTAAGCATCAAAGCCAAGGAAAAATAACAGAAATTTGTTGATTTCAGTATTGTTATATTCTTAAAGACAAAAATGACCCTCAGAAACTGAAATTAAAAAAATACAAACAAAATAAAGCGGTCCTTTAGGGTCGATTTCTCCAAATAATCGTAAGCTATTCCTGGATTAAATCCCTATTTGACTCAGCATGACCTAATACTATTTGGAGAAACATTACTTTTCATATTCCTTTTGAGACTTTGGTTGCTGGGTAACCCTGGCTGAAGAGAGCGTAATAAGCTCGAAACAGCTGTCCCAGGCTCTCAGATCGACTCAAAAGGCCTTTTATCACTTTACCAATATTGATGTATATGTAAGAGAGAGGATTATCGAACTTCCTCATTATCTCTAATTACAGAAACTTGGTCTCAATAGCAAAAGTTACTCGTTGAGTTTTTATTAAAAAAAAGGATCAATGCAAACCTCCAATCAACACCCACGAAGAACAAACAGACCGAATCTAATAAATATTTTCATAGAAAAAAATCAGATCACAAATAAGTTTACAAAAAAAGATAAAAAAAATAAATAAATCTGCAATGAACAGAATACAAATTATTCGAAAATATCGAGGTGTATATTTATCAACCATTTCAAAAAAAAAATAAAATCACTTCGATGAAGATGGATTTAACAAAGAAATATGTAACCCTTTCATCTTTGAAGATTTACTATCATCAAGATTATTGTAAAGGTAAAACCATAATCGAAATGAATGAATATTGGGATGATTTTCCTATTATTTTTTCTTAATTTTAATTTAAATAAAATGAAACACTTCTATTGACATAGCTTTAAAATTTCTATTCAACTTTTAACAAACAAATGATATTTACCATAATTCTTCTTCATCTCACTCCTTCTAGATATATAATTATTAAACATCATCATCTTCTCAACATCACAAAATAAATGTAAAATTAAAATACATTTATTTAAAAAGCGAATTTTAGAAGATACATTTTAATTTTACTTTTATTTTGTGATGTTGAGAAGATGTTGATGTTTAATAAATGATATTTATTTATTTATTTGGTTGTTATTTAAAGTTTTCTAAATTTAAGAAATAAAATGAATTAACATTTTGCTAAAAAGAGAAGGTTTTCCTCAATTGATTCATTTACTAATAGTAGTTATTTTAAATTTAGTCTAATGGGATTATAAATTTAGTCAAAAGTCTGTATCTTTGGATAATTCATTTCTTAGTTTGAGCCTCGGTAACGTTTGACAACTTTCGAATTTGAAGATCTGAAAAAGAGAGAGAGATTTTGTTAATAACTCATTTTGATGAATTTTTCTCTTTCGTTGAAGAGAAGATTTATTAAAGAGCCAAGACAGAAATGAGTTATGAAGTGTGTTTTTATTTTACGATGGCTGTGTTCAATGAGGCTTTGACTGTTAAGCCATGATTTGCAATTGCATCAATCATTCTGAGCGCATGCGCACTCACTCTAGCTATTGACAAACGAATATATTTGGAGATCTACCCTTTATGATCCATAACACCCACTCCAGGTGTTCCTAAAGTCTTCTTCAGATCAATAAAGCTAACATCTGCATCAAATAACAGTCAAAAGAAGATGGAAAAAGAACCAGTCAAAAAGTAATAAAAAACTGTACGATAATAATTGTTTTTCATATTTTAAATATAAGCTAATTCTGTAATATTTAACTTATCCGTCCCTAATTAGCTTTTGACGAAATTTTATATTTTTAAAATTTATATTTTATAAATTTTGTATTACCAAAATTTACTAACAAAATCCTATTTCAGTTAACACGAGTCACAGCTGCTAATTCAAATATGTCGAACTACTAATTTTGTAAAAATTTCCCAAATTTTACGCAATTTCTGATGACAAAATACAAGTAATTTTCTTAAGCCTTTTTTTTTTTTACCCTCAGCTGGATCATGTACATTTTTGATCATACTATTATATTTTGTATAACAATATTTTCATCTTAATTATATACGAGACCAAAATCACAACTCTTTTTTTCAAATGTGTCTTTAATTGTTATCTAATTGAACCTATCACTAAGTTCAAGAAATTTACGGGCCATGCAGTCCTTGGGGGCTCGGGAGGTTTAGACTCCCAACGATTCTCAACCTATGGGAGTAGTTGAATTCGGATGGTCAGCCTTTAACACCCGAGTAAGAAATCCGACACCCATTTGACAAAGGACTGGGAGAACCACAGGGTCCGTCCTGAGGAGAGAAAAAAAAAACCGTGGAAAAATCCCCGACTAACTAACATTGGGAATTGAACCCAGCTCCTCCAGTTCATAGTCCAGCGTTTGAGCTACTGAGCTACCGTGTTTTAATCGTTATATATCTTATTTCCTTCTATAATCATACTTTTGCTAAGCTTGCTGTGAATATTATAAGATCAATTAGTTGGAAATTAAAACGCTAGTCATTGCTTATGATGAAGGAAGCAAAGAAAAGAAAATCTGATTCTTCTCTTTATTTTCCTTTTAACACCAAAAACAGAATCATACTAATCCCTTTTACATCAATACATTACACACGGCCGGCCCGAGGCGTTTGCCTGGGGCTCCCGCTCCTGGTTAAGGATTTTTTTTTTTTTTTTCGTTATTGTTTGCTGTAATATTATCAATCTTCCATTCGTCCAGACATGAAATTTTTAAGGTTATTTTCTATGTTTAACATTCGGTTACTCCAACAAAGCCCATGGCAGTAATGAGATAACCAAAGAAATATGTAATTATATAAAGTATCTTTAAGAAGGAGATTTCCAAGTTGGATTTAGGGGGAGGGGAGGGGGAGAAGAGATCAGGACATTATCATTGAAAAAAAGGAGGGCACGCACTTCTAGCTCGTCGGGGACCCCGCGCTCCCCGATTCTGCATTACATTTGAACTTTCTTTCAATAACATGGGGAAAAAAAGCCATTTGATTCAGTCCCTCTTATTTAAAAATGATATTCAAAATAGTCTAACATGTGTAGTTTTTAAATTAAGACTCTGCAATTAGTTATTAGGTTTTAATGGCACACATTAATCACTGATTATTGCTGATAAATGTTTAAATTAAAAATCATTTTGTAATTCACAGTCAGGCAATCATTGTAATATTCAATATTTTAAATGCATAAAAATGCAAGAACAATAAAAAGGCCTTTTTGAAATCTGTTTTTGCTGTTACTTTTCCCCATAAATGTACTTTTTTATTTAGTACATTGTTTAGTATATCCTTTTCATATATTGTTCTCTTTTTAATATTGCAACCTGGCATGATCTTAGTTGTCCTTTGTCCATATGTTTATTAATCACTTCAGTGCATTGTGGTTTTCATGGAAAGAAATTCATATGAGAATATAACAAGTTTTATTTCATAGACGTTCTTTAGTAAGAGTTTTTGATGCCAGGTTTTCTTTCTTTCTTTTTGTTACCATAAATCCTTTAACAACATGTTGAAAGAAGCCAACAGAAATGACTTTTCTTTGAATTTGTGGCCATAAACCAATGGCTCAATTTCCTTTAAAAACAAAAACCTTTCACTTTTATAGAAGAATATGTAATGTCATTTTTATTTATTTTCTTTTTCATTGCTTTTCTTGTTCTTCACTTGTTCCACAATTATGAATAGTAGCAACATTCTTCTTCGTGAATCTAGGTTTAAAAAGAATAAAATCGTCTTTAGATCTTATAGTTCTTATACTTTGATTTGCAAAGAAAAGCATCTTACTACTGTTGAGTTTTCTTTCAAGCTGTGTGTGTTTTTTTTTTTTTTTTTTTGATAACAAAAAAGTACGAATTCCTTCGAGAGAGACTCATACTTAAGTCAAAGGATGAAGAACATCAATTCCGTAACGTAATCCGTACATTAAAAACAATACCTATTAGAAGTGTTTGAAATCAGAAGATCTGAATTAGCGAAGATTAGCTGTTCTTGTATAGAAACGCCATCAACCAATGTTATCATAATCGTAAGAAACAATTTCCATCCACGGTTACCTAAAGTGATGTATTCTAGACTAGAAGAGAGGATGACTTCAACACTATCCCGTCTACAAAGTTGAATAATCATAGTTAAATATACGTGGAAGTGAAAGTCCTAAAGTTCTCCGAAAACAAATTTGTACAAAATATGTAAAGCAGAAAACTATAAGGCTATTGAATTATAAAGAATTATCGTTTATTGAACAAGAAAATAAATGATAAGTGATGATGATGATGATGATGAATAAAAAAAACAGAAAGTGAATGATGTGAATAATTTACTGCTTTAAATCTAATCCTAAGTACCTATTTAAACAGGTATAAAGCGATTAATTTCTATAATTAACTCTAATTAACAATATCGAATTATAAATTCAGAATCAGCAAATATTAAAACAGCCACGGTGGGAAGATTAACACTTCAGTTGAGAGAAGAGCCGCGGAGTTTCATTTGATCCGATCAAGATGATCTTCAAAGAGAAATTTATTATATTGGAAGTTGCAAAGTGGATTCTATAGAAACTGAAAGGTTACAACAGCTGCCTTCTGACAGTCAAGAGTCAAAGGTCAGAGTGTTTCACAAGAAGATTAAGCGAATTACACTTAAGATATCATCTGACACAGCTGACAATAATCCACCATCGTTACACTACGACACGATATATAATTCTCACCTTACATGTCAAAATTATGATTCATCTATTGAGCATAAAATTATAAGAAACAACTAAGGATGTCCATTCGTCACTTGGTGGTTGCTTTTATTTGCATTATCTGTTGATGATATTTTCGTTATATTTGAAATTATGTTTATGCAAAACTTACGAAAATAATAAATTCACAAAAAAATAAGTTTTTCCAATATTAAATACTTTTAGGTATTACGAAGGGGAAAAAAAAAAAACCTCCCAGCCTGATTAAAACAGGATATTAATGGCTAAAAAAAAAGAGCGGGTGCTTAATTTTCTTATTAAAAATAATACAAATATATTTTTTTATCGAAAATTAAATAGAACTGTTTTCAATAAGATTCAAAAATAACGTCAACTGAGAGTAATTTGAATTCGATTAAGTAAATAATAATAATGAATTTGCATCGTAAATTAAAAAAAAAAATCTTAAGCAGTTGATTGTTTGATCACGTTAGTAATAAATTTTATGTAGCATTTATTATTATGAACTAATACAGAACATCTCTTTAATGCTTATTAGTCCAAGATAGTTTAAACAGACTGTAGTATACGCATATATTGTTATTATTATAATTATTAAGGTTGATTATTTGAGACAAAATATAGAATGTATTAAAAAAAAAAAAAAAAAAAAAAAAAGACTTATTTTTTGTAACGAATAGAAACCGTTTAAATCGAAGACTTTGTAACTCGAAGTCAAAGGATGAATCTGTTAAGTTGATGTATGTTGTTGTTATCTTCTTCCATGGCAAGATAAGGGTGGCAAAGGGTTGATGGGCAATAATTAACCCCCTCCATTTTTCCCACCCACAAGCAGTTGTTGAAATTCCCACGAGGCTTCCCCCTCTACATTAACCGTCCATTTAGTTGTAAGTGAAAACATCTTTCATCGACTTAGTGACGTCTTTTACAAGGAAATACAGCAACAGATGGAAACATTAAGATCTCATCAGGATGCATATTATTATTATTATTATTATTATTAATAAATTAAAAAATTTCTACAATATAATTAACAAAAAAGATGAAAATAAAAGAAAACATAATACGAGACACTGCAATAGAATCAAACTCGACTATCCTTGCATTAATAACGAATATGGTGAAAGAAATGTAAATTATATAATAGAAAAAACTCTAAACGAAATGAATGAGATTATTGATAAAGATTATAAAAAAATTTCACTTGTTAAAAAACAAGTAAAAAGCTGGATTGTGGACAGTAAAAACAATAAAAAAAGGAAAAAAGAAAAAAAAAAAAGTAACATCAAAACATGTTTGTAAATCATTTGACGTAACAAATTCTAGTAATTCCTGTGTACCATTTTGATGGAAGACGTTATATAGCCTACATGGATAATAATTGTGAAAAAAAGAAAAAATAATGTAATTATGTAACCCACAGCACCCGTTGATAGGGACTTTCTTTATTCCCTAACGGGACTAAACTATGTAACTAAAGTAGATAAGTGAATAAAAAAAATATTATTATTAGTTTATTCTTTGAATTCCCAGTTCTGTTTCTTTTGTTTATTATTACCCGCTTCATTTTCTTATGACTATTGATGTTATATTTATTAATTGCTAAATAACTTCATAATGACTTGTATTGTTATATAGAGACGCTGTATATTGTTATATAGATGTTTTATATAAACATAACAATCATCATTCTCTCTTATATATCATTTCTTTTTTAACAGAATTAATTAGAAATTTTTTTTTTATTGAAAGAAAAATATATCAGCTATTTATGCAGTGTCCTAACTAGAAATTAATTATTAATTAAAAAAATTGGTCTTATGTCTTATTAAAATTAATGATATTATAACGTTGATCAATAATAGACTATTGATAGGAATATTTCTAACTTTTGTATTCATTTACAGAAGAAGTGAATAATAAGTAAATGATTTTTAATTTTTTTTAGTAAGAGTAAATATTTTTATATTAAATTGTGAGTCCATCAGTTATTTAGAGATTGATAGTAATTTCAACTTCTAATCAATTTAATTAATACTGAAAATCCTTCTCTACTATTAAGAATAAGAAAATACTCGTAGCTTCTTTCGAAGCAAACGTTGAGTAAAATATCGACTGAATTCGACTAAGCTGCTGCTGCTGCTGTGTTACAAGGACTCGTATTATTTTTGCTGTCATGAAATTTTTGCCTGTTTTAATGACACTGTTAAATAATCTTATATAAATTGAATAAATTATAACAATTATCCACGAAGTTAAACGAAAAGGATGCATTTTCATATTTTATTGCAAATTTTTATGAATAACTCCGCCTTTTTTTTCTTTTGAATATCTAAATGAAGTGACTTTAATTTAACAAACATAAATCATTAATCTACAAGTAAATAAATAAAATTGAAGAGAGAATCAAACTGAGTAATAATAATGTATTATCTGAATAATATTAGAATCCATTAGAACGACACTTGAGGAATACATTTAACGAAATAATCTGAAGTTTTAAGAGATGTCACTGCAGATTAAATGTCAATTAAAGAGATACGACTATTAATTAGCCTCCCTCAATTATTACTTTCAAACATTTTAGATGAAGATGTTAGATACATCTCCCGAAATTCCTATTGGAATTATTTTTATTTATAAACCTTTCTATTCCTTCAGACTCATTTTATTCACAAACGTAATCTCTATAAACCACAGTTTATTTGTCCTGATTATTTGGTTATTTCTTTATTTACTAAACATTTTGAGTTATTTTCAAACAAAGTGTCCTTGCTTACTAAAACCTAATAGAGAAAGGATGATTCAAAAATAAGTAACGTTCTAATTGTTAACAGGAATATTTGGAGAACGAGGATTTATAGATTTTATTTGTCACTTTTAGATAGAAATGTTATTTCGAATTTCAGAAATCTCTATTTCCAATTGACACAGAAGAAGCATCTTAAGAGAGAAGAAAGATATTAAATGATTAGAGGGGAAAAAATGGGAGATAGTAATTAATAGGGATTCAAATTAATATTGAAATTCAATCAAGCACCCTGGGGGAGAGGGAGGGGAAATTGAATACGAACCCCTACAGCACAAAATTTAATCATGATTTTCCCCTCCGAGAGTCATTAGTAAATATTACAAAGGAACAAAGAAGAAATAAGAGAAGTAAAACGGAACAATAGATCTTATCCATGTGGATTATCTGGTTAACAGGGAAGTTTCTGCAGATGGATTAATTTGATAATACTAATGGCAAATAAGCTTTCTTCGCTTATGGAAGAGAGTTTATGATCTTTTTATACGTAAACTTTTATTTAAAAAAAATTATACATAAAATACTAAGAAACTTAATTGACCAAAACAAAGTATAACTTTTACCTAAAATTGTTCTGTTGAATCTTAGAAGAAAAACCAACCACCAAGGCTGGCTTAAGAAATATGAGAACTTTAGAATTCTAAGCAGATATTTTGATTATTGTTTTATGGATAATTATTTAGTAAGCTTGAATTTATCATTATTAATCAATGGAGTTAATTGTGATTAGATTTTGCTCAAACTTGTAAGTGGACTCCTTTCTTCTCCGATTACCTTGTAAGTAATGGGATTATCTTTTCTAAGCTTCTTTTCTCCAACGCTGCCACTTAAGGGATTGGATTCTTTAAAGCTACCGTCCTTCAGTCACTTCTTCAAACCATTAGAAACTCACCGTGAAGAGTTAACATTGAAAAATAAAATACATTCTCATTTGTGAAAAATACAACAGAATAAAACCTCGTCTTAGTTTCAAAAGAAATTTAGTTTTAATATAAAAAAATACGTTTCAGTGTCTGTAATGTAATGGTTATTATTATTATCCAATGGAAATGTATTAGTTCGTTTCAGATAAAGACATTAATTATGAAGTCATCCGTTGAGCTGAATTTCTTCCACAAGCGACCTTCGAAGAGTAACACCAAGACAGATAGAAAGAAAAAACAACAATACAAAATAACATAACACAACGATTGGAGAATTAGAAGATGAAGAAAAAGATGCTAAGAGAGACTAAAAAGGCCATAATGAATGATACTTTTTATATAACAGATCTTGTATTGGCCATTTCTCTTACTGAAGGGCTTTACTTAAAATCACTCAAACCTGATTTAAACATTTCCTAGTAAGATCAGCCGAAATTAGCTACTGCGAATAAGCCCCAAAATACAATCTGACATCTTCTTTACATTCTAACAATATATCATATCGAAATACATCATAATAATACGTATATAATACAGATTCTGTCCATAACCTCCCAGATGCACTAAAATGACTCAAAAACATACGATTCACGATACAGCTAAACAAGGACAGTCGTCCAAAGGATCTACCCGAAATAAGTACCAATCATTACTCACGCCAGGTAGGCGAACCTACAACCACGGTCACCCAGGACAGTCAAACTTTACCGATTCTTCAGCCACGTTCACTTAAGACAATCAATACTCACGCCAACGAGGCGGTTCTTGGTCATTTCTACCCAGTTCCAATCTTCGACTGCTACAGCATCACAGACAAATTCGAAGCCATCTTTTCCTCCCAAACCAAACCAGCTTTCCTTCAGTCCCTCTATCCCTCTCATTCCGATTTATTCATCACCTTCATTTATATCCATTTCCTCGAAAACCTATTCATTCAGGAACTTCCAAGATTTTGCTTGAGTTTCTTTCTTTCACAAGAACGAAGGATTACGAATTAAAAATTGTGTCAGGGGTGTCAACATCAGATCTCTCATGAATCCCTTCAACCCAGCAGTAGTTTAAAAGCTTTGCTTAAACAAGACAATAATTTCACAAGAAAAGGATTTACACAAAAATCAAGTAACTGACAAAAAAACACAATTTAATTAAAATAAAAAAAAGTTCTCCCAACTCAAATAATCCATTACAACTTCTACGAAGAATAATATCGTCAACATTTTCCTTACAAAATGATGGGTTATTGAATTCAGGGTGATATTCAACGAAGAAAATAACAAAGCATCAGAATAATAATATTAATACTTAAAGAGTGGTTCAAATGTTCAATGAGTTGTTGTTGTTTTTTATTTTATTTTCTCGTAATATGGAATGAAATAAAAAGTAATTTTTATGCAAACGGAAAAAGTTTAAATTTTTCACAGCAAAAAATAGTTAAAAAAATTAAATAAAAAAATATCAAATTTCTCCATAATATAAATATAACCTAAATAAAGAATTTATTTAGACAAGAAAGATAATTGCTTTGAATTAAGTACAATTTAGGAAGAATCTTTTCTCTGGGTGTGAGTAATAACTATTCAAAATTTAAAAGACAAAAAAAAAAAAAAAAAACAACACTTTAAAACATGAAAGAAAATTACAATTTCTTTGAGATCCTTTTAAAATCAGCTGTAGAAAACTGAAATTAGAATTATGAAAATAAATTCTTCTTAATATCAACAAAAGAAACTTTATATACATTAATAACAATAATAAGTTGTCAACTAACTAACTAAATTTATCATATAGGTTACATGATATTGTCCTTGCTTGTAAGGTAATGATTAACTAGACTTAATTCAATAAATATTATCTAATTTGTTAAACTTTTTTAATGTGAATTTGTATAAAAATAATATTTATAATTTGATCGAATATTTGTTATTTAGAAAGAAATCGCTTTAGAAAATTCTCAATCGTTCCAGTCTCTTTCTCTTGGTAGTTTCGTCATTCTTGTAAAGGAATTGTTTTAAACAGTTAATCCAAATATTTATATTTTATTAGATTGCAATCTTTGGACTGATAATCCATCGCAGTCAATTCCTGTCTAACTTTCTATCGCTTTTACTAAGCGAAGTGAAACAATTTATTTCCTATTCTCAGTCAATAACAAAAGTTTTAGAAATAGGACAGTTGTGATTTACGGGCATTCGAGCTAATTGCATTTTATTCTCAAATTCCTTCAGCGTCCCTAGTTAGTTAGATCCCTAACTTTCGTGCTTTTTAAAGATGATTTATGTCTACGTAACTCTTTAACGTCTTCTTTGGTCTAACAATTCCAAAGCCGTAAAGTAGATGCGATTTGTTGAATAAAGATAATTTTATGGAATGTCAAACTTTTTTAGCTTTACTGTTTCTATTATTTGTTTAATACAATAACGATAATGTGCTGTGTTTGATGATCTATCGATTGGCAGTAACCCTATCAAGCGTTAATATCTAATGTGATAAGTTTTCTTTTGTCGAACTAAGGACAACAGACAAACCAGAAGAGGGATGGAATCCCAAAAGAAGATGGGAGATGATTTTCCAGCCTTCAATTGACAGTACAGTAAGAACCCAGGCATTGGTTTGAGTCCTGCATAGACCTTTACGTCGACTTGCCGAATGGCCGATAGAAATATTGCTGAACATTAAAAACAATAAAAGAAAACGCTAGTCATTGAAAAATACTAGATGACTTATTTCACATTAGTAACGTACTTCTAAATGCTATTGTTTTGAAACAACTGAATTCGTTATTATTTTGAATTGATGTTATGGTAATTTAATAATCCATAACTTTTAAGAAGTTTTTATTTTTTTAATACAATGGAATAATTACATGATCTGATGGAATTCGAAATGAAAAACTATCTTGGACTCGGATCTTTGGGTCTTTCTGTTCAGGGGTCCTCGATGCTTTTTGCTTTTAATATTTGCATTTGTCCCCTATTCAAATTCCAGCGGTTGGATGATCCCTGACCCAGAGGTCACGTGATCCCGGCCACAAAGGTCATGGCGTCCCAACAAAAGCGCTTCTCCGAAAAACGTCCCAAGTTACCGAGAACTTTTTAAGAGGAAATATTCTCTATTCATGACGTTGCTCCCCCAAACTGTTTAAATGGACCTGTCTTGAAAGGTGAGAGGGACGCTACTACTGAGCAGGGTCACAAGAGGCCACAGGAGGGTAAATTATGTGGAATACGCGTGGAACATGTCTCTCTCTTTAATATGAGCCAAATACGACGAGGGAAAAATGGACCCAGTCCAGAATAAGACTTGAAGTAGAAACACTCATCTAATACATTGATGAGAATTATTTCTCATTGTTTTGATTGAAAATGTAGGAAATAACTCAAAACATCTTCAAGAAACGACACGCAATACCAGTAAGTGAGAGAGTGGAATAGATGGAATATGTAGGTGAACCAGACACCGATAATTTTAATTACTATTTTGCTTTGATGAAGTGATTATCAAAGTATAACATGTTTGAAAGGTTAATAATAAATGAATATTCAAAAGCTGTTCGTACAGAGCATCATTAGGCTTTTATGATGAAATCACAAAGCCTAAGTAACAGTCTCTGAAGGGAAGACAGAATATGCTTCCAAACACGAAAGGGACAATTTGGAAAAGGAAGACTTCAACAACTTAGACAAAAAAAAAAGTACATGTTGAATATTGGTATAAAATTTGGATCCACAGAATAGCCGAGGTCATTGAAGCCTTAACGATCCTTTATTCAAAACCACAAGAGCTTTTGGCAACGGAAATATTCTTTCCTCCTCTGCATAGTCTAAAAGTGAAGATTTTTATCGCAATTTCCAAAAATATCATATTTCCTTTTGTGATAATGCATCAAAAACTTCCTTTAAATCTGAATTGAAATAAGTTATTTCTTCATCGAATTCCAGTTTTCCTGGAATTCTTCATTTAACCAATATTGGTTGAAATTCGTTTCATTATTATGAGTTTCACAAGAGTTGCAGTCGCAGCTAAAACCCAACTCAAGCATTCCATCTTAAATTCCAGTTGCATTCCAATTCCCCTCCACCTCTATTCTGATCGACAACCCTCTCATCCCACTTCAAATAAGAAAAGAAATTGCACACAGGGATTTGGTGAAGGGGATTCTGTGTTCTTTTGAAAGCCACGTCACGTGATGCAAAGTGGCCTCTGGATGGGGATTAGATGTTATTTTTTTTAAATTAAAATATTCCAGATTACAGAGAAAGAATTTGCTTCAAAAGAAAGAAGGAAAGTGAAACCTTATTCCATAAAGGACACAGTAATAATATGTTAATTATACAATATTCTTATAGTCTAAAAAAAATCTTGCATTCAGTCTAAAAAAAAAAAAAAAGACTGAAGGAACTGCTTAGCGTATGATCGTGTAATTATCATCTCAACAGAGCTGTTTTATAAGAGGCCTTGCCTAAAAGGTACATAACAATAAAAACTCTTGACATTTGAATTATATACAAAACATTTATTGTAACTAAAATTCACTTTTGTATCCAACAAGCGAACTTTTGGAGGATTTGTGAAGACAAAAGGTCTGACACATTTTAACTGATCACATTTTGAACCCTTCAAAAGTAGTTCTTTTTTCGTGGTTAAAATGTAAAATAGAGAAATTAATTTTTGTAAAAGAGGACTGCTGTGGTTTGTTATAGAACCTGACAGCTCTCTTTGGAAACGCGTTTAAATTTAGCCAAATATCAAAAAAAGAATCAATAAAAATAGAGGGAAAAAGACGTTTCAAAAGTAGAGAGAAATTCATTTTCATTTTATCTGTTTCCTTAATAGATCAAAATCGGATCCCACCCAAAACACTTCGTGTAAAATAAGTTGCCAAGACTCACATGCTCATAATGCTTTCACTGTTAAAAAGATATGAGATCTCATGTAGAGCCAAGCCCCTAACTCTACGAGGCCTAACTCTACAAGCCCTAACTCTAAAAACCCTATATCTTGGTCAAAAAGTATGCCTTGGCCGTTTCGTGGCTGTCGCACAGACAATCCCATGGAGTTATGTAAAGGATATGGAGTATGCCAAGGCACACTTTTTGACCAAGATATTAGGGTTTTTAGAGTTAGGCATGTATAGTGAAGGACTTGACACTATATGAAATCTGATAACTTTTTAACAGTGAAAGCGTTATGAGCATCTTGGCAACGTATTTTACATGAAATGTTTTGGGTGAGATGAAATAGTTCCATGAAACGGCCAAGCCATACTTTTTGACCAAGATATAAGGTTTTTAGAGTTAGGCCTCGTAGAGTTAGGGGCTTGGCTCTACATGAGATCTCATATCTTTTTAACAGTGAAAGCATTATGAGCGTGTGAGTCTTGGCAACTTATTTTACACGAAGTGTTTTGGGTGGGATTTCATTTCTTTTTGTAGGATGAGATCTGATAACTTTTTAACAGTGAAAGCGTTATGAGCATGCGAGTCTTGGCAACCCCTTATTTTACATGAAATGTTTTGGGTGGGATTTCATTTCTTTTTGTAAGATGAGATCTGATAACTTTTTAACAGTGAAAGCGTTATGAGCATGTGAGTCTTGGCAACTTATTTTACATGAAATGTTTTGGGTGGGATTATCTATTACAACTAAATTTAGTTTTAAGATTATTTAAAAAATGGATTTTGTATCAATACCCTACTTTTCTGTTTTTCTATTGGTCAACTTGTATATACAAGCTGTTTGCACTTTTGTAAGAAATCACATTATTACACAGTATTATTTAGGCCGAAGCATTGAGGGTACGACGCATTTCAGATCTTAATAAAATCCAAAGTATAAAAGCTAGATAAATGAAACTTAGCGTATTTCATTAGTATGGTAACTGCATCTTATCCTGAAAATTTGAGCTCTCTAGTATTATCCAGGCCGAAGCTATGAGGGTTCGATAATACATAACCAGACCCACCCCTTTTGAGGGGTTGGAAGGTGAAAGTTACGGATTTCTTAATTTTTTTGTTGTTTGTGTGCTAATCCTAGCCTGCATACCAAATTTCAGCTTTCTAGGACTTCAGGAAGTACCCTAGAGGTTTTGATGATCATGAGTGAGTGAGTCATTGACGAAATCGACGTATTTTAGGTATTAATAAAATCCAAAGTATAAAAGCTAAATAAATGAAACTTAGCGTATTTCATTAGTCTGCTTACTGCATCTTATCCTGAAAATTTGAGCTCTCTAGTATTATCCAGGCCGAAGCTATGAGGGTTCGAAAATACGACGAAACACTTCCAGTAAAGGTACGTAGTGCCCTTCCTGCCTTCGGCTCGTCTTGGCGGGGGCACTGCCGTGCCCCCAGATTTAAAAAACTGGAATTAATTTTTTTTGGTGAAGATCATAAACCATTTGGATGATTTTTCTGAATAGTTATTATTAAAAAAAATCCAAGGTATGATTGAACTATTATGAAAGTTAAATTAAAATTATTCTCTTCTAATTTATCCGATTAGGAATATTTCTTCGTTTTCTTTTCAGTTAAGAATGAAAAACATTAATTCCTATTTACTAAGAAATCAATGTCCATCAGAATTGATGTAATGAAAATAAGAAAGAAAAACGGAAACTTAGTTATTTTGATTCTTAACAGGTATTTAACAAACTTAAGGTTGCTTAAAAGAATAAAAAAAAATAAAATCAGATTTACTATTAAAGTGCAGATTAATGTAAGATAATTGGTATGTAATGAACACCTCTTTACCACTGACCCTTGTGCTTTATCTGACGGTCCTTCAGTTAAAGATCTCATTATGTTTCGCTTCCACTGAAAGCTCACTCCTAAAAATCTTAATTAAATCTACCCGAAATAGAACCAGGAAAAAAACAAAACAAAACCAGCAGCGCAAAAGAACGAAACGGAGAAATACTTATTTCTTGCCATAACTTAGTTCAACTAATAATTCTATTGCAAAGAAACTATGAAAACCTAATCAAATTCAACGGTTAGAATTGCTGTATGGAAGGACTGTTCTGCGTTTAACATTAACTTCTTTTTGAAATCTTAGAAATTACAGCCTCTATGACAATTATTAATGACGAATTCTTAATTTCTTATTATCTTTGGTCTTCATTGTTGGATTGAAATATAAGAAAATTTTACTTTCTCTCCAACTGAGGATTCTTCTAATGGTATTGTGATTTCACGAGTTTTTAAAACGAATGAGAAACCAAATGTTTTTATTTAATTCTACGAAGGAAATTTACACTGAGAGCATTTCATTAAATTTGATCTATATTTTAAATATGTTTTACTGTTGGTACTGATTGATTCCGAGAAATATATGTATTTCTAAAGATGAGAAAACACAGACGTCTTATCACTCAGAACAACAGATCAGTCGATATCTTATCAACACAAAGTGAGTAAATGATGAACTGAATCTCTTTTCATCAAAAGTGTTTCTGAATCTACGGAAACTTCATTTATTTCAACTTTTTATGTATGAGGTTTTATGCCTCTACACAAATGTTTAACTTTGTAATTATTTAGTAAGAATTTTCAAGAGGAATTAAGTAAAATTTCATTAGGATTCAAATATCTGTTTATAAATAATTCAGTTTTGAATTTTAACGAAATTGACTAAAAGTATTCCCAACACAGATCATTGTTTTTCAAAGATAAATGATAAGTTATTTCACAGAACTTTCCTATTTTGTTATTCTTTACTTTTTACTTAGCAAGGGAAGAAGTTGAGGAAATTTATCTTCATTTTATATTATTTATTTATTTATTTATTTATTTATTTATTTATTTATTTATTTTTTTCAATTTACTTTTCCAGAGTTTTTTTTTTTTGAAATAGTAAAAGATGTATTTTTTTTCCTTAAAATATATTTTTAAAATACTACAGTTACTCAATGGCTCGATATTAATAGTATAATAGTAACTAGTTTGAAAAACAAATCAAACAACGTAAAGTAAAAAAAAAGAAGTAAAAAGTCAACTTTGATGGAAGGATGTAAAACAAAAAAGGAGGAGGAGGTGGTCCAGATGTTGCCATTCATTTTCTTTCGTCATTTCATTTTTTTTTTTAACATTCCATTTCTTTCTTAGATTCTTCTCCATTTCAAATTTCCGTCTAGGTTAGACTATAACATGAAAATGAAGTCCCAAGGAAGACGGAAAGTCTCAGGAAAGAAAGAAATTGAATGTTATCAAGCATTGAGAAACACTTGATGTTCTTTTCTCTTGAATCCCTACTTTCTACCATTTGCTTAATCTCTTCAGTCTGATTAAAAAAAGCGAGGGTGAGGTCTTTTTTAACACTGAGGGATTTGTTTCTAATTGTGTTCTTTTTTTTTTGGTTTATTTAAGAATCCACTGTTCTAAGTGGCTCAGATTTGCTTTCCTCAGGTGAGTCCTAGGGTGCACCCAACCCTCTGTCAAATGAACATTGGGTTTCCTTTTCGCAGGTTAGAAAAACCTCCTTGGGATCGCAGGAGCCGCTACCTCATCTTTTGAGGATATTGATCTTTTTTTACTTTATGAAATCTTTAGGGTCAAATGAGTTTAAAAATTGTTTTAACGTATGCCTAAAAAACATATTTTAATTTAAATGTCTCACAAAACACACAAGAATATTCTTTAAAAATTGTAATAAAATTTTAAAAATACATTACAAAAAGAACTTCGAAAGGTTTCGTCCTTTTTTATAATGTATTTTTAAAGTTTTATTACAATTTTGTTGTGTGTTTTGTCAGACTTATTTTAAGATAGGGTTAAATACTTGATAAGTAAATAAATATTCAATATTTTAAAATAAAACATTTCTAATTATTGAATATATAAAAGAAACTTCTTTTAATTAATTGAAAATTACAAAAATAAATGCAAATAATAATACAATTCAATTCATGTTGTAGATTAAAAATGACTTCGTGCATCTGGATCAGTTGTTAAACGTAAGTTTTCAAGATCTTTGATCATTTTTTTTAATGTCTTTAAAAATGTTTTACATCGTTTAAAAGCAGATCAGAAGAAGAAGAAAATTTAGAGATATTTAAAGAAATACAGAGAAGTTAAAAAGATTTCCAAATACATTGTATCTAAAATTTGGTCACATAAATAAAAAATACAAATAAATAAATAAATCCCAACTCTTTCCTGAAATCTTCTACCCAATTATAACGGCTGTAAAACTGTTGTTATCAAGAATTTTCTCTCCACTTTTTCTTTTTATTGTTGAACAATTAATTTCTGTGCTGTTTAATCTTTTTTTCTCTTTCTTATTTTATGATTTCATATTCATTTCCAGTTGTGCAATATCCTAATAAAAGGCAACAACATAAACTAAAAATATCTTCAAACTCAGGAAACTGTAAAAACGGACTGAAAAGAGACCCAATGGAGTTATTGTTATTATTTTATTTTTTTTTTCTCTTCGGTGAAATCGAATCAATAGGTTCTCTTTGAGGTAAACAGCGACATCTATTGGTCAGTAGCCGAACGGAAATGGAAGAAGGAGAAAACCTTTGTTGCCATGGAAACATAAAGAAGTGACAGATACCAAATGCATTCTTCCATCAAAAGGTACTTCCACCACAAAGGAGGGATTTGATAAAATAACAGAATTCACAAGAATAAGTAACTGTGAATAAGTACCAATATTTACTTGTTTTATTTCTTCCTTTCAATAGAAAGAATTCAGGAGAAAATCATATTCCAATCGATTTAAAAACATCCCACTGGCTCTCTTCAAAAATACGACTGTTCTTCCCAAATAGAAGAAAATCAAACCACAACAGAAATATTTTTACTCTTGATCTTCGAGTTGCTTGGACAATTAGGTCCTAATGTTTTTAATTCAATTCCCCGATTTCTTTCTAAAAATTTATTTAAAGAAATTTCTTATATTTAAAATTTCCAACCAATTTTCTTTTTAGATTATTAAATCTTTGCGTATTATTTGAAAAAGAAAAAAATTATTTATGATTTGTTTATAATTTATTTATTTATTTAAATATGATTTGAAAAAGAATTTATTTAAGTTTATATGGGATTAAATTTCCCTTCCTTTTCATTTTCTGTTCTAGAACTTAAAGTAAATAGAATTTAATAAAAAAAGCTAAAATTTTGCGATACTTATTTGCTTGTTTTTATTTTTGTCAATTACATATACCAATCAAACAGGTGTTAAATTTTAAGTGAATGACGTAATAGTAGATTGGTTTTGATATCACTGCAGAATAGAATCCTGGATTTTGAATTCAAAACTTACAAACAACATGTTTCTATCCGGCTTATATACAGTATAAGTAGTAATTTATTTTTACATTCTTTACATTGACAACCTATTATTAAAGTTTTACAATTTAAATAGTTTCTCTTTATAATTAGCCTCTAGGATTCAAATTCCCAGCGCCTACTGATAAATGTTTAATCTGTATCTCAACCGTATAGTGGACAACCTTTTACACTCTCTGGTACTGGCTCTTGAGGCTTTAGTCGGACTTTCTAGTTCCTCTATCTGGTCTTTGATGAAGTCTTTTGATTATGTTTTTAAATTAAGTGATCCTTTAATTCTATACGTTTATCAATCTTATTTAATAACTAAAGCAGATCTCCCACTGTAATTCCGTTGAAGAACAATCATGTGCTACTTCATTTGCTGATGTGTATTTCATCAGAGAATATTCCGTATGAGACAGTTTTCTTTACGAATAGATCTTGATTACTATTTCGAAGCCAGATTAATCATAATATATAATGTAAAACAATTAGTAAATGGATAATCCTGTTTTCAGATTGAGTTTGAGCTAATCGAGTCAATTCATCAATACAAGCGATTAGAAGCCAAACCACAAACTGTTGTTAATCAGTTCATCCAATGAGATTATCCGTTCGCTTTAGCACAGAGTTAAGCCTCAAGGGCATCTGAAAAACATTTTCTGTAATTTCTTTATTTTTTTTATCGTTGTTATAAGATAAAAAGAAAAAGAAAATCATGTAATAAATTACATAAAATTTGTTTTGATAGTTTTCTGTTGGCTAAATATGAGATAAATTTGAAATATGTCGGTTACCAATACTAACTAAATTTAATATAATCAAAATTGGATTAGTTGTACTTAATCTTACGAGAGAGGGTGGACTTAACACATTTCTAAAATTATAAGCGCCTTAAGAATCGAGTGACACAATAATATCACACTTCAATTCTATTTTATTGTACTCCTATGTTGCTATTACTACAATATTATACATTTTATTGAGAGTTAACAATTCATTTTGAAGCTAAATTAACTACAATTATAATAGGAATCAAGATCTAAAAAACACGAAACACAGATGCAATAATAAATGATTAAAAATTGGAGCAGAACCAAATCGAACCTTACTAATATCCACTGCGAGGATAAACTGATGATTATAACAACATCTGTTTTGGGATGATTCTCCTGATAATGAGAAAATTTGCCCTACATAAAAGTTTTTGAAATTTCTTTATGTATAAAAGCAATTTGTAATTCATTTTTTTTTATTATTAAATAACCAAAAACAACGTAATTTATTGAATTTGATACATGAAAATTCTTAACGGGAACTTATAAACAAATGGAAAGAAAAATTTACATTACAATTTTCGCTTGATTCATTCGTTAGCTCTTAAGGATCATTTGTCCTATAGAAGTCAGACATCAGCTATTGATCCATTGAAATAGAAACCGTGCTTTGATTTCAGTCTAGTTATACTAAGAATCAAAAGATCTACATAAAACCGTTTGATTCTTGTGGATTTTCTATTTTAGCAAATGAAAAAAAAGAGCACATGTTCACTGTCGAGATCTATTTATTCTTTTTTCCTCTTTTATTTCTTCTTGTATCAATTAAATTTTTCATTTTCTTTATGCTCCCACGTCCTATATGTTTGTTCTTTGTAAAAATTCTTGGCTTTGTTTCTATTTTTTATATTTCTTTAGTTAAAATGTTTGATTTTAATTCTTTAGGTCTAATGGTATATTAGTCATCCCTTCTTTATTTATTATTTTTTTATTTAAGGTGCTATTTTCTAATATTGATTTTAGTCTAGTTACATCCGCTTTTTTTTTGTTGTGCTCTTTTTGCCAGTGGCTCCTTTTTGGGAAGAAGAATAAGAAGGAGCAGCAGGAGAAGAAGGAGGCAGAGCTGATCAAATTGTTTCCAGTCACTTGATGCAACTAATCGATTGGGATAGGGAAATGCGTTAGGCCTAAGACGTCAATCACAGGGGCTGGCTACGGCTCACAAAAGACTCCAACGGAAAGACCTCGAAAGGAATTCACCTGGTATTCTTAAAACTAACTAAACGTTGGCTTATGGGATTTGTTTGTTACAACAGAACTAAATATTTCCATGCATTAAAGGAATGTCACGGTTTTATCCATTAAATTCCCTAAAAATAAGACCTCATGAAAGGGTATTCACAATTTACAATAACAAATAAAAAAATATAAAAAAAGAAGAAATAAAAATATAAAAAATATAATGTAACTTCATGTAAGATAACCTCAAAAATATTTTGTACCAGATTGACACGAATCTCCCTTTGATCCTCTTAGCAAAGTTAAGATAACGTTTTCATTAGAAGGGATTTAATTTTAGCAAATTGCGAAGAATATAAATAACAATGAATAAAGTCTATAAGTGCAAAATTAGACCACTATTAGCTGCCACTCAATAGAAATGGTATTTCTTCTATAATTAATTGTTTTTATTTTTGATCTAACAAATTGCTCTGTAAATGAAATTCTAAACCCAAAAACAACAGATAACTGAATTCACAACCAACAAGAGTTTGAATTTCTTGAAAGTTTTGATTAGGAAATAATCTAAAGCTGGTATTAATTCACATTATTTCTAGACAGAGGAAGTAGTTATTACCCATGTCTTTTTCAGTGCAGAACCTAGAAGGATACTGAGGTAGGCCTATCTGATTTCAGAGGGCGATAAAAGACTATAACCCCCATCTAGAGGCAATATCGTCTCTTTTATGTCTTTGGAATCCATCTTCAATTTCATCTTCTATTCTGATGCCGTCGAGGTTCTGTAAAGCGATTTAAATAACCTTCATTTTTTTCCCCTTATTATTCAATGGCTCATCTGAGATATGAAAAATTAACTACTTCTCTATAATAGGTATTTTTTCTATACAATTTGAATTTCAAATGCTATTAATTCTCTCATTTTTAATACGAGCTGGGGTTGGGGGAGGTTAAAGTAAGATTCCACAACGGAACTTATTCTCATAGTTTAAAGTTTTATTACCCGAATCGTAAATTACTAATTGTAGAATTATTTTGTATGTTTTCATTCAAAAAATAATTGGGTTGTTTAGTAGTTGTTTAGAACAGGATGTCTATGAAAATCTATGATAGACTTTATTTCTTAAAGACATGAAATCAATTAAAAGAAAAATCAACAGAATCTAATCTTTTTTTATTATTGTTTGATTTGAACTCCGTCACTTTCATTATAGTGTATATTAATAAGCTCCATTTGACTCCCACCACAAACAGCTAATTGTTTAGTTTTGAGACTTTCTTTTTTAAAAATATTCTGACTACAAACATCATTCACTTAAATTCTTCATAAAAATCAAGTTATGCTGTTTCACTCGCCTTCTTTATACAACATTTTCCCGCCAATCAATGCATTTTGCAATGTATTGGAAGTCGTGCAGAAAGCAAATACTCGATAATTTCAACAATAAACTTTGATAAGAAAGTATTAATATCTTTATTTAATATCTGAAGAACTTAAAAGAAATCGACAAGAATTGCATCATTCTCATGAAACCATGAAACCATTTGTTAATTCCATTTGAATGGCTTTGAAGGACTATTTTTCAATAAACATTCTCTCTCTTTACAATAAAATCTCTGTACATTGACAGTCAATGGTTCAAAGAGTTTGTTTCTCTCTTTGCACAGCGTCAAAGTTAAACCGCAGTTAAGTTAGTTCCAATGTTTTTGTTCAACCTATATCTGAATTGAGACTAACAAAGTTTTCCTTCATATTTGCAAACTATTTCTGTACCTTCTGCTTTCTACTGATAACAAAAACAACACCTACTCACTGATAAATAGATGGATTTCCAAATTACAAGATGGAAGTGAGTGAAAAGAGAAGACGATAAAAGATGTCTATCTGGTGTTTATGACCCAAAACCCAAAGCCATCAGAATTGGTTGGACATCCGTTGTATTGAAGAGGTTAATAATAAAAGTGTTGTATTCTATTGGCTTTGTTCCACGCTGAAGAAAAGATGAGGGGGATGTATCGGATAGTGAGGGAGAGGGAAAAACCATTGGCTCGCGTTCAGTCATCCGAACACGGAAGCCTAGTGTCTGTATTGGCCCAGGGGGTATCCAATCTGTTATCCCACCCTCCCCATGCTTTTTCCTTTTCCAAATGTACTTCCCCTGCCACCCTCTCACTGATTCTATCTGCAGATTTTTCTTCCAGACGTCAATCATCAGGAATTACTCCCGCCAAAGAATCAAAACAAAAACTAACTCAGAAATCAAAGCCATTAAACAAGTTAAATTTCACACAAAACAGTTAAATAATCCCCGCAGATAATCGAGAAAATTTCACTTTTCAATTTAAATCAATTTCATTTAAGAAATTCTTTACGAACATTAATTAGAAACATTATGTGGAAGAAGATTTTCAAATGTTGGGAAAAACTGCATCAAAGCCTTCAATGATCAAAAGGAATGTTTTTCTTTCTTTTTTTTAATTAATACGAAAGTTGTTTTTGTCATTGTTTAGTTAACTTTTCTATAAAAATAGTTTTTGACAATCCGTTGTATTCGTATCATGTTTGTTTCTTTTGTATTTCCCAGTTTCATGGTTTCTATTTTACTCTAAAAGACAATTGATTTCAAAGGAAGGAACTTTGTTTCAAATTTCAAACTTTCTCCTAAGTTTCAAATAAACTTCCTTCAAATGGGAATAATCAAACATTATGATCTCTATATTTTCCTTTGAAAAATAAGCTAAAATGAAAATAAATAATAAAATTATTTATTAATAATTGTTTACACAGACATTCACACAGACAAAACCATACATCACAACAGACCTGACATCACACTTGTTGATAAGGTCAACAAACAGACCTATCTCATTGATATTGCAGTGCCTATCAGCAAGAACATGCAGAAAACTCACGCAGACAAGATCAGTAAATACCCTGATCTAGCACACGAGCTCCAAAAGCAGTGGAGGCAGGATCGAGTACGTGTTGTACCCATCGTTTTGTCAGCCACTGGTCTAGTACCTCACACATTGCACCACAGCCTCAGCAGACTAGGACTTCATAAAAACACTTATGCAAAAATCCAGAAGGCTGTGGTACTCAACACAACACGCATAGTTAGGAAATTTATGGATGCAACCACACATCCTAATATCCCTCCTCCCCTTGCACACTTTTTTACACTAGGCAACATGTGCTTTGGTCCTTGACCCGTCATGTTGTCTTAGCTGCGGAAACCCAAGTACAGGAATTTTATATAATAATAATAAATGTGAAATTTTAATTTCTTTGTGACTACTTCTATTTCGTCATTTCATTAATTTCTCGGTGTTTCTATTACTTCCTACTCATGTAAGATCTTTGAGGTTCCATAAAAAAAATCTTAAGACTACAATCTTAATTTTAATACTACAGAAGAAGTCCTTAACGGTTAATATTTTCAACGTTTGTTTATAAAAATATATCTACATTTAACTTAGCATTTCTAGGAATTCAGAAGGAGGAATAGTCTAACAAAAAATATAGAGATCACATCACAAGGAGCGCTGGAGAAAAGGCCACGTTCGCACTGAAAACTTTTCTCCGTGCTGAACAGAATTCGTAGGTAAGACTTCTGATGCTTTATGATTCAGGGACGCGATTCAAACTTAGAGATACAATTGAAAATTCATTCTGGATTTTGTATAACTGAAGCTGCCAATAATATCTTTGCAACGGACTTCAGATTCAGCTTTATTAAAAAAAAAAAGAAGTGACTACGTAAAACAACCGAGACTATTTTAAACAGTAGGTGGATGCCCAAAGTTTGTTTATAGAGGGAGCAACACGTATCCGGAGTCGTCCTTAAATTCTGCCCACAGAATTTAATAATTCTGAAATTATTGCGAAAATGTTAAACAAATTTAATTTTCATGTAATTTTCAAGCCTATTAATAAGGTACTAAATATTTTATCTTCTTTAAAGGATAAAATTGATATTTTGCAAAAGACAGGAGTAGTATTCAAAATTTCTTGTAAAACGTTTAATAAATTTTATATTGGACAAACTAATCAAGTTATTTCAAAGATTAAAACAGGATAAGAATATTTGTTATAACTCATGTTAATATTATCATCTTCATGAAAATCATCGTAACATTATTATCTTGTTGTTAATTTAAATTCTATTAGGGTTTTGAAAATATAAAACAAAGTTACGAAACATGTAAAACCGTTTAAAATTTCAATTAAATCCTTTTTTATGTAAGTATTTTTGTTTACTATTATGGGATTTTTTTCAGTCTTTTCGTATTAATTTTACCTTAATTTTAAAATATAATCAATAAATAAATTATATGATTTTTATTCTATAAACATTTAAACGATTTATTTTTTTTTAAAAGTTCATCAAAATAAATACTTTTTAGATACGATCCTGCTTTATAATAAAAGAAATTATTTGTTTTCCAGGAATTATGAAAAGAACCCAAAAAAAGAAATTACAGCATTTTTCTGTACATTATTCTTATTCAAATTTATTTATTAATTTCCTTATTCAAGTGTCTCTTTTTTTTTAATAAAATTTAATATAAATATAAATATTTAATTTATCCTCAGATTTATATTTTTTAGATATTAACAAAGAAAACTTTCTAAGTTTATTTGTTCATTAGAAGCTTCCTTGTAATTTCGTCTTTCCTTTTGATAAAATTATTTTGTCTAGAATAATAATAAAAATAAAAGAAAAATTATAATTGAATATAAAGATAGATTTTAAAATGGTTGGTGCAACCGTTAAACTATTAAAAAAATACTGATTAGCTACAGACAAAGATTTATGATAAAAAAATATATATAAAAAAATGATATAAAAAAATATGATAGAAATGTAATGAGTTATTGTTTACATGTAATCGGTATTAGATTACATTTAAAAATATGTTATTTATTTTGATGAACTGTTGCTTGGTTGAAAAATAAATAGAATGTTTATAGAATAAAAGCATTTACAATTTATTTATCGATAATATTTGAGAAATGAAGGTAAAACTGAACTGAGAAGTTGGTGTTTTTAACACATCAACTATGGATAGAAATTACGGACGACTCCGGTTACATGTGGCTCCCTCTGTAAACAAAGCTGGATTTAGATCCAAACACCTACATTCCCTCTAGTGATGCAGTCTAAAAAAAATACTTCACAGAAATCAAACCCTTATAATGGTTTCCATTTTTAATACATATTAAATATAAATATATAATTTTTACTTTTTTTTCATTTAAAGACTCTATTACTGTTATTCTAAACAAATCTGGTTATCTTTCATTTCATTTCGAAGACCAATGAAAAAAATCGCAATTGGAGGGAAAAAAAAATTCCACTGCTATTATAAAACTATTATTTTGTTGTACTATTTTAAGTATCTAAGAGTTAGAAAAATAAATCTGATTAATAATAAAAAAATATTCAGATATTCAAAAGTGAAACCAATCTTTAATATCAAATAACAAAAACTTTCATCTTCCAAAATAAAAGAATGAAAAAAGTAAATCACCGAGAATATATTAAACTTATATTTAATTTAAAC
The DNA here is from genome assembly GCA_023159025.1 of Thereuonema tuberculata. Lineage (NCBI taxonomy): Eukaryota > Metazoa > Arthropoda > Chilopoda > Scutigeromorpha > Scutigeridae > Thereuonema > Thereuonema tuberculata. Next base: position 31,056,940 of record JAFIDM010000007.1, on the reverse strand, counting down.
ATTACATTTGCTATAATATAAAGAATCAAAGAATAATCTGTAAACTGAAGTTAGTTAATAATCAATTAGGAAATGATGGGAAAATGACATGACACGGTTTCTCCTCCCACGAAGGCCTCCCAGTGCTTAAGACCCGAGTTTGGCTTTGAATAATTTATCAGAGTTCGTGACAAGAGAATTCATCCACGGGATTTTCTCTTCACTGACATCCAACAAGAGGAAACACAACTGGGGCCTATTCCGTTTTTTTATACTTTACTTTCTCAGCCATAATAATAAAAAAAGAAAAAGAAGAACAAGGGGTGGGAAGTCATTCTTTCTTTCCTGTGACAGACCAATCACACGCTGAGAAAAAAAGGTGCTGGGAAACTCTGTAGGTGGCGCTGCGATCGACAGCTCCTTAAGATTTTTATTATTATCATCAACTATTTTGCAAGTGGACGTCACACAACATCGATTTTACCCGCGCCTGCACGTGCAAAAGATCACATTTTTCTCTCTTTTATTTCAATTGTGAGGGGGGTTAAAATGTGCCCCCTCCCCTGTCGTGGTCGACCGGATCCGCGACATTCTTGGTGTCGGCGGATGAAGCGAAATAATGGACTCCTCCTTTGCATTATAACTCCGTAGGGTATCTGTGTTCGTCCCCTTTTCCCTTCCCAATTCAGACCAACACACGTGGA
>JAFIDM010000007.1:31010742-31056247 GCA_023159025.1 Thereuonema tuberculata | reverse complement strand
GAAATGTAGACTAACAGAGAAGCTTTTGTTTCCATTAGTCAAATTGTTATTAAAGTCAATTATTATATTAAGTTATTCATTATTTAAATTACTAATTAGGATTTTTTAAAAATTGGATTATTTACTTCAATTTTTTTTACTGTTAATATTAATTAATTTATATATCAACGATAATAAATAATAATTGCTGAAGATAATACAGAGAATTAACCAATCAACTATTATTTTTAAAATATTCTAAAATTAATTATGTTACCGAGTTAATAAAAAAATGGAGGAATACTTAAGTTGACTTCCCTGTAATCTACTTCCTCTAAAAATAATAATAATAGCCTTACAGTAAATAGAATGCGATCATATTTCAGTATTCACACATTTTTGGAAATTTTCGCGTTTTATTGATTGACGATAAGTTGTTATTAATCACAATCCTGAAAAATTAGACATAGTTGCTAAATTCTTTGTTAAACTTGTTGTTTCTCTTTTCTTTGTTATTCTGTCGCTGACTCAGCGTTCTTTGTCTTTTATACAAAAAAAAAAGATCAGCAGCCCATAGGATTATCTTCTGTAAAGGGATTATTACAATTACCATAAAACCTGCCTAAATCCAAAGTAATTGAAGATTTGTTTTTCAAGGAACACATTTTAATATCAATTTCACTTCCTAAGTCACGTGGGAAAAAAAAGACCAGAATTAAATTGTCATCTGTTCCTCTCCAGCAGTTCGTTAACGGAGTGACTTTCACTAAGTTATTAACAACAATTCACAAAGTTAATTTTCTGAAAAATATAATGTACTTTTGCTTTCTAAGGAAACAATAAATAAATAAATAAAAACAAAACCCTGATTTTAATGAAAGCAAATGAGGCCTTGTTGTTTGAGAGTCATAGGATTCCCTGTCATTGCAACACCTTGAAAATTCAACTGAATCTTTGTCGTCTTCGAATGTTTCTCTCATTTCTCCAGAGTTACTAGAATAGAAACAGTATCGATATAGTTACAATATAACATTAATCTCCTGAACAGAGAAGCTTCTAGTGACGACAGAATTTAAATATATAACATCCAATAAATATTAATGAGGAGATATTTGGACTTGAATGACATCAACCGTTAGATTAATTTTGATGTGGGATTCAATTCCAAATCTATTATTAATAATTGTGGGTGCGGGCTGGAGGGTGGGATTTAGTTGTTTCTCCTCCAAACGGGTCCTAGGGTTTACTCAGCCCTCTATAGAATGGACATCGGAGTTCTTTCCCGAGAAGTTAAGGAGGAGGTTCAACTTAACCCCATTGGTAATGGAACGGGGAGAGCCTTATCCTCCCATGATTGTTCCTTTGATTCAATTTGAATTCTGATGATTTCTAAAATAATGAAATCAGTATTTATATTTTTTTTCTTAAGTGCTTCGTGTAAAACAAGAAAATAGGAGTAGCATTTGCATCTGTGGATTTAATAATATTTTGATAATGAGTAAACCGGCGGGCAAGATTTGGAGCTCCAACAATAGGATCCAACTAAGAACACTTAAAGTACGTGTATGGTTGTTGGGATCATTTGGTTAAAAGAAGGATTGCTAATCTATCAACGATATTGTCAATGAAATAAACTGTGGAGAATTCGTGTTTCCTTACGGCGGACTATGCATCAAGTGACATATGATAAGATTAACCGATGTATTGAATATAATCAATCATGAAATTCCTCAAGAGGATTCATAGAATTTAAATTGGTTAAATATTAATATCTAATTAATATTTATAGGAAACTTCTTCACGACGGAAGCGAAATAGGACTATTTCGAATGTCGGGACGCCATCTTCTATTCGTTCATATTGCGATAAAGAATGAGAAGTTTCAGTGCGGAAAGGAGCCAGGGACTACATCGCAGAACAACGAGAAAGATAGTAAGTGATCTTGATTCTATTTAACAATGACGCGGAGTTTTGCTGATATTGAAGACCTACATCGATTTAAAAATTCGATACTTCAGAATGTGTCAAGATAGCGTCAATTTAAAGTATCCCGAGCTGTGTATAAACTGTATATAAGTCTGAACTTTAAATTATAGACATTGCTGAACTATAAGTGCTTTAAGTGAACTTTATAGAATTATTGCGGTGAAGACCCAATTATTCGAAAGATTTAAGAAAGTTCTAGAAACTATAGATAGTGATAATACGGTGATCAATAGATACAAGGATTTAAGAAGTAATTGATTAATGTTAAACAGTTTATATAAAAGATACGTTTGTTATATTTAATTATTGAGTCATTAAAAATGATTATAACAATCAACTGTCTATAAGTTTATCTCTGCTGCAAACTCTACAAACTCGTTATTAAAAGTTATTTAAATAAAATTCAACCTCAAAAAACATAATAAATTCTTTTTGTGAGATTTCGATTGTTGTAATTGTACTGTGGGTTTCTGAAAATAAAGAAAATAGTAGGACTCAAGTCACAAGTTCTCAATATGTTTCGTAAATGCAAATAGTAGCATTTAGATCCAGTGTTTGAAAAATGTTCTGAATCCATTTCATTTCAGATTGCTTCGAATTAGAAAGAATAATGTTGATAGCAAGGTTTTATTTTCTTACAGTTCACTTTGAATCAGTGTCCGTTTTAAGAAGGAGGGTATCTTTAACATTTAACTGTCAATTTCCTGTATCAGTCAATGAAAGTGAAATTGTCATTTTTATTTGAGCATCATTGCGTCATGATCTCTTCTGTGAATGTCATCCATTCCTTATCTAATTAGATAATATGATTACGTCACTGATATTTACTACGTCATCAGTACATAGAAGACAACATTCAGCAATGCTTAATAAAACAACAGTCAACATTAAACACACCAAGTAACTTATTTTCAATATTACAAACTGAAAACCAAAGCGAGTAAAATAAAATGTTTGCTATTTTGTAAGTCAATGACAATAATGCAGTTGTAGTTAGTCTGTTCATCTGTTCAATGTAGATCACTTAAACACAACAGGAATTCGAAAAATAAAGCTAATTAAAATGGACTTAGAACGTTAATGTGATGAAAGAAAATCTAAATAGAAAATTAGAAAGAAAAATCTTTTCATTGCTACTAATTATTAATCAATAATTAACGATTATGGAACAATAAACTTTAAAATGGATTAAACATCAATGGTGAGGCCAATGGATGACATCCTAAAACAGTATCGAGATCTCGCTGTTTATTGGAGACTACTCCTAGCTGAAGATCACCAAAGAGTGTGAAACATCTGTTCTAAGATGAAGTAAACACTTGGTCTCATCCATTGATGTTTCTTTAAATGTATATGTGCTTTTTCATGCTTTTAATGCGCCCAAAAAATTCATTGAGGCTGGCGGAATGTCAACACATTAATTTTCTCACCTATTTATATATTTTTATGGTTTATTTACGCTTTGGAGGCACCACTGTCATTCCCACGATTGTTCAAAATGGAAAGTTTTTACATCCACAGAATTATTCTTCCAATGTCAGATTTAGAAATATTCTGTTAATTACAAGTTTATCATCACTAGTTTTTACGAAATTACAAAACTTAAAAGTTAAAACAATATAATCAATTTTAAGAGAGGAAAAAAAAAAAAAAAAGAAGTTAAAATTTTTCACTTGAAGGCTAAAAGAAAATTCTAGTCATCCTCGGAAGAAATCTACATTAAATTACATAAATGACATTTGAATAAGAATAAAGAAGGGGGATAGTTCTTGGGGGATATTTCTCTTTATTATATGATTCAGAGAAAATTGGCGTTAAATTCTTCATAATATAAGAAAATGGGTCCGAATGTTCGAGAAGGAAAAAAAGGGAGAAAGAAATAACCCCAAAAAACCCCATATCATTTGATAATTTTACAGTTTTTGTGTTGTTGCTTTTTTTTGTGCTCAAAGAGAAGAATTTATTTATTAATGTCAGTATATTTGTATAAATCCAACTATTTATCTTTTTGCTGGAAAGAAATTGGTTCTTACTAATTAGATCTGATGACAATTTATATTTACGTAGTTCACAGAAAATATAATCTCATTTTTGTTTCTGTGTTTAAGTTATTAAACCACGTTTTAAGCCGATCAATTATTTCCATCATTTATTTTACAAATGAAATATAAGTAGAATCATTATAATTAATAATTTTACTTAATTGGGCAAATGAACCAAAGCTCCCAAAATAAAAGTCGTAATAGGATCAGTTAAATGTGATGAGTTCCTTTTGTTCTGGCTATTTATTGTTTTTCTAGAACCATCTCAATTCGTCTCATTATTTAAAACAAAATACTATTTTTTATGTTATTTTAAATTCATATTCGCTTGGATTTGTTGTGCAAATTTCTACTCTGTCGCTATAGTAAATTGTCTTAAGATGAATGACTTAAACCTACCATAGTGTTCAGTTTTTATTCAGATGGTAAAATATCATATTTTGTAAATATTTACTCAAAAGACAAATAAGGTTATTTTTATTATATAATCTTTGTTATCGATCCATAGACTATAGAGTATCACTGATGAATGACTATGAATTTTATTATTGTTTAATTAAAAACATTTCCTTCCACAATTTATTGTGAAAAAATAAAAAAAAAATATTTAAAACAAAGCAAATTATTAGAGAAACGGAAGTGCACTGTTACAACTTTAGAAAATAAATACTGTAGCAGCAAATTTTGTCTATCAAATTTGGTCAACAAATATTAGATAGTAATTGTTATATTTGTGCGCCTTTTTATGAAAAAATCCTATAAATCCTTGCAAGGAAAAAAAAATCCCTTCAGTTAACTCTCTTTATGAAACCATTCGATCGATAGAAACTAAATGACATAAAACTAATACTTAAAACGTCACAGTATTTGGGAATTACACAGATCAAAGTCGTATCTTCTGAAAAATGATTAAATAATTTTATATCAAATCTTCGGTTCAAGTTGTCTTAAAAGAAAAAAAATAATAGTAAGGAAGGCAAATAATAATAATTATATACTATATTACAATATAGAAAATACAGACAATAATATTCTAGAAGAATTCATTATTTGCAGGAAATAAACTATGAATGAAAATATAAAGAAAAACGCAGCATTAAACAGACATAATTATTTAGTAAGATGAAACATTTTCAACTTCATTTTAATGACGCACTTTGCCAGGTAATAAGAGAGCAGCATCCCTTGTGTCCTAAATGAAAGCTTCACTCACATTTTTGTTTGTGTTTTGATTGAAACAGCTGTTGTTGGGACAAATGCTAATTAAAACATCTCTTAAGGGCTGTGAATTTAATAGTGGAAAAGGTAATTTATGTAGTTTTATGCGATTGCAGGTTCCTTTGTTTCGCACTAAAAATCTCACTGTATTCATAAAATATGACAGTTAAAAGCATCATGAAATTGTTGACGACATCCAAATGAGATTCCAACCCATTTCTACATTTATTTCTTGTTTTATTTTCTAGTAAATCCTTCTTTATGAACATTGTTGTCATTTACATTCCTATAAATTTTATATAGTTTAATATTTACAATAAAATGATGAAGTTTATAATTTCAAAGAAAATGAAAGCAACGACCTAAATGATGTTTTTAAGAATTGCTCAGGAGAAAAGCTCGTAAATAGACATTAAGGTAATAGCTTTCTGGAAACTAAAGTGTTCACGTTAGCTTCGGAACAATTTATAGTACAGTAGTTATATTTTGCCTTTCATGATGTTGTCGTCAGCAAACAAATTAGACATAACTTCGAGGCTAATAATAAAATGCTTATAAGACATCTTGTTAAAGTGATTTATCTGTTTTATAAAGAAAAACAATAATAATATCTTCATTACGTGGTAACAATTGAATGGTAAGACCATTGTGGACACCGAAACAAATATAAAACAAATTGAGAATTTATTTATTTATTACATTATAGAAAATCTTAAAGGACGACCTAATTGCATTAGTGGATGTTCTATAGGAATTCTAATTATAACTAAAGTCACAGAAATTTACAAGGGTAACCTCAACATTAGGCTAACAACAGAAGCAAGAAATCTTGTGTTTTTGTTTTGTTTTTTAACATTTAGCTTTTATAATATAAATAATATAAATAAGAAAAAAGTAAATAAGTAAAAAAAAAATTAATCAAATTCATCGGTCTTATTGTTCGATCGAATTACAAACAGTTAAGAATGTATTTTCTTTTTTGTTCAATCGTTTCAGCACAAGAAACGCGAGTTTTAGGAGAAGATTTCCATTCAAACGATTAAAAATATTTAAATATTTTACCAAGAAGACAGAGAGATAATTCACTTTTGATATCAATGTTGCCACCAAAGTCATTGTCAAGACATCTGAAGAATATATGCACAAGATCACTGAAACGTTGCCATGGAAACGAAACTGTCGCAGGACGACTAACCTTGTTACAGAGGAATTCCGGAATTCAGGAAATAAAATGTTATCTTAGGAAATACTTTATGAAATTCCCCATCTCCTTTCATTTCTTTGTTAAACTGTCTTGTACCGAAAGAGATAGAAAATGGCTGCTCGGATGGTTCCACTGCAAACATTCGGCAATTATCACTGTAATTTTCTAGAGAAGCAGGAATTCCACTCAAGAACCTACTTAGTGGGAAGGATCTGTCAATCAACAGAATGAGCTCTTACACGAGGAAGAACCTAATGACCCAAGATCTTCGTCTTAAAGCTGCTGGATGGGATCAGAGGTCGAATACGCCATTATTTGAAGGTTATTATCTAATCGGAAGCAAAAATCACAGCCTGCCTTAAATAACAGTGTGTCTGATAATTAGACCAGTAGGGGCTTCTTTAATGTCCCCTCCTCCGCTAATCACCCAATTTCAAAGAAATGAACCAGCACAAAATGAATTTATAAAAGGCATGAAATCGCTTGTAAATAGATAAAAAAAAAATTTCCGTGAAGTCATGTGATAACTACGTATAACACTTGAAAAAAGATGAAGCAACTAAATAATTTTTACAAAAGTGGATAATTTAATGGCTACTAGTTGTTCTGTAACTTTTTCTCATATAGATGTAATAGCAATCGAGTGAACGACGATACAAATACTATCTTAACAAAGAAAATTGCACATAAAAATAAAAAAAAACAAAAATAACGGAAATCCACATTTTCCGATCTTAAATCATTTTCGCAAGATGTCTGCGTCAATCCGTCTGTGTGTTTATATCATTTGTTTAGAATCTTGATGTGGTACACATTCAAAACATTCTACATTAAACTACATATTATATAGCGTAGTTTTTTTATGTTTAGGCTTTGGAATTTTTAGATTCACTTTATAAGCCACTTCAGTATGATATAAAAAAATATATTGATAAAAATCAAACTTTATATTTAAGAATTATTATTTAGTCCTATGTCCTGGTATATGCACCACATGTTTTTACGGATCACTTCAAAACCTGACCAAATCTGCGCAACAAGAGACCAAGAATAAAGCATTTATTTACATGAAATCATTTTCATGTGTGGGTGCAAATTCAATCGAAGTAGATTCTGATGTTTATTAAATTCAAATCACGGGTTCTAAGTCAAAGAACAAAGCAGTAACTTAAGATTCTTAAGACTTTTTAGATACACATTAGATTTCGTTTTTTGAAGAATCATCTGAAAAACAACTACACATTGTTGATAAAAACAAAACAAAACAAAAAAAACAACCTAGAAATACATAAAGAACGCTATTCTAAACGTACTTCATATTTTAGTATTTTTTGTCTTACTAATTATCTTTGTAGTTTGTAAACCAACTGTGCCGCTGTATATTTTTTTTAAAAATAATTGCAAGAGTAGATCTTCCTCTTCACGAATTGACGCTAAAATTTTTTCATTTGTAGGCACTGAAGACACTACGGTCTGCATCTGAACAGCATCAAATTTCTTATTTAGGTTTAATGACAATTTAAAATCACTTAGCTTACATAATGTTAGCTGCCTTTTTTCATCTCAATTGAGGAGTTAAAAAAAAAAAAAAAATGTTTAAGTTCTTCCAATTCAGTGTCTTTTTTTTCTTTTCTCACACACAAAAAAAAGTTTAATTTTGTTTGTAGAGGATTTGATTTCAAGTATGTGTAATTTAAATGATATTTATTTTTAGTGAAATACAAATATTACTTCCAGATTATTATTTAAATAATAAATACTGAAAAAAAAAACCACTACAAAATATATGTATGTTTTCATTTGATAAGACCCAAGGAAAACATAGATTAAAAAAAACCTGTTTCCATTGAATCGTTTCAATGAGTTTATTAATAGAGAAAAATTTAGTTACTATTGATGTTTTGCTGTTAATGCAAGTTCGTTCTGTAGGATTTATAATATTCAGCTTAAAAAAACAACAAAAAAAAAACCGTTAATTTCTACTAAATTTCACCTGATTAGAGATATGAGATTCAGATTCAATAGAAAACGAAGAAAGAAGAAAGATGGAGCGAATGTATAATTGTCTCACCGTAGCTTGATTAGGGTTATACGGGTCATCAGAGATTTCATATTAAAGACGAGAGAAAAACTCCAATTATTAATATAAAGACGTGTTTATATAATGCACAAAACAAATAATGGGAGTTACTAACGAAAATCAGGTATGCATATTAAGAGAACACAAAATGATTTTAATTTATTTTCTTTCGAAGCTTGAGAAGTCTTTAGACCCATGTTGTTGGTGACATCATTTTCAATCCAATGTCGTAGGCTGCTGTTATTGGAGTGTAATTCACTAATCAAATTAATTACGATGACACTAATGGACAATGCGTGGTGGTGGTCCGTTTATTACATTAGGCAGTCACTTAAATCACCCACTAATTAAATTACTGAGTTTCTTTAATCTTTGCTGTCTGCGGTTGGACTTTACTTTATTTCAGATTTAAGAGGTTCTCCGCTTATTTTAATCCATCGAAAGATAATCTCCAAAGCTAATAATGGAAAACAAATAAGCCTTTAAGCCTGGAACTGGATTAAATATTAGAAAACATTTAAAATCTGTATCTTATCCCCTTGAGAGAGTTTCCTTTCTTATTTCGGCATTGAACAGATATTTTGAGGGAATTGTTGTGAATGGTTTGAATCTCATCAAATGATCTCCTCAAAATCATGAAGCAGAAGAAATACAAGATAAGCTAACGAGGATTAGATAACCATTAAATAAAGCGGGTGGGTTTTTTTTTTAATAATTCAAAATAGAAGCAGCAGCAGTATGTTACTAATTTATAATTATTTTAATTAATTAAAATCTATTTCTAAGGAAAAAAAAATTTTTTGTAAGAATTGTTTTGCTTAGTTCCTGTTCCTTTATAATTCTTCATTATCAGTACATTAAGATTAGATTTTTGTATTAATTTAAAAGCTTATATATTAATTTTTCTAAGATTTCCATAAGCAAAACATTTTTTAGAATTCTTACATGGAAAGAAAAAATAAACTGTTAACAAAATAAAATATATTTCACTGAGATGTTATTCGATGGTCGTGAATAAAATCACAGTAAAATATTTGGACTAATCACAAAATGATCTTTATAAAGAATTTGAATATTTGATCAATCCCTTCAAACGTTCACAAACAGAATTAAAAAGGAAACAAATAATCTTTGTTAAAATTCTTTGTGATATTATTTCGATAAATAAATAAATAAAATCCTTAAGAGACTATTTGGGAATTTTGTAGTTAAAGTAAAACAAAAACTTCTCTTTCCAATATCATTCATAAAAAGATTGAATCTCTCTTAAATTACAGAATGTTTTCGAATAATTTAATCAAAGTAGGATTTTTTGTTTTGTTTGATAGTGGTTGATATTCGAATCTGAAAGGAATCTTATAACTTCGCATGAGCTAGAAACTGTTGAATGAAAATCTAGGTTTGTTGAAATCTATCAAGTATTTCTACTGTTTCAAGTAATAAGAAAGCTTGGGTTCTTTGTTACAAATTGGGCAGCTTTCCTTACAGAGCCATAGGAACAGAGCATTTACACAGTCTCATTTCTTCACAAAACAAGGAGATTTTTCAGTCTTTTGCTAGTTTTCTCTGTATTATTTTTTTTTTTTTTCATTACAAGTAAGGCTGAAGTTATCTGTTACTTTCTACACAATGAACCCCGAAAGAAGATTTGTATCTATAATAACTGTCTAAAGACTCTACACTGATAAACCCTCTTCTTTTTAACAGCTGGGTTTTCATAAAAAGGTTTCATCTTGTTTCCCTGTAATATCACCCCGAGAAGATTGTTTTTATTCTGCGGTGAAGCCGACATCTTTTCTCCATCATCTTGAAACGTATTCAAGAGAATTTTATCGTTAAATCTTTACAATTCCTTGGAGTATCAGCAGCAAAGCAGCTGTCAATGGAAGACAGCAAAAGAAAAAGAACGGTTTTTCAAAGTCTACGTCGGAATCATCGTCTGATAACGAGTAAGTCTTCCCCAACGCCTTCTTCCTCGTCTCTTTATTAAATTCATTTAATGAGATTTCAGTTTACGCTGCTCTTTTGAAGAACATATCTGTGTCTAAACTAAAACTGCGCATCATCTAGAATCCATCTACGCATGTGCAGCCTTTTACAAAATAAGGTTTCCGTTTTCCTCCAGTTTTCTTCTTTTGTATCCAATAAAAAAATATGTTCCAAACATTTATATATCAGGTTAAATAATAGAAACGCCCCAGTGTATTTTGAATCGTAGACATTGATATAAATACCTTTCCATTTTTAAGAAGGGGCATGAATGTGTAAGTGATAATTATCCACTTCTTTCATTAGAACAGAATTTGATTAGAATTGAAAAGAACACGACAGTTTTTTAGATTTATACAAGTTGGAATTGACCCCATCGATTATGAATGGTCAAAGGTTGGTTATTTTAAATTGCCATCAACCTTCCTTCCATCAGCCTCCTTTACGTTGACAAAGAGCTCTGGTGAAGGGCTCGAAACTAGTTCGGGTTTTTGTATTTTTGCTTTTTGATATGATTAAATTAAGACAAATGCTGCTGATATACATTTATCTCAAAATCATTTTTTTTGCATAACTTCCACCGTTCAATGAACAAAAACAAAACATAACGTGGGTGAAACGATTAAAAGTTTTTGTTTTTTTCGTTTGTTATGTTCTCAACTAATCACAAAATATCAAATATCTATCCTTCAAATACTTATTAGATATATTTATTAATATTGTAATGCTTACTGAAAATGTTTAGTGTTGATGCTCAATCCAATAGAAACCGAGGAAATCTTAAGGATTATTATTTTGAGTAAGATTGAAATAGAAAAGAAAAAATATCATAAATGAAATAAAAAAGGAATAAAACAGCGTTGTTAATAAATCTTTATAAAGTTATCTTTAGTCCTATTTTTTTTTTTTTTTTAAATGTAGAGACATTCAGTTCTTTTTTAAGATAAGATGAAAAACTTCTCAACAACTTCTAGAAATACTTTATCATGTGAAAAAATCTGTTTCAAATTCGATGACAACAAAGAAATATTCTGTCGTAAGAAAAAAAAAAAAAAAGAGACCATGTGATACTTAATCAATATATTGAAGAATTGACTTCTAGGAAAAGAACGTTTTCTTTCTATCCGCTAATAGGACATAATTAAGGTCACTTATATTTCGGTTAAATCGTATTTCCTTTTTTTTTCTAGAATTTCTTGTTTCTTTGAATTGAGAAACTAAAAAGGCAGTGGATGTACGATACAGAGGAGCTGCAAAAGGGCTTTTTGTTTTTTCATTTATTTTGGTTCACAAACTGTTGATGAATTTCTCTAAAATAATTTAAATAATCTTAAGTTTTGAATCTTAATTAATTTTCATATGTGAATATTAAATATCTCAAATTCAAACAATAAAGAAAAAAGAGCAGAAGTATTTCCGCTTCTTAATAAAAAAAAAAAGAAAAAGTAAATAGAAATTATTTTAATTCTAAAAGTTTCACGTTAAATCAATAAAACGTCATTTTAGAAATTCACACGTCACGGAAGGCTTTAAAAAAAAAAAAAAAAAAAAAAAAGTAACTTGCACACAGACTAAATAAAGGATAGATAAAGAGATCAATATTTAATCTCACATAATTAATGTGGGAGGATTTCGACCCACACTAAATCACTTAATAGGTTTTTGGGAATGCATTAAAATAAAATTAAAATTTCGTTAAATTCACTTCGTTAGAGATCATAGAATTAACAGTAGATTTCATTAATCTGTAACAGGAAGAGCGTTTCTAAAATATTTATTAACTTAAAGTGGATGTCACTGAGAATATCATAGAGGAAGATGATCTATTGTTTTTAAAGTACCCTTTCCTCTTCGAGTCTTCTCCAATTCTAGTTTTATAATTTTTAAAATGACATCTTGTTTGAATAAAAATGCGTCGATAGTTCATTAGTAAACGATACAAGATCTAATTAGTCATTTTATTTTTTTCACCTTTCATATTAATATTTACGAAAAGCTTAATACACAAACGAATATAAATCTAATAATGTTGAATTGAAGAAAATGTTAGAGATTATAACTGGAAATAATAAAAACAAAAAATTAACAAATCAGGTTTACAAATGTTACTCAAAAAGACCAAATACAGCAACACAATTTTAACTAATGATGTAGATTACAGATAACTACCAGTCTATGAAATTCGAAGAGCCATTAATTAGCGAGATTCACTAGTCTAGAAACTCTAAAATCTTTAGGAAATGGCAAAATTCCAGCCTCAATTATTATAATTAACAGTATTAAAACAGCAAAAAACAATTCCAGTGTCTAAAAGAATTATGTTTACGACATATCTCACTATAGATTCCTGTCACTACAATCAATCTTCAGTAAAAAATCATTAAATAGTAAGCAAAATTAATACTTATTAATTACATTTAAAATAATAAATCAAAATCATTATGCTTAAAAAAAAAAAAATTCAATAACGCTACTACAGATCGTAAATGAAGATCTAATAAAAGTAACTTTTCAGTCTTATTGTATTTGATATGATCAGTCATGACATTCTAATCGGTATCAAGGGATTTGTGTAAATATTATTAAGACTTATCTCGAAGACAGAAAAATCACCGTCAATATTAACAACATCTCGAATTATAATTAAAAGACAAAAATGGGTGTACCACAAGGCTTTATCCTAGGAACCACTCTGTTATAATTTACATTGATGATGATAAGAATTACGTAAGAATGTAAAATTTTAAACTGGCAACAACAACAACAAAAAAAAAAACCCTAAACAATTTAATTCTCAACAATAATTAAAAACATTAAGAATCATAAAAACAAGCAGTTATTGGAAAAATACAAAATACTGATACCTTATCAAAAAAATCATATATTTACTATTAAATTGTATTATTAAACGTATTTAATAATAAAGAATTATAGCTTCATTTACGAATGGAAAACATCATTTAATGTATTATCGTCTAAGTAATTATCGTCTAAGAGATCATAATATAGTAAAATTAAGTAAGATTAAGATAATTATCGTGTAACTTTTGGATAATGAGTAACAATAACTATGGAAATTGCATTCATTATATATTTTAGAAAAAAAAAAAAAACAATAAACAAAAATAGCACAAAGATGATTATAATGGCACAATGATGATTCAAATTTTGAAACTAAAAAAAGAATTCATAATAAAACGTTTAATTAACGAAAAAGTTAAAAAATTTACCAAAAAAAAAAGGTATGTTGGTGTTTCCACTGTCCAATCAATTTTCTTGGTTGTCCGGTTGTGCTGAGTCTTTTCCTTTAAGAAATGACTTCCCATTAAGGTTTCCTTTAAGACGCATCATCACCCGAACAGCCAAGAAGATTTTTAAAAACCAAAATACAGTACTTTAAAAAAAAATTACTTCTTACATTGATGATTTCAAGAACACTGTACGTGATTGCACCACAAATAGTATTTAAAGTAAATTTATGAAAAGGATAATAATAAAAATATAGATGTAGTTATAATTTATTTACTGCTATATATGTCACGTAATGTAACATTTAATATTATTTTTTTCCTATATGTACTGTGTAGCATTTATACAAAGGTTTTACTCAAATAACTTCTTTTTATCAATATAGACTGATTATGTAGCCAACAAAAATATCTGTTGATAGACATCTGGAGCTCCCAATGACACAATGTAACAGAGATTTTAATATTAAATAAATAAATAAATAAATAAATAAATAAATAAATAAATAAATAAAGTTAAATCCGTCACAATAAGTTAGGAAGAAATTACGTGTTGAACTTGGATGCAGGGAATGGAAAAACTGAAATCTCGTATCTGTTCTATCTTTGGAATCCTGCTGATAGCCTTGGTGAGTTCAGGTGTAAGATTGGTTCCAGAGCAGAGAAAAGGATTCATGTAAGTGAAAGAAAACTAAAGAAATATTTTTTAGAGATGGGACGTTAAAGTTGTAGGACACTGAAAACGTTAAATATAACGATGAGATTTCTTAAGAAGAAAATCAAGCAGGAGTATTAATAATAAAAATCCTGACTATTATTATTATTATTATTGTTTATTACAATAATTATTGCTTATTAAAATTAATTACTGAATTGCTATTCTAATGTCTTATTTTTTTGTAATAATCTATACATACATATAAAAGGAAGAGATCTTATAAGCCGTTTTTCTCGGGAACCACGTGAGATTACAAATGGGGTAAATATGATATCAAATTATAGGTCCTGATGTGGACGCGTACATGGGTGATTGGGTATGTGATTTTTGTTAAAAGTCATTTTAATAAAAATTTGATAAATTTGAAGCCTGCTGGATCCCTGTTATTGTTAGAAAATGGTTGAATCCGTTCCCATCGAAGTAACTGCTGTAATCATGTAATTTTTTTCACTTAAATATGATTAAAATATTTTATTTAATCTGAATTGTCACTTAATTATGATTAGGAGAACAATATTTCTAACCGTTGAATTTCTACGGGTTTTACTTGTATTAAATAATTACTAAAACCATCCGTAGTCCCCTGCGCTGCCTGAAAAAAATCCAAGTTTTAGGCACTTGATATTATCTGTCCATTATTTCAACCTATATTGGAGTTCTCAAGAGTGAGAACTCCAATATAGCCTTGGTCAAGCCTTAGTCAAGGATTGGGAAAGAAAGGAATAAAAAAAACCATCAGAAGTACCCAAATACCTACGATACCAGTAAGCAATTACTGTGCAAAATATGATCCCAATAGGTCATAGATTGCCTAGTCCATTCAATTTTCAATATATTAAGATTAAATAAAGAAGAAGAAAATAAAATCTATTTACGCCATTCTAGAGCACAATAAAATTTTTATTCCCTATTACCACGAAATAACAAAAGTTCCCATCTAGTTTCACTAAATTCAGGGAATTTGTAAGGAATGATTTTTTTTTTTTTTATGAGTCGTTTCTTAAGAGTAATCTGATGTGTCCGGGAATAGAATCCTTGGAAACCGGAATCCCCTGCCTTGTCCGGTTGAAGATATAAGAGTGGCGTTGTCGATGGAATTTCTACTCTCTCTCTGTTGACATCTGACCACAGAGGCAGTCACTGGACCTGTGCCAAACCCGGAACTTGCAGCGGAAACACTTTCCCACCCCCATCATGGTTCAATCAACGGCGCAGGAAATGAGACGACAACGCTGACGAGAACAATTCATTCAAGGTGAAAAGGGCCAAGAGAACAGCGGAACTGACGTCATCACAAGGGATTTCTATATAGACAAGGAACGCCACCTTTCTTAGACACCAAGAAAGCTCTTTCCATCCTATTAAGAGACTTAATAAAAACGCTTAAAAAAAGTTTACGAATTTACAATTATTTTCATTTAATTACATTAATGAAATGGTTTGTTTACATTAGTTCAATGGAAAAATAAAAAAAGCATTCTTGTGTCCAAAAAATGATTTATCGTTTCAGATTTTTATCTTGTTAATTTACATGGTAGCCCAAGTTCCCCTAATTGACAAATAAAAATAAAATAATGTCCGTAAGAACCAGTGAAAATTAAGCAGACATTTCAACCTTTGAAGTGAATGTGAAAATAAATCACGAATGTAGACATTGAAAAGATATCTACGTACAATGTTGGAGAAAAACATGTTTAAGATCTACTCAAGCACGATGAGTACAATTAATGTGAAGTACACTAAAGGAGGGGGAAAGAAGCAGCATCTAGAAAGGTGGTGCCATTGTATTGAAACTCATGGAGCCGAGATATGTCAATGATTACATTACCTAGAACAAGTATGGATCCATTGTATCAACCCGTTGAAGAGGTTTAATTAGTAAGATGTTGACAGTCCCGTGCAGCAATGCAAGCATGAACACGATGGAGAATGTTACTGTAATGTTTTATTGAGGTAGCGTTCCAGTGGCTGATGCACCTCCTGGGTGTTGTTTGAGCTGTCGGCTTATCATGTCATAAACGTAGTCAACAGGTGAAATGTCGAGTGAGCGTGATCTTACCCGAATGTTTTGCTCGTATTAATATTGTAGATTAATATGGGTTATCTGGAGATGGCATTTTGCCTTATTGATGAAAGCTTCAGAAACGGGACAGACACTGGATGCAAAATGTCGGTGGTCAGTTAGAGATCCCTGTACGATGACCAGCTATAACGAAGATGTCGAACTAGTAACACCCCCACACCATCACATCAGATGCTGGACCTGTGTGACGCATTGGGTAGAGATCCTTTACCTATGGAAGGCGGCGAAAACGTTGTCTGCCATCATGTTGACTAACACACTAACGAGATTCGTCACTGAGCACAATAATAGATTATAAAATGTTCTATGAAGTTCCATTTAAGGCGACACCTTTGAAAATGTAGTTGCATGTAAGCGGATGTGAAAGGTAAACGCGTAGGATCTCTTTACCTGTTTAGAAGAGCTGTTTAGACAATGTTCGCAGTGTTTCGTTAACCAAGGAGATTTAGTAGCATTTATCTGTGTTCCACTACTCTAATCATTTACATGTACTACCCATATTTCTTGGCATTTGCATAATTTGCACGTGCTACATATTTTTTTTTCTTCTTTTAGTGTACGTCAAGACTGAAGGAAGTTTAAGCCTTTGTAACTTTACCACTGTAGCTTCTCACCATTGAATCTTTGCATCTTGTAATGCTTTTTTTTATTAGTTTCACTCTTTGTAGATGTTGTTGATCTTTTACTGAATGGATTCAGATTGCACAAAACATGATGCTCTTTTGTGAGATACTAACCAGTTTCTGTTCAAAGTCAGTTCAAATCAAATCCTATTTTATTCAAAGAGAATATTCAGAAGGTAAAGAAATTTGAAAATTGTCCTTCTAAAATGACACTGAATCAACTTAGACTTTCAATATCCTCCATTAGTTTCCCTTTAACTTATTCTGTCTGGAATTTTTCAATTGCGTTTGAGTAATAGATTCTCAAAGAATCGATCATCAAAAAGTGAAAAATCTTTATTTTAGAAGTTCCTCCTTTTTTTAACAAGTGTACGTAAATAAGGACAATCTTTGAACAATTGAGAAAAGACAACATACCTTTCATGAACATAAAAAAAATAATTTAAGCAATTGGGGATGCCGATTTTTTTTCCTTCCTTTTTTAAAAAAAAAATCAACAAAAAACTGTAGTAGGCCTACTGTGTAGTATTTTTAGTCATTCTGAAAGTCAATGTAACAGCTGCAAAGTATCTGAATGTTCTCCAAGACATTGGTACAAACAATCTTCCCTGATACCTGTTCATAGTTTCAGGCAAATTATGGCTCCATTCATCTACAAACTGCAACACAAATTGGTTTGAAGAACCACCTTTAATATAATCGAACTTGTATGGGAACATCTTGAACAGCAGATAAGACAATTGACTCAGATTTTAGAGGAGGAATGGTAGAGATTATCATTATCGTAAGGGTGAGACCTAAATATATCTATTTTATGTCAGAAGACTCAAAGTGAATTTATTAATAAAGATATTTGCGCAAATGTTTCCATTATTTTGTCTTTGTACAGAATGTCTTTCCATTATTATTATTCGAGGAAATAATCCTTTTCTTTTCTCTTCAGGAATCTGTTTTATACAAATGAATGTTTGTGTTTATTCTACTAAATTAATGAACATGAATAAATAATAATCAATCCTAAATAGTTAAAATTTGTTTTGAAATATCACAGCAAAAAAACCAAAAAACAAACAACCGACCAGAAGAATAAAGCAGGTCGGTTCGTAGAGTGGGAGCTATTCTTAGATGAACACATGTCGGATAAACACTTCCAACAAAAATAAGGGATTGGAACAATGTGCTACACTTAAAACTAAACTGAAATAAATCGCTACTATAGTAATAAATCACTCCACTAATTCTAGATACAAATATTTTAACAATTGTTTGAAATTAATCTAACATCATCATCACTTTTATACTAATAACATTTATGAAGTAAATAAATATTACGGAATTATTAAATTTAATGGGAAAAAATTAAAAATATCTTAAAGTTTGAAACTTCTAGTTTCTGTGGAAATGAACAAAACAAAACAGTATTTCAATTTAAAAATCTCTTTAAAATAAAACATTAATACATTAAAATATTTAATGTTAGTAATGAAGAAAATCAACGAACTATAAACTTAAAACATCGTCCATTATTTAATTACACTTGGAAAAATCCATTTAAAAGAGATCTTGCAAAAAAAGAAGTCATCCGATGATGGAATCTTCAGTCCCACGATCCCAAAACAATTATCATCGGTAAACTAACAATTAATAAGAATTCGTGCTCTTATAAGTTTCTAGAGTAATGGAAAAAAATTAGGAGTGCATTTAGTATGCATCTTTCAACATGTGGATGATAAGATCGAATATTTATAGCAAATGATAGTGACAAGAAATGCTTAACATTTCACTATGTAATCTGTGCTTCTTTTACCATTTACAGTAGCTGTCTTCTGGATACAATTTCTAATAAGGAACAGAGAAATCACATTTGACGGCATTTATTTATCATTACATTTTTGGATGATTAAGATTTTTAAGTTTAGCTTTTGTATCAAAATTAGGAAGCAATTCCTAATGATTTTGCAGACCTATTGGACCTGTATAAAATTCCAGCTTAAGTTTAACGAATGGAATATTGCATGTGGAGTGTAATATCAACCAATAAATAAAATGAGTATTTTGGTTTTCAAATTTATTCCCTTTTCATTCAATTATTCTGATAAGAGAAAATGAAACCATCTGCTTTAACTAATCATTAGGGTCATTTTGGAATGGAAGGTTTCCTTCGATATGAAATCTATCTCCATTTAGATAAGCTCTGAGCATAATTAATCTCTGAATGAACATTAGGATTTCAAATCAAATCACAGAACTACTTAACTGCTATAAAATGATCGCAATTAAAGATAAGGAAATTACTATTTTAACGATCATTAGTAGTTAAGATGAATTTATCTTTATTATATATTTTGTGACAAAAAAGAAAATCATGAAAGAAGCGTCCAATTTGAATGAAACTCCTTAACTGCCATTTGGAGGAAGAGAATTAAGATTGATTCAAATTTCACAGTGAAAAAACAAATTTGTTTTTGAACAATAGTAGTTTCCATTATTATTATTTTGTTGAGCCGCTTATGACTGCTATAAATGCTGATACATAGCGTGGCATGGAGTGAACGAAATCCTGATGTTATTCTGTAGAAGATAACTCAAAGCTTGCTGTAATTGCTGCTCCAATGCCGGATGTTCATGATTGATGCAGTTCACAGACATGCTCAATAGGGGATAAGTCTGGGACCTGGCTGGCCAAGGAAAGGTTTGAGTTGCTTGGAAGCACTTCTGGGAAACGTGTGTAATGTGTGTAGACGTGCATTATGTTGGAAAATTGCCCATGGCAGGCGTGACACGAAGGACACAATAACAACAGGTTGCACCTACACGTACCGCTGTGTATTTAAAGTTCTGAAATCACGAGAGAATCTGCTATAATAAGCAATGGTTTCTACACCATTACAACAGCTGTAATGACTGTGTGCCTCTCAACAATATTGCCAAGTATATGATCACTGCCCAGTCCTTCTCTTACTTGAACGTGATCATCTGATGCAAGGCAGAAGTGGGACTCGTCACTAAACACAATACGAGACCATTCGAGAGTAGACCATGTCTCTCGGACGTGGTATCACGGAGCCTTGGGTGCTGGGTTATTAAAGGCAGACTGCGTAAGGGGCCAAGGAATGAATAACTCATCTAGCAATGGTGCCGATAGTTAACGGTTGCTATATCTCTCAGGATGGTTGAGATTAAGTTGTTGGAGCAGTTAAGGCATGCTTCACAACAAATCGATTGTCTCTAGCAGTGTTATTGTTGGGCCAACACAGCCTTGGCGAAGTGACTGAGTATCCTCATGCAGCCGTCGATTCCATCAACCTTCTCACAAAAGCATCATTACGACCCAGATGGCTAGCGATTCGTCTTCATGATCAGCCGGCTTCTCTTAGACCTATGATACGGTCTTTCTCGAAGTTCTGCAATTGCTCGTAGGTTCTTCGAGAGCGTAGTCGAGGCATTACTGATGGCAAATTGATGTGAACGCAACGAAGCCGAATGTTTGTACAAGATTCTGAGAGCCTTTCTATGGACCACAAAATGCGCACTTCCATTGAGCCTTGGTGATGATGGTGACGTTTCTTGATAACTTTAATCACTTGTTCGCCTAACAGGAAGGTAGTTCCCATACGGAGTTTCATTCAAATTTCTTCATAGTACTTCCAGTTTCTTTTATCACAGAATGTATTTTGAGTTGACATCACTTGATCTAAAATATATCAGTTCACAAACTGAAAAACCTTTTTTACAAGAAATATTTTATTTAAAATAATAACTAAAATTAATGATTTTGCAAATTTCACAAAGAAGCTCCAAGACTTAAATAAGTTTTAAACAAGTTTTTGGTCACGAGGTCTTTCCAGCGAAGGAGGTGCTTCACTGGAAACAAAAACAAGAAACAACTTGAACGAGAATAATAAAAAACAGAATGTTGTCTTTTCTTCCTTTGGCAAAGAGCACAGTTAGAATGAGTCATCAATTTAGAAAATGAAAATAGTTGTTTGTTTACATATAGAGTGTTTGCAAAGTCACCAATCTACAGTCTTTTGTTGTTTTAACCATAGTTAAAAAAAAAAACTCATCTTTAATCAGTAAAACTAAACTAAAACGATTTCTGAACGAATATTTTAGTTCAGAAAATAGTAGCTGATCCACTTACATTTCATCATCAGATAATTCACGATTATTTTAAATGTATTGGTTTTAGCTGATTATGAAACAGTCCACAGGTCATTTCAGTTTTTGAAAATTCTGTCTGTTATATTACATAAAACTTTATCTATGTTACTGAATATTCTCGATTCGTTTTTCTCAGTCAAGAGAATAATCCCTAAATTGTATTGTATTCTCTTTGATATATACTCTTTGAGTCACGTGTTTCAATAAATACGAAAATGTGGGAACACTGTAGTAGATACAATAAAACTCAAAAGTTGTCGAAATATTAGGCAGATCATCATTTCTTACTAAGGTTATATATGATTTAAAGAAATAGAATAATGAAAGAAAAAAGTTATTCACTATTTCCAAAGAGACTGGAAATTCTTGACAGGGCACTTACTAATAGGTATTTCATTCATATGTCAAGCTCCAAAAATGATGTAAATGGCAGAAAGTTCCCCTGTTATTCTTAAGTAACAGAATTATATTCTTATGCTTGTAGGATGATTCCACCTAAGCTTATAGGATGATTCCACCTCAAAGTTTTACCAAATAGTTTTAAATTATCAAAGATGCTTATTTAAAAAGTTTGTAATACAACATAATCAAGGAAAAAATGTGAATGAAAACCTGGAAATAGATGATTCTAAAATCCAATAACTTCTAAAACTCATTCACTCCCTTTAAAGAATTTTGTAAAAGAGATCAAGTCTCTTTTTAATGTTTCTGCAGTTTTTTTCCCCTTGTTTTTGTTTCCGAATTTCATTGATTAGAGAAATGAACGTATTTACATATTAAGTTGACAGAATATTTTGATTTAGGACAACAGAAAATATAGATTAATAAGAAAAAGCAAATGTAAATCGAAGCACTTGTGACTCACTTTAACCAAGTGGATCATATCCTGTCCATTCTTTTTTACTTTGGTCACGTGAAACGATATCAATACAAAAGATCAAATAAGAAATTACCCGTCTGTTGACCTCTGACCCAACAACGGGTCTCTTTTTCCTCGGTCTCTTCCATTCTCATTCGATCGCCTTCAACGCCTCACTTGCGAACTAACAGTCATTTGACTTCATAGACATTCACGATATCATGATTATGTGTAGAAGAAAAAACCCAGACATTACAACGACCACACACTTAGAAAAGACCTACTTGTAAATTATGCTTCCATTTCCTTATTTTTGTCTGTCTGTGTCTATTGACAGAAAACGATTCCACTCCTACTTGTGAATGAAATTTCGCCTCTAAAACCCTAATCCTCCACAAACTTCACAGTTCCTATTCAACTTTTTAAACTTCTATTGAATCATCCATTAATAATAATTGTTTTTCTTACAAAGTGCCTTCGTTTCTAAAAAGAATCATCTATGATTTGTAATAAAATTCAAAAACTTCCCAAAGATATGGAAATCTTTGACTTTTTTTTTTATCTCTACTGTAAGACACAATATTCTGATCTTTGTGTAATTCTTCCATTAACAACTGTATTAATAACTTCTGATTTATAAAACCTTTTATTCTACAAAAGAATAGAACATTTGTAATGAGTTTATTTTCTTATAATTTCTTATAAATAATTTATTATTAAAAGTGTACTTGAATATAAACTGCTAGATCATAAATTAATCTGGCAGCTGCGTGAAATATATATAGAAATAAACTTTCACATAGAAATTTGTTGTTACTCTTCAAACCAACTATTAATACTTCGATCTTTGTCATTACATATCTTATTTTCTTTTACATTATCATTAAATGTTCGCGACATTATCAGGACACTCAAGTTGCAATATCTGAGCAATTCTTGTTCAAGTAACTGCATTTTTCCATTTTTTTTTTTTTTCGGTTATTCACCATTTTCTATTGTTTAATCCGTCACCTAAATAATTTATTAATAAATATTTGAAATATACAAATCTGTTAATCTTAATCTTTATGCAAAGCTTAATCCTTTCTATGACAGACAACTGCTTATCAAACTTTCTTATTTGATTATTTTAATTTACAGATAAATTTGCTGTTTTGAATTTGCAGATGTATTTTAATAGTAATACATCCAACACTGTCCTGTTTCCTTCATCTCAACAGGTATTTTTAATTAATTTTATTATCGATTATAGTTTAAATTTGCATAAATTAATAGAGAAGCATTATAGAATTAACAAACATTAATTATTTAACAGTTTTCCAAAATTTTAAGCAGATTTAAAGTTTGAGTGTCAATTTCGATAATTAGATCCACGAATAAAATAACCAACTGAAAATTACCTCTGATATCTTTATATTGAGAAGTAAAACCACTTTCCTATAGCAAAAAAAAAAAAAAAAATCAAAAACAAAAGTGCTAATTTACGAAGCTTAAATGAATGCAATTGTTTTATTGAAATAATAAATGATAATCTACTTTCTTTGTCTTTTTCTTAAATTGTAGATTGAAATTTTAAATTTAATTTTTCCCTTACATAGAGAACAGGAAAGCTGCTAAGACCAGTGAAAGGCAGAAAGTGGAAACACACATTTTGACATTTGGTAAAATGTCTGAAAGCGATTCACAATGAATAATTGGATGGACTTGCACTGAAAAGTCGGTCTTGAATAAAAGACACTGATTCAGTTGGAAACTAGAGCGTCTTATCTCTTGTCCGACCGTAGCAGAGAAATGATAGATCGATAGATATTCTTTAACAATGTCATCTCCTCCAATTGGTCTAATCCTGGAGTTCTAACACAAAGCCATTAATCATGGGCTCGGGATCGGACTTGTTTCGAGCGCAGAAGACTCATGAATTATTCAGAGTTTTCGGATTATGAAGATTCATATTTCATGAAACCCAAACAAAAGATGCTCCCTCTGCGAACGCCAAGAATTACATCCACCCCAGCGAGGATTAAGTCCAAGGGAAATTCAGGTACGCAAGCGATATATTTAAATAACAGAGATATTTCCAAATTCAGTTATTTTAATCTTAATTTCTATAATACTACCACCATTCTTTTAATCTATCACTTATAAAACAGTGAAATTTCTTTATCAAAGTAAGTTAGGCAAAGCATACACAAATATTAGCAACTGTCTTTAGTTCGACGGTTCACAAGATGTAAAATACAGGCATGATTAAAACACTGGTTTTCAAAAGATCATAAATTTTTCCCTTGAAACTAATTCCTTTTGCATTTACAGTTCGGACAATGTCACTTGAATCAATTCATTCCAAGTCACATATAAACATTTTGCTCACGATTTTAACTTCACTGACAGAACTCTATCGCTTCTAAATAACTGATAATACTTGATGCTTCGAAATTAACTAATGACGTTTGAAATGAAAAAGGTTTTGTTTCCAAATATACACATAATATGAATCGTAATATTTTGGACATCTTCCTTTCAAATTGTATTACATTCAAAAAGGCACTCCTGGGACACTGAAATTATCCTAGAAATGTTTGTAAAGAATAGTTTCTACAGCAGTAATATTTCACTGTCAGTTGTCCATCACTGCCTTAACATATTTCCTTTATTAATCCTTCTGATCTCATTACTCTTAAACTGACTGGCGTTATAATCTAATTCACTTTTCATGTCCGACCTCGAATCTTACACAACAAATTCTATTACCCTGAAGCGAATTCATTGGATCTTGTGATACGACAACCAAGACTGTTATTGATTATTCCATTCTTTAATGAAAAACTCATAATTATTTCAGTTCACAGAACAAATCACATCCCAACGAGTTTACGCAGCGGAAATCTCAAGGTGGTTGTAAAAAAAAAAAAGAAAATTGTAAAAACAAAAACAGAATTAATTTGCAAATGGCAGGGTTTTTTTTTTTACTGTCACTACTAAACTACATTGCCAAGGGGGAGAGGAACTTATTTTTTTTGGAAGGGGGAGATGTTTGAATTTGCGACGTTTGCTTAATTTCGAAATAAATAGAAATATGATTTTCAGGGTTTCTCTAAAGAAAAAGTGAACGAACCACTTTTGCAAACAACGCAATTATCAAATAAACTGAAAAATAAGAAAATGGTTTCCTTATTAAATTATCTTTATCTGGATTGAGAAACAAATAAGAATAAAAAAGAAAAAGACGTAATGCAATTTCCTTGTTTCAATAAATAATGATTTAAAAAAAAAAAAAAGGATTTTTCTCAATTTTTGTGAAAAATTACTAATTAATACATTTACATGAAAATCGTAAAATACTATTAACACAAAAAAAAATGTAGCATTCTTTTCATAATCCAATGATTAAAATTCCTTCAAAAAACTTATTTATTTTGATTATATAATTTTTTTCCTTTAATGCATCAAAATTAATTTTTTTTCACTGATAATTATTTTTTATTTAAGGTAAGGCATTAGTTCTTGGCAAATAAGACAGGTTCTCCTTCACGACGGTTGTTTTTTTCTCTTTAATTGCTTTTTAGAGGTGGAGGAGTAGGATTTCAACCAGGCGTTACTTAATCCTTTGTGAAGATATTTTTTAACCTTCAAAAGCAAAGGAAATAATTATTCTAGACTTAAATAATTAGACTTGCGATGGAAACCTCCTTATTCTGATGAGAAAATAGTTTTTATCACGAGAAGAGATCTAATAAATTTCTTAATGATTGTTAATTAGTTTAATTCGCCTTCCTCAAAATATTGTTCATTTTTAGTAAAATTTACTCCTGAAATGACGTCATGCATCCTTCGATTTTCTCCCTTTATCAAGTCCTTTGTTTTTTTGCTAAATGAACGTTGTATTCCAAGAACAAGGATTTGCCACTGCAGGGGGAGGGGAGGCTTTTTTTTTTGTTTCTCTGAAAAGTGATGAAATAGAATGAAGTTTATTCATAGCGACGGAAATATATCAAAACTTCCCTCTCCCTTATATATATATATATAGATAGATAGATATAGATCAACCATCTCCATTTCTCTTCTGTGCATTGTCAAGTTTATCTTCTTCTGGTTTTTTAGAAGCACATTTTTTAGAGGTTTATTCAAAATCAAAGACAATTATAGCAGAAGTTTTTACTCGCAACAGAGAGAGAGACATTTGCATGTTTTCCATTAAGTATGAGTTATCCAGAGGCTATTCATTATCTAATCCATATTCAACAAAACACTCATCAAAAAAACAAAACAAATAATAAATTATGTGTGTTTCAATTTTAGAAATTCTCAGTTGATTTAGTTTTGTTACTTTTTTTATGATTTGATTAATTAAGAACATCTGAGATTTTAATCAGATTCTATTAAATACATGAAAACAGTCCCCTCTACATTTACATCCTTCCGTCCCTTTGTACCTTATATCAAAACAAAACCATTATAGACAACTAACTCTCACTATTTTATTTATTTATTACAAAACGTTTATTAGAGGGTTTTTTTTTTTTGGGGGGGGGGGAACATTAGAATTTATACGTGTTAATCGCTTTCTCATTTAACTTCGTTCTCCAAATAAAATGTCTTAAAAAGCGAAGTCAAACATCGTAAAATCTGTGGAAATCACAAATGCTTAAAAAAAGAAAGTAACAAAAAGGTATCTCACAATTTGGATTCGCAGCTGGCTTGTAAGAATGAATCTTTAAATCGACTTCGTAGTTAAATAGTTTAAGGTTGGGTCGTCGTAGAAAGAACTTCCGGGCTGTATAGAGGAGTTATGAATTGCGTAGGGGAGGAGATGTAGAGGGAAGGTCTGTACCTGTCCCACGTGGTGTTTATTTGTCCCAACTCATACGTCGTCGACTCCATCGAGGCCACACCGATGCCATCGATCTGTTTTCCGGCCGAACAGACCACTAATTCCAGGAACGGGGAAGAGAGGCAGCGAAAAAAAGGAATTATTTCACATAGGATGCCCCATCTCCCCTTCACGTTACGAGGTCGGCTTTTGCTTAAGCTTCAACAAGAAAAAATACAACGATGGGAAGTCCTACTAACAAGTTAATTCTATAAGACTGTCACAGTTTTTTAGTTTGATTTCCTTAAAATGAATTTGTCTCCGTTCGTAAAGAGACCATAGATTACATTTGAAATAAAATTAGGATATTCATAAAATCCTCGATGATTATATCCACAAAAATAAAACTGGACAGTCACGAAATTTTAAGTGTTTTTTATCGCTGTAATTTTACATTTACCATTTAATCTGTCTTTATCACAGATGGACGAAAATTAATTGAAAATCTCATTTTTTTACAGGATTTATCAGATGCAAACATTCTTTCAAGGGGTTGCTTGAAGCGAACCTTGAATGATTCATCCTTCAATAATTACTGATAATTTTCATGTGAAAGAATCAACAAAATAAGTAAATTGCTTTGTATTTAAAAAAAAAAAACAAAAAAAAACAATTAATACTGAAATCAAAAAGATATTGACAATCAAATCTCCTACCTTTGAAGAAGATCCAAATCAATTAAAGATTGCGAAACCCAATGGTTATCACTTGGTCGGAAGCCTCCTTGTGAAGCATAATCAGGTAAAAAAATAACCCCAATGAATTGGATTCAATCCTTTTCGATTTAAACAAATCCAGCAGCAACAGATGAAGGCACTCAGGCAAACGCTGCCGTCTCCGTGAGCAGCCAGAGCACGTGTGAGCTAACAGCAGCAGACCCTGCCCTCCTACACGCCACCTCCTCCTCCCGTCCAGGCTAATGGGGAAGCCCCGGTCTAAACAAAATCGGAAGGAGATGTTAAAAAGGAACGTACTCCACTGCCTTTCATTCTTTAAGATGATTGATTCTTTATATTAAACAATTTAACAATTGCTGAGGAAATTTTTCTCGTAGTTCATTCTGATAATGAGTTAAAAAAAAAAAAAGAACTATTATTCAATGATCAATATTCTGTTTCATTTAAAAGGCAATATTTGAACTAAGTCATCTACTATTTACACACAATTTAATTGCAGTTAATCTGATTTAATTATCTATCAATGAACTAAATGAAAGGGGTGTGGGTGGGATAGAGATACAATAACCTTCAACTGTCAACGAATCCCGATGGGAGGCTTCCGTCCATAACCCCTACAATATACAGAACATTGTTTATAGATGCAACTGCATTAGAATGTAATGGGAATTTTAATGTAATTCAGACTCTTAGTAAGAACCCTGTCCAAATAAAATTCATGAATATCTATAATACATAGCTTAGACACTCACGACATAGATAATGCTTATAATTCTGTTCCAATTATCAATTTTTTTAAGGTGTGTGAAAAGTGTTTAAAGAAAAAGCCTTTAGGCGAAAAACCGAAGTAAAAAAAACCTGAATTACATAGTATATATACGAGAATTATTATTTCTATAATGGGATGCACAAGGCTTCCATCGGCACATTTCTATCTAATTTTCTTTATTTTCATATTTTGATTTCACTGAACAAAGGGATGAAGGATATTTAAATTTACTACAATATTTTTTAATGTATGTTCACTTTTATGTTAAAAGAACTCTCTTCAATATTATAAAATTTTAGGTAGTAAATTGCCAATATAATGGCTGCCTTTCTGATGGGCTGAGATAGCATTAGCTTAGTATTAAAAATAATTATCATCCTCCCTTTGAAATTGACCATACGAGGGTGCACTGGTCTGTTATTATATTTTCACCAATGATTATAATTGCTTGAGTAAATGTAGCCTTGGATCGGAAGCCTCCAAAGCTCACCTGAACTGGCAACGGAGTTTTACATTCCGGAACTGCTAAGTATTGATTCTGCGTTGGTTTGCATCAATTGCGTACTAGATCATTGAGCATTAGTAACGGTCAAAGTAATAAAAACACCAAGGAATTCCAATGATACTCACAGACCGCATTGATTTCAAAAAATGGAGAAACGTTTGGAAAAAGATTATCATATAATTAGATGTAAGTTGATTAGAAAAAAATCAGTTATAACATATTTATCAAAATATATGTTTTCTTTTTTAATGAATTTGTCTAATAATACGAACGAATCATCAAAACGGGTTCAATGCAGAAATTCAGAAATACTTTAGCGTTGATTTTAATAGATGAATGAAGGTTCTAAAATATCAACCTATTTTTTTTTCTATTCTAATTCTTTTACGTATCTATTAATTTTATGTTATGTATTATTCTATTTTCAATCTTTGACTGAAGTGAGGTCTTCAGTTTAATTTTCTTTTATTTAAAATAACATCAAAGGATTGTTATGATAATCAGATACCGAAATTAATGGCCAACAAATCTTCCATTAATTCAACTATTAATTTATTCTACAAAACTATTATCACCTGTTGAATTTTCTTGGTTTTTTTTTTTGTTTTTGCTCTAAATTGCCACAAATACAAGATTCAGAATAGAAAAAATGGAAGAAGTTTAGGTTATTTTATTTTAAAATGCACTAGTTTAAGATCTTAATTAAAGATCATTTAAAATCAATCTCAGTGATAATGACCTTATTTTATTTTATGTATTTCTTTTCTACCTTAGAATAAAAACCATAGCTTATGACATTGATCTTATGTAATAGTCCATTTAGTATCTGTTCTTGTAGGTTGTCTGAATTTGACAAAGTGTTTTCTATTACAAGTCGTAATAGTTAGCAACTTACTAAAAATAGTACTGTCATCATTTTCAACCATTGGGTTTTGTTTTTTTATCCATTTCCTTTGAAGTCCCTGATATTCTTCTTTCCAATTTTCTTTGTTTAGTTACTTCTGAATATCAATTTGTGCTCTCCATACGAGCTAATAAATATACAGTATATTACTTTCGAAGATATTAAAATTTATTCCTCTCAGAATTTCTCCTGTCATTATTCTGTAAACCGTGCAATTTGTGAGATTACAATTACTATCGAATACTGCATCATCGACCATTTTTTTTTTAATAAATCCACTAAACATAATCTTTGCTTTCTTACAGTTAATGTTTAAGCCAAATGTTTTCTTTCTTGAATTATGGGTAACAAATACCGTAAGTAAGAGATTTAGCAAAGACAGACCACTTTCATTCAATCAAAATTAATATGGAAAATTAAAAAAAAAAAAGTTATCATTTGAATACATAAAAATAATTTGTATATCAATTAAAAAACGTAAAATTGAAAAAAATAAAAGAAAAATAAATAAATATATTAAATTCTTTCAAGGGTTAATCACTTAGTTTCTATTTCTTGCTCTTAGAGAGTATTGTAGTTTCGAAAGAAGCCTATTTTCTATCTAAATGGATAAATCAACAAAGTAATTCTGCAAAGAAGTTCGAATTTAATTCTGCTTTAGGCTATCCCAGTCTGAGCTTATTCAATCTATCTCATTATACAGCCAAAATAAAACCAAACAAAGGCTTCCTTTACCATATTCTACAACTGTACTTTATGGTCATTGCCAAATTAATTATATTATTAAAAGTTAGAAATACAAAAAAAAAAAATATGTAGTATTTACAATAGTGAGTTATGTTTTTATTAACGTAGTAAATTGTACATTTACTATTAATTCTTTTGATTCTTTTTCACAATTCAGAATGAAAGGTATCTTTTCATGAAGTGGACTATTTCTATTAGGGTACTTTTTTTAAAACTACTGTTCTCCTAGTAATTCTATTCGCTGTTTGATGTGATTCGTATCGAGGCCCTGTGATTAATGATTTCCAAGGGGTAGGGGATGAATGGAGTGTCGGAGGGAAGTGCGGAACAATTCCACCTGGGGCGTTGTTGTAAAAGACCCCCGCACGCGTAACCAACCACGGGTTAAGGGGACAGCGACTCACACAAGAGGGTACAGATATAAATTATGAGATCAGAACAAATCATATGATTACAGCCTGTGCTGCGATACAGCCTTTGTGAGCATCAATGAAAAGAAAGTCTATAATGAACTGGTAGCAGATGTTGTCCCAACAAAGCAATATAAACAAACGCTGAAGAAATATTCAAATGTTGAATATTACCTATCTTAAGATACATTCAACATAATATCCTTTTGCTTTTTAATGCCTTCGTTGTCAAGAATAACTTCTACCGTTTCTGTCTGTTAGTCTGAATGAACCATCTTTATTCATGTTGCTTTGAACTTTAACTAAATTTTATTTTTAAACATTTTTGAAAATGACATCATCAAAATCCAATTGGTATGAAATGTTCAAATTTGTCCTTAATTCTCAAATTACAATTCTAGTAGCTTGCATGTAATTAAACAAAAATACTACCTAAAGATACTACATGTATCCTACGTTCGATATGTAGGTTCAAAAAAACAAAAAACAAACAATTTGCTAGGGACAGATGAAATGTAAAACCTGAAAATCACTGGAGCTAATTCGTAGTAAGAAAGAATTAGAAGTGAATTGTGAAATCTTCCTAACAACCTATTCTGGTCAAATCAAACTTTTTTAAGTTCTCAAATCTTACAATATGATTTCTGTCCAATAATGTTGAAACACAACACCCCACCCCACCCCAAAAGTATCCCTTTTTTTTCTCTCCGGGGCTCTTGGCTTCTACATGGGCGATAAATATGAGCTATTTAGCCGAAACATACGAAACACAGAAGAAAACAAGGTAGGGATAGCGATAGTAAACCAATCACAATGCTTCGCAACGTCTTCTGATACATTTAAGAAAATATAATTGATATTGCTTTAATTTCCTTATGTGATTGTTGGCGCAATTGTTGCGATTATTGTGATTGTTGTACTTAATGATAATTTAATGAGATGTTAATGTTACTTGTCCACAGACGGACAAACAAAGCAGGATTAGAAGTATCCTGGTACTGGTATCGGAAGACTAAAATTGCCATCCACTTTTCACGCCGGGATTCGAACCCAGGTTCCAACATATCTGCCTCGTGGAAAGCCGCAGTTCTTTAACCACAAGGCTATGGCGGAACGTCTAAATATGGACTGCAGAGTTCATTAACAGACTAATTGAAAAATACTTGAGATTTAATATAAGTCTCCTATTAGACATTCTTCAGAATTTTATTAGAAAAACTAATAAAAGATTCACCAATCCTCCATTATCAAAAAATATTAAAGCAAACGCTGATAAATTGTTGATTAGTTAGAGTTAAAAACTAATACTTTTGTTGATCACGATTAATTATTTTCATGTTGCTTTACTTTTACAATATTTCTAATTTGCTTGGGGTAATTCATTGTCTTTCTTTTTCATATATCCTACAAAATAACAGGAATAGAAGACATCTTAAGAGTTCATAACAACAGTGAAGTGTATTCATAGGCGTATCCAGGATTTTTAAACTGAAAGTCGTACCAGAAAGTTGTGAAAGACTGATCCATTCAAACAAAAAAACACACACACAAAAAAAAATCGTGTCTTTTCGAGAATTGGGGGCGGAGTGGAGGATTAAAAACAAACCGATGAACTTTCTAACCAAAAAAACAGGTCCAAAATCTTAGAATTTGTTTCCATTTTTCGGATGCAATGGGTGGGGTTAGGGGGTTACAAACCTATCAAATACCTACCCCCTCAGAATGTCAATGAATATGGATTAAATTGTAGTTTCATTGTATCTTCTATACATCAATTTTAAATAATCATTCAATCCAACAAAATTGAAATCAAAAGGAAAAGCCTTTATTTGGGGGTTTAAAAATTCCCCTTCCTTTTAATTGCTCCCTTGGAATTACCTAATAGTATTAATTACTTCTAATTACCAATCCTTTACGACAGTCAGACCACAATTGTGTTACCACTTTTCTTATAAAAACAGTCACGTGATTATTTAACGAATGGTTGTTTGTTATTTATTTCCATCTCAAGAAGAAATATTCTACTATTTTCTTAAACCTTATGACTATTATATTAAAAAGTCATTTAGATTCAGGTTTCAAAGTCTCTAGATTTCCCTAATGAGTTAAAAGAGAAATGGAAGTTAGAATTTCTCGTAGTTTCCGAGTAATGAATAGCATTTCTTTTCTTCCTTTAAATAGATTTAAGAAGAATAGTTTTTGTAAATCAGTTTATCTAATTTATAAGGAAAACTGAATGTTTTTCGATCTTTATTTCAATTGAGATTCTCTCCTTAATTCTGAAACACATCCATCCAATGTTAATCTTTACAAACAACGTAAATATTCAAGGACTGTTTAGATATTTAGATTTCAATCAAGCCTTGAATATTAATAATATAACAGATTCCCTTGACATTAGCATTAGATATTTTATTAAAGCCACAAATCTTTGATTCGTTGACAAGTAAATAAAGCAAATGGAAATGAACTGAAATTAAGAATTAAATATTAAATAGAAAATCTTTCGGGACATTTATTATATAGAGAAATCAAGTTCACATTTTGAGGGAGAATTATAAAGTAAAATAAATTTACAAAATACAACAACAAACAAATAAGCAAAAGCAAAACTGTTCTAATACCATAACTGCGAATACATCAAAAAAGAAGAAAAAGGAAATAAAAGTAGAGAATGAGGAAGGAAAGGGAAGATGCTCCTTGACGGATACAATCGAAGAACGGGAAAATGGTTTCGTTATAAAGAAAATGTATTGCTTGCAATGCTTTTATTTAATGAAAAAAAATCTAGAAATAATTGTTGTAATTGAATTTCTTTTAAAAGGTTTCTTTAAAAGTGATAGAATCTGAACCTAGGGTTTTGGAGAGAATTCAATCACTGATAGGAGAAAAAAGAGTTTCCCTTTTAATAAATTTATGATTCCATTTAATGATTGAGACAATCATTATTTGGAGGGTTCAGAAGCCAATTAGTGTAAGTCACTTTTTTTTTAAGTTGAAATACTTTAAGTCGTACTGTAATGTTTATAATTTCGGATGACAACGCGCCCAAATCACTGCTCTATAGTTATATAATCTTTCAATAAAAATTTTATGCTTCAAATTTACAAACATAATTTTAAAAACCGAATTTATTTAATTTTTTGATTTATTGACTTACACTGATTGGCTTCTGAACCCTCCATTTATTCCTTTATTGAAAATGAAGATAAGAAAAGAGATTTGTTCAAAATGCTTCAATATGTTAAACTGTTTTTTGTTTTTTTAAATCTATTTTAATCGAAAAAAACCAAAGTGGCGTTGATCTACTGTCGTTAATATTGTCGTAGAATGTTAGTTAAATATCTTTTAAAAAAATATCCCAGAGAAATTAAAAAAAGAAAAGAATTATTAAAATAAAAAACTGAAAATACAGATTATACTGTACACCGGGAGAGTACTGGGAGAGTACCTGGAAAGTACTGGTGGTTTTCACCGCCCCATATCTTTTAAACTACTGCTCATAAAAATCTGAAACTTATTATATAAAATCGTCAAACATGTAACAATATATTTTCATATTATTATTTATTCATTATTATTGAAATTCATTTTATTTGCTTAATTGACAAAGTAAAAATAAAGATTCAAATATCGTAAAGAAATATTGCGAAAATAATAATGATAATAAACAGCTATTATGTTTTAAAATAAAAATGAAACCAACATTCTAGAAAGATTTTTTTTTTAATTGAAATGAATGCTCTTTCAGATTAATTCCTAATAATTTGTTAGTTACCCAAACTTCGTCGTAAATTCAACTGAAAGAGGTTTCTTGTTAAAAACAGTTCCAATAGATAGAAATAATATGATTACATTTTAAGTCTTCGCCCACTAGGCGGAGGTGGACGTCGAAGTAGAATCGGCCCCTTTTTTTTAGGAGGCGACGACTACACAATTGGGCCCTCAGCAGCAGATGGCGATCACAATAGGAGGAGGGGTGGGTAAAGCAACGAGGGTAAATCTCAGTGCGATTGTAGAGTCGACAGAATGAAAAGAGAGCTTTCAAGCAACTCGTGTAAAATTCAAGGAAGGAATCTGAGGAAGACGAATGGAGAAACCAAATACAACACAACACTTAGCCATCGTAGATCTCAACCAGACAAATATTTGTGTAAAGAAATATGTTATTTATTTATTTCCTTTCTTCAATCTTAAAATTTTATTTTTTGATAATACCAGATCACGAAACAAAGTCCTCTTCCTTCCTGAAGTCAGTAATACTTATTATTCATTATCAACAACTTTGACTATAAAATGTAC
Organism: Thereuonema tuberculata; assembly: GCA_023159025.1. NCBI lineage: Eukaryota > Metazoa > Arthropoda > Chilopoda > Scutigeromorpha > Scutigeridae > Thereuonema > Thereuonema tuberculata. The sequence goes on along the minus strand of JAFIDM010000007.1, from coordinate 31,020,870 downwards.
AATGGAGAGACATCATTGGACCGAAAACAGAATAAATATTTTAAGTTTCTTATTTCCGTGTCATTGTAAAAATATACAGAAAAAGAAAGCTATAAAACATCTTTCAAATCAATGATCTCGAAATGTTAGCACTTTCAGAAATGCAGTATGTAAATGAGTTAAAAGAATTCACTATTACAAATAACTGGGAAGAGAAACAAGAAGTCCTATTTTAAAAAGTTAATTAATAATTTGACGGCTATTTTTAATTTTATATATATATATTTAATAATTATTTTTTTTTTCATAAAGGAAGTCTTTATAAAATAGGTTAAAATTTATAAATTGTTTTTTTTTTTTCTCCATGAGTCTTATTTAGATTTTTATCCTAAATCTGAAGATAAAATTGTTGAATTCTATCATCTTTATTTGCTTTTAAAAAATTCAATGCAGATCTACCCTGGAATGAGACGGCGGCTGGTGTCGCGATGGTTTATACAATTTGCATGACAAGATAAAAAGGCAGTCAGTCGACTTTCGTAATCGACTCTGTGAAGCTGTTTAATTAATAAAGCCAAGATTAACTTTGGCGGTAAATTAATAATGAAGAAATATATATTACTCCTTGGAGGAGACTGTCAGATAGTGCGTAGGAGCCTCCCAATCTGGATTCGTTACTAATTAATGAGAAAAGATAACAACCTCATTACAAAAACCAACCCAAACAATAACTTTTGAAAACTTTTCACTTTAAAACATTCAGAATATATTTACGTACTAAAGATCTATCAAAAATTTTATAATAACTAACTTATTAACAGTATCAGCCATTCTTCGATATATTAGGAGGGTTAGAAAAGCAAGCAAATTAAAGTAGTAAAGATACCTATTATGATCGATGATTATGAAGCCCCATTAACCTCAATTCCTAAAAGACCCCTTATTAATGCCTCACATAATTGAATCCCAAATAATTACGGTGATTTTATAATTAAGCAGCATCAGACTGTTACAGTTCAATCGCTACATTCTTCTTAATTTCTTTGTTTTGAACTTTGCTTCACATTGTTTTAACTAACTTCATGAGTTCCTTGTTGTTTCCCAAGTAAGGTTTTAAAACAAAAGCCTAATTGTTTTCAATGACTTAATGGAAGTTCAGATTCTTAATACACAACGTTAAACATAAATCGTCCTATTCACTTGGTGAAAAAAGCCATTCTATGTAATATGTGTATACCAAGTTTCATGACTTTCATGACAAGTTCACTGGTTCAAAAGGTATTAGAAAGAACCACAGAAACAACAATATCGGAAAAGACGTTTTTGGAAAGATTATCACAAAGAAAAAGCCAAAAGATAAAAATATTATTTCTTTAAGATAATGTATTTTATGTATTTTATAACGAACATAAGTTTACGTTGACTAATTTTATTTATTCAATCAAATAAATCAACAACGATTATTTAACAACATCAATTCATATTAAATTAATATAATTAAAGGTATCAGAAGGTTTCTTGGGATCATCGACTGTAAGATACTGGGCGAATCCAGCTGATGAAGGCTAGGAAGCATGAAACAGCGTTCTGGGTTCCCAATATCAAAATTTCCAAAAACAGATCAGTGATTCCAAATTTTTTTCTTGCGCGTGTATGTTCCTTATTGTGATGTTAAACTTAAGTTCCGCACGTTAAACTTGTATTTAAAGGTATCAGAAGAGTTTGCAAATTAGTGCTAAGTTTTAATGGTACACCCAAGTATTTCAAATAACTTTTCATTGCATGATTTGTTTACTTCCAATTTTTTTTTCTTAGTCTATTTAAAAGAAATTAATTCATGCACCATTTAAATATCTCAAACATTTTGAGTAGTTTTTAATGTAAGAAAATGTAAATAATGTAGAAAATGTAAACTCGCTAAGAAATGTTTTGATTTTGACACCTGCAAAGTGATTGGAATAGCCCAAATTTGCATAAAGATAACTAAAAGTGGCTAAAGTATGTAATCCTTCATTTTCGTAGCAACATATGCCACTACTTTATCATGCCTCGTGGAAATTCATTAACTAACAAAGAAATACGAAAAATTCATTTTCTCCTTGGTCAAAAAAAGTCAACAAGGCAAATAGCCTGAGAATTAAATCGTTCACAGACTGTTATTCAAAATGTCATCAAGAAAGATGATAGTTATGAAACCACGAAAAGACCAGTAGACCTCCAAAACTCACACCTCGGGACCACCGGAGAATTCAAGATCTTGCTGCATCTGACGATACATCCAACCGTGAAATTGCTCGTGTGTTGACAAAGACTGTATCTCACCAAACTGTATGGAAAAGCTTAACATCAAATAATCTCATGAAGTTTGTAAAACTGAAAGCTAAACCCAAGCTCACTGCCACTCATCATTCCAGCCGACTTGACTGGGCTAAGAAAACAGTAAAATGGCATCAAAGGTGGAACGAAATAGTTATTTCTGATGAAAAACTTTCTGTCTTGACGGCCCTGACGGATATTCCGAATACTGGCAGCATGGAATATAGGATTAAGCAGACAACAAGGTGAAGGTGGAGTGATGTTGAAGACAGCATTTGGGGCTGGAGGTAAGGCAGATATAGTGTTTGTGGAAGACAAGATGGACTCTAAAAAATATCAGAACTTTATGCACGACCATTTAGTACCATTTGGACCCCTTCTAGGAGAGCCAAATTGGCAATATCAACAAGACAATGCTTCTATACATGCGACAAAATCCACCAAAGCGTGGTTTAAAAAAGAGAAAATTGATGTCATTCCATGGCCCTCCCGTTCACCTGACCTAAACCCAATTGAAAACGTATGGGGTTGGATGGCAAACATTGTACTAGGCCGAAACAAACAGTATCATCACTTGAATGATCTGAAGGTTGCAATTTGGAATGCTTGGGACCAGATAAAGATGTCCGATTTGAAAAGAATTAATTGGGACAATGCCTGACAGAAAGATAGAAATTATAGAGAAAAAAGGAGGACCAACACGTTATTAATTTCAATAATTTTCGAAATATTATGTTTTGAGCTTATGTTTTCTTTACAGTTGAAAAGTGATTTTTATTTTTTCATTTAAAAACTACTCAATATGTTTGAGATGTTTAAATGGTACATGAATTTATTGCTTTTAAATAGACTATGAAAAAAAAGGAAAGTAAATCCTGTTATAAAAAGTTATTTGAAATACTTGGGTGAGTTTATACTTTCTTTACAGGGTGTATCTTAGGGTGTACTTACATGAGACAATTATGCTAGATTCTTTGAAAGAAGTAAACGATGTTATTAAATTCCCTAAATCATTATAAAAATCAGTGATCATTGAACAGTTTCCAGAAGAATCTAAAGCATGATTGTAATAGAAAATATCCGAAATTAAAGAAAAACACTGTTGATGGATGAGACTACAAGTTGTTTTTTTTTCTCAATCTTAATCTTTAGAAATAATAAAGATGAGCAACAGCTGATGAAATACGAAAAGATTCTCATCGACAGTAGGTATGGTAGGTAAAAATGGCATCTTCTTTTATTCTCAACATAAATTTTAATTTCTTGTCAAATATTATTGTTTTTAGCGGCCCCTAGGTTACAGCTTGCCTGTAAAACCGCTAGGGGACCGCTCTTGGTTTTAGCCTGTCTGTCTGCCATCCTCTGCAGTGGCCAAACGGTTATAGATATTAGAATGAAACTTCACCATTGTGTACAGCATCAAAAAGTAGGTGACCACATGTAAAAAATCAGACCTCTAGGACCATTCCCTGGCCCCCCAAGGCCTTTTCTGTCTTTTAAAGCCGTTTTTAAAAGAAAGACACCGTCTTGGGGGCTTGGGGGGGGGGGGATCAGGGAGTGGTCACAGACGTCTGATTTTTTACACGTGGTCACCTACTTTTTGATGCTGAACACAATGGTGAAGGTTGCATTCGAATATCTCTAACCTTTCGGCCGCTACAAAGTGTGACATCCAGAGAATAGCGGTCCCCTAGCGGTGTTACAGGCAAGCTGTAATAAGTGTTTTGCCAATAATGGGTTGCTAAAAACCAAGAAACCTGGTATCGTTTTAATTTCCTTATTATTATGAATGTGATTGTTGCTAATGCAAAAGGCGCAATTGTTGCGTGTAGTGTCATTGTTGTGATGGTTGTAGAGCTGCATTATAAATGTGATTGTGGCTATGTGCGGAAAAACGAAATGCTGATGCAAAGCGAGAAGCTTCACGCTTGCGTAAAGAACGGTCTCGCTCAAAATTGTGTTTATAAAATTGTGCATATTATGGAGCCGCTTTGCTTTTGACACTGTCTAAAAGCATTAATAACCTTGTCTAATTTAGCGAATCTACAGTGTGTAGGTACAGGTAACCAATGATAAGGTTACGGATGCAATGATATAGAGGTAGGTTGCATTATATAGATGTAATGATATAGAGGTAAAATATTACAAAAATCTGCGTCCAGAAATGATGGAATAATAATGCCATTGATTTATTAACTAATGTAATACGAAAGATAAATCACATCTGCTATCGTCGCAACAAAAGATTGAGGAAATGTCGAGATGAATAATGTTTTATCAACCGTCAAAGAAGAATAACTGAAATCTAAGACACGAATGATATTGATTATTGGAAGCTTAGTTCCAAAAACAAAAATAAAATTGACTAGTACTCGTACAAATTTTTATCAATAAACCATTATCAACTCTGCCGTGAAAACAGGTCAGGATTCAGAAAGAATTTTATTTTTGTATTCCCATAATACAATGATGGAATTACAATAAGAAATGTAAACTTAATTTTAAAATAACAAACCACTGATTATAATATCCAACATCATTTCTAGAGAAATATAAAAAGAAAATGATTAACTTACAGTCCTTCTGTAAATCACTAATAATGACATTGACGTATGCTTTCTTTCTATTAGGTCTCAAAAACAATGAATAGGATAATGAATAGGTATTTCTAAAGTGACCTAACATAATAATCTACGTCACTTAAATGCTTTACTTCACTCCAAACAAATATAAATACACCAGAAATGACCAATATTTCGTCTATCCAATCGAAAGACTTTTTTTAGGTCTCGACATAATGAAACTAAAAATATTAAAATAAATAAGTAAGAGAGGAGAAAGAAAAGAATCTTTTCCTCTCTCTAACCATTACGTCACTGTTTGTCATCTAACAAATGAAGACAGACTGGCTAAGGTTCCGCACAAAAGCTGAAGGTTACATTAATTTTAGCCTTATTTTTATTCATACTAAGAGAAAAAAAAATAAAGGATAAAATTGTGTCTACACTAGTGGCCAAAATTGTGGAAACCCTTTAGAAAATTTGTATTTGATTTGAAAATTTGAAAGTTTGCTGGCTCATAACATCCATTTTTCTTAGATTAACCCCATAACATTTTACATCATTAAAAAAGCAAGAAATGAAATACACAATGCAATTCAATACAATTTATGAAAAAAAAAAATAATTGAAAAAATTGTATAGTAAAACCATGATGAAACGTATTTCATAAGTTCTCGCACTTCTATTAGTATTTCGTCGGGAAATCTTTTGCGGCAATTACGACTTTACAACGGCGTTCCATGGAGTGAACCAAGTGTTTTGTTCGTCAGGTGTTATAATATGGTACCAAGATTGAATTATACATTCTATTAATTGTGTTTTATTCCTAGGTTGCTTCTGACTGACATGTTTCTTCAATATTCTCCACAAATTTTCTATAGGGTTTAAGTCAGGCCTATTACTTGGCCATTCTAGAAGTGAAATGTTATTTCCCTTAAACCACTTTTTACAGACAGCAGCAACATAGCAAGGAGCTGAGTCCTGCTGAAATAGATAGGTCTCATTATCATGTGCCGAAGGCTTTAGTTTTGGCTCGAGTATTATTCTCGATGTATTTTGGCATTTAAAGTACCATCACTTATATAAATTTTACCTACTCCTTGCAATTGTCATGCAACCCCAGATCATGACATTAACGGCTTGCTTCATAGTAGATACAGTGCACTTGGGTAACAAATCTTCTTCAATTCTCCTCCTTACATATTTTATTCCATCTCTGCCAAATATGATATTCTGGTCTCGTCACTCCAAATTACTTTATCCCATTGTTCTTTCGATCAATTACCATGTCTTTTAGCCCATTCTAATTTCTTCATTCTTTGTTTGGGAGATAGAAGTGGTTTTTTTCCTTGGAATGAGTCTGCGTATAATACTCCGTGCACTCACTCTGATATTTCATTTTTATTTGAATTACCGTATATGCTCCAATAAACGCCGAGGCTCTTATTGTCGCCGGTCTCTAATAAGCGCCGGGCTGCAGAGGGGACACGGCCAAATAGTAGCCGGTCTCTAATAATAACCGGGTGTTTGATATTTGCTAACCGATACTAGTGTAAGCGTCCGTATCTTTATAGTCGTGCGTAATACCTTACGGTACATTGCCTTACAAAATGCCGCCGAAACAGTCATTTGACATTGCCTTTAAGATTCGGGCGGTGGAATACGCGAAAGACACGTCTGGGGAGGTCTTATGTAGCATGTGAAATTCAAATAAAGTAGCTGTTTGTAATATTAGCCGTATTTATGTGTAAAAATATTGCGTTCTGAAGGTTTTTGTTAATAATGTCCGGCCTCTAATAGCAGCCGGTCTCTATTAAGCGCCAGGAGCCGAGGCTAGTTTTGCAAATAAACGCCGGGGGGCTCTATTGGAGCATATACGGTATATGATTTTTTTCTGTCAATTATAGCTCAGTCTTTTAATTCTCCTGTCATCAACAGCTGTTGTACACCTTTTCCTGCCTTTACCAGGTGCGTTGTGAACGGATTGAGTCTCTTGGTATCTCTTGCATAGCTTCGAAATCCCACCTTTGGTTTTATTTCCACCAATTTTTTAATGATTTCTTCATAGAAGTATCCTTCTTCGCGCAAAGTTAGTATTCTAGTTCTTTTCCAGGTGACCATTCAAGTCTTTTCATAATCTGTCATCATATAGTACTCCAAAAAAACAACAACAACAAAAACGTACGACCAAGTTGATTACACTGTTTACAACTGTATAGGACTGCTAATACTAACTGAAATGAGAGGTATTCATACCAGCACCTTATCATTTCCTTGCTGTATCATAACAGCACGTGATTGGCTTTCAGAACAATCACTCTCATTGGCTGGTTTTGACTTTAAGAAAATCCACTTCCTTTTACTGAAGGAGTTGTTTTCTTTTATTTTGGTTATTTGGCTATGACTTTTGACAGAATAATGATATTCAATACAGTATAGTTCATTACATTCTGCATTAAATTATGTTTCTAAGGATGTATAATATTATATTATTTTAAAAACAGTTGATGTTCAGAGCCATGAAACCTCCAAACGACAAATTTTCTGAAAGGTTTCCACAATTTTGGCCACTAGTGTACATATATTGCAAAACAGCAATTCAGCAAAATCATAGGTGAATAATCTGGCCTAGAATTCGCTACCCTCTAGCGTCAGTCGAATATCTGTTCGTGTTTGTTAAATTAAATAGATACTAAATAAAACAACTTGAATTGATCACAGAATTCAATTGGGCTTACATAGGAGTTAAGTGCGGGAGGAAGAGTGACCAAAATAAGAAGTTGGCCAAAAATAAACAAATACAATTTCTCCAAAATTTCGGGGATGGGAGGGTAGGAGTCAAAGTTTCCTTCACCACATCATCCAATCAAATAAAAAATTCTAAATTTCGTGGAGGGTATGACAGGCCCACCTGTCATATTCTATGGAGCCTCAAAAGAGTGAGGTTCACTCTATTGACTGACAACCTCACTCTATAGAGAACCAAGGACTTAACGGGTCACTTAAATACTAAAGTAGGCAGCCATACAAAGCAATAAAATCCTTTCCACTGTCATTAACCGTTTTATTTGTAATGTAAGGAACACAACAGACTGAGAAAACATTTAAAAATGCATACGATTGCTAAAGAATTCCAAGTTTTATAAGAAACTTTCCCCGTTATGCCCTGTAGGCGGAACAGAATGGGTAACCTAATTCTTTCCTTATATACTCGCACAGTATTCACAGACAAGTACTGTCTCATCAATACCACTGTCTACGCACGTACAAGAATTATGTGACCACTTTGAGCAATTACTGCACAGTTTAGAGTTTGTGAAGATTGTGAAGTTTGTTAGCATTGTGAACGGATTGAGTCTCTTGATATCTCTTGCATAGTTTCGAAATCCCACCTTTGGTTATATTTCCACCATTTTTTTTTAATGATTTCTTCATAGGAGTAACCTTCTTCGCAGAAAGTTAGTATTTTAGTTCTTTTCATAGATGACCAGTCAAACCTTTTTAATCTGTCATCAAATAGTACTCTAAAACTTCGAACCAAAAAAAAAACAAAACAACAACAAAAACGTACGACCAAGTTGATTACACTGTTGACAACTGAATAGAACTGCTAATACTAACTGAAATGAGAGGTAATTCATACTAGCAACTTATTGGTTTCATCATAACAGCACATGATTGGCTTTTAGAACAATTACTCTTATTGGCTGATTATGACTTTAAGAAAATCCACTTCTTTTTACGGATGCAGTTGTGTTTTCTTTCTTTTTGGTTATTTGACTAAACCTTTTGACAGTATAATAATAATTCAATACAATTTAGTTCATTACATTCTGCATTAAATTATGTTTCTAATGATGTATAATATTATAATATTATTTTAAAAACAGTTGATGTTCAGAGCCATGAAACCTCCAAAAACACAAAAATTATTATAGGTTTCCACAATTTTGGTCACTAGTGTAGGATTTACTTGTTTGAAGATCAATTAGGAAGAAGCGTTTAATTAAAAAAGAAATTCAAGATTCAGATGAAATAGCAATAACAAAAACTGAAAATCAAAAGTTATTTTTATGTTTGTGTTATATATATAAAAAAATAATATATATAAAAAAAGAAAAATATAATGCAAAATATAAAAAGAAATGTAAAAACTAAAATTAAAATCAAAGGAAAAAAATTAAAATGTTTCAATAAATCTAAAAGTATACATTAAAGAGTATAAAATTCAATTAGAATCTTATTACAGGAACTTTAAATTCTATTCTTTTTAACTCAGAACAAAAAGTTATTTTTGCTGAGCTATAATCAACCAACAGACATTAAAAAGAAAGACATTCTTCTAAACTTTCTGAATTTTAACTTCCATAATTCTAGGAAACATAGATGAAACATTAATTCCATTACTACTAAAAAGAAATCATTGTATTTATCTAGGAAATACTTATTCTAGAATGTTTCATGACACCAGTTTACTGCAGAATTGGAAATAACATTAGATTAACTTTTCTTTCTTTTTCTCCAATACATGAAGACTCGAATCATTTCATTGTTTTTCTTCATTCATTTTTTCAGTTTTCTTTCTTTAGTTTGTGTTTGTTTTGAGGGAAAGAATCCATTTCACGATATGGTCTCCGTGAATTATTTAAGACTGTAGTAATGGATGGATTTTAATAAAAACAATGGATGGTGAATACTCTAAAAGATGTTTTTCAATTTTTTTTTAAATATGAATTAGACAACAGTTTATAAAACATAACAATTAGAATCTGATTAGAATAACAGATCCTCATTTAAAGATGCAATGAAACATAGCCTGCATGTTGGAAAAAAGGCCAACGGTATTTCTAGGAATTGATGGCGCTGCTAATTCTGTTGTCGAATAATTTATGTTATAAAACAAGCTGCTACGATTTGGTGGAGTATGATTTGGATGTGTGAAGAGATGTGTTGATGGCTCTTTTTTTTTTCTTTCGTAGCAATGGGTCTCTAAAGATCACCTGGGCGTGTCCCTGCGCACGTGATGAGGCATCGTCCTATCGGTGTCATAAATCATGAGTCGCGTTGGAAAATGAAGCATAAAGATGGAACGGAGACGCGTTTACTGGAGACACGTGGCTTCTCCAAGGGAAATGGAACATTCCGGAAACATCCCAATCGAAAGAAATGATTGGTTGGTTTAGTTGGGCAGAAGAGGACGTCAAATGTAATTGGACTTCAACCAACCAAAATAAATATCTTTCTGAGTTGCCGACGGGAGGCATTGCCTCTG
>JAFIDM010000007.1:30987437-31005742 GCA_023159025.1 Thereuonema tuberculata | reverse complement strand
ATGAAATGGATAAAATGAATCAGGAAAATTAAGCACAAGTTTAATTGAAATCTATAAAAAAAATGACTTAAAAGAGTCGTACAATTCTAAACTTCTTTTCATTCTAATTCTATATTCTTTTTCGTTTTCTCGTACTATTTTTAATGCATTTGGGATTAAAAAAAAAAAAAGAGCTTTTTTTTTATTAATTTCATTAATTGTACCGAAACATTAGATGGCGTTGATTTCCAAACAAAAACTGTTTGTTTGTTAGTATTGTAATATCAACCATTGGATATCAGGTCTCTCGTCTGTTACACGATGAAATAGAAACCTACGATAATAGACAGAATTGACAGTTTCCCAGTTCAATTGTTATTGATTTCGTTTGTGGATCAAAAGCTTTATCAGAGATATCAAGATATGACAGTTTCAATGAAAAGAAGGAAGCAACGATAACTGAGCTTTGCCTTTTTAAAAAAAAGAAAAGAATTAATCAGAAATATTCATTTAGATTTTCCCATCAAAAGAGAATTTAAATTTCATGTTAAAATGGCGTTTGTTTTGTTTTTTCATACTTAGGATAGTTTACACCCTATTCAACTGATGTATCAAATAACATCAATGTATATAAAAAATACATACACTTTACATATGCTTATAAGAAAGAAAGAAAGAAAAACTATATTCACAACTATATACAGTAGCGTATTTTTGTGGAAACCGAGGCCATTGATCAAAATGCTATCCCATAGCTCGAGGTTTCACCCTCAAGAAAGAAAAAAAGTAGATCTTATTTTCCAACCAAAAAATAAACAAACAGCGAAAACTCCATTTTGCCTCTCTTCCATTATGCTACCCAGAGTCTTTTCCCAAGTCGTTCCACGCTAGCTACTATTCTAGAAACATTTTTATTTGACTTGATTATTTCTGTTTATCAATTGATTAATTCCAACTAAGACATTATTTCCAAGTAAATAATCGCTGATACTGAATAGAATCTCTTAACTTGTAAAGACTGCTTCAATAGAAAGAACAGAGTGTAGAATAGTATTATAATATGAATAGACGGATTAGCTCAATCACCGCATCTGTTAATCTTCTATTGTAAATAAAAATACACCTCCACTATAAAATTCCAGACTGTCCTGAATTCCACTAATCCTTAAACATTACTTGGTAAATGATGGACTTCAACATGGAAACGAAACCAACCTATCATTTTAATTAAAATGAAAATTACTTTATTTCGAAAATTCAAACATCCTAGGCATATTTTAAAGATAAATTTAGAGCATATTCATCATTATCATCACTTCTATTTTTTCCATCTTTTACAGTAAAATAAATTTTCCATTTTTTCAACATAAAAAAAAAAATCTAAAATAACCCCCCCCCCCCCCCCCCAAAAAAAAAAAAAAATAATCTTTTTTTTTTCTTTTTATCGAAATACAGAAAACAGGTATTGGAATGAATTCAATCTTTTTTTTTAAGAGAGTAGGTGGAAAATTCGTAAGAAATCCAGTTTGCGAATAACATTTAAAAAATTCTGGAAATATTCCTGCTGAAATGATTCAAAGTTCAGAGAAACTTTGGAAATTGAATCTGTCGGGTTACAACGATGCGATGTGTTGAGAATGTTTGTGTTTACGTTAAGGTGTGACTTTATTAGACAAAATGGTAGATCTTGGCATTCGGTTTCGTACAGAAAACAATAAATATAGATTGTTTACTCTGTTGACTACAGTATTTTAAAAATAGTTATGGACTTTCCATCCTGTCTATACATAGCCTATTTCTGAGGGTAAAATATCTAAACAAAGACTTTGATGCTTTATTACTATAGTCTAAGAAAAGTTGAATAAACTTTTAAAAAATTATTAATTAAATGCATTTTTTTTCTTTAGATGTAGCTGAAACTCCGATTTTCAACAAACATAGTTTAACGTTTAGTATTCAGTAGCATATCTTTCTGACTAGATACTGATTGCTGTGAATGGTCTCTCACGGCCGGTTTCTTCAAATAGTCTTAGCTAATCCTAGATTAAGTCCAATTGAAATCAATAGAGATGCGACATGAGCTAATACTAATTCTATTTGGAGAAACCGGTCGTCAATGATTTTATGGGGAGGTGAGGATTAGGTACATGTTAATACCTCATTAAAATTATGTAACTGTCCCAAGGCTTTTTTTTTTTGCTCTTTTTTTTAAAAAAAGACGCTGTTATGCTGTTATTGTCTTTCGCAAATCCAAAAAGTAAATTTGTTCTAACAATGAATTTTTATTAAATGTTTAAAAATAAAATTTTAAATGGAAGAGGGAGAAGGGCTGTCAGTTTTCCTGTGACGTGAACAGTCGACATTACGAGGTCATAACCGCATTTATAAGACTAATGGGGAAAAAAATAGATAATAAAAAGGCCTATTACTATTTTTTTATATTTAATAATGGAATATTCCTACTTGTGACGATTATCACAATCCATCATTGAAATCCCATTGGTAAATCTGTAGGAAATCTATCCTAAAAATGTATTCTATTTCAATCCTATGACGTCAGATCTCTTATCACCTCCACCCACTGTTTTGGAGATTGTCCATTAAGTGGCTGTTATGTTGTGGATTTTTAATGTTATATTGATTTCTACTGATGTATTTCCAATAATGGTATTGAAGAGGCTGCGTTATTTAGATAATAAACATAGCAAACATAAAATGAACTGTTCGTGATATTTAAAATTTCTATTTATTTTAGCACGAGATTCATTTCAAATTTTGAAACCAAATGTACCGTTTCAAAATAAACTAATTACTTTTCAGTGTACATTTACATTGTATAAACAGAAAAATAAAAATGTTACTGCCAACATTGATCAAATCCAATGGTTGCAAAATTGATTGAAAATTATTGTCACATCAGCAATCGACAATTGTACAGGTTGACCCATTAATGTTTTGCAATATTCTTTCTTGTTATATAAGAGTAAAATGTAGTGATTAAATTAGAAGAAAGTTGTTACAGATATTATAAGTTTTCAAGCTTATCAAAAGGCCTTCCAAAACATCATTGAATCCAAAACATACAATTTTAATATTGTGATGATTTTTTTTTAGAAATGAATATTAATGATGATTAGGGATAAGATAGTCTCGACAGATGGAAAAACATCCACAACAAATATAGTGATTTCTTTCTTTTAATATTGACATCTACAACTCAAATAAATTAAGTGCGATGGTGGGTGTATTAAAGTAGAAATTCTAACAATGCTACTTTAGTTCTAATATTAAGAACATCCACTTAAAGAGTATGCATTTAATATAACTTATTAAAGTAAGTCATTAAGAGTATTTCAACTGGATAATAATTAAGGTAATAATATATAAAAAAATATTCCTTTAGCTGAGACGAAGATTTAAAGATAAAATATTTTTATTTTTGTTCGACTCTTTTTATTTTTAATGAAAACCTTTTAGCTGATTGTAATAGCGAAGCCAGTAAAAAAGAAGAAGAGAGAGGTGCTCACACAAGAAAAGAATTTCCAGTGTTGGAAGCCTGAAATTGCTCCTTCAAGAGGTTGTGTGGGAAGATTCACGTAACGCAAGATGAGTAACAACAACGCCATCGAAGTCCACCCGTGATCGTTGTGTGAAATACTTCTCTTTGTCGCCATCTTTGCTTGCTATTGATTGTCTCCTGAGCTTTGTTAGTAATCCGTTGATCCATTCGTAATCCTTCCATCCGCAACCTTCAATCTCTGTGATCTTGGATTTAGTGCAATCACAGCGTACTGTTTCAACTTCGCTGACTCTCGTAAAGTCAGAGATTTCAAAACCAATCATTTCATTCACCCACCTCCAAATAATTTGTCTTCGCTTAGATTTAAAAAAAAAAAAACTATCGTAAAATTTAAAACTTCATCAAATCAAGTTTTCTTTTGTTAAAAAATTACTAAATTATTGTAAACAAATTTTAACCACTGTTTTCTTGTACATTGTACATAATTCTTCATCTAAAGGATAGAGATTCTCTCACAAGAGACGATCGGAGAGAAAGTAATGGCCATTTTTATTTGCTGAAGAAATGAATTCAGCAACAGCTGTAACAGGTCATTGGAACAAGGTATGCGAAAGAACAGGTGGGCAGAAGTACTGAATTCACAAGCAGAGGATGGGCCCCAACTGCTCTCACGTGAAATATATGTGGCCTCATTGACAGACGTCATGCCGAGAACAGGGATAAAAAAGTTTTAAAATTGAAGCAGTTGCTTAACAATAAATTCGAAATTAAAAATAAATAACTAAAGATATCTATAAGTTAAATAATTATCTTAAATTCATCTGGATTGCTAATCTCTAAACCCAATAGAGTAACTTTAATGTAAAAAGAAATTCTCCATTAATAAGAAGGAAGATTAAAGCCAGAGCAGCAAAGTTAAAGATATTGATAAAATCACTTCAATTTATTCAAAACAAAAGAACCTTTTTAATCAACGAATACAGTTGTATTTATTCTTGGAATTTAGACAGTGTGAAATAATGTTTTTTTTTAAAGTATATGTACATATATTATGTTGTTTATTGCTGAAGGTCGTTTACTCAGCGAGTGGGGATCTCGATTTTCACAAGAAGAAGAATAGAAAAGAAAGAATTCAATCTTAACCATGTGATGATTTGTTATATTATTTAAAACGTTCTTTTTTTGTAGTTAATTAATATTTTATTTCATTGATACAAAACTTCAGGTAAAATAACAGTGGTCACCTATTGGATATCTATCTGATAAAATGGATCTCCTACTCATATGCAATGATTAAGATCTTCAGAAAACAGAGGCAAAATATATCCAGAAACCCCTTGTGAATATGACCACTAATTTCTATACAGTGTTAATGCACTAGAATCAATGAACTTTGAAAGAGATCGAGTAATTGAGTATCAATGAATAAACTATGTGATAGATCGCTGACGAAATCGTCCTAAAAATACAGATGTAACTAGAAACATGTTCTTCTCTTCCTAAACTGCTTAGTAGATTAGTTGAATTAATTATCAGACACTTGGAAACAAAAAGTGGGTTTAAAATCTATTGTCATCTTAAGATTATTAGCATTGCAACTAAGAGAAAAATATATTTAAGCTAAAAAAAAAAAAGACTATATATTTAACTTTAAATAATTGAGAGTAGTTTGCAATAGAGATTCTAACCATAGACGGATTCTAAAGTTACCTAGTTTCCTGCCTATATCCTCCTATAATATTTCAAGGATGTTTTTATTTAAGTAAAACAAAATGAGACTTCCAAAGAATGAAATCTAACTGGTTATTTTATTTTTGAAAAACGAATCAATTTAAAGGATTTAGTTAATCAATAGTTACTCGTTTTATAAATGGTTGATTAAACCAAATTAAAAAAATTAACAGTTAAAGAGGACAAATAGAAGAATATGAAAAATACTAGAATTGAATTGAAACCAATTAAAAAACAACCAACATTCAAAAGCACATAACTTATGCTTCAGTTTTAAAGATATTCAATAATATTTCCTATTCTACTGTAGTAAGACTGAGATCCCAATTCCTTTTCCATTTTCCTCTTTCATCTCTTCAATTCTATCTTCTTCCAATACTTGACTCTATCCTACTTTCTTCCTATTTCTTCTAATGTATAGGGTGTCTCAAAAAAATGTACTAACACTTTGATGTACTAACTATATTATTTTGAGACACCCTGTATTTGTCCGTAAGATATAAAACATGTATTCATTGCCAAAAATAATAAGCTAAATATTTGCTGAAACTTTTCGCTTTTGTGTATATATTTTCCTGTATTGTTTTGCTACATATCTCTTTGTTAATTGACTGACTCATGACGCCCTCTTGTCTTTTCGATGGATCTCCCTTAAGATAACTGGGTTGTCAATAATATATATATATATTTAAACATTATTGGCAATAAAAATGAATTGAAACAAAAAACAATTTTTTAAAATAATTTTAAAATTTTAAAATAATTTTAAAAAATATCACTGAATCTGTAATTAGATTGCAAAAAAAAATTGCTTACCCTAAAAAAAAAAGAAAAGTATTTTTTGAGCTAACGATTAAAGTAACCGATAACGGCTAAGTTATTGATGTATAATTGTAATTGATAAATAAAAAATAAGTGGATCTTAAGATCTTTTAATCTTCATTCATTTCAAGTTATTTTGTTAATGAAAAGGATCATAAATAATCATTCATTTATCCAGGATTAATTCCTTTTTCTTTCTTTTTTTCGTAATGAAAATTTAACGTAAATTTGCTAGAAATATTATAAAATTGATTTTTTTGTTCTCAATTTTAATTATATTTTATTCAATTCAAAGTTAGCTTAATCTTTTTATTTTTCGTCTGCAATAATAATAAAAGTTGAAATTTATTTTATGGTTTTTTTTTTTTTTCTTAATTACATAAAAATGATCAATGATTCTTCAACATTAGACTTTCAAACGCTCTTTAACATTTCAAAAAAAATTAAAATTAAAACGAAAATGACGTTTAATGTTATTTAATGAATGTTCTAAAAAGAGACATAAACAGGTGAGTTTTCTTGCCAGAGATATTATCTCTTATGTTAAAAACTCTGCACTAAAAAACAATGCAAATTACATTTCATGTTAAAAAAAATAAATTTTCTTGAGTTAGGTTGTATATTGATAAAAATAAAATAAAAAATCCAATCTTAAAAATATACTGAAATTACTTTTGTACTGAATCTTTTGTACTTTTGTACTGAATCCTATACAACGAAGTGGTTTTAAACAAAGAACAATATATATCTTATCAGAACTGAAGCAGTTCGCTAACAGTAATTCTGATAAAAGAAAATAGGCTGGTATTAAATATCTGTATCTTATCTGGATACCTTAATCAAACGGACTACAGGAAGAAACAGTTTCGTTTACAGTAAAAAAATCAGATATAAAATTAATAGATCAAAAGAACAAGAGCAACCGAAAGAAGTTGTAAGCTTGTAAGTAATTTTGATAATTAAAATAATTATAAGAATAATTCACAATTCTCAAAACTTAGACCTAGTTTCACTATTTTTAGTTATCTACAGCGATACCGTCTTAAACCAACTGAACTTCTCATTCACGTGTTTTTTTGTTTGTTTTTTTAACGATTGTTAATTCCGAATTGAATTTGATTAAATTACTCTTCAATAGTTAGTAACATTTTTTTAATACAAATACAGGTTGGGCATAAAAGAATGGTGGGGTTTCAAAGACGTAACGTCGTTCGTGTTCGGTGAAGAATTGTAATGTATCGACACTCGGGTGTTCAAGTTTCTGTCGTAGCCTAATCAGTGATATCAAGGAAGGGCATCACAGTCTGGCAGGAATTAGAGATCACTTGGATGTGTGCCGGGAGACGAAAGGTACGCACATTGAGGGACTTTGATTGACGCTCATCAAAGTTAGACAGTTGTACTTCCATTTGAGAGATATCATGACTCTATACGTTAAGCAATACAGAAAATAGACTACATGTTTTTTGAAACCCCACCCTGTATTGTAGTTTAATTACCTGTTATTTTTTGTTTAGCTTTTCTTATCTTAAGTAATTATAAGTGATTAGATAAAATGAAGCTGATATTATTCTCATTTATTTTTTACATTGCTTTTGTCGGATCATTCTACTCAATTACTGTTAAGATGTCTTAAAAACTTAAAAATAAAAATCAATGAAATTCTTGATTTTTTTTTTAAGAAAAATCACTTTTTAGTCTGGTGATGATTCATTCTGTTTCCAGTTGCTGACGAACAATCACTACAGAATCTATTTCTCCTTCAGCTAATTTTAAGGGAATTTACAAGAAATTACCAAAGGTAAAGGAAGAAAAAAAACCTAAACATATTTTGCCAATTTCTTTAATACGCAATTGGAAATGATTTGCAGATGCAGTGATTTTCCTGAGAGAAATGATCAATAGCGCTTCTTTTTCAGATAAATTCTATGGGAAGGGGAAAATACCGACATTTAATACTATATTAGTCTTAATTGAGAAAAAAGCTTATTAGAACAAAACAACAAATAAAAAGAGATTTTTAAGAAAATAAAAGTGATTTTAAGAAATAAAAAAATCACACTGCACCGTAAACCGACGGATAGGCACTTGTTGCTTATTTTCAGGAGTGTATTTTCGGGAGTCACTTTCAGGAGTGAAGATGATTTCTATTTCTTTTCACGCCTATCATCCAGGAGAGTGGATCGGGCTGATGAGTCCAAAAAAGGACGAAACGGCTGATTCCCTCTGATGATAGACTCAAAGAAGTGAATGTTTATTTATGTGCAGTCTTAGGTTTTTAATTTTTTTAATATTTTTTTCTGCACGTTAAATTTGTTTCTTAAAAAGAGATTTTAATTATTTATAACTAGATGTCAAATAATTTCAATACATTTTTACCATAATTTCGAATAATTGAGATATTTCAGAAAAAAATGATAACAGATACAAGTATATTTTAATTTCTGCTTATAACCTTATCTCTTAACATCTATAAGTGCTCTTACAGATATTCCCAATTAGTCAAAATTATTATTTTTTTTTATCATATCCACATCTTGATGATGTTGAAATATCTGACTAAAACCACCCAATTAGGATTTTTAATAATAAAGCTTTATTACCAAATAAAGACCTATTCTAAGAACATTAAATAATTAATTAGCTGCGTAATTAAACCAAAATTAACTTCGTATGTATTGAAAAAAAAGAAATCTTATAAAAATCATGGCTTTTTTTTTTTTTAAATATTAGGAAGAATAAAACGCTTTTTTATATAATATAAAGTATCTAAATGACAGGATTTTCTTTCTTAAAGTTATTAATTTTTTTCAATGTTGTAGATAATTATGTAATTGACAATTAACTAATCTTAATAAAACAACAACAACAAAATAAAAATATAAAGAAAAATATAAACACTAAAATAAAAACAAAAAGATAAGCAAAAGTTTCTATTTTTTCCTTTCTAATCTCAGATTCAGTTTTTAGAATTATTATTAATTTGAATTCTCTGCTAAGCTTACACATATTTTCAGCCTTATCTTAAATTTTCCGATGCTGCTGAGAATTCAATTCGTTATTTTAAATTAAGAACTAGAAGTCGGTTTCCTTTCACTTGTTAATTACTTCTTGGCTGCGAACCTTTTATTATAATGAGGGAGGCCGAGAGAAGGTTCTTTTTTTTTTTTTTTTAATCTTTTGCTGGGAAAAAAAAAGTTGACTCTTACTTTGGACTAATTGAAGTCTTATTCATTTCTTTCCTATTCACGAGAGAATGGTTAGAATCAAGTAATTTATCAATTGAAGGTGTTTTATACGTCGAGATCAGAACTCAAAAAGAAATGAAAAGAAGATGGAAAAGTAATTGCTTTAATTGACAGAAACAGCGTCATCATTGGCTATTGGTTGAAGTGACGTCACTTTATAATAAACTTTCCTTGGGGTATGTTAAGGAGTTTTCGTTGATGTTTCAAAAAAAAAAAACTTATATTTTGTAGGATTTTTGAAAGGCAATGCAGATTTTGCGAGTAAAAAAGTTTTATTTTTATCTTTAAAAAAAAATGCTACTGAAAATAATTTCTTAATCCAAGAATAGAAAATATTGAGTTTTCGTAAAATGTAAATAAGTAAAATGTTGTGTTTCTTGTTTTTAACTTTTTAACTTTTATAAATATGGAACGTGAAAAAAAGAAAATACTTAATAAAATTGCTTGGTTTTTTTTTTCTATTCTGTTCCAATTCATTTTTACGTTAAAAATTTTAATAAATAAATAACAAATATAGAAAATTAAGTTTTTCAAGCTTTTTCCATATTTGAAATTTGTATTCCTACAGTTTATATCATAGTAATATTTATCAGCAGATCTATTTAATTCTTAGAATTAAGTCCCAGAAAAGATATTTATTTAAAAATAATTATGATCATTAGTTATATAATCGGAGGATGTTTACGAAGTCACAACTAAAACCAAATGAGAGCCAAGCGTTTGTTGGTGTTGGTGTGGCTCAAGTCCAAGATTCGGCTATTAAATAATTAAAAATAAAGGAAAAAATACACTGGATATCCTTAAATTACTGCTAAGTAACAGTGGATTTTTAGGAATTATCTCCGTTGAAAAAAGTTCTTCGCTTTTGTGTGAAGTGCAAATAGATTCTAAATTCTTGATAATTTGTTAACTATCAATTAAATTCTCAATTTGAATCTTTAGATTTCAACGGATTTTTTCTTTCTAAAGCCTTATCTAATGGAAATCGTTTGTGACATTAAGGGCCCATGAGGGTGTGTGTTATTCTTCGGCTCCATTTAATCTTGTTCTCGAATCTAAACCTTTCCTTTAGTGCTCCGATCGCTTTTATGATACTAGGGATCTTTTGCACTGTTTTAGGGATCGGTAGAAATCCGAGCGCCATCTTCAGTCGATCAATGGAAGCTTTGTTTCTTTTTCTGTCACGTGATGTGTTTTTTTCTCGACTGGTGACAGGGGGTCAGGCGAGAAGAAGTGGCACCTCCGGGAGACTCTGCTTCCGTTGTCATAGTGACAGGATTTTTCAGAGAAAGGAAGGGGGTCCAATGGATTCCCTGCGAGGGTGGAAATAGACTCGCCCGATGAATAGCATCTATTCACAACAAGAAACATCTAAACAGGATTTGTATTTTGTTCAACGGTTGAATTAAGAAATGGTTTACGAGGAAAGGAGAAGGAAACACGACTTCAGCTTCAATTACTTCGCTCACAACAACACAAGAGGATTCTACCGAACAAAATCTTCATCCCTGGCTACAAATCCCACAAAATTTAAGTATAGTAAAGGTGTTTCTGTTTTCTTTCTTTATCTTAATCATTCTTGTCAAAAGAAAGATAGTAGGAGATTTTTTTTGTTTGTCATTTTGAGAAAACCATTTTTAATTTCCACTGTTAGATCTCATTTGAATACACTTGTATAATGAGAATAACAAAGATGATGACTTCCAAAAGACATTTTTAAGGAAACCCGGAAAAAAAGTGGACTCGTTATTGATTTCAAATACAAATCAAGAGCCCTCCTATCTGTAATCAGAAAGCTCATATTTTAGTTCAAAGTTACTAAAAAACTTAAAAAGTTTCCCTGATTATTTAAGTCCTATTAGTTGAAGTAGTTGAACATCGAACAATAGGCATCAAGTACAATAGGCTTTCTTAAGGCGTTTAAAATATTGATTCAGTGTCTAAATGTCCCTACACAAAATAGCTATAGTGATTGTTTAAACTATTTTACGACGATACGGTTGTTTAGTTTCACAAAAAGCATATTTAGAAGTTGCAGAGATACTTTTTATCATCCGCTGAAGAACTGTTCTAGTGTATTCGCGATTTAATTTTATTTTTAAAGGCTCTTTTTCATTGATCAATCAAATTTTTTTATCAATCTCCTGATAAAAAAAGAAAAGCTATAAACTTATTTTAAGCTCTTCTGGCTGTGTCCCATTCAAACTGAAATTCTCAAGATACTGCTGGGCTTATCTTCCTATGAGAAAATATGGAAATGTATATTTCAAGATAAAGGATTTATCATTTAATAGATGGACAGTCAGATAATAGATAGTCAATGAATGACGTGGACACATTCCTGTTTCAACTACAATGTATTTAGAGGATACAAAATGATCCACAAAAGAATCTGTGTAGATGATCGAAAATGATGGCTTCTCAAAGAATCCAGCTCATGATGATACTAGACTTCTTGCATGCCTTCATTTATCTGACTGCTCCACGTGTAGAAACAACATAGTTCACTCTGAACTTTCTTATTTCTTCGCGCCGATTGGCTTATTTCTAAGAACGGAATTTACTATTGAAAATGACTATAATGCAGAATATGAAATATTCTGTAGGGTGATTACACCTTATTTTGTAATTTCTTCATTCCTATCTACCTAATCTATATGAAACAAGCGTCAAAATAAAATAAGTGTCTTTAGTTTATTATTTAAAATGTAATATTAACTTTATAGATCAACATTAGATCCGATCTGTTTAAAATATGTGTTGAAATACGCTCGATAAGTCAATGCTACAATCTGTTGTGAATAGAATATTTGTCAGTTTTGTCTTTAAACGTCCATTTTTGCCTATTTCCCAAATCCCACAAACTTAAATTAGAACTTCGAATGCAATTATACTTGTAACACAAGTTATAACTGATAACCCTAGCTCAAAGAGTTTTATTAGTTCCAAAGACAATTATTGCTCTATATTTACTTTTACTTTTTTATTATTTACAATAATGATTCAAACAATGAGTTTGATACAGTGATTCAAACTCTGATCTTACTGTTCCTTTCCAATCATCTTCACCTTCAGGAGAATCAACTGAAAGCAATGGTTTTAAAATAATAATGTCAAATTTCCGTAGTAGAACAAATAAGTACCTATTCAAACTCGTTTACTTTGTCTTTACATTTTTCAGTTTTGTTTTTAGCTCATAATTTTCCGTTCTGAAATTGCTAATTAGTTACACGAGTGACTAAAGCATTTAATCGACACCTTGAATTTGTAGCTTGGGAATTTCTCGGTTAAATTGAGCCCATATTCTAGTCCATTTGGCAAGTGTTGAAGAAGTGTCTGGGCATGCGCTGGCCATTTATTCGGAATGAGTAAACGTTGCATGAATAACGTTGATGAAGCGCTGTTTCACGAAATCCCTCAGGCGGAAGATGCGGACATTAGTCAGTAGCGTTCCAATGATCGTAGCTGATTGTCCACTTATAACAAATGAGATTCACAAGTTACGCTCTTAAATCTTTCAACAATTTACCAGCTTGTTATTTTTGAACTATCATGAAAAACAATTAAAATTCTACTCTTGCAGGAATTATTAGAAAATCAGTCTTCAATTAATACTAATTTGCCAGTCTTAGGTTTCTTTGTTTTTTATTTTTCATTTATACTTTTTTGGTTAAAATAGAATAAAACCAGAACATAATTTGTAAGATCCGCTATAAGCTTTGGCCGAGGAAATGTAAACATCTCTGCTAAATATTGTCTTAGCATAATGAAACAATCTAATCTCAGACTGTTGTTCTTACAGCTAAAATAAGGTTTTATTTTTTTAACATTTTCGAAAAAAGTTGTAAATCGTGTCACAGAATGATAATGGCGGATTTTCTTATGTTCTAAATATGCCTTTTCAGGACTTGGTTGTCGTTCTTTTCATTTACTAGACATCTTTTCAGTCATCATACTTCAAAAATAATCGTATGAAAATACAAGAAACGAGTTTTTAAAGGAAGTAATCACGAAAACGACGTCCAAAACAAAACATTTTTTTTAATAAATTTAATAATTTTAATTTTTCAAAATATAAGCATATTTATGTATCTAAAAACAATACTTTAATTACTAAGTCCTGATTTTTATGGAAGTTTGCTGCCTACAACAAATTTACTCTTTTTTTTTTTTGAATGATGTTTGTCGTTGTTTATGTATTTGGAGGTATAGGATTGTGGACGCGATAACTCGAAAAACGATTAACAGATCTACACCAAACTTCGTATTAAAGTATTAAAGGATTTTCAATTGTAAAACCATCTTTCTTTTTTAATTATTATTTTCAATTAAATGAAAAAAAAAGTATTTTCTATTCCGGATCTATTTGCAAAAAATATTACCCCCCCCCCCCATGAAACTTTAATTCTCCTAATTCTAAAAGTCAATAGTTTTCAATTTTCGGAGGATCAAAAGCTTTGAAGAAGAAACAGCAACACAAAAGTAAAAATAGATTTCATAAATTACATAAGACTATAAAACCCGCTCAATACAAACAAGCTTTCCTGAAATCTTCCATTTACCAAAAATTGGTCAAATCCGAAAATAAGTCATCAAAATTTAAAAACAGATAAAAACTATTAATATGAACTAGCAAGACCCGTGAAATATTCACGGAAGTAAAACAAATTCCACATTTTTGAAATACCGTGAAATTTTTGAAAAAATAAAACAAAATAAAAAATTGATTTACCAGTTTCAACAATAACAATAAAGAATGTCCAACAGCCAATACCAATCTTCCTTCCTGGGCAACAATGACGTGTTCCCCTACTGTTGAATAGAGAGCAAGCGTCTATCCCAGAGTTCAATGGGGTAACAGCCGAAGCTGTGGAATTATGTAAAAACTGAGGTTTTACGAACTCTCTGATAAATTTTGACGCATGAACTTCATGCATTTCGGTGGGAAAAATACTTCATTTATGTGGGAAAGAAAATCTCAATACGTTTATAATAATTGTGTATTCGCGATCCGTCGCGGTGAAGTGGGAAAAATATTCGAGACGCCATGTTTAAACATGGGCGTGACGTCATGCCTGACGTGTTCCAACGCTGCACTGTGATTGGTTATTTCTCTGCTTACAAATTTACAAAGATCCGTACAATTTTTGCCTATTAATAGGATGATTAAAAAGAAACTCTTTGTTCGCCTTCAGTAACCATCCCTAGTAATTGCTTTCAATAAAGATAGTTTTTTTTTGTTTTTTCCCCTTTAAAGATACATTATCATTTATTTTTTTAAATTTCTTTTCAGTGAGACATTTTTTATTTCACGACGATCATAAAATGTGTGGAGGCGTAGGAGGCTATTGTGTAATGTTCATCAGCCCGTAAATTTCAAAGAAGAAACGTGATTTCTGTTTTCTATTCGAGTGCTTCTCAGACGAGGATTTTGCCAACTTAATGGCTATTCCAATAGAAAAACTACATTTTATTTTACTCTTTCTTGGCACAAACAAAATTCTTTAATCATTAGTGTAATAATAAATTACTCAAAATAATTACTCTACTAAAAAGGCTTAAATAGAAACTTAAAATTACAAATAAAAAAATGCTTTTAATTTTATTTTTTTTTTCTAATAAATTCAGAATAAATTTTATATAAAACCATTATTCAAAATCCAACTTTGTTTCAATCAAATTCATATTGGAAACATGTTTATAAAAGGAAATAAATATAAGAATGAAATGGAACTACTGTGATACTGTGACTGTTTAAAACAACAACGACAACAACAAATGCTTTATTGTTTTTCGATTATTGACTTAAAATCCTTTCTCAATGGATCGACTAGTTTGAAAACATTCCCAAACATTCCTCTATCTCTGGTTTCGATAATAAGTGTCGGAAAACATGGTTTCAAACCATTTTACGATTCGAGACAGAAGAGATGGTTAAAATCATTCGAGCCTTCGTCATCTAAAACATTTGTTGTCTGCTCCATCTATTTCTTCAGATCGCTTGAGAAAGGACTTGAAACTGATGCTAGACTCACTTTCCAATCTACTCCTGTCTGTCTAAAATAATGCAAAAATTAAAAAAATCACTAAACTTCCCAACACGTACAAATTTGTCTTTCTTCGAAATACGGACTTTTAATTAATTTCAGATTCTTGAATCAAGTGATGGTAAGGAATACGAAACAATCCTACCAAATATCACCAGGGATACGAAATAAAGCGATAATGGTAAGGGGGGGCGAGGGGGAGGGGTGTGGTGGATTTTCGAATTTTTTAAACCAAAACTTTTCAAAAATTAGTATTATTTCTATTCCTCTACTCATTATTCTGTATTTACTTACTTATTTGTTTATTTTGGTTTTGAATCAAAATAAACTTCTTAAATCCATTCCATTTCCTTCTCTTCAAAGAGAATCTTCCTTTAAATTCTTTCTCTATTTATTCAAGTGATTTCTTATTTAAAAACTTCTCTATCAAAACAATTCAAAAATGCTTCTGCATTTTAAACAGAAATTCAATTGAAGGAAAGACGCAACAACAAAGAAAGCATCATTGTGTAAAAGACTAAGTAAAAAAAGAACGAAGTAAATGCGGCTTAAAATTAAAAAACAAACGAGCTATTTTCTGAAGAAGCGACTCATTAATAATGGAATTAGCTGAAGAAGAACTAATTAGAATTCCAAAGAAGAGGGAAACAAAAGTTAGCGGAGAATTAAGACACTCGGGTGTATTCAGTTTCTTTCTAATTGTTTCGTCTTCGTTGTGCAATTTTGTGGAAAAGAAATTTAAAGTGAAACGAATAGAAGGAAATAAGCTAATCTAACAGAAAAGAGCAAAGCAAATTTCCTTAATGATTAATTTCCATCTTTCTCTTAATTTTAAACAAAATAAGATCAATTTAGTTAATTTAACATATGTATGGTTCCAATATATGAAGTTAAAATGCAGAAAGGACGGATTTACAAAACCAGAAGAAATAAAATTGTCATAAATTACTGTGACTCGCGATAAACAACGACTGTAAACAGAAACGATTAAGGAGAATCTAGAATGCAGACATAAGTGGATGTATGTTTTAACCCATTTTAAAAATTGCTTTTTATAATTTCACATTAATTAGATTAATAAATTATATGTGCTACAGAGATTTTGATAAAATAACTCCGTTTTTTTTTTCATTTTAAGCTGTTATTATCGAACAAAAATGTAGATCGCTTTTATCTTTCAAGAAACAAGGTGAATTGTTGGATATTCGGAACTTTGCCGCAACAAATGACCATCAGAATTTTCGGGAACAAATAAATGATCTTCGGAAATATTTTTATATTTACAGCACATATATTACAGTGATAAAATTGATTGCTTTCTTGATAATAACTGTTCTTCCATTAGAACTTTGTAGAAGCAGTATATACATAACAGAATCATCTAATTATTGTTTTCTATTCAGACAGAATTCAAGAGGGTTTATTCATTTTCGCCAAAACCCAAAGTGTAAATTGATTCCAATTAGGTAAATCGTTATTACGAAAGTATTCCCGAAGATCATTTATTTGTTCCCGAAGATTCTGATGGTCATTTGTTATGGCAAAGTTCCGAATATCCAACAGTTCACCTTGTTTCTTGAAAGATAAAAGCTATCTATATTAATTTTTTTGGATAATGACATCTTAAAATGAAAAAAACCATAGTTTTTTATCAAAAATCTGTATTTTTCTATTTAGATTCGCCAGATCTGTGTAAATCTAATGAAAAATCCAAAAGAATAAATCGAAATGCAAACAGCTCAAATACTCGTATTAATAACAGTGATCAAATTCTTGGCAAATAATTCAGTTCTCAGCAAAGTTTTCAATCTTTTCATGTAAGTATCTTGAATTGCTTCTGTATATGTATTGGTCAGTTTGATTTTTCTTAAGTCAATGAATAAGTCTACTTCGAGTTATTTCATAATGGAAACCATTTCTGAATTTTCTTTCATGTAATAATAGCACATTTATCAATACTAAAGTTCCTGCACACAGTCAAACTGAACATTTTAACAATATCCACTATTACTTATTTATTGATCGTATAACTTTCATTAGCCAGGAGATGGAAACGATTGTGTGGCTGCCAGAATTGCTACTTCTTTAGCCTTAACCGAAGGTGCATTATAGAGAGCGTTTAAAACCGCAGAAACGGACGAAACACTGAAGAAGAAAGAATGAAATATCCATGCACCGCGCAGTGATTCGAATCCAGGTTCCGACATAGCTGCCTCACGGCAGGCCACCGTCTAAACCACACGGCCACGCCGGAACGGCACAATATCCTCTAAATTACTACGGTTGGAATCTTCACAAATCCTCTTGAAAGATTCCGGGTTTACTGAAAACAATGTTAACTTTTGCGAACCACAATGGATTCTCCAAGATTTCATTAATTCACATAATAATAATTGTTGTCAGTCTTGTGCAAAAATAGGACCTCAAGTAGGAGGAACAGTTTCAAAAGCCTTTTGATTGTCTATAGAATAGATTTGTATAATTTCGTATACATGAGTCAATATGATTGGCTCTACTTTTCATTAAAGGACCTCCTTAATTCATCTTTTGTCAGAACATTACTTACGTCAAGAATTGTAAATAGATTAAAAACATTTGTAAGACAAATTACTGGTGTTAATAACTACTCCATGTTTTGGATCTGCACTTTTGCCTTGTGTGAAAGTAACATTACCGAACAGTTTTTAATATCTTCATTATAAAAGTTTGCTACTTGATGATTCTAAGATTATGCACTGATGTAAACTTCTTGCATCCAGATTAAAACGTCTACTTATAAAAGTACACTTATAGTCTACTAGATCAGTTTCAGCAGAAACAGATCTCTCCTATATTTTGTTTTTTGATATTGAAAAGATAAAACTGTCTGATTTCTTTTACAGTAATTGTTCTGAGTTTTGTTTCAAACTATTCACATAATCGACTATCAACATATCTTGATCGTTTCTTTAAGCTTCT
>JAFIDM010000007.1:30957448-30970176 GCA_023159025.1 Thereuonema tuberculata | reverse complement strand
TTTCTTTCTCTGTTTGTCTCTTCCAATCTTAACTAGATTGTTCCAATTTTATTTCAAAATGACCTTCTTTTTTTTTCCAAATGAAATGTTAGAATTGGTTACTTAATATTTTTAAGGTAATTAATCTGATTTTCATGAAATATTTTTTTGATATGAAAGAAGAATGTGAGTTGTCAAATCGAACTGAATAAAACTCAACTGCTTTAAAGGCTGAGAACGAAATATTGTTGAATTTTAAAATCTATTGGGTTCAAAAAAGAAATAAATCAAATAGGATTCTTCAGTAATAGGACAGCGTTTGAAAAAAGAAAAGTTTCGGAGTTTTTTCTAATTTGTTGACGAAGATGTTTCTAATTTCTAATCATTTTACGAGGATCTAAATGTTAGAAACTTCAGTAATACTATAAAAAACTGATAATACAGATGAAAGAATTATTATAACAGCACATTACATCACATAGTTTATTAATATTATGATCATGAGTCAAATGCTTAGGAACTGACCAATGAAAAGACTCAAGTTATTTACTATTTTGGATCCAACGACGCTTTTGGAACCATAATGTAAACAACCAATGACATTTTCTCTAACTAACCTTTAGCTGAATGCCTTAAATTTATAAAATTAGGCTTATATAAGTTAGGTTAGGTGTATGCCACAGGGGTCCACTATGGGCCATCGCGACGCTGTAGATAAGGCTCCAACGGTTCAGTGACTGAGATGAGGTGGTCAGCCCAACGCTCGCCCGCCTGTACCCCCGGAAGAGAAAGTTCGGCTACCCATTCTACAGAGGGCTGGGTAAATCCTAGGTACCATTTGGCGGAGAAGGAACATGGAAAAATCTCCGTCCTCTCCTGAGTCCGGGGATCGAACCCGTCTCCTCCAACCCGCAACTAAGCGCTCTACCACTTGGCTACCAGACTCACAACGGACTTATATTTTGTAAAAATATTAACAAAAATTAGTTTAAGAACTCGACGGATCAATGATGGGCGGGAAGACGATCAGAGGGCGAAGATGGATTACAATGGATTATTTTTTTTTTTTTGTAATATTTCCAGAAATTTTTTTTTTTTAATTTTCCGAATTGTCCAACTGTCTCAGAATAAGAGATGCTCTTCTGGGAGTAAAATTCTATATTTTATTTCTAAATTATTCGTCAGAGCTTAATAATAAATGACTCTTGATTAATTTCTTTGGACCTTGATGTGTTATCCGATATTTTCCAACAAAGGCCATCAAACCAAACTGGGGGTGGGTGTTAACTCTGGTCGTTCTCGACAGATGGTAGGGTCATGAACGCAATGGGCGATAATTTCGTCTTCTCGTCCCCAGGGGGCGCAAATGTGCAATCGGATCGTCACTCCAATTACTTCCGGAGTTGTGGACCACGTGATCCAATGAAAATTGGAGGTAAAAGAAGATGAAAAGGAAGGATGCGACAGAAGATATTCCCTCGGGATGAAATAGAACACTCAACACAACAATAAAACCGTTTTCTCTTCACAATCTACAAAAGAACAGAAATGATGGCCACTTAGAAAGAAAGAAAACCTAAGAAAGAAAAGTGTTTTCGAACAAAGCAATGGAGGTATTTTAGCCTTTAAGTTATCGCGTTAAAGTACGTCTCGAATTTTACGGTTAAGTCTTAAAAGGATGGTTCATTAAACTGATTCTAGAAAATCAAAACCATCTGAAGGTGCTATTCCACCATCAATCACTTTCTTTCTCTACAGCAAATGATACAACAGATCGCTTTTAGTGAACTAAGAAAAAAAAGGGACTAAAATCAAGCTTTCATCAACCAAACTTCACACAGACTTGATCATAGCACTTGATGTTCGAACTTTAAAATCAGTGGCTCAGGATCTATCCGACAAAAAAACAACTGCAATAGTTTTTCATAGTAAGTACCCTGGCGGGAAGAAAGTTTTAACCAATCCTACTCTAAACGAAATTTCTGTTGACAAAACCCATAGTCACAACAAAACTAACAGAGTCTATAGTGTTCTTCAGTCAAGCAAACAACCAACGTACGACTAACCAAAAGTATGAAAGAAGCATTTGCTTGGTAATGTGGTACAGAAAGCAGAGAGCACTGGCAAGGATGCTGTTTATCTATATCTTCATTACATATAGCGGAGTCATTGTAAAGGACGCAATTAGTAATATCGTTATATCCTAACCCCTCCTACTGTATGGTGTGACGTCAAAAAATCATAACAAAGTTCGCAATATTCTAAATTTGCTTAAGCATCTGTAAATTTGGCGCAGCTTAGCCGCAGCTGCTTTTGCGCCATAAAACACCAACCAACCAACCAACCAAGCATCTGTAATTGTGATATTCATCTAGTTGTACAATTTCTCTACGAGAAAACACAACTAATCGGAAGTTCAGTTTAACATTCCAAAGAAACTCAATATAAGTTGTATTTTTCTTCTCCTCCCCCAATATTTTTCGGAAATTTAGAAAAAAAAATCGATATGAATTCAACTGTATTTTCCCGTCATAGAAACTGTATTATTCAGTTTTTGGAATCGAACGCAAAAAAAACCATACAAAATATTTAAAAGCATGCAAAAGATTATTTGTTACTTAATTCGGTAACTACGAGTTCTAATTCTGGAAAATAACTCTTTTTTTTTTTCAAGATTTGACTTAATAGAAAATTACTTTCCTTTCGATAGAAAAAAATCTGTGAATTATGTTTTCTCCTGAAGAAATGATATAATTAGTTCGTATAGATTTCTTAAGACATCGCAAGTGATCCTATCACGTGATAATTACAAACACAAATATACCGTCCACAATTGAAGTTTTAATCATCTGAGAGCCTGACTTTTATCTTAATGTTATGATGTTTCTCAGTGAATTGTATTATTTCAATTCTTGGAAAGAAAGTTAAATTTCCGATAGTAGAAGCAATTTCAATGTACACTCATTAACAAAAAAAACGACGACCTAGAAGGAGTTGTCCGATTGTAATGAAATTTCGTATGCAAAGACATTGGGACCGCCCATGCAAATGATTAAACTTTGGTGTCCAATGAATGAATAGCGAGAGCTACAGCGCATCGGAACTGCGCACTCAGCAGGTGTATATAAGAAGCAATTCTCAATCTGATGGTCAAAATTTCTGTTTAATTGCGAGTTAGGATACCTTTCAACGACTGAAAAAATGCCTCGCCGCAGGATTCGAGCTCATTACGTGCAACTGTCAGAGTTTGAAAGAGGTCGTATCATTGGATTGAAAGAGGCAGGTTGGGCAAATCGGAGAATCACTTGTCATACGGGTCGAAGTGATGCGGCGATTAGAAGATGCTGGCAGGAATGGGTGGACAATGGCAGATTTCAGCGTCATGAAGGTAGCGGTCGCCCTAGGGCCACAGCAGAGCGGGAGGATAGAGTGATTGTCAGATCAGCTGTTACAGCGCCTGAATCATCGTTATCAACCATCAGATGTGCGACCCGCACACGAGTGCGAGCCATTCATAGACGGCTGAGAGAGCGACATCTACGCTCGTACCGACCGCTACGCCATCTGCCACTCACGTCAGCACACCGTCGGGCCAGATTACAGTGGTGCTTAGCTCGATCCGGTTGGAATGATGCTGACTGGGGACGTATAGCGTTTAACGACGAATCCCGCTTCCAACTGTGTCCTGACGATCGTCGCAGACGTGTCTGGAGACACCCAAGGCAGCGTGCCGATCCTGCTTTCACTATTGCACGCCACACAGGCCCTCAACTAGGAGTTATGGTCTGGGGTGCCATTTCCCATGATAGCCGGACCCCTTTGGTCGTCATTAGCGGCACACTTATAGCACAGCGGTACGTCGATGACATTCTGAGACCTGTTTTGCTACCCTTACTTTTACAGTACCCTGGCCTTATTTTTCAGCAAGATAATGCCAGACCACATACGGCACGTGTTGTTATGACCTGTCTTGCAGCTTGTGAAATACTTCCTTGGCCAGCCAGATCCCCAGATCTCTCTCCAATCGAGCATGTCTGGGATATGATGGGAAGGCGACTGCATCCACCAGGGAATGTGGATGACCTAGCCCAACAATTGGAGCAAATTTGGCAAGAAATACCATAGGAGACCATCCAGGGAGCTTTATCACTCTATGCCACGTCGTGTGGCAGCTTCCATTCAGGGTAGAAGTGGGTCAACACCTTATTGAGCTCGTTACTTTGTAACTCTGTAACTCTGAAATAAATCATTCAATTTGTCTGAAATTTTAATCATTTTCTATTCTGTACATAATCTTCCTCTCCACCAATTTTTGTCTCCATCGGACAACTCCTTCTAGGTGCGTCGGTTTTTTTGTTAATGAGTGTATTCTTTCCATTAAGTTCCATTATGCGTGGAAACATCTATTTTCTTTTCTATTTTTAATTACCAGTAATAAGAAAAGATATGAAATAATGAATATAGAGTAACAGTAATTGCAATAGGCAGTACAACAATCTCATCACAATAAAGAATTGGTCCTATTTTAGTAATATTTCACAATATTAAGATTTAATCACAACAATAGTTATTAATTATTTAATTAATTAAAGCCATTCGTTTTAATTAAAGATTTGATTGGATATTAATCATTATAATTAAATCTTAGAATAATTAGAAATGTATTAAAGGGAATATTGCTAATGTGAAAGTATTTACACGAAGTTAATATTACAGAGATCAAGGACAGATATTTCTAAATAAAAATTGAAAATGAAATTATTTAAAGAAAATGTCATGTTTTATTTTCAAAAATTCGTTTATTCTTCGAAAAGAGAAAGACATTGGTTGTTTGTTAATCAAGAAGAACAAACTGATTTCTAATGATAAAAAAATTGAATTTTTTTTTTTGCAAAACTGGAAATGATTTTTTTTGGGGGGCAGATTACAATGAAACAGACTTTAAAATTGCTCACGTGAAAGTCTTATTTTGGTCTCGAAGATTCCTGTCCCGTTGGTTACTTTCTTCTTCTTTTCATTATCATCACCATCATCATCATCGTTATTCTTTTATTATGAGCTGCGATAAAGACCCCTTCGCTGTAATGATCTCACACCATTCCTCCAACAGCTTCGTAGAGTGTGACATGTGAATGTAAGGTCCTAAATCACACCCACAACTACCATTAGCGCTGATCCTAATTACTCATTTATATGTAGAGGACGTGGCGGGGTTCCTCCAGCAGCCAATGAGCTCCCACGCAAATGCCGATAACGTCTGACCGGAAGGTCACGGCTGGTGACAATGAAAAGGTCACCAAAACAGCAGTTCGCTACAATGTAACACCAAACGCCAAAGTCAAATCATTGTTATTCCTTTTTCGTGTTGGATTAATGTAGCAACTCATGTTGCTTCTTTCATTAAGGGACTGTAAGTAACACTTAATTGCCTGAGCAGAAGATGGCGCCAATTTCTATCAGATAAACACGTTGCAGTATTTGACTGAAATTAGCAATGAATTCTCAGAGATAAACTAAATGACTTGATGCCGAATTTCATAGATATCATGGCTTTAAAACCCCATTCCTTCCGTGCTTAATGGACCTGCATTATCTCTCGCTAAATACGGAAAGAAGATTTTTGTAAAATTTATCTTTCAGAGCTTATTCTAATTAAAGATTAATTATAATAATGAACACATGTCATATTAGCTACACCTCGTTAAATGTGATTTTACTAACCATAGATATTAGTTCTTATCACTGAGTTGCCAATTGTATCTTTAGTTCTACGCATGCGCATTCACCCAATCTGAAAGTAAACATAAATAGCTTTTTATATTACAATTGTTTAACGTGTCTTAATATATATATCAATTGAGCCTACTATATAGACACTTAAAATGATAATTATGATATAAAATTGGCTACGTGCGTTTCTGAATTCCTGTTCGATTCTATTATCAAGCCATTAAAACCCTAAGTTCCCCCCTAAAATTCGTTATCCCAAAGGGATTCGTCAAAGAGAATTGGCAATATGTGCTCTGTGCTGCAATTTTCTTTTATGCTCATCAACTTCTTCTGTTGTTGACTGTCCATTAATTGTTCCTACTTTAGAAATCAATTAGTATTTAATGTTACAAGAAATCCAAACATCGAATGAAGGGACAAAAACAAACTAGTGATGACTTTGACAATGAATAGCAAATATTCTACAGCAGAACGGGAAGAGTCATCAAATTTATTTTGTTTTTAGTTTTATTATTGAAAATCTATTACTTCGAAAAGCATATACAAACTTAGGGAAAAGCTTGATAAGAAAAACAAGAGAGATTATTCCACATTTCTTTTCATCTGAGCAACAATCTGCGATTAACCCAAAAATCTAAAAATAATTTTATAAAAAAACCCTTTTCTCCGTTACATTCTTACATAAAAATAAATACAGTGAATACCAAAAGTTTTCAAAAGAACTCTATTCCGAAAAGGAGAAATTACAACATTGAAGCGTTTCACACATGCATTATTTTTATCTTTCCTTTTTCTTTATTTGGGAAAAGCTTATTGAACGATTTAATGGCAGTATGTTCCGAAGACGTGCGATTATGTTGTGATGAGTAAGTATAAGAAGTAGTGACTTAAGTGCCAAAAAGACAAGTTCTATTAGAAATAGTTTTCAACTAGCAATTTTAGAAAGCTAATCAATGATCGCCTGCACTGAACAACTTCACGCAAATTACCCTTAAACCTATTCTAATGTTTCCAATGTCTTG
This sequence comes from Thereuonema tuberculata, assembly GCA_023159025.1. Classification (NCBI taxonomy): domain Eukaryota; kingdom Metazoa; phylum Arthropoda; class Chilopoda; order Scutigeromorpha; family Scutigeridae; genus Thereuonema; species Thereuonema tuberculata. The sequence continues at coordinate 30,963,445 of JAFIDM010000007.1, read as the reverse complement.
AGAGCGATTTGGAAATGAAATAAAGGACAAGATAACCGATGAAGTTCGCTCAAAATGAATCGCATTTAGTGGAAAGATAGCGATTAAAGAAACTTTGGACTTAATAATGGGTTTATTTTAATTACATAATCGCAATCGCTGGAAGTTGCTATAATACGACTGAACAGCGTCGTAAAACACAGCAAACGCTGATTGAGCAAATTCGTACTATTTTCCGACAGATGGCAGAGAATGCAATTTTTGTTGCTTTTGTGATTCCTGGTGGCTATTTCTGTTCTGTATAAACTGATATATTTACACAATTTCACCGATGCATTTCAGAAACTCATTTGTAAGATCAAAGGAGAGATTAAAAAAATGCAATGACATCTTAGCTTTCTTCGTGTTTCTAAAATGGAATCTTACAGATGATATTCTGTCTACGACGTTTAGTCTCCACAGTGAAGAAGATTTAAATATTGGACTACATAAGAAATGTTATAAAAATCCAAAATTATTGATGAATACTAAGAAGATTCTATGGAGAAACTTAAAACCATATGAAAATAGTCAAAATATGTTAAAATGAGAAGTTGCATTGATATTGATGAATTCACATGATAATTTTACTTTATCATTGAACCTCTGGCAAAGTAGAAGTAATAAACTACAAAATAACTTAATTAAGAGGAATGTTGAATTAGAGAATGATTTCAGGAGAAATGAGAAATAATTCTAATGACTAAGAGATATATTAATTTAAAGTTATTGAAAACTGCGAAAAGATGTGTAATAGAAAAAGCCATTTTTGTTCTTTGATATTATCGGACTAGGAAAAAAAATATTTCAGATATCAAACTGAATTCTTTTGAAAAGAATCAAGGAACAAGATGCCTGACACGAGACAAGAACTCTAAAGCTCGTCTGATGAAGAAGTTCAGAAGACGAAAGATTCATTTCAGAGAAAACAGAACAACTTTACATATTTACTGTAGACCACTCCTCCAGTTGTCCATTGTTTGTTCGAACTATCATCGTTTGACATCGTAATTGTCATTGTAACATATTTCTATTGAGATAGGAAGCCGGAATCCTGTCCCATTCCTCCTGTCCTTGCTTAACCTCGAGAAATAGCAGATTTAAATAAACCAAAGCCAGAAGTTCATGAGAGACAATGAGTGACTTGACAAAAATATCGCTAAAAGGAATTCAGTCTTTTCTGTTCATAGAACTATAGCAATGATCGTGAAGTGTAGCCCAACGCTTCATCCAAATGGATCTTAACTTTTCATCTAGTCGACTTCGTAGAAAAAAAATGTTACCAGTCTCCTGGATGAACTTTGAAAATTTACCTTAACTTTGCTATCGAATCTTATGAGCAGCATCCAACTACCACTGTGAAACCTATACGTTGCAGGACGAAGTTGGCTTGAGCCACCTTAGCATCTATGAGACACTAGAAAGCAGCTGCAATCATCAACATCCCGTCCGTGGTTACTCTCCAATCACATTCGTCACTTGCTACGTGATCCTCATAATTAGTGAAACTTTCCTTCGGTGTCATGGCATTATTTATGACGTTTGACAAGTCCAAGATTGGTATATATTGTTCACAGTCGCCGAAGAGTGCTTTCCTTCCTTACCCGCTTTTTTTTTTGTTTGTGTGGTTTGTGTGCTTTACAAACATATGCTGGATCCTACGTGGTCGTCTTTGGGTTTGTCTTCTCTGAAATGATCTTCCGAATGTTTTGTTTCAGGTGATCTATTTTAACAGCAAATTTTCTAAAGCAACAACCATTCAATAAGACAACTCCAAAATTTTTGAAATTCCACTTTAAGGTTTGTACAGCACTTAATAGAAATTGATTAATTTTTATTCCTTATTTTTTTAGGTTACGCCACTAATAACTTCATGGCATTTGAAATTTCACTGAAATCTTCCAACAAATCGTTAAACTTTGATTTATTTTTTTTACCTTTATGTAAATAAATTTCAAGTATTATACGTCTATTGGATGTACTTCAGTTGAGATTTAACTTTCAGAGCACACTAACTCAAAGAAAAGTCACTTTTCTCAAGTGACTTTTAATTAAAATGATCTTATTTGTTAGTATGAAATCGTAGAAAGGATGCACCTAACTAAATGCTTCTCTTTTCCATACAAGTTTCTGTACAAGTGTTGCTATGTATTTTCCATCTTCTGAGATAGGTTCCATCTGACACGTAAATGGGGGAATAACCACTTATTAATCTCGTGCTGTGAGAATCAACGCATCTGTTCCCAGCCTTTTCTGGTAAAATAGGAAGATACGGAACTGAATAAGGGTCGAAATGAGTCCAGATCAAAACCCTCTTATTCCCCACCCGCACGGAGGGGAAAAGAAGAGGATGAAATTGCTTCTAGCTCAACACTCTGGCAGCGCACGAGGCATCCAATGTGAAATCGAACCAGAAATATTAGCAGAACATAAGAGTAAACACTGGAGATGAACGGCTGAAAAAGATAGAATCTCCTAAAATATCACAAGATAATCTCTCCCCTATCATTCAAAGTGTTTTCTTATAATAATAGCAAAAATGATCTTCTAAAACTTCCATTTGAAAGGAATCATCTAAAATAATATCCATCTCTGAACTAGCAGAGAAATTGAAGAAAGTCGTTTTAACATCTGAATTCATTATTTAAATTTCTACCAAGGAATAACCCGATTTCTAGTATAAGTTTCTTGATAAAAATTTGATTGGGAAAATTTATCAGTCAAATCTCTATTCGATCAAATTAGTTATTACAACTAATGTATTAAAAAAAATTCTTAAGCCAAAATTATGTAGAATACAAGAATTACTTTCTAAAATTCAAATTCATTAAAGGATAGTTACATTTGTAAATAACTATATAAATAAATAAATAATTTATGTGGTTTCCATTATTTAGGATTGTAAATCACTGTTCTTAATGGCAGTGTGCAATTAAATTTTCTTCTTTTCAAAATGAAATGAAAAAAATATATGAAAACAAAATTCCAATGAAGGATTTTTTTTTCTGTTTCAAAAGGGGTAAACAAAGATGGTCGATCACATTCTCGTCTCGCTGTTAATTGTGCAACCCCTACATAATTCGATTCTCTTCGTTCCTTCTTCAGAGGATGTTTTCGACCCTCAAATGACTGTAGTGAAACTACCGCACACAAAAGTGGGTCATGAACGACTTCCCAATGATGACATTGGAGACGCCATCAAGAGAGAAGGCAACAAAGCGCTTCAATAGAATTCGAATCATTTTTATTTGAGAATATTCGTTCTGCAGTATTTTCCAAAAGCTTTATTTAAAACAACTCTTTGAGAGTTTTGAATTTCATTCAATATTCTGTGCCTGTGTTTTCTTTTGTACTTGCGTATGTATTTGATTAAACTTGAATTTTTATCTCGTTTCGTATTATTTACAAATTCACTTGGGAAGTTTAGTTGTTGCTTTGTTGTGTGGAGATAGCAACTGAATTGCGGCGAAATAAATTTTAAATAACTTTTATTTAACTTTTAAAGAAAACAATCAATGACCAATAATAAAAATAATAATTCATGAACATATCGCTCTGATTGAAATGCAATTTTATTTTAATTTTCGGAACAGAAACTAAATAAAAGATAAGTAAATCAACTGAAACTGAAAGACGTACTTTCCAAGAAATATTTTCAGGTCTGAATTTCTGAGATATCTGACATTTCATTTTCATCATCTAATTTTTTTTAGCAGAATAACAACATAAAGTGATTTAATGAGACAGTCTTAAACTTCTTTGTGATCATTGAATAAATTTCTAATAATGTATATTTCCAGACAATAATATTCAAAACAGATCATTAAGATTAAAAAGAAAGAAAGCAAAGGTAAGAACAAGCTGTGGGGAAGAAATAAACATTGAGAAAATGCAACACTTCAACCTAAACCTTCTATTTGTTAGGCACAACATCGACGTAAATTAAGAATTTGCTAGAATCAAGAGAATTAACCTTTCACCACCAATTTCAAAGCTGTAATTTTTGTAATTAGGCAAAAGAAATCCCATTAATTTCTTGACTGTTTTCCTGGATACAATTCGCGCTCTAAATGCCAAGTTTTCATCGTAATTACTGTAGTTATGACTCCAGAAACAAACATCTCTAGAGAAAATTCATAGTACAATAAATAATTCCTATGTCTTTATGAGTAAAGACATAGGATAAATTTCTTAATTTGGATAATTTCATGTTTGTTTTTTTTCCTTTTCTGTTATTGGATTTTGAAACTTATCGAGTACATTTAAACATCATATTCGTTTCATGTTCTTTACAAGACCAATCATGATTTGAATGCAAATGTTCAAGAATGGATATAATGTTTTTGAAATACATCAAAATTTGAAATAGGTTTTATATTAAGACAATGTCGGCTTCTCAATGTCTTTCAATGTGGTTTTTCTTTTCATTGATCTTTTTAATTCTGAGATTTAAATGATCAAAAGCTAATAATTGATGGATTTTATGACTTATAATCAGTTGAACTGATTAAAGCTATTTTTCAAGGACGGACTTAGTGATGACTTAGGATAAAGTATTAAATTCTTTTGCCTTCTTTTTTCTTTTTCTACATTGACATTTTCAGACAATGTGTATTAGTTTGAAGCAGTACTTACTTCCAATGAGTATAAACTCCATGTGCAATGCATTTCGGCTAAATATGGAAATGATTTAAATTTCATTTCCAATATTAGCGCTGGGCGTTTCCAGAACGCTAGAGAAGAGTGCATTCTGGGTCCAACAGAAGGAGCGGCTTTCACACGGACTGACAAATGGGACTGGTTTTGCTGTTTCGGTACATTATGTAGTCTATAGTCTACGATACGTTAGTAGACTACGACGCACCCATCGATAAGCAATTGAGCGAGTATGGGAGAGGTCGCATCTTTAGCCTGAAGAGCAGATGGGTGGTCAGGCTTTCTTGGTCGGTCAAACGACGTTGGTAGCAGTGGGTCCAGGAAAACACACATATAACCGCCACGAAGGATCTAGATGTCCTAGAAAAACAAGTGCTCGAGAGCCTCGTATGATCATGAGAGCAGTCGTAAAAATAGCAATGGTGTCCCTGGCGTCTTCCATCCAAGAGGACATAAATTCCTCTACCTATCATTCAGAAAGGACACACATTCAACTACGACTGGCATAGGTATTTTCGGCGTCCCTTAAGTTATCTACCCCAGACCCTCAATAAACGGCAGCACCATCTGGAGTAGGGATGAGCCCTGGAATCACGGACGATGTCCAATTAGAGTTGTGTGTCCATCCATCCATCCATAGTTTTCTGTCCGGAGACAGGTCCAGTTCTATGGAGGTCACATGGATCTCCCAGAAACACCTGGGGAAAGATATTGAGGGTGGTTTCCCGTTGCCTGCCCCCAGGACACCATTACGGAATGACGTCAGACCGAAGAGAAAGTGAAGAAGAGGCTTACAACACAGGAAAGGAAATTGAAACATCCAAGCCACTGCCGGGATTCGAACCCAGGTACTGGCGCACTGGCCACAACGGCAGACCGCCGCCGAGACCGCACGGCTACGCCAGCACGGCAGAGTTGTGTGTACTCAGCGATAAATCACTTGGCGCAGATGATTATCTTGTCCGTGTATGGAGGAAGTGTGGTCAAACAGCCGTCATCACACCTAGAGTTACCTTATGTGAAGCCATCTCCTATGACCGCCGATTTCCCCTAATTTTGCTACAGCATTTCTTTTGCTAATTCTTTTGTCAATGATGTCATGCCTGCCAGGGGCTATTTTTTCAAGTACGATAATGCCAAATCTCAATATTGCTTCCGTGGATGTTCATCCTCTCCCAAGGCAAATCAGGTTCCTAGACCTCTCATCCATCGAACTTGTCTAACAATGTGGTCGAACTTGCCTAAGAATTGCAGAACTTCTGGCAAAATATGCCACAGGTTAGACCAACATTAGTCTATTATTTTCTCCATGTTGTAACACAG
>JAFIDM010000007.1:30931079-30947569 GCA_023159025.1 Thereuonema tuberculata | reverse complement strand
AAAAAATCAAATGTTCTAAGGATAGAAAGTATAAAATCAAAAAAATCAAACCATATCTGTTTTTCTAAAAAAAATCTATTTTTAAGAAAGATTTGAATAAGATTTTTAATTTATTCTTTGAAAATAGAAAAATACTATTGTAGGTATTACGTCAATGAGATATTCAATATATTCAATTTCGTTTGTGTAACTTTCTTAAGTAAGTATTTCGATAATTTAATTTTTATGAACTTTGTTATTTTTCTTAATATTTTCAATTTTCTTTCAAATTCTAATTAACATTTAATTATTTTAAAACTAATTTAAACAGATTTCAGATAGTCAGACATTTGACACAATATCACATCAGTAGAAAAGAAGTAGAATTAGGACTTTATTTCATGTGACAAGAAAAATCCTTTGGAAGTATTCTCTTCTCAACTTCCAAATCCTTATAGAAACTATTTGACAACTGAACTTTGATATTTTATACTAGATGTTAACCAACACGAAATAAACAATAGGGAAGTAGGAGATATTGAATCTCATGGATTGGCAGAAGTGTTTTCAATGGGACAAAGATGCTTAATAGCAAAGCACCTGATGGCGTCCGTTTCGGTGGCAATCGATATCTCAAATAGATGACTCTTATCGCTCGTAAACACTCGAAACTAGATTTTCTCTTGAGAAATCAAAGCCCAAAGATAAGCTCCCCTGATGGAAAGAAACAAGCCATTCCAATACACTTTTCGATTTCAACCAAATACAGCTTCTTTTCACCTAAATCTCTTTTTTTTTTGCTTAGGAATTCAAAAATGAATTTTCTAATATAAACAGTCGATTTATTTCGAAACATTATAATAATGTTATCTTAACTAATTTGTGGAATGAAACAGCCCCTGACTCGTCGTTAAAACAAACATCCCTAAAGATAAAAGAAATATATATACTGGATAAATTTCACATTGACAATAATTTATAATTTTAATAATTAAGCTAAAATTTGAAGGCTAAGGCTAAAATTTGAATTAAAGATTAACTGGTTGTTTCAAGGGTTCAGCAAGAAAACATAACAAATAGTTTGTAATAGCGATATATTTGATGTAGTTCAAGGTCTAGACAAAAAAGAATAAAATAAACTTTTTAATTTCAATAATATAATTTGATGCAGTTAATTCTGTTAATGTTTAATTATGACACAACGTAATTATGCAACTGAAACGACAATGCTTTTAACTGAAATTATGACTATTTTTTTCTCAAATATTGCAAGATCGAACAAAACCAAAAATAAAATATTAAATATGTAAGTATTTTCCATAATGATATAAGAAATAACAAATCTAAAAAAAGTATTCTCACAAACAAACAAATAAAAAAAATTCAGTAAAAACAAAATTCAACGAGCTATTCAAGCGAATACTGGAAAGTCAGAGAGGTATAAAACCCGCTTCCCATGATTCAGTGTGACATTTAGGAACTGCTTCGATAAATTAACCTGATTGTAGTGTAGTTTCCGCTATTTATTTATTACGCTTCATAACTATGTGTATGTGGGTGTCATAATACAATTAAAATAAAGTCTCGTTTGTCATAAATTCTCAAAAGAAAAAAAAATACGGTAAGGATGGTAATAACTCTAATATACTAACAATTGGGAAATTCGTATCGAGATGCTTGCCTGGGTTCTCGGAACAAAAACATAATTCTTTTGTTTATCATTATTACTACCCTCACAACAGCCAAATAATTTTGTCACTTTAAGATTTGTATATCTAAGCTGAAGATAAAAACAGTGAAATTCTAAATTCTAATAGTTACGAATTCTATAGTTATTTCTTAGTCTACTCTTTATTCTCACAAATGTATTTTTTAGTTCAGTTTTTTAATAGACTTTTATAATTAAAGAACAATTTTTAACTGAATTTTACTTAAAAAAAATCAATCTTTTACTTAATAATTGTGATTGGATTTATTTTCATTATTCTTTACTTATCAGAATTTGGGAATCAGTATTTTCCATAATCGTTGTTAATAAATAATTCTCTTAACTTTGAATAAACATTTAAAATTATTTGCAGTGCTGTGAATCGATTGACCTTTACAATACTTTTAAAATATTTATAGCGAGACGCGTTCCACGAACTGGAGGCTGCCATGTTGAAATAAGCCCCTCAACCACATTAACCAATCGCATGATATATGATTGAAAATAAACCAATCTAATAATTTGAACAGTTACATTTTCTGTCTGATTTCATATTTTCAAATCAGCAATAATCTTCTAAATACAAAATGAAATAACAAGAACGCCGGAACTATATTCTTCGCTGCAGAATAATGTGTTATGCGGTATATAAAAGTGTATAATGAACTTGGAATGAGTATTAGAGAAAACTTGTTCCATGTTCTCTTTAAGGCTGAGGAATGATAATAATGTGGAAATAAGAAATTCAGAAGAAACTGTTTTGTCTTGAAAGATCTAACAACATCAAAATTAACAGAGTTTTTTTTTTTTCTTAAGGAAGTGTTAGAGGCAAGCATTGGTATCTTCCTACTATTTTCATAACAGTTTTACCTTTGAATCTTTCACTTTTATACACTTTTATACTTCACTTCTATACACCAAATTCAATACACCTGAATGAATAGTCTATTATAGAATGAACATTCATTGTTTTCCCTACTTTTACAGAATCGCATAGTTTTTCCTCTTTTACTAAACTACAATGTTCTGTAAACTGTTTCAGATTCACTTGTGCTTAAATTTTATTCACAATTAGGAATAATTTTATAAAATGAATGATCATCTTTGGAAGAACAACTACTTCCATAGGAAATGCTGGTAAATCTATTCCACCATCGCATTCACCAAAGCATCAGATCTTCAAGAATTCTGGATTGCTAGATTTTTGTTTTCTTAGAATATCAGAAATAGATCATTTTGTTTTAACTTCTTTTAACTTATTAGCAATTAATAAAAAGCGAGATTTATTTAAAAGATTAAAGAAGAAAAAAATCCCGCCTCTGAAAAAATAAAAGAAAAAGATAAAAGAAAAGATACTGAAAAACATTCCACCAATCAGGAACAACAAAATTCAAAGGCACTTCATCATTTGTTATTACCAAGAATTTGGAATAGCAGTTTCTTGCTTAGTTCTCATCAGCTACAGTTAAGCAATTAGTTAATAGGCTATGTAATTTGTTCTTACTCATACTAAGGATATTAGCGATTCAAGACACTGTACCTAGTGGTGATTTAGTGAAATGCAACTTTAGGGATAAGATAGGGAGTTTTGTGTCTGTACAGTCAGTCGCTTGTAAAGATTGAAGTGACGTCAGAGAACCGCATAACACATTATTCTGCAGTGGAGAATATAGTTCCGGTGTTCTTGTTATTTCATCTTGAATTTCGATGATTATTGCTGATTTGAAAACATTAAAAGTTTTAAGAGACAGAAAATGTAACTATTCAAATTATTAGATTGGTTTATTTTCAATCATATAGCAAGGGAACATGCGATTGGTTAATGTGGTTGAGGGGCTCATTTCAACATGGCAGTCTCCAGTTCGTGGAATGCGTCTCGCTATAAATATTTTAAAAGTATTGTAAAGGTCAATCGATTCACAGCAGTGCGAAAGTATATTTATTTTACTTAACGATAACATATGTTTGTTATGATATGAAATTAATGAATAAGATTGAAATAAAGTCAAATTTATGTTGTTGTGTTTTGTAATTTTGTTGGATTACTAAATGGACTAAATGGATCTTCTTATCAAACAAGCACACAAAAACGTAGAAGAAAAATATTATTCTAAAAGTTTCTTACTAAACGTTAGGAGCAGACATGCAACTGCATGAAATGATTTAATGTAACAGTTAATGATTATTGAATTTTTACGTAAATTAACTCCTTAGGTAAATACTCTGAAAAAAAAAACTGATTTACTGGTGAATCCTGACGCTGAGTAACCAACTGAGCTCAAGTTTCGTCAAAAATAATTATTTGTATCTACCTAGGGTGAATAGGGGAATATGGGAGGAATTGGATGTTCTGTTTATTTCTCCTTTAAGATGGTGATACTAGGAGAAACCAGGCAAGTCATATCAGTCGTTCACCAGTGCATCCTGGGAAGTAATTCATTTCCTGTTATTTTTTGGTTGTGCTTGTATACAGAGTTATTGAGCTATTCTTACAATATTGCTGATTTTTCTTTAACAAAATAAGTCTTATTCTGTATTCAAATTATTTTCATTGTTAGGCATTTTCAATAGCTCAAGTTTAAGCAATATTATTCAGTACTCAACTGTGGGGAAAAAACACTTTATGGCGCTTTAATTGTAATTATTACTTTGAAACCTCTCTAGGACAGAATGGAGCATCAATAGATGATTCGTGCCTATGAAAAGAAGTACCGTTATTCAACAGGTAAAGTTTCCAAACACCTCACTAGAAAATCTTTTATCCATCCGGAAACTGAAACGAGAAGAAAAAACAGATCAAGGAAAAGAGGTAGAACGGCTATCGTGAATGCCTCTCCCTACAGAGATGAATTAGAAACTTCTATCAAGAAAGCAAAGATGATAAAGGAAGAAAAAGAATAAAAAGCAAACAAGAGATTGTTTCAGTCAAAAACAAAAGAGAACAAGATAAAAAATGAAGAAGGGAAAGAAAACAGCACAAAGAAAATAGTAGAACTCTCAAGTGAAACAGAAGATGATATGGATGTTGCATGTCTTCATTCTGAGGAATTGTATTCAAATTCTAACAAAGGCTGGATTTTGTGCAGTAATTGCTAAAAGTGGTCACATAATTCTTGTATGTGCGTTGCAGTGACAATGATGAGACAGTACTTGTCTGTGAATGCTTTGTAAGAATATAAGAAAAGAATTAGGTCACCCCATTCTATTCCGCCTACAGGGCATAAAAAGGAAAGTTTGCATTTTCTTAAAAAACTTGGAATTCTTTAGCAAATTCGTATGCATTTTTAAATGTTTTCTCAGTCTGTTGTGTTCCTTACATTACGAATAAAACGGTTATTGACAGTGCGAAGGATTTTATTGCTTTGTATAGCTACCTACTTTAGTATTTAAGTGCCCCGTTAAGTCCTTGGGTCTCTATAGAGTGAGGTTGTCACTCAATAGAGTAAACCTCACTCTATTGAGGTTCCTCCATAGAGTATGACAGGTGGGCCTGTCATACCTTCCACGAAATTTCGAACTTTTTATTTGATGTGTGAAGGAAACTTTGACTCCTACCCTCCGATCCCCGAAATTTTGAAGAAATTGTATTTGTTTATTAAAGGCCAACTTCTTATTTTGGTCACTCTTCCTCTCGAACATAACTCCTATGTAAGTCCAATTGAATTCTGTGATCAATTCAAGTTGTTTTATTTATTGTCTATTTAATTTAACAAATAAACAAACGCGAACAGATGTTCGACTGGCGCTAGAGGGTACCGAATTCTATGCCAGATTATTCACCGATAATTTTGCTGAATTGCTGTTTTGCAATATATATATACTAGTGGCCAAAATTGTGGAAACCTTTCACAAAATTTGTGTTTTGGAGGTTTCATGGCTCTAAACATCAACTGTTTTAAAATAATATTATAATACGAGTAATGAACTATACTGTATTGATTTATTATTATTCTGTCAAAAGTTTAAGCCAAAGAATCAAAAAAAAAAAAAAAGAAAACAACTGCTTCGTAAAACGAAGTGGATTTTCTTAAAGTCAAAATTGGCTAATGAGAGTGGATTGTTCTGAAAGCCAATCAATCCTGTGCTGTTATGATACAGCAAGGAACAGATAAGGTGCTGGTATGAATTGCCTCTCATTTCAGTTAATATTAGTAGTTCTATTCAGTTGTCAACAGTGTAATCAACTTGGTCGTACGTTTTTGTTGTTGTTGTTGTTATTGTTTTTTTAGTTCGAAGTTTAAGAGTACTATATGATGACAGATTACGAAAAGACATGAATGGTCACCTAGGAAAAGAACTAGAATTCTAACCCTGCGTGAAAAAGGATACTCGTATGAGGAAATCATTAAAAAAATTGGTGGAAAACTAACCAAAGGTGGGATTTCGAAGCAATGCAAGAGATATCAAGAGACTCAATCCGTTCACAACGCACCTGGTAAATGCAGGAAAAGGTGTACAACAGCTGTTGATGACAGGAGAGTTAAAATACTGAGCTATAATTGACACAAGAAAATCATCTAATTCAATTAAAAATGAATTATCAGAATGTTTGTTTCATGTGAGTGCAAGGAGTATTCGACGCAGACTCAAAGACTTTACTTTAAATTTCAGAATTCCAAGGAAAAAGCCACTTCTATCTCCCAAACAAAGAATGAAGAGATTAGAATGGGCTAAAAAACATGTTAATTGGTCAAAAGAACAATGGGTTAAGTAATTTGGAGCGATGAGACCAGAATATCCATATTTGGAGAGATGGAATAAAATATGTAAGGAAGAGAATTGGAGAAGATTTGTGACCTGAATCACTGTACCTACTATGACGCATACTTTTAGTGTCATGATCTGGGATTGCAAGACAGCTAAAGGTGTCTTTAGAATTTATGTAATTGATGGCATTTTAAATGCCAAAAAACATCGAGAATAATACTCGAGCCAAAACTAAAGCCTTCGGCACATGATAATGAGACCTATCTATTTCAGCAGGACTCAGCTCCTTGCTATGTTGCTGCTGTCTGTAAAAAGTGGTTTAAGGGAAATAACATTTCATTTCTAGAATGACCAGGTAATAGGCCTGACTTAAACCCTATAGAAATTTGTGGAGCATTTTGAAGAAACATGTCAGTCAGAAGCAACCTAGGAATAAAACACAATTAATAGAAATTATAATTCAATCTTGGTTCCATATTACAATACCTGATGAACTAAAACACTTGTTTCGCTCCTTGGAACGCCGTTGTAAAGTCGTAATTGCCGCAAAAGATTTCCCGACGAAGTACTAACAGAAGTGGTGAGAACTTAGGAAATAAATTTCATTATGGTTTTACTGTATAATTTTTTCAAATTGTATTTTTTTTTCATAAATTGTATTGAATTACAATATGTATTACATTGTTTTTCTAATGACGTAAAATGTTACGGTGTTAATCTAAGAAAAATGGATGTTATGAGCCAGGAAACTTGAAAAACACAAATTTTCTAAAGACTTCCATAATTTTGGCCACTAGTGTAACTAGCCCATTCCGAATCATATAAGATCTTTTATTCTAATATGGAGTAATTTTCCCAGAATACAAGCATTATCAATAATTTTAAATTTTCATATTACGTTGACGATTCTTAATATTCTTAATATGTATATTCTATAGGGTGCACGAGAAAGTCCTAAGTCACCCAAATAACATTTGAACGAAGGATTAGGGAAGTTTGATATTGGTATAGGAAAGCGACCATGCGCTATCAGATGATAGTGATGGCATCATCCCTAGCCGCAAAATGTGGTAGTTAATAACACTATCTCGGATACTATGAGAAATACGGAAAAAAAAGGAGTTAATTTGTAGAAATGACATTTTACAGAAAAGAATCATGCAAATAGAAGGCGGAAGACGCTAAGTTCTCGTAATGTCATTTAATGCAAACGACAAATGTCATTTAATGCAAAGTGGTGAACATCTAACCTCCAGTTTAACGTAATGTCTAACAGATGGATGTTGACGATCCCGTATTTTCGTGATTTCACGTAATTTATGCGAGAATAGTCTCTATCCATGTCTTCTCACAAAATATTGAAATATTTAAATGAATTATAGTACGGGGAAATGCATGAGACTTTTACTACATTTTAATATAGCTTTAATAAATTCAAAACAGTCAATAAACAAACAATAAATTCATTATGTAGCATATTCCTAGTGACAGACATTAAAAATACCAAATTCCTTGAGACCTGATGAAGAAGCTAATGTCGAGATCTCGTATTTTTCGTAATTCTCGCGCAAACGTGATCGTCAACATCCATCTGTTAGACATTAGAGCACGTTCAATATGTTCACCATCTACTGCAATACACATTTGAATTTGAATTTCCTGAGAAAGAATTTTCTGTTGCATGTTCGCCAGGATTCAAGCTCTCACAGCCATCATTTGCATACGGTCTACAAAGACATACCTCGTGATGTCTATCTCCTTCTATTTGCATGATTCGTTTCTGTAAAATTCCATTTCCTACTAATTCGGTGATGCCCTACAACTTTCTCATTTATTTTTTTTTCGTATCTCTCTCAGTTCCCGAGATAGGGTTACTAACTTCCACATTTTGCCGCAAGTGGCGCTGCCATCAGTCTAATAGCGCATGGTCGCTTCCCTATATCAATACCTAACTTCCCTAACTCAAGCTATCTTCGTTCAATTTGGGTGACTTAGGACTTTACCGTGCACCCTGTATATATTCAACTTCTATAGAAAACTGATTCAAAATGTGAAGGAATTTGAAATAAATTAGGAAACCTATCTTGTTATCAACTGAACTTATCATTCACAAAATCATCTATAAAGTAATTTTAATAATTTTTAATTTTACTTTATCTCTCAATTAAAGAGAAAAATTAAGAAAAAATAACATAACAAGTTTTTCATAAAAATTAATGCTAAAATTAAAAATAAACAATTAAAGCAGTAATTTAGAAGTGCTTTAATTGTTGATTTAAAATTGCGTTTTAAATTAATGAAAAACAAAAGTTTTATTTAAAATAATTTTTCTTTTTAATAATTTAAAACGTAATTTGCTTACAATCGATTTGTCTCAGATCCTTTGCATTCGGTTATTAGAAGAATTTATGAAATGGTTAATTAATTGATTAAAACTACACAGAGGATAAAAATGTAATAATGATTATATTACAATGTATTAATGATTACATATTATTTTGTTTGAAGTTTAAGTTATATACATCATTACTTTTATGGTAATATAACTGATCTGATATAAAATATTCTATTCTATTGTAAATATTCTATTCATACAATCAAACAACCTTCATCAGATTATGATTTTGTTCAAAGGAATATTCTCTAACGCTGAATTATTAATCAATCAATGAATAAATTGAAATAGTTTGGAATAATCATCGTATTAATTAAACGCAAAGGAAATTGGATAAAGCCAATCCAGCTTCAAAGAAGAATGTAAATCAATGTCAAACAGCCCGAAAGCAGAATGTTTTTTATCTTTCTGCGACGATTGATGCTAAGACGAAAAACTTTCTGCAGGTGCAGAAAAAAAAACGAACCTTCAAATCGACAACCAAAAAAAAAAAAAAAAAACCCTGTTCTGTACGATATCTATCTGCAGCCCTCACTTTCGTTCTGCGACATTGTCGCCCGTCGCTCGATATTCTGCTTTGGGGTCAAACAGTAATTAGGGAATGAGGAAATTGAGAAAGAATCAACAAGTCAATGCTGAGTAGGAAATTCTCTTTCTTTTGAAAGAATAATTTTCTATCGACCACAAATGCTAATGAAACAAAAATATTAATTCCAAATACAAAGATATTGGAATTTTAATACTAATGGTTAGTTACATGAACATACTAAATATTTTAAATATTATATATATTAAATCTTTTAAATGCATCTAAGAATCTTTTAAATACATAAATGTGCAAAATAAGTAAAAAATTAAACCAAAGGAAATATAGTCCAACGAATAGAGGTGTTTTACCTTACAAAAAGTCCGGTAGTTCTAATTTTTTGATATATTGTCTAGGATGGTTAGTAAGTGTTTAAAATGCAAAATGCGCAATTCCTCCCCCGCCGCGCCCGCCGCCATCTTAAAAAAACCAAAAATAATTGATACTTTCTTTAGATTTTCGCTTATAACGTCTGTTTGGTGCATTTTAGCTACAAAAGAGTTCCACGCAATGTTGTAGAGAATACAATTTCCTATAATATGGTTTTTAAATTTTGTTTCTAGGACTAATAGTTACGGAGATATGCTCTTTTTGAAAAAATAAAAAAAACCGCAATTTCCAGAAATTTGTAAAACTTTTAACTTTAGGACTCTGTAATTCAGGTATGGCTTATTCTAGGGAAACAAGTATCAGAATAAAATATGTAGGGTATTTAATTTCCTACAAAACTCATGTATAGTTTTATGAATCAACCCTACGGAGGGGGGGGGGTAAAAACAAAATCAAGAACAACGGAATATTACAGTTTTTGCTATTGTGACGCACTAGTCCAGCAAATAAGAGACCAAAGAGGGGGGTACCTTACAAAAGGTCCAGTAGTTCTAATTTTTTGATATGTTGTCTAGGATGGTTAATAAGTGTTTAAAATGCAAAATGCACAATTCCTCCCCCGCCGCGCCCGCCGCCATCTTAAAAAATAAAAAAAATTGATACTTTCTTTACATTTTGGCTTATAACTTCGTTTTGGTGCATTGTAGCTACAAAAGAGTTCTACGCAATGTTGTAGAGAATACAATTTCCTACAATTTAATTTTTAAATTTTGTTTCTAGGACTGATAGTTACGGAGATAAGTTTGTTTTGAAGAATTTAAGGAATTTAATTACCTACAAACCGCATGTAAATTTTTTGACCCTACGGAGTAGGGGTAAAAAAAATAAAAAACAACGGAATATTGCGGTTTTTGTTATTATGATGCACAGAGTATCTAAAAAAAATTCACCAATTACCTTCCAGTGTTGGCTTGAAATTGGAGTGTATACCAACCCTACTTGAGTTTCTGACATGAAACTGAAGATGTGACAGGTTGATAGTTGCCACAGCTAAATGCCTCTCCCCCACGTACGACGCCGTCGTCATTGTCGGTGAAGACATTGACCTACTCGTCCTGCTGACTGGCACAACATCTGCGGTCAGCAATGTCTACCTCAAAAAAACCAGCGAGAGGGAAACAGCCAGACGCAATCTACTCCGCCTCCTCCTACAAGTTCAACTCCACAGGCTGTATCTTGCTCCTGCACGCAATATCGGGCTGCGACACCACTTCAGCCATTTTTGGGATTGGAAAGAATAAATTCTGCCAACTTTTTAGGAAAGACCCATCATTGCTGGAGCAGGCGGAGAGGTTCGGGGACCTTGCTGCCACTCCCCACGAAATTTCAGCAGCAGGGGAGAAAATCTTGGTACCCCTGTATGATGGCAGTAACGAACAGTCTTTGAGTCACTTCGCCACAGCAAATTCATGACCAGTACCACCAAGCTCAATCTGGCTAAACTACCTCCGACCACTGACGCAGCACATTTCCACTTCCTGAGTTCATACCAGCCGGTCATGGAGTTTATGGGGATTGTCAAAGACCCGATCGAGTGAGGCTGGTGTAGAGGAGCTCGAGGACTGGAACGCATCAGGATGAGTAGCGACGCTGCTCCTCCAAACCTGCTTAAGACCATCTCCCATACTGGCTGTATGGGGACGTTTGGCTGTAGAAAGGCGGGCCTCAATTGTTCCGCCCTATGCAAATTCTGTGCTGGCCAAGAATATGACAACAGGAATGAGGTCCTCGTCGACGACGAAGACGACGACGATCGAGTAACTTCGCCATTTGACGAAAATGAAGACCCCGACTTCATTAACTCACCCCCTATGAAACGAGCGAAGCGGATGTAAATTTGTTTTCTTTTCAGTTTTAGTTCAATTAATATCGATTTTGGTATGATTATTAATGCCTTTTGTAATTACTTTGTTTACATACATGCATCTTTAAAAAATGTATCTGCTGTGTTGGTGGGATATTTTAAATTGAACATCCGCTCTCACCAGTAGGTATTCCAGTGAAACAATACCTCCCTCATGAGCATTGCGCTGTAACATGTCAGAAACTCAAGTAGGGTTGGTATACACTCCAATTTCAAGCCAACACTGGAAGGTAATTGGTGATTTTTTTTTAGATACTCTGTGCGTCACAATAATAAAAACCCAATATTCCGTTGTTTTTGATTTTTTTTTTTACTCCACTCTCCGTAGGGTCAAAAAATTTACATGCGTTTTGTAGGTAATTAAATTCCCTATACATTTTATTCTGTGATACTTGTTTCCCTAGAATAGGCCATACCTGAATTGCAGAGTCCTAAAGTTAGAAGTTTGACAAGTTTCCAGAAAGTGCATTTTTGTTTATTTTTCTTCAAAACAAACATATCTCCGTAACTATCAGTCCTAGAAACAAAATTTAAAAATTAAATTGTAGGAAATTGTACTCTACAACATTGCGTGAACTCTTTTGTAGCTACAATGCACCAAAACGAAGTTATAAGCCAAAATCTAAAGAAAGTACCAATTTTTTTTGGTTTTTAAGATGGCGGCGGGCGCGGCGGGGGAGGAATTATGCATTTTGCATTTTAAATACTTACTAACCATCCTAGACAACATATCAAAAAATTAGAACTACCGGACCTTTTGTAAGGTACCCCCCCTCTTTGGTCTCTATTTGATGGACTAGTGCGTCACAATAGCAAAAACTAGCAATATTCCGTTGTTCTTGATTTTTGATTTTACACAACACTCGTAGGGTTGGTTCATAAAAATATACAAGCGTTTTGTAGGAAATTAAATTCCCTACAAATTTTATTCTGATACTTGTTTCCCTAGAATAGGCCATAACTGAATTACAGCGTCCCGAAGTTCAAAGTTTGACAAATTTCCGAAAAGTGCGCGTTTTTTTTTTTGTTTTTCAAAAAGTGCATATCTTCCTAACTATCAGTCCTAGAAACAAAATTTAAAAACTAAATTGTTGGATTGTATTCTCTACAACAATGAGTATAGCTCTTGTGTCGCTAAAATGCACCAAACAGAAGATATAAGCGAAAATCTAAACAAAGTGCCGATTTTTTTTGGTTTTTTTAAGATGGCGGCGGGCGCGGAGGGGAGGGAATTGTGCATTTTGCATTTTAAACACTTACTAACCATCCTAGACAACATATCAAAAAATTAGAACTACCGGACCTTTTGTAAGGTAACCCCCTTTTTTGGTCTCTATTCGTTGGACTAATATAAATCCTATGACAATTCGTAATTTTTTTCCCGATGAAAGAAGAAAATATTTTTCGTAACATTTTCAATTCCGTTGAATCCAGGAGGCGACGAAATGACTAGGAGGTTTATGTTATTTTTTTTTTTGCTCAAGATCTTTCTTTGCCGAATTTATCCATATTGGAAGAGATTTCAAAGAGCAACATGAGGGATGTGAGGAAAGATATTTACAGAGGAAAAAATTAGAAACAGGCTTTGAAGCGTGGATACAAATAAGTAATAATTTAAAAAGTAACACATCAAGGAGTGAGAAAAATTGGTGGGAGAGAAAAACTAACACTTTTACAAAACTCACAAACAAACAAAAATAAATAAAGAGAACTTAATGAGATAAATTGGTGGAATGAAAATGATTCAAATATATTAGGACAATAACTTAAAAAAAGATAGAAATAAATGAGAAGAGCAAAGGTAGAATTTAGAATTTACAAAAACACAGAATTTAGAATTTAAATCTTTAGAACATGACATCACAGGACCCCAAAGAATAGGCTTCAAAATCTTCAGACAACTACAATGTACGGAAAATGATAAATTAAGAATGAATTTAATACCAGAAGAAGAATGGAAAAAACATTACAAGACACTCTGGAATGAAGAAGATCAAGTAGAAGTTGAGAATGATTTTCAAAAATTCAATAATACAACGGAAGGTTCAGATGGAATAACTATGGATGAATTGGAAAATGCCTTAAAAAACTCAAAGAACAGGAAAAGTCCGGGATCAGATGGGATATATATAGAATTACTTAAATATGGAGATGAAAAATTAAAAGAAAAATTGCTCAATCTTTTTAATGAGATTTGGAAAAAGCAAAAAATACCAACGGAATGGGAAACTGGAATAGTAATAAGTATACATAAAAAAGGACCAAAGGATAATTGTCAAAATTATAGAGGAATAACATTACTACAGACAGCATATAAATTATTCACAAACATTATAAAAAATAAATTAACCCATTTTACAGATATTTATTTAGAAGAAGAACAGTGTGGATTTAGGAAGAAAGAGGATGTACAGATGCTATATTTACACTACAACAACTACTTGAAAAAAGAAGTGAATTTAATTTATCAACGTACCTACTTTTCATTGATTGCGAAAAAGCTTATGATAATCTAAACAGAGATTTATTGTGAAAAATTATGGAAGATAAAATTCCGACGAAATTAAATGATGTAATTAGAAGTACAGTGTTACCTCCGAATAACGGACAGTCACGGGACCGGAAGTCCGTTATTGGGAGGTGTCCGCTATTGGGGAGGACTGTCTTTTTTTCATTTTTTAGCTTATAGCATGTCATTTAATGAAAAATTACGTACAGTCTTAATTAAATTTCTACAATTACCATTGCGATATGAGAGAATATGAACAATTGCAAATTATTTACAAAATTCGTTTTTAAGTAAGTTGCCAATCCGTTTGTCTTACTTAAAATAATGACAAAATTAATTACTGTATATAGAAAATTAATTTCTAGCCATCTGTTTGATGCCTTAAACGTGTCCATGCCTAAAGTTTGACCGAATTCTCTGGCTTTTTCTTAAAGCCAAACACCGCTTATAGAAATGTTCTTTGCGTGAGCAGAGCGGAACCATTTTATGACCACTTCGTCGATTTTGCTTGTTTCAGTTTTACGAAACTTCAAATTCTTCGAATTTTCGTTTGAATTCACCATCCACATTTTTCTAATCTCATCTTTGTCCTTCAAAAGTTCACTTATCTGAGTTTTTCCAACTTTAAAACGATCAGCACAACGCACACTCAGCTTTTCTTTTTCAGCAGCTTCAAGAACATCATTTTTTTTCTTTCAGTGCCAATCTCTTCCTTTTTGACGTCATTTTAATTCGCACTAAATTTAATCAACACGTTTATAGGGATAGCTTTATGAGGTATTGACCTTTACAAAGCAACTGCAGTGAAAAAAAGGACCTCATATTCGTGCATTGAATCATGGAACACCGATACAATGTATCAATGGATGGGACACCGATGTGAATACAACTATGATGTGTTTGTCAAAATGTTAATCGAATTTTTTTTTTTTTTTTTTTTTTTTTTTTACAGTTAAAATAACTGTCCGCTATTCAGAGTGTCCGCTATTCGGAGTGGATAACATGAAATGTCCTATTGTAAGGGACTGGGACCGGCAATAATGTCCGCTAATTAGAGGTGTCCGCTATTCAGGGTGTCCGTTAAAGGAGGTAACACTGTATATACAGAGAAACAAAAATTAATATCAAATTTACTAATGGAAAAATATCAGAGCCTTTGGCTATAAATAAAGGAGTGAGACAAGGATGTGGACTTTCCCAAATACTTTTCAATATACAGTAAAACCTCGTAAAACCTCAAGGGACCAAACATTTTTGACGACTTAAGCAGAGTGACGACTTAGGCGGAGTGGGCATTTTTGAAAACAAAAAAGAAAAAAAACACTGAAATACAGTATTTTCATGAATTGCTGTAGGATTCGGTGACAAAAACAAGATTTTCAGAAATCAATACATGCAAATGAATGAGTGGAAAATTAAAAAAAAAAAAACAAAAAAAAATGAACTTTTTATATGTACCACATTTTAATCGTTTTAAAAGAAAGGCAATGTCTGTCTTTGAAACGTTCCAGCCAACCATTGCTGCCGCCGAAATCTTCAATGTTCAACTCCTTAGCAATTTCCATGGCTTTTTCTTTGAGAATCATGGCAGAAATCGGCACATTTTGTGATCTGGAATGTTTTTGCCATCGAACTAAAAACCTCCTCGATCTCGTCAAACTTCGATTTCCTCATTCTTTTCGATGAAAGAATATCGTTAATGTAGTCCTGGGAATATGGTGTTCTTTGGCAAAAGCTGTTTTCGAAACAGTTGATTTTTCAAAAAGTGCAATTAAGCTTTTTTTTTTTCTTTAAAACAACGAGGTAAGTTTTCGTTTCCCTTGCATGTTAAAAACGTAACCGAACCACGAAATTGCAAGAGAAAAAAAATAGCCCTTAGAGCGGGGCTTACTCGCTATGAAATGAAGTCACACACAGGAGCGGTCAAGAAAAACGTCTACACTCGACAGAGTCGCAGCGAGAAGCGTACTTTGAATGATTAGCAGCGAGATTCCAAGAACCCGAACGGGTAGGAAAGAAATGAAGTGACAGGCGTGGTCGAAAATTCCCCGTAAAGGCTTGGCTTTCTTAAAGTGAAGGGGCGGGGCTGAAAAGAAAACACGATGGCATGCAAAATGGAGAAGAAAGATGCTTTTGGCCATTTTTGAGGGTGACGAGTTATCCGGAGTAGAATTAAATATATTTCTTAAAGATAAAACTTCAGTAATTTTTTTTTTTTATAAATCTAGTGAATTCTATTTAATCATTTTACCTAAATGCACATTACTACTTTGTACTTTTAATATATTGATTTTTTTTTATTGATTCATGGCCGGGTCGGCGGTGACTTTTACCAACAAGATCTTGCCTTTC
>JAFIDM010000007.1:30869963-30931069 GCA_023159025.1 Thereuonema tuberculata | reverse complement strand
CTTTCCTTTAGTTAATCATATTCACAGCACGTTAAATTTCTTTGCTTAATTTCTTTGATTTTTTTTTCTTAAGAATTATTCATTTCAGTAAGTGCAGTTAAGTACAATAGATGCATATGGTGGGCAATATAGTGTATAGCGATTTTAAAATGTAAATAGCAATAATAATAATTAAAAACAAGTAAAACAAAATTTTGTGCTAAAATATAAACTTAAGGTCGACCCATCAAAACCCACGCGGATTTTGAACGTGTCAGGCAAATAATTCCCAAACTTGACCTAAATTTCACCTAAATAGCATTAGAGGGTGATCCGCCGCGCAACGACTGTCCACAGGAAAAAGGTGAAGTTTGGGTATTTTTTCCTGGACAACTACTGACTCGAACGACTTGAAATTTGGATACGCTTTAGTTTAGAGTGTCTACTATACAATATAGTATTTTCATATTATAGTATCCTATCTATATTATAATATCGATCCTATCTATAATAGTTTGAGGCACAGTCGACTGTTTGTTTGCGGAAACAAACAGTCGACTCTGCCCGGATTTTTCCGGACAGGCAGAAGCATTCCTACGGTATTTGGGCCTCTGAACACGATAGTGAAGTCCGTTTTCCGATCCGACATTCCGTTCGGGAGTTAGGGAGACAGATACAACAGGACAATAGCTCCCAAATGGGTGGCTAATTAATAACTGTAATTAATCTAACAGATACAACTTCAATCAATAGTCGTTTAAGTTAAGGTGTCGTTATAAAGCATGTTTTTTATCACTACTCTCTTTGATAAATTATTGCTTTCTTGAAAAGAATAAATCGTTAAAACAGATAACACAACTAAGGAATAAAAGTATATCCTTTATTTATGAAAATATTTGATAATTAAAGGTAAAACTGGAATGAGAAGTTTACAATTGTACTGTACTGTAGATTTCTATGAGCAAACATTACAAACGCACTCCGGAAATGACGTTTGACTTTTGTTGTTTGGACGGAAGTGCATTAGATCCATCCATTTATTTACTCTTCTAATACAATTTTTCGTGAATTTCCGAAACTTATTTCCCTTTTAAATTGTATTTTTTTTAAAATTTTTATGAATAGCTAACAAATAAATTTATAACCCGTTGTGAGTCATTGCTTGATTTAACATCGTCAAAGAATAAAAACATAAGAATGAAGAATACTTTACGAACACACTTCAATAAATCTCTTCATCGGAACGCTTTGATGTTCAAATTCATTAATTATTAATTTTTCAATATTAATTTCAGATTCTTTTCTTTCTTTTTTTTTAGAGACCCTATAGAGTTTAAAGGGAAAGGGAGGGGGCTTCTAAGAAGGTTCTTCTGTCCGCCCTTACTATCTCTACAGCCCAAAATATTAGACGACAGAAATGAGAAATACCTTATTGGAACCTTAGTGATAACTTATAAGGTATGACTTGTAGACGTAGGTAAAAATACGAAATCCGATCTGCAGTCACTCCATGTCTCACAGGAAATAAATCGGAAATAAGTTTGGATTCATAGAATCAATTTGAAATTAATTATCGATTTAAATAAAGAATAATCGATCAAACTAACTAATTAAACTAATAAATAAAAATTAAGTTACATAAAAGACAAGTTACAACACTATTCAGTCTATTGCTATTTCACGTTTAATTGTCTATTTTTGTACCCTACTGGTTCAGTTCACTTTTTAAAATAATAAATTCCTTGTAAATAAATAATAAATATTATACAAAATAAAAATAATATTACAGTAAACGTATTAAAGCAAAAAATTACTTTTCTATACAAAATATTCTATTTATTTAATTATTTATTTTTTAATAAAATGATTTTTATTTTATTAATTTATGTATTTAATTTCATTTGTTTATAATTTTTTTTTCTTGCTGTTAAGCTTTGTTGTATTATTCAAACATTAGTGTGTAAATAAATTTTGTAGCAAAGCTAAAAAGGACGTTCCGCTGTTGGCTGCTGAGTTCATCTCGAGAATGAAGTGTAACCCCGATAACAGTTTAAGCCTAATTTGCTCGTTGGTTGTTTCTATAAAAAGCCACGAGGTATTTGTCGGCCAGTGAACGCACGAATGGACGAAGAACGGAGAAACACGGAGAATAACGATGATGAGGAAGATACAGAGGAACCACACCAGGTTGGAAGAACCCAATTGTCCCTCCACCCACCCTTTTCGCATCGACCAACCCGGCAAAACACGTGTAATAGAACCGCTATCTGCTCGTCATCGCTGCTTGCCTCTGTTTTTCTTTGGCCACGAACTGGATTCCGGCCAATATTGAGACGACCTTCTGTGTCGCCTTCCATTAGATTTATCCCAGGCTGTAGAAATATTTCTCCTTTAACATGAACAGAAGCAAAAGGTTTTTCACAGGGGGTCAAAATGAAAACGTGCAGGAATGGAAAGCAGTAATCACTGGTTCGTTTCCTGGATTACTCGGGACAAAAATATCCAAATCAATCCAAGTGAAATTGAGTTTCTTTCAAATAACGAATTAAAAAAATAAGAAAATTAATTGAATGAAAAACGGTTGAATAATAATAATATTAACTTCATCTTTAGATTTAGAATAATTTTATTCTAAATTTTTTTTATATTTAATTAATTCATTAATATAAATAAAGTTATAATATGAATACGGAAACGTTTATTTTATGTGAAGCAAAAAGAGGACGGTAATTGTAGAGAATATTATAGGTTTACTTTATTATTAAACTAAAATATAATAATGACGTTTTCAAATTTAAAAATTAAGGAGTATCATAATTAAGGAAATTATATTTAAATTTTAATTACTTTTATAAAAAAGAATGAAAGGATTATTTAAAACAAATTTTAATAATTTAGTGTCCGAAGACTCCTCTATTTAATCAATGTTTTTTTTTTCAACGTCATGAACCTCTTTAAATTATCAAAAACAACTTGTGTGCAATGCAACTTAAGGATTCTCAAATGACTTCAAAGCTGTCTCTCATGATTTGCCAACAAACCCCAGAAGGAAATTGATGTTATTTTCAATAAAACATTCCAAAGCGAACGAAGACCGGGGATTGGTCTGCGAAGCCCCCACCCCCCTCCTCATAGAAATTCAATGATGATCGAAGTAACAGAAATTAAAATCACCAAAATATATCTCAAAATATTTTCTATTTATCTTATGAAGATAATCTTCTAATTCTATCTTAATTTTTTTATTTTACTTGTTTGTTTCTGATATTCAACTTTTACATTTTTTATCAAAAAATTTATGTTCAAATTACTCCAAATCAAAAATAATTCAAAAATTTCCATACATTGGATAAGAGTTAGGAAGGAATAATTTGGATTTTTTTCTACGCTTTTCATTTAAATTTAAATCTGTCTTAATAATTTTTTAAAGTTAAAATCTGTTTTCTTAAATATTAAAATGAAATGAAAATTAGAAGAACCTTATTTTCCTGTAGAAATTAAAATCTCTAACAATTAAATAAAATCGAAACCAAATATTAGATATGAAAACAGAAATAATGATATCCAAGAAAAGAAACTGGGATTTATAGAAAATAGTGTTACAAATTTAAATAGTGTTTAAAGAATTTCTATATATATAAAAAAGTTAAAGAAAATTATAACTCCAACACAGATACCAGACTATGTTGGTTGAGAAACTTTAAAATTCCAAAGATGAAAAATAATTTTGGCTTAAGAATAGATGAATATATTAATTTCAAAGTTTTTAGTCAGATAAATTGGGAAAACTACAATAGCAATAGTTTTAAAGTAATCAAGACCCAATTAATATATGATATATTAAACAAAAATATAGCAAATACCTAAATTGCTCAGTAGTTTTTGAAAAAAATTTCTATTTATTTTTATTTAACTAACCATATTGACACATATTAAATATTCCAGCACCTATAACACAGGAGTAATTTTATAATTACACCTAATAGGACTGGCAAACATTTAAAAAAAAAGAAAAAAGTATTGACTTTTCAAATATTTCTGTTGTCCTTTAGGACAGTAGTAAAAAGAATCTGATTTTAATTGTAAATAAACCAGAGACCTTAGATAATGAAACTGTCTAAACCGCAATGTATTTGATTTTTTATTTGTTTATTTGCTTCGTTATTTTATTTGATTTTTTAGTTTATTTGAAATTATTACATTTTAAATTATGTTATTGAAACAGGATTGCTCTATTTCCTAAGTATTTTTTTCTTTTTGGTTTTGATTTTTTTTTTTTAAGTTAAAGTTTTTCATTTCTTATTACTGTTGTTTTTATGATCATAAACGTGATTCAAGAATTTCAATTTATTCAAAGAAAAAAAAAAAGAGTATTTATTTCACGTCAGAAATTGGAATCTGGTCACCATTGGCATTAGGATGAGATTCATTGAAAATGTTCTTATTATACATGGAAAGCAGACAGTGAAAATAAAACAGAAGGAAAAAAGATGTTTGTTGATCCCAGTGAAGGGAAGCGTTTCAAAGTAATGAAGCAGCAGTTGATACAAAAAGACCTCGGGTGACAGAAAAGACAACACATGAATTCACTCCTTGCATCCAATGGCCACATTTCATTGTCATTGTGTGAAACGACCACAAATCGTAAAACTTAAAGCGAATGAATACGATCCAACTTCATTCAGTTTATTCAATCTAAATCCAACTTTTCTTTGTAGTTAGTGAAGCTCTTTCCGACGAAAGAGTTGAATGACGAAGGAAGTGGAATGGATCATTCGTGATATCATTCGTAGTTTTCTTATTTTGTTTGAACTTTCTCACGTTAAATGAACTGAGAATCATTTGAGCCAAAATATCGAGTGAAAGCAAACAAACCACTGAAATTATTTCATTTTGTAAATCGGAATAGAAAATATTTTCAAGAAACATTTTTCGAGCTTTGACTTTTCGCATGGAATTATGATTTTATTTAATGACAAATGTAACACGCGAACATTCATTAAAATAAATGAGAATTCTTCTAAATTATAACTGCACAATTTTTATAATTTTCATTAAATTTCATTTAAATCCTCTTTCTAAAATTTTATCCAATAAATCTGTAAAAATTAGTCCAATCGTTTGAAATCAAAATTTTGGAACATTCAAAACAGTTCCAACAGTTCTTAATTGTCTTTCTTGAAAAGGGTTTATGGAAAATTCTAATGAAGAGAATTAATTTATTTAAATGTAAAAATTGTTTTCTTTTTATGAAGATGATCTCAATAGTCGAGCATTAAGTTTATAAAGACTCTCAGTTAGTTGAAGCGATCAGAACAGAACGAGAGAAATAAATGTCACAAACACGTAGTTTTGTTGTTCACTCTATTCGTTGCTTTCGCGGCAAAATTTTGCTAAATTTTAAACGAAAAAATATTGGTGTGTTTCGTGTTCTCCCCAAATAAGTGAGTTCATTACAATCAATAGTAATTGAATGCTGTTCACTTATGAATTCAATATTTACTCCTAATGAAGTCAAAACAAAACGAATTGAGTAACGATTGGAGTCTTCGATTGAGTAACGAATGGTTTAGTTGTTTTGTCTTGTTTGACTTTCTGAAGAACTGAATGAAACAGTAAATGACGTACATAAATAAGGGTCTTCCATGTAATACCATTGTAATTCGAGTTTATTTTGAAATATTATTACTGTCGTTCAATCTGAAGAACTCGTAAAACCCAGTCTTTACCGTCTTGCTAAAAGTGCTTTCATTGTTTTTGTCAAATCAGAAGCTGAGTTAATCGTCATCTCAACAAAAGAGTTGGATAATTTACCGATGAAAACAACGGAATTGGCAGTCGAAGTTTAAGTAGAATTTGCTTCAGTTCTTTACTAATGACTTTTAATTCCTTGAGTAATTTCTTGATTCTCTCATCTGCTGCCATTTGTGACTGAGGCCGCCGTAAGACACGAGTTCCTTCTAACTTTGAGTTGAAAGAGAATCCTAAGAATTTGAAACATTTGAAGCTTAATTAAACCGTGGCGTCCCTGCCTCAACGCCCACTAACTCAAGGAGGTTGTTACAAATCCCCTCACTGTAATAAGCAGATACTCCATTAAAAATCAAGCAAGGAAAGAGATAAAAATAATAAATAAATAAACAAATAAATAAATAAATAAATAAATAAATAAATAAATAAATAAACAAATAAATAAATAAATAAATAAATAAAGGAGCGTCCAAGTACAGTATATTTATTTTCTATGCTTTTACAATATTTTATTTTCTCTCTTTCTCACTTTATTTTTGCTGTGGAATGTTGTAAATTAATTTCTTTAGTTTCTCCTTTTTAAAAATACAACATTTAACATAAATTTCAGATATTTATGGTAAATGCTTTGTTGTTAATGTTTACAAAACCAAATTTAAAAAACTATATTTCCATAAATTTAGGGTATTTTTTTTTTATTTTTTAGAAATGTTGGTTTATATTTTTATTGTTGTTCTCATTAATATTAACCAACCGTCCTATTTTGTAGACCTCTGTTGTAGAGGCTAGGTGATGTCACGTGAGCCATCCACGCTTCCTCCATCAACAGCCAAATGACTTTTGGACAAACTTAAAAATAGCCGCTATTTTTTAAAATTTAAAATTAATTAGTTTCTCAACATATTAAATTCCAATCGGGAATAGTTATTTCATTACCTAAAATATTTGCCATCAAATCATCATTTCTGATAATAACGCTTCAATTAAAATTTCCAAAACAATATTCGTAATTAAAAAAAAGATATATAATATTTAATATATTATATTATATTATAATATTTAAGAAAAACATATTAATAAAAAAAATTAGTAAATGAAAATAATTCAGACGAACTCAAGGAGAAATAACATCTTAAAATAGTTAAAAATTCAAACACACACACACACACACACAAAAAAAAACTTTGTTTTTTATGAGTGTATTTATATTTCAATAAATGGTCTTGGATTTCATTGAACTTTCATCTCTTTGCCAATGCTCAGTGTAAGTTTTCCAAAATGTTATTTGTAATGTTCACTTTAAAATACTTTGAGCTAATCCTTATTTGGATTGAAAATGTCATAGATACAAGATTTTTTATTTTTTAGTTTCGTAATAATTAATATGCAATTATTATAGAGATTGTAACAGAAGGAAATTAGTCACCGAAAAATAGTCTCATTTTATTTTCAATGAATTACTTTTAATATCAAGTCATCCATTTTTTTTTAAAAGGATCGAATCAGAAAAAAAATGGCGGTGAATCTGGATTTTCTGTTCTAAATGAAATTCTGTCTTTTCCCTTTGAATCGTTCTCGTCAGCTGGAATTAGCTGCTAATAAGTCGATAAATCATATGTGAATAATTATTTAAACATAACGAACAACAATGAAATTATAAAATATCAGATGCAAAATACACAAAGTCAGCAGCTGAAAATTCTCTCAAGATCATCAAGAAAAGCTTTGTTTTTCAGAAACTAGTCGGTTACCCGTCGCTTCGCTCCGGAAGCCTCGCTTATTTAACGGAAAACAACTTTTTATTTATTAAAAAACACACACACACACACACACACACACACATAAATTACATCAAGGAAATTAAAACTAAAATTTTTTAAAAGTATTTTTTCTTATTTTAATTTTTGATGTCTATATTCTCTCAATCTACGACTGCTTTGAGAACCAGTGTGTAAATCGTATATCTATGATATATTTTATTTTTTGTAGAGATTAGAATGTAGGCCTCGTGGTCTAATGGCTAAGACGTCTAACTTCTGAGCAATATTCTACCTAATAGAAATAGTGCATCTTTCTTTCTTGACTCCCTTTTTTTTTTATTCCTATTGATACTTTTCAGTGGTTTTCGAGTTAGAAATAGTGATATTTTTTGAGTTACAAATAGTGATTTTTCAGTATTCTACCTAATGAAATACTGCTTCTTTATTTCTTGACTCTTTTTTTTTATTCCAAATGATACTTTTCAGTGGTTTCCGAGTTACAATAGTGTTCAGTATTCTATCTAATAGAAATACTGCTTCTTTCTTTTTTGAGTCTCTTTTTTATTCTAATTATCACTTTTCTGTGGCTTTTGTGTTCCAAATATTGATGGTTTCTAAGTTACAAATAGTGATTTTTTAGTATTCTACCTAATAGAAGTACTGCTTCTTTCTTTTTTGACTCTGTTCTCTTTACTCCAACATCTGCCGTATATACGCACTTATTTTTCAATACCACATACAATTTAGTTAAGTAAGAATATTTAAAATATTGCAACGTTTCGGCAATTATAGTTCTAATTGTCAGTTTCGAATTACAAATAAGCTGGCGGATGGTAAATAAATAAACAATCTTGAGATTAAAAAAAAAGGTTGAATACATTCCTTATTGATGGGGGAAGGGAAAGGAGATATAAGTCAAAAAACAATAAGAAGAGAGTTGTAGTCCCTATGGCCTAATGAATAAGACGTCTGACTTCGGATCAGAAGGTTGCAGGTTCGATTCCTGTCGCGGATGTTTCATTGTAAAAATTATTTCTATTTTCTATTCTCACAGAAAATTGCACCGGACAGACAGACACACAGAGAAATAAAAGATTTTAGTAATATAGATTCTTTATGATAATCTGCGCTGGTGGTGAAATCTAGTACTAATATAAAGTGATAACTGATATGTTCTACCTCAGTATGAAAGGCAACTTCAAGAAATTATTAGAAAATAACCGATAAAACGAAAAAAATGAAACAAAGAAAATAATATTCTGCATATTTAAGCAGATGTAATTGAAATACCGGAAATATTTAAGCAGATATAACTGAATATCAAATATCAGCACATAATCATCATTAGAGCAATTCCAGTGAATTTGTTGTCAGATGATTTTGACAAAGATATTCAATAGATGGTTGAAATAAATGAGAAAAGGATGAGTTGAAAGGCGATTCCTTTAGTTCTCAATATATTATAAACTCGTTGAAAGAGACAGGAGACAAGCAAAGCATTAGCACCAGGAAACACCATTTCTAAGTGCACTTTTTGTTTTTCATTGCTAAAATTTCTGTTTAGTTGAAAGTATTTCTTTATGAAACGGAGTTATTACACATATTGTTCGTTTTCAAAAGCGAGAACCACCACTCGCGGACGATTCTACCCCGCAAAGGGGTGATACGCTGAGATGGGCACTTTCCAAGACCTGTGGTTTTTTTTTTAATACCTGTTATTTTTGCTATAGTATTTATTCTTTCCATAATTCTTTCCCGAAAAGCGCAAATAGAACGCAGCTACTAGTAAACTAACACTGATAAAAAGTAAACATCCCCTCTGTATTTCTTCTCACCCCTATTTTGAAGAAATCGAAGGAGACCTGACGCATGCGCAAAAGCATTGAAGGCTCTCGTAAACAAAACCGAACAGTATCAAGAAATGGTACATTTTGCTTCTAACTCTTTCCTCAGATAAAAACAATCTACCAGCTTCCATTCTGGACGCTATCTTATTCATAAATACTGTAAATAACTATTTATTTTTCGTTCTTTGAAAAAAAAGAAAAAGTTTTCAATATTTTTATTTCCATTTATGTTTCATCGGTTTGCGAAAACGACAGAAAGTCGAATGCATTTGCTCATTCTTATCCGGAGAAAGAATTCATTTTTATAGTCTGAAAGAATACTTATAAGATACGTATATATGTTATTTATTTAATCATTTGGAAGTAAATGGAATAACTGAATGTCCTAGAGAACTGAACCCGGTGACTTTTGCCCTTTCCTAAAAACATTTCTAGTTCTGGCCCAAGTTCAGTGATAGAAGTACTTCACAATACAAAAGAAAAAAATAATGGTTACTTTTGGTGGTGGTATTATTATCTGTAAATGAGGAACAGTGGCTAAATCTTATATTTCTACCAAATAGTGGAAGTACTTTTATTAATTACATTACAGCTTAATTCGAAACTAATACAGCAGAGAACCAAGCTGCTGTAAAAAGGAATTTGTGCTGTCGTAGTCATATCAACAATAAGAGCGCATGAAAAACTGTAACTCTATAGTGTAATTGATGTTTAGTAAAATATTTCGCATAAAATACACTCTCCCGAAAATCCTTATTAATTATCAACAAATCTTGATAAAATCCCAGTAATTCCTAATTATGACTGAAAATTTTATATCTTGATCCTAATAATATATTGTTTTTAAAATATGCAGTAAGTTGCAGAACTGTAGCTTAAAATGTTTCTGATAAAACAACGTTATTTACAGTAATTATTGTAAAGAAAATCAAAGAGTTAACCACCCACAAATACAAAACTACTTTGTCTTTAAATTTTTGCGGATTGATAGAAACGAAAGGAAACTTCACTGCTATAAAGCGCTGTAGAAACATAAGCGCTACCTAGTGGAAGTTTCTGACAAGATGCCTATAGATCTTATCCGTAGTTCTTTTCTTTATTTAAAAACAAAAACAACTTCGCAATTGAAATACGTTAATTTAGAAAACACCGGAATAATACTTGACCTCGTGAGTATCTTTAGAATTCATTAAAAAAAATCTATACATGAACTTTATCAATTTTCTTCTTGAAATTATAAACCTAATGAAATAAAAAAAAAGCTATGTATTATTAAAAAATAACAATATAAATGAATGATTGTTATATAGCATAACAATGAGGGAACAAAGTGTTACGTTTTTCAATTCCTTCTTGAAAATATCGTATTATTCCAATGAAGAGATCTTGATTTGATGAGGATATCAGTGAAAATGAATCGTCACATTTGTTCATCTTCTTATTCAACGAAACCCTTATGAAAAGAATTTGTATGATACCTTAATGTAAAAACAATCACTTGAAAATGGTTGACATAAAATGAAAAGAACCTGCTGAATAATGTAATCTACTGATGAGATAAAATTCAATATCGAAATCTTAAAACTTAAAAGATTTTGCAGTAAAAGAAAAAATGCTATACCAGGTCTTAAAATGTCTTTGTTTCATTGGAAGACAGCTTAGTAATCAACATAGATCTCAATTCGTTTAAATGACTATTGTTTTGACTAAGACAGAAACAAGGTAGGGATAGCGATTTGTAAACCAATCACAATGTTTCGCAACGGCTTCTGAGTCACCTTTACTTTAGAATAGACTGCGCCGGGGTGGTCTAGAAAATGCTCGCGCGAATCCGTTTGCGACCCCATGCTATTTTACCCACCCCTATTTATACGGAATAATCGTCATCCTTAACTCAAACCTTGTTAATACACTGAATTCCTATTAATGATTAAAAAAAAGCAACAACTTAAGTTGATGAAGGGATCGAACCCACGACCTTCGCGTTATTAGCACGACGCTCTAATCAACTGAGCTAACAGGCCACTTACAACATTCAACATTCAGGCCACCTACAAGTGAGCTAATAGGCCACCTACAACATTCAACATTCAGGCCACCTACAACATTCAACATTCAGGCCACCTACAACTGAGCTAACAGGCCACCTTTAACATTCAACATTCAGGCCACCTACAACTGAGCTAACAGAAGCCGTTGTGAAGCATTGCGGGATATGTGTCCACAGACAGACAAACCGGGGATGTAAGGCATCTTTCAGAAGCCTAAAAAATAGTCACGGGTCAGAAAATGGATTATTCGAATGCGAATCTCCCGGCAAACATTTCTTATCAAGGAATGCAAACAGCAATTTGAAGTAAAAATGATTAAATTATTACTATTACTAGAATAATACAAGTTTTGTAAAGCAACAAGTTGTACATAGTTGTATTTCTATTCATCTGCAGACATTTTCTGAATAAAACTTAGTTCCACTGACTTTGTAAATTCCCAAGAAGAAGATCAAACTCATAGACATGTTTGATGAGGTAGATACGTACGAAATGTACAACAGCAACGACTCTAAATTCTAAATTAATAAGTTCTAAAAAAAAGAAAAAGAAAAAGACAATGTTGCATCACATACGGCTCTGTTCTATTGCTTAATTGGGTGAATCAAATAGACTATTTTTGTTGTAGAACGGAAGTCTGCATTATTAGTCAGTATCATGATCTGCCTTTACTCATGCTTTTGCAGAATTGTTCAACATTTTTTACTCAGTTGTCAATTTTAAACGTATTATCGATCAGTGTAGTATCTTTTAAGTAAGTTATTCATGTATTGAAACAGAACTCAAGGATTACTGAATCACCTTTTCAGCTGAGGAATACCAGTGACTTTATTTGCAATAACACATCCTCTGAATTCAGAATCATGCCAACGTGATGACAGCTGAACATATGCCGCTATGTTTATTCTTTTATCATGTACCTCCTTTCCTCGTAGTTGAGTCACTGATAGAATTGCAATTCACAAGTCGTATCGTTTGAATAAGAGATGCATGATTTGAATAGCGCATTGATACTCACCACAGTATTATTTTTTGGTTATTCACTTTTTACGATCTTGAGTTTTCGCATTGCTGAAACAAATATTAAGATGATTCCACAGTTCTTAGTATGTGGGTTATTGTTAGGATTTGTTGGCTAATTACAATTACTAGTTCTTAGTATATTCTTATAAATTCTTAATATTCAAAATACGATATAAGAAGCAAAAGAATAATCATTAAGAATAACCAAATGAGTAAAATAATGTCTTGTTACAGCAAACAATGTCAACGGTAGATATCTGTTATTTCTAAAAGCGAGACATAATCTGTTTCCATTTCAGACGACATTATCGTTTTCCTGGGATCAGTGGAGTACTTTAAAACAAAACTAAGGTATCTTTCAAATTACTTTTTTTTTTTTTATTAATCTGAAAAAGAACAAAAGAAAGTCAATCCACAAAGCTACTGATGACGTTGAATTAAAAAAAGCAAAAATGGTAATGGCTTCAATTATGATCTCTGCTTCTAAATTAATATTGAAACGAGGCATTGAAAGAAAATAATAAGTCGCAATAAGATTTCACAGTGATAACAAATTCCAGGAAATGTGTGGTAAAACGGAATGTGTCAATCTTTCAGATGTTCAATAAAAACAAGAAATTTAAAATAGGAATTCAATTAGCATTGATTTCATTCAGAATATTTCCCTGAATAGTTTTTAATCTTGATAAAGCGTTTTACTTAAGAAAAAAACAACAACTATTCATTTGATTTTGCTAATATTTCCTTAATGTTGTCTATATTCTGTGATCGTCAGACGACTTGGTTAATGGACATTTTTGTTCATCACAACAATACTCTTATTACCACTCAGATGTACCATTAGTTTATTGTTATAATTTTTCTCATTAATGTTTTAAATAGGTTTGATTTGTTGTAGTCTTTGTTAACGATTATTGTTGTTATACGCGCTGCAACGCAGATTTCAATTTCTCAGCTAAATTGATTATGGAAATCAAAATTAATATTCCTTTTGAAGGAATTTAAAACAGCCGGAATAACTATTTCTTCTATTTCTTTTCCTTTTTTCCTTTATTTTCGCTGTTCCGTTAATTTCTAATTAATTTTTGGTAAGTTTTTACTGTTTTCAAAGCTGTGAAAGGAGTCAAATTGGACTTCTTTTTGAAAATTCTTCATTTGTTTGTGTTATTTCAAAGTCTTTATTTATCAGCAAAATGTTCAAAAGACTTTAGAACCTATTTATTTCTTGTAGTTTTCACATTATTTTATAATAGAAGGAGATGACTGAAGTTAGAAAGGAGAGAGGGGGGGAAAGAAAAGAAAACCACTAATATATATTTTAAAGGAAAAAGAAGACTGTCCATCTGATTGTAAGAAATACTATAATATACTTATATGACATCCTTCCACATTCTATTCTTTGTTAATAAAAGCAATTCTCGTTTGTGAATGGAAACACAGAGAAAGATAGAGTCATAATGAAACAAAGATGCATTACATGAGAAACTAATTTTGACAAGATTTAAAGAAGATTAAGGGAAGGAGAATTAATTGGAAATTCCCTTTAGTCGTTAGAATAATGTTTTTTATTTTAGGTTTCCTAGTGAGAATGTTTTTCCTTTTGTTCAGATAGCAGCAGTTCATCGTTTTGTTTATATCTACTGAAATTGTTTTTGTTTCTGTTAAGGATGTCGAGTGGGCAATGAAAGGTGATCCAGCCACTCTGGTGGTGATTGAGATGGGAGATGTTCCTATGGAAGCGGCTCAGTGGCTCATTAATAGGATCACGAATAAAAGAGAACAGTCTGGAGCTGAACTGATTGTCTCTTTGGCCCCAGCCTTAGCCAATAAGGTAAGATACAACAGAAGAGTAAGTTTGAAATAATAATAATAATATATATATTTAGTTAAAGCCAAAACCTAATACTGGTTCAGTAAAGATGCAATAAACGATTGCATTTAGTATCACTTATTACATAATCCCTTTTGAAATATCATCTCCTTCAATGCATACCAATTTAAAGGATATATCGTCATTGTTGCTGTTTATTTTTATAATACAAAATAGGATAATAATAATCCCATCTGAGCCTTGGTAAGGAAACTCATATGAGTCAAGTATGCAAATGAATCAATTTATTTGTGTGTTATGTTCGAAGATGACTGAGTGATTCCATGGACTTCATGTCTAATATGGAAGTTTAGACGATTGTGATTGTCTCAACTTCCACGGCTACGAACATCTTAACGTAAAGAGGCTTCTTATGTGAAAATAGTGCAATATATTGTCCGAGATGAACTTGGATTGATTCTTCAAGTAATATAAAAAATCCATTCGTGATTAATTCAGTTATAACTTTTGTAGGCCAAATTTTAGGTCATGAAATGATCATTAAACGTTATTTCACGAATTTGTTGATATTTCAATTTTTAATCAAATGCTATTACTACTAGTTAAGCTTCATAAATAAATCTTGACAATTACAAAACCCATTGCAGTTTTAGGATTGTATGGTTTACTTGATCAGACACCACTAAGAGTGAGTTACAGGAAAGCAAAGGAAGGAAACATTTAATTCAACTTTAAATGTGAAACATTCTCTCATAAACAAGTAAAAAAAAAAGACTTAAGGAAATTTAGTTTGGGAATTTATAAAAGAATGGGTTTCCGTCTCTGTTTTTCATTTCATATTTTTTGAGAAGCCATTCTTAAACCAATGAAGGTAAATCAATAAAGATGTAAAAAAGTCATGTTTGTAACATCTTTATAATAAAAATCAAATTACACTAATCCTTTCGAAGGTTATTATAAAAAAAGCGAATTACCAACTGTTAGAAAATAATCAACTGAAGTAAACGCTTTGTTAAAGTGTTTCATTTTCTTTATTTTCTTGTGATTAGACTTAAGTGAGAATTATTTAGTCTCCAGGAACTTTTTCTTTTCCTTGCTTCTTGCGTAAGAAGTAATATCATTTGGGAACACTTAAGTCCTTTAATAGACTTTTAGGCACAATTACTGTTTAAACTCTATTAAGAGTTTTTATTGGATCTTAAATTCCCAACCATGTGTACGGTCATGTTGCGAAAACGACTGCCCTCGGCCAAAACGGTCTCCAGAGAACTAAAAAGCCTGTAATAGACTTACACGAAACAAATAAAGAGTTGAATGAAGACAAAAGCAAAACTGATTGTAAGTGGATGTTAAAGTGGACATGGCTTATTCAGGAAGGAAAACTAAAAAAGAAAACGGAAATGGAGGCGGTTTTACCTTTTGTTGGAGAGAGTGGGATCAAACGAAAGTGATCTAATCTAATCGGACTGGAAATCAGGAAGAGTATAAAGATTAGGTTTCAATAGACCAATTAATCTCTGAATGGTTTCAATTAACATGGAAAGAGAATTGGAGTATATTCAGGAAGAATTGAACGCACATCTTTTCACTACATTTGCGCATGCTCTCAACAACCAGTAAATCAATAATTTGATAACGATTTACAAGATAGAAGATGCCGTGGTTTCCCTTGATATCTTTGATTGATAACAGAAGACAACTGAACGTTTTTTTCTTTTTCTCTTTATTGTGATAAGAGGGGAAAAAACAATAAAAAGATTAACCTACGATAAATAATGATGATCATTGAAGATCAAAGATAAAAGAAGAGTAAACATAGATAAAGAGAGAAAACACAAACAAAACGAAAGAAAATAATAATACAAAATAATAATTTAAATTTTGAAATTCTTATTTCTATCTTCTGAAAGAGACCAGATGGATCTTTCATTTAAAAACCCTGGAGTTGATCCTCTAAATCTCTTGGTAACTCATTAGGCAGATGTAATCTAGCATCTATAGGAAATTAAGTCATCTGCTAGCATCGGCTAGACAATAGAATTTTAACATCTATGGACAAATTATTAAAAAGATTTTTTTTCTTAAAAAAAAAATTTGTCACGCATTGAAAAACTATATTAGCAATAATTTAAAGTTAAAAATATGTAAAATTTAGAACAGTTTCAATGTGCGGACCTCATGATCATCATCAGCTTCTAAAAAAACTTTTTTTAATAATTCACCTCATCTTTTTCACTCGTTAAACTTGATCTATTCATGGAATGATCTAAAAAACCAATTTACTAGAGGAGGAAGAATTTAAGTTAATTGTAGTCAAAGGTATCAAAAATAATTTCAAGTAACAAATCTCTTTGTACAATATGCAGTACTGAAAGAAAATCAAGGATAACAGTATTAAAACATCCTGAAGGGTTCTTAAATAAAAATGAGATAGAATGTTTGTCTTAGGATAGATACATCCAGGAATAGTTTTCACGTGATGTAAGTGTGAATCAATTTTCTGGATTTATTTCGTTGATGTAATATTGTAATTCAACTAAAAATGCAGTCCTTAAATACGGAAGACATAGTTGTGTGTATTGAAATGAGATGGTATGAAAATTGTGTGTATTTTCTATTGAATTCTATTGAATTCTTTAAGTATTTTTGTTTGTTTTATTTCTAGGGTCCAATTCTACATATCAGTGCCACCGAATTAAGG
Organism: Thereuonema tuberculata; assembly: GCA_023159025.1. NCBI lineage: Eukaryota > Metazoa > Arthropoda > Chilopoda > Scutigeromorpha > Scutigeridae > Thereuonema > Thereuonema tuberculata. The sequence goes on along the minus strand of JAFIDM010000007.1, from coordinate 30,914,126 downwards.
CTTTTAGAAATAGCAGAAGAAATGCAGATTTACAAACGAGATAATAAGAATACAGTTCGACCCTTCTTAGTAGCTGACATCTTGCATTTCATTATCCCAGGTAAAGAATTGGCCAATTCCGAAATTTAGAGCAAACTTAGATTCATCCTTTTGATGAGTTTATTAACAATTTAAAAATATTAATAGAAAGTCTGAAAAGTACTTAAAAAATATAATTGTAATTAAGTACAAAATGAACTAAAATTTACTAACCAAAGGATGTTTTCGCTGATTAAAAGGAATAAATTTAATAAGTTAATACATTTACAAGTCCTACAGAGATATAAAAAAATGGATTAAAATTATATATAAGCAGTGGGAAAAAACTTCCCAAACACGTCATTAATGTTTCAGGTGCAAATCATCGTAGGAGCTGTAAAATTAGAAAACTATGAAGAAACTTTAGTTAACATTTCTAATGTTAACACTTTAAACTTAATCATTCTTTGGAACTGCGATGTTGAATCATACAATGATCAAAGAAATCATCGGGTTTTTTTCCCCTCTAATTTCTTCACTTCTTCTTTACTGAGTGTCCTTTGAAAAGATCATGAAGTTTTCTTCAAGTTGAAAGAGTCGACATTCTTTACTGAAATGGGTGTTAGTTAAGGGATGATTAAGAGATGTTTTAATATTTTAGGAACACCTGCTATTGGAAGTATTTTAACTGTTGCTGAGAAGCAGAGGACCATTTACCATGCACTGGAACAGTTAGTGTTTCTTAAACAGGAGAAGATTATTCCAGGAATACGAACGAGAATTAAAGCCACTGATAAAGCATTAAGTAAGAATTTTAAACAAAACTATTTTGTTTATGTAGAGATATTAATGTCTTCTTATTTTGAATCTACCTACAAGATACATTTTCTTTAGCGAATTGTAAACTTGCAAGTTAGTATGGTTGAAAAATTTTAATATTTAAAAAACAACTACTTTAATACTGAAAACTCCATACATAACCAGAGATATTTCGAAGGATTAATCATCCTTCTTGTTCAGCCTCCTTCTTCAAACCTTTTACATTATGGGACGAGAGAACATCTCCCTCCTTCCGATAATGTAAAAGCTTGAAGAAGAAGGATGATTAATCCTTCGAAATATCTCGGGTTATGTATGGAGTTTTCAGTATTAAAGTAGTTGTTTTTAAATATTAGTAGGGAGAATTTATTTGGTTAAGTATTGCATTATTAGTTTTAAATGCGACGTATCTTTTTTCTGTTTTACTAATTGTTTTTCCTGTTGTTTTAGTTCCCAAATGCATAAGATACAATATCATCAGAAAGATCTTTCCTCTGCATTGTGAAAAGACTTTAAAAAGACTCAACAAAATATGGGTGAAGAGTTTCTTTAGTTTTCAACCAATTGGTAAGAAAAGAATAAAAAGACAAAACAAATACAATTAAAAAAAAGTTATTAGGTTTTGTACTGGTAGTTTTCTTAATTACATGTTCTTTTTCTAGAAATTACCCCAGTCCTGTAACATAGAATTCTAAAAAAATAATATAAATACTAAAACATTAATTTTCTGTTCCATTTCCTAATTGGGATCTTATGACAACTGTTGTGGGGGTTTATTTCTAATTCAGTCTAAAGTTTTAACATATACTTCTGAGAAGATATACAAATTAAAAACGTTTAAGTTGTTTTAAAAGTATAACAAGCAGGTTAAATTATTTTTTTTTAATTTCTGTGGAGATATATTTTTATGAACTTTCCTGTGCAAGTTCTCATACAAAATAACTATTAATTATAAAGTCAATTCCAAACAATTATTACACTAGATCCTAAGTTACATCTTTACTTTAGCTTAGCACTATTTATTAATGTTAATACGAGGTTGATTTGTTTTAATTCCAGGACACCACTTAGATTGGTTTTATCACAATGTGTAGCACAACCTCTGACAGTAATAGACTACTACTCGCATGAGCTGTGAGCAAGCCTAACGGTTCGATTTAAGAATTCATAAAAACATTAAAGCGTGGTTGTAGTTGTTTTCGTGTCGTTAAAGTGCCAAGTCAGTATTTGAGGTTCGATCTTCAATCAACGCTTGGGTCCCAATCGAAACCTTTAAGAAGATTCGAATGGTCAATGGAGGGGGTGTTTTGAACAGAAGTAAAGTATTTGAATTTGTTTTGCGAGAGATGGCACTACAGGACGAGATCAGGATGGCCTAGTATCAGAATTACAGTTAATATTAAGCCCGTGCGAGCATCAATCCAGGACAATCCATAGCAGATCTGTACACAACTGGCAGAAGGACATGAAATCTAGCGTTCAGCGATCATCAAATAAGATTGGTAGATATGACAGGTCTCTCGGAAATTTGTATTTCATTACCTCAAGGATGACGAAAAGACATACAAGATGAAGACTATCGAGATCTGATTACTCAGACAGATCTGAATGAAGCAAATTATTTCGGACGATGAAAATTGGTGCTTCCTCAGATCAAACAACAATCCAAGGTGTGATTGTGTCCTGGTAAGAACCGAACAAGAAAAGTGAGTACATAGCAGAGGGACAGTCTATCTGTGGTACCGAGTATGTGTCCATTCTGAGATATCTACGTGAGTCACATCTCTTCCAAAAAAATTGTTCGATTCTGCCATATGACAACACACTTGCTCACCAATCAGTTGCAATCGCATCGTACCATGTCCAAATGGAAACCATTGTTTTACTCCACCTTCCAACCCTGTGGCTATCTTCAAGCTGATAGGAGGCCGCAGTCGTGCACAGATTATTGAGGCAACAACAGCAGCACTTAGATAGATATCACAGAATGTTTTGCAAATGAAGATTTTGAAATATTGTATTGACCAGTCAATGAAGTGTGTAACTAGAGAAGGGAATTACTTTGAAGGACAATAACATTTTACATTTTCTCTAATTTGTTTCACGATGGTTGAACCAGAATTAAAAAAAAGTCAACCTCATTGATTAAAATTGAAAAACTTTTTAAAAAAAATAATAATACGTACGTATGTCAGTTATATTTAGTTTTCATTATTTTCTAACTTTAATTTCTTCATTGATTAAAAGGGATAGAAAAAAGAAACTCTTGAAAATTCCTTTAAACTTAAATATATAGACGGTATATAAATTTGGAGCTTCATGAGATTATAAAATAGCAATATTTTTCAATATTATTTTTTTTAATTTTTCAGGGGAAATTCGAACCTATTTTGGAGAGGAGGTAGCCATGTATTTTGCCTTTATCTCTTTTTACAATTCATGGCTGGTGATACCAGGGATACTAGGTATCATCGTTACCCTCATTGATCTTGTGAGTACTGATTTGGTTTTCTTATAATTTCTACTTTGAATACAGTGAAGTTACTTATTAACACTTATTTATATATATATATATATATATATATATATATATATATATATATATATAAAGATATATATATACTATACTTAAACTATATTTGAGAGTGCAAAGATCCCTTCATCGTGTTCATTCATTTAAGTTACGCTCTGTTGCTCAGTAATAGTCTTCTTTTTTTTAATTATTTTCTTGGATAGTGAGACTCATCAACAATTGTAATTTCACGTGCACTGTTCATCATTGAGAATACAAGAATAAAGCCGATCCACTTGATTAACTGTAGAACAATAATTTAAATACAAAATGACACAACTATAGTTTCAAATGCACAAAGCGAGCATTCATTTTCAAGACTTGAATGCTCGCTTTGTGCATTTGAAACTACAGTTGTGTCATTTTGTATTAAAATTATTGTTCTAAAGTTAATCGTGCATCGGCTTTATTCTTGTATTCTCTCTCAGACTCATCCAATCGAATGAGAGTGGGTGTGGTTGAGGTTCTAATAACTTTGGAACCTGGGGATGGATCTTTTTGAAGCTGAATTTCGTAGATGATCTAACTTTTATTTTTGAAATCTTTTCCTCGTCGACAGATAACTCTAGAAGACATGAAAAATTCCCATATCAGAACCTAAAAAACGAATTTTTATCGATATCTTAAGCTCTAAGTTTAATCCTTTTTAACTAATTCATCAATTTACATGTGGCTTGATACAAATTAAAATTAATCAGCTTTAGACATTTTAAATCTAAACGGGATTTAATTCATTTTTTTTTTGTCAGAAAATGAAAAATTTCTATGTTTGTAGTCAGCAGATTTTACAATTTAAAAATAAATACAAGATTTTCTTTTGTGTCGTTTTTACTAATTATTTAGAAAGAAAGAAAGAAAGAAAAGTAATAAAAAATTAAAATGGTCATTTTAAGGAAAATAAAATTTAAGTTCTTTCAGGGACTTGTTAGAAATATCTATTTGCTCAATTATATATTGTACTGTATACCAATACCGTATCATCATATTAAATATGCTGATCACATCCTTTTCAGAGTTTCTATCATCTTTTAACTTAAGAATTGAAATAAGCGAGAGAAAAACAAAAAAAACAGCAAAAGTTTATACAAATAATGTTTTGACATAGATATGTGAAAAATATTTTTTTGTTATCTTGCATATCTCTTCTCTATCTCTTACAGTACAAACAACTCAGCTGATACTCTTTTTATTTGGGTCTGGCGGTTTCTTCCTCGACTAAATTACAAACAACACGTCTAATGAAATCTACTTAAGATAGCCTTAATAAGATAGCCAAATAAGATAGCCCTTAAGATAGCCAAATAAGTTGTACTATTTTGTTCTAATTTCTCTGAAATACTGTTGCTCTTTTAGAATAAAAATAGCTTTAGGCATTGCTTTTATTGCTGCTAACAAATATTACTTTTGTGATATGTAGTAGAGATAACACTAGTCTAAATATAGTTGCAATAGACTACAAGTAGATTACAAAAGCTTCTAATTTCACTAATGTCTACAGGGTTTAAAACATCCTCTGATTTCCGTTATCCCCTCGGAAACATGAATTTCATTTGTGGGAATCTATTCAGGAAATTAACCATTTATCTTTTTTCGTAGCTAACGTTATTTTTGTAATCCTATCCAAACGTTTTTCGAAGTTGCTACTGTTCTATCTTGGTAGATGTCTTTATGGTTTTTTGTTTTAGTTTTCAGAATTCAAAGTGAGTTTCATTCTGTTGGCCTTTTGTAATCTCGTTTGGGTGACTGTATTTCTCGAATGCTGGAAGCGAAGGTGTAACACCCTGGCGTTCAAATGGGGAACATTGAGAGCTACAACTGTCATCGAAATAGAAGACATCCGACCAGAATTCAAAGGCAAGGAGAGAATAAGTCCAGTAACTGGTGAAAAAGAGCTCTATTATCCCAAATGGAAGAGAGATGTCAGAGTAAGAAACAACATCATCTAAATCAAAACTTAAAAAAAATTGAAGAATTCAGAACTTATTTTATCATTAGTTCTTTAGTTTGAAACTAATCTTTTCTAATAATTTGGAATATTTTTTCCCCTAAACTTGCAAAATCCTAAATTTGTTTCGTAATTATAAAATTTGCAATAACGTATGAAACAAGTAACAATACTAACGATGATTTTGTATTTAAGCAAATTAGAAAACATAATTTTTTGACTCTAACAATGATTTGGTTTTATTCTTTTAATTTCTTTCTTTATGTGTAGCGTTTCTGCGTATCTTTGCCTGTCGTTATGGTTCTAATTGCTTTTGGTGCGTGGGTGTCGTATTTGGTGGTGGCCTATCAAGTAAAAATAGAGAAGAAACCGGAACACACTAAACATGACAAAGCCATGTATGTTTTGTCCAATTGCATCTACTCTGGGTTCTTGTTTATCTACGGAATGTTTTATACAAAAATTTCAGAAATATTAACTAAATTTGGTAAGACAGGTTTTTGATTATAACGCTATTTAAAATAGAAGCAGTGGGTGTTAAATCAATCACTTAAAACTAAAGCCGATTATTGCAATTTACTATCCTTCTCGTTCGAGCGCCATATCATCACTTTTTATATATCAGCTAATTAGAAACTGCCTACTATGCACTTTAGACGGTTTGGCAGTTTTACGTTTCAGAGAATTTGCTACATTTGAAAACTATATTCAAGTAAAATAAATAATATTCGTGTAATAATCATTGTGTCACTATACTTGTTTTGAAAGAAATCTCATTTAATAATGTAATAGGAGATATTCTTTCAGAAGTTTAACGACTTAAAAAACACGGTTTCTCTTTTTTTGATACAGTTTGCATAAATATTTCCAAACAAATGGGAGGATAGGCGTTTAATGATTATTTCATATTATCTTAATTAAGTTTTGCAGTTCTTTTTTTAATATATTATTTAAAAACGTCTTTTGTTCTGCATTATCTCAAAGAAAAGTTAATTAATAACATTCCTATACCTGCAGAATATTTTACTTATAATATTGATAACTGGTGAGTACAGCACTTTAAAAATATTGGATGAGAAACAAGATATGCTTCTCAAATAAATAAATAAATAAATAAATACCTTTATTTGTTTTGTTTTTTTCTATATTTTCGCCGCATTCAGAAGATCGCTCTAGCTCTTAGTTTCTCCAAACTATGAAAATCTAAAATAAACAAAAGAAACGATACAGAAACAATGACAAAGAATTTATGACATAAGTTAGTTATTATTATAATCTCATATCAATAATATGATTTAAAATACAAGGAGAGAATCTCATTAATACTACATCTAACAAAAGAGATATCTAAAGCTAAAATTTTCCAATATTTTTCATGTGAATTAATCACATGATGGAAATTTGAGACCGAAATTTTAGACAGAAAGGGCATAATTTTCATGCAATTTCGATAAAACTGTGGAAGTCCAATTCATTGCTCTCATTATATACTAAGTTTGATGAATGTCCAATCAAAGTGACTTACTTAAAGTGTAAGGACGGAAAGATTTTCTCACTTTTTAATTGTGTAAGAAAAGAATAACAAAAAAAAAATTAAAGTTATGGAATAAAAGCCATTGCGTACAACATACAGGCTGTTTTGGAGACAGTACTGGAGGGGCGGTGAAGGAGAAATAACTCACTGGCAGGTACAGTGAAAGAGGGTGTTTTTTTTTTCTGACTGAATAAAGATGAGTGAGAGGAGAGTGAATTCTGTTTTTGGAATTTCTCTCCTGTGCAACTATATTCCTTGACAGAGGGACAGCGATTTCTTTTTTCCCAGTGACTTCAAATCACAGTTTTTGCTTCATTAAAAACTTCTTTTAAATCTTAACATTGACAAACTTTTCCAAGTATAATTCTTACAACACATGTACAAATAAGAAACATTGATAATCTTATGTAATGTATGCTAACGAATTAAATTTAAATATCTTTAATAATCGCAGATGCGTTATCCGACATAAATCCCCTGTTAAAATGAATATTTGTAATTTTTTTAAATGTATTATTAAATTCCAAAGAATCGTAAATAAGAATTCCAAATATTTCCTATTTCTCAAATTTCATCTAATAGCACGATCAGGATAATAACTGATTTTTCTGAAATTACCAATTCTCTTTCGAAGAAAATTACAGAACCACAAGTATAAAAGTACAATCCCTTATATAAAATATTTTTCAAAATAACAATTTCATTGAAAAAAATTTGTTTCCCTTGTTGAAACTAAAAAAATCTTTGGTTTGATTTTCAGAAAACCATCAATATCAACAAAAACATATTCACAGTAGGATTTTCAAGACCACTTTGGTAAGAAGCATTTACTTATTTGTCCATTCACTATTTATTGAAAAGTACAATCATTTTGTGTGTGTGTGTGTGTGTGTGTGTGTGTGTGTGTGTGTTTTGTCACGTGATAGGTCAAATGATTTTAAGCTGCAACTTAGATATTATTTTTTATTGTAATTTAGATATTAATATAAGTAACAACTGAATTGAAATCAGTAATTCTTTAAAATCAAAAATAGATAATAGTTGCTAGTAGTTCGATATTTATTATAATCTAAAGTATTTTGATAATTTAAGGCTTTAAAGTTTTAAGCTGGGTTAATATATTACAAGTATTCTCTCTTTCTCTTTCTTCTCAGTTATCTTTTATGGTCAATTTACATTCACTTTTCTATTATGCCTTCGTTCTCGAAGACTTTCCAGGAGTCAGATCCGTAAGAATTACCTTTCTTTATTTTAGTTAAAATTTAGTAAAATCAAATGGTTTAATCTTATTGTAATGTTAAAAAACGAACAAATAACTGAATCTAATCATTTCTAAAAGATTTTCTTTAAAGTTCTTATAAAAATGATTTGTTAAGAGTCGATTTATTAAATAAGATAAAATTTTGGTTGAATTATGTCATAATCCCAATCTCTTAATCCTCGGCTTCGTTGTCTCCAACCTGAACACTATCAATATTCCACACCAACCTGTATTGAAACTGATAGTACATTCAGACCAACAAAGAAACACTTTACAATGCACTGGAATCCCCAAAAGAAATTAAACCTATTGACTAAGATTCATATTGCTTTTATATTGCTTTTCTTAATATGTAATAATAATATGTAATAATTTTTCTTAATATGTATGGTACTGATGATTTCTATGTTACTTTCTTAGCAACTGATGACTTTTACTATTATGCTACAAGTATGTGAACAGACGATGGAGGCAGCACTCCCTTACTACAGTCACAAATATTATGGAAAGCAGGTCGTGGTTTTCGATCCTAACAGAGATCAAGACCAGAAAGTGCTTAAAGTGACTCGACTGCCAAGTTCCAGCGTCTATGTCAAGTCCCACATGCATCAGACCAAGCTCGGAAATTACCCGGTAACACAAATAAATACATAATTAAATGTAAATCTCTATTGTAACAATAATGAAAACTAAGCATTTTAAAGTTATTGATGAACGTTACAATAAAAATAAAGTTTAGAATAAAGTAATAAGAAAATAAAGTTTAAGAGAGTAAGCGATTAGTTGATTTCTATTGAAAATAAGCTAATCATTTCGTCTTCTGTTTGAAAAGAAATACTTTTGAAGCTAAAACACAATTGTTTTAACATTCAAAGTGATTAGGAATAGGAAAAGTATTTAGAATTTACGAAATATGAGGAACTTCAATTATCCTAAGCGTACAATTCAGTTTTAATTATTTAGGAAGCATCACATGTTTATTGTAAAACTGAAACTAAAATGTTTAAGAGTCTCCATGATTTTAATTTCTAGTTAAAATTCTTCTCCATTTAAATATACATTAATTTTTTTTTTTTTTTTTACTTTTTAATTTTATTTTGTGGGCAATTTTAATTTATTCATCTAACTATTAATTGCTTACATTTTAATCCTGTCATTTATTTATTTATTAATAAATTTTCACCCAAATTGTTGTTGGGCCTCGTCAATTCATGGACGTTTGGTGAAACCCATTATTTATTTTTTACTTTTCCAATTCTTCTTTTCTGATTGTTATTCTATCCATTTCAATTTCAATATTTTCCCTCCTTCTGCTTTTATTTAATTTATCTTGATATTCAGCGCAACCTCTCTTTTTATTCTCTTCCCTTTTTCTATTTGTATTTTTCTTTCTTTTCTTCTCTTTCGGTTCTCTCCTGCTTGTGCATCATCTATTCTGTTCTCTTCCTCCTTTCACATTCAGTGATACAATAGCATTGTGTAAATTCCAACCACTCAGAAATACTTTTATTAAGCAGAAAGACTTTTGCTGTGTAATATATCATTGCTCTAGACATCTCGTGAGAAAGGCTGAAGAACACAGAGTCGAAATATTGATTAGAGCAATTTCTGCTAGAGCAATTCCTCATTTGTTTCTGTACATTGTAATGTTGATACACTCTTTACTTTATCTTTAAGGATACTTACACCGATTACTTGGCTGTGTTTACTCAGTTTGGGCTGGTGTTTCTGTTTTCTCCTGTATTTCCTTTGGCAGCTACAATATCCATTGTTATCAACTTGTTTATGATCCGAAGTGATGCCTTCAAATTGGTTCATGCCATGAAGAGGCCCAGGGCGAGACAAGTTAAAGACATCGGAATTTGGCAGGTGAGCAGTTCTTTTTTTATTTCCAGTGTAAAATAAAAATCTTTAAAAACACTTTTTGTTACGAAAAAGATTAAAAAAATAATTGGAAAAAAAAATCCTTATAAATGAAGTAATAATTGATTTTGGCTAATTCCTTTCTTGAGGACAATGTAAATATCCGAATGCAGAAATTAGAACATCATTACTTGGCGAAGTAATTTTGATATATTTGAAAATAGAATCCTTTTGCACTTTAAATTCTGCCACGTTTCCAAGAATTGGTAAGAAATCGGTTTCTTCAGATAATGAGTTCTCATCAATTCAGGAAATTCTACAGCAAAAGAAGCAAACTTTCACTTCTTATTTTGCTTTATAATAAATATATTATCCAACTATTTTGCTTTAACAGTTCTTTAAAACGATAATAAGAAACTTCTGAAATAGACATTCAAATTAACAATTCAAGTAGAAACATATGAGAATTCCTAGTAAGATTTAGTGAATTATAAAAAAAAAGCATAATATATAAACACATCGTTACATGATTATATCAACAACAATAAAAAAAAAAATATTTAGATATTGTGTTGGCAGAAATGTTTATGATTAGTAGCACTTAATCCAAATGTTTTTTTTTATATTTTGTATTTATATTTCCAGGCAAAATCATATACACTATTGATCAAAAATATCCGAAACCGTAGTCCGACTTTCCCATGACGTAGTCCTCAGTAGAGGATATTGGTATGGGATGGATTTGCCTTTCGTCTTTATCACAGCCTTGACTCTGCCGGGGAGACTTTCCACCAGATGTCTGAACGTGTCTCGAAAATGGGCTCGAACGGCAGCCCATTTTTCTGGAGAGGTCGTGATGTGGGACGTTGGTGTCTGAAGCGAAGTTGACGTTCTTCCCTTGTGTTCGATGGGGTTCAGTCTGGGCAGGCCAGTCCGTTTCCAAAACCTTATTTTCCACAAATCATTCCCTCATAGACTTCACTTTATGACACGGAGTATTGACATGCTGATAGTGAGTTGTCATCATGGAAGTGGTCCTCTACCGCAGACAGTATGTAACTGGTCAAAATGTCCTTGTACCCTTCCGCATTTACACTGCCGTGCAGTGGTACAAGAAGGCCGGGTCCATTCCCATGGAAAACACCCTCACACCGTAATACCATCTCCTCCAAATTTCACGGTTGGCACTACACGTGATGGCAGATACCGTTCCCCGGGCATTCGCCACACCCAAACTCTCCCATTTTACCGCCTCATGGTACAGCGTGATTCATCACTCCATATCACTCGTTTCCACTGTTCTGCTGTCCAGTGGCGTTGCTCTTTACATCATTTCAGAGGCGCTTAGCATTCATAGGGGAAATGTTTGGTTTCTGAGCAGCTGCTCGATCATGAAACCCCAATCCCCTGACCTCTCAACAACAGTCATGGTGCTGGCTAGAGTGTTAGTACTACTGTGAAATTCACGGGTGATTGTTTCAATCTAGGTCTGGCTATTTGCACGAACCGCTTTCTTCAAAACTCGACAGTTCTGATCTGTATTGTCGCGGTTTTGTTTTGGTTGTGCCTTCCTCTTTCCACTTCACAATAACGTCCCCAACAGTCGGTTTCGGCAATTTTAGAAGGGTTGAAATGTCCCTGACAGACTTATTACTCAAGTGGCAGCCGTTTGACCAGTCCACGTTCAAAGTCAGTGAGCTCTACTGATCGACCCACTCTGCTTACTTCATATCAAATAACTTCACACGACTCCCTGTCTCCTTTTATACCGGTAAGTTAGTGACGTCGTCGTGCTTCAGATATCTATTGCAGAGGGTGTCCGGATATTTCTGATTACATAATGTATGTGTGATGAGAACGAATCATAATTAAAATATCTGCAAAGTAAAAAATTAAACAAAACCTACATTTATCGGAATATACTGAGTTCAAAATGTACTATGTTGATAATATGTCGTATTTTCATCTATCAAAGTAGGTGATTTCGTATACACTACAAACATCATTGTATCATCAGACTCATTTTAAATTAACATCCAATTAGAGTAGCTGCTCCCAACGTTTCTTTGATTCGTGAACACCAACCAACCAAAAATAAATGTACACCGTTACATAATTTTTCTTGTCAACCCCCTGGGTTGACAATTAGAAAACGGTGATTTAGAGTACTCAACAATTTCGTTAATTTTCTATTTTTTTTAACTAATTAATGAATAATCTTACGCAAATTATATTTCCATTGTTTTCCGATAGAGGACCTTCCAAGTGGTTGGCATCATGGCAGTGTTGACCAATTGTTCTCTGCTCGCTTTGTCTCCCGATCTTCATGAGATGTACGGAGAAGGTCACTCAGATCTCTGGTGGTATTCTATATTCGTCATATTAGAAGTAAGTAAAATAAGAACTTAATCAAATAATGATTGAATTTCCATTTATTCGGATTTCAGGGAATTTCTGAATAAATACAATTTAAAAAAATGTAATTAATCAAAGGTTCATTACTATTCACAATTTTCCTTTTTTTTTTTTTTTTTTATGTATTTTTTGCTATAAAGAACTAAGAAACATTTCTTAAATTTTTCCAGAACTGTTCTTACACCAAACGCTTTATGTTAATATTTTTTTGAAAACAATAGATACAATTATAATAGAAAGACTGGTCGTTCCTCATAGGACCGCTGCTTCTTTACCAATCATTTCTTAATTATTTTTATAATTGTTATTCTATGATCATTTTCAAAACTTCGTTTACAAAAGGGAGGAAAAACAAACTATCTAATCAAAATCTAGCCTAATATCCTTACTTTTAGAAATCATGGTAGTGCGATATCCTTTAATAATAAAGTAACCAACATTCTCGTGAGAAGACTTTCCAGTAAATGTAGGAATTTTCTGCCATTCCACCACAAGATCAGTACAGTCGAATATCCAAGTTAGCCTGTGGATAACTTGAGATTCCGATTAGGTTAAGTAGAATAAAGGTCTGGATTCTGGGCGAGGAGCCAAATTCTTGAACATCCACCTCTTCATCATCCACTGAGCCTTGCTTTGTGAACGGGAACATAAAAGCCCTGTACCGAACTGCCGCATAAAATCAGAAGCCTAGAGATATCGAGTAGCCTAAATATAGAACATTAAATACCCCATCTATTTGAACTAACAACCCACACTAGGATATCGTATCACCAAAATGTACAATTATGCCACTACGATAATGATTTCTGGCATCCAAATACTTCTATCCGAGTTGTGCATATGTGTGTGTGAGAGAGAAATAAAGGATATGTTAGAAGAATTTTATTTGAGCGATAACTCGAAAAATAATTAATCTGATCTGTACCAAACTTGATATTTACGAGTTTAGTGTTATTATCGAGATCTGATTAGATTTTGGAATATTATATGGGCCCATTTAAAGAACAACTTTATATAAGGGCTTACTAGACACTGAAACATAAATAAAGGAAAATTGTATCTTTAATTTCAGAATTAAAGGTTGCTTTTCAGCCCTGGTTATATTTTAATGATTGTAGCTCTTAGGCACTTCACAATAAAAGATCCTACCCTAAGGTAACACAAAGTAACTAATTTACATGAATTTCACATATTTTTTTTTGAAAGCTTAAAATGATTGTTTATTTCTTATTAAATTTTGGTATCTATTAACCAACATTATGGGCAATTTTTAGTTAAGGGCCAAAGTACGATGCCTTTAAGAATTCAAAAAATAATGCTGTACTTTACATTAAAGTTCATATTTAAGAGTTTAGCCTTACTACTTAGATCTCATTAAATTTTGATCTTTATACATTTATTTTAATGTCCACTTTTCTAAAGCCTTTTTCCAGCTCAACTTATAATGCAGTGTAAATTAATATTTGTTTTTACATAATGTTTATAGTTTGTGTGATTTTAGCTTATCTACGTTGTTAAGAGCCATCTTATTTAGGGCCAAAACGTTTTCACTGAATAAAGCATTTTATTTTCGGAATCTGTTTCTAGTTCAGTCTAGGAGGAGTCTATGATTGTATGATTCTGTTTCTATTGCTTTCAAGAGAAGCCAAATCTAATTTTATGTTGAGACTTATTTTAAAATAAATGTATGTCATATTAAATACCTTAGTTAATTATTTTATGATGTCATGAAAATAAAATATAAAAACAGTTAACTACATATAAAAATTAACCCTTTTGATAAATATTAACAATAAAAATTATGTAATCATGATGTCGTCTAATCGCATGATCTAGATTAGTCACGTTATAATGGATTCATTTATTTTGACAGATTCTCAATCATTATAAAATGAACAGTAAATTATTCAAATGTAAATTAATTACGATAAATTATAAAACATAAAACTGCACAAATTTATTGAAAATTACAATTAACGAACTTTCCGTAATACTAGAACTCCCCGTCAACTGCTAGTTCATTAAGAACTCACTAAAAACAATCAAAGAAATTCTTCCATAATTTTAACCAATAGACTCTGAGTCCTTTTTATAAGCTTACTATCTTTTGTTTTGTAAGCCAAGCTATTATTATTGTTATTAATATATTTTCTATTTTGTTTAGCATGTGATCCTAATGACGAAAGTGATTGTTGCTTATTTGATTCCTGATATGACCCAACATGTGAAAGAAGGATTAGAAAGACAGAAATATGCAACTGAATTGACGCTCAAAAAGAAGGTGAGTTAATTATTCAATTTCTTAAATTTCTATCAACAAATTTACTGTTAAATAAATAAACACAAATTCTTTTCTTCTTCCAGATCAACATACTACATTTCAAAAACATCAATTGTTTTTTTCATCATGTATATAATGGATCGAAACTAAATTAGTTTCTTCTCCTTAAATCAAATCAAAAACATGAAAAATAATAAAAATTTAAGGAGAAACTAATTTAGTTTCGATCCATTATGTACCTGATGAAAAAAACACTTGATGTTTTTGAAATATAATATGTTGATCTGGAAGAAGAAAACAATTTGTGTTTATTTATTTAATAT
The DNA here is from genome assembly GCA_023159025.1 of Thereuonema tuberculata. Lineage (NCBI taxonomy): Eukaryota > Metazoa > Arthropoda > Chilopoda > Scutigeromorpha > Scutigeridae > Thereuonema > Thereuonema tuberculata. The sequence continues at coordinate 30,899,095 of JAFIDM010000007.1, read as the reverse complement.
TTACATATTTGTTGTAAGTGAATTTACTGTTGTTATAACTAAATATGAGTTTTGTGCATATTTCTATTATTTTTTTTTTCATTGGTAGTATTTTCGAAAATATTTTCGTTATTATATATATATAAATGCAGTACCTGAAAGATAGCTCGGTAATAGAAAAGAAAAATAATGTAAGAACACTGAGACAATTGTCTGGTTATGTAACTCCCTTTCGGGGAAATGGACAGGACCGCAGTGAATACACGTGACGATGAAAGAAAAAAGCTTTAAAAATTAAGTAAAATTATTGTTTTATTACACGTAAAATCGTTTATTTACGAATTTATTAAGAATTAACGAAAATAAAGTAAAAATACTATAGACAATAATCTGGCACAGGTCAATCATTTACTCCCTAAATGAGTTTTCCCGATGTCGAGACCTAGCTAAATCGCTTTCTCGCACCCGAAAAGGGTAGATTCACCCCATTTCATCAAAATGATTAGGCCCGGTTTCAAGGTAAAATTTATAAGAATTGCTCGCTTTGTAGTAATTGATTTGATTTGAAAGGTTAAGGAATTTGAAAGGAGATGTAAACGATCATTATAAATTAAGTGTTTTCATTGATGTAATTGCTATAGTTGCTTTGATATAGAATTGATATAATTCCATACGTGGGCCGTTAAGCTAGGCGAACACGTACCAATCTGGGACAATATTGGTGGACAATATTGGTACTTTTGATTGGTACCAACCTTTTTCAGCAATAAAAAGGAACAATATTGCCCAATATTGCCCATTGGCGATTGTCGGAAAAAAAGGTACCAACTTCAGTTGGCGAGAAAGATTGCTGCTTAGCGAGCGAATCACGTGAACGGATGAAATCACGTGACAATGCTGACGTCGAAGGAGGCGGGACCTTGAACATCGGAAATTCAGTCACTCACGCCGGCCATTTTCTTTGAGAAACAAGGCTTAAAATCAGCAAAAAAATGGGTCGGCCCAAAACAGATAATTCAAACAACAACATTTTGTCAATTGATAATGAAAGAATCTTCCTTGATTTCTACAGAGGGACGGCGTTTAATATTATAGCAATTCTGAACGGAAACACGCTCTCTTTAGCTCGCCCTAGTGAGCAACGCCGTAACTAGGCCAATACTCGTCAAACGAAAACCTGTGTGTTCGCGGACAGTGCCAACCGCCAATACCAATCATGACCAATATTGTCCACCAATATTGTCCCAGATTGGTACGTGTTCGCCTAGCTTTATGGAAGTCATGGCAACTATTTTTATCTGCCAAACATGCGGTACCACTGCAATTCCAGAATACACGTTTGAAAGCCTGTTTGATGTGCTTCTGATTGGTACCACTAACGAATATCACGGGAGCAAGTGGAAAATACGTCTTTGGAAATCATCGTTTAATAAGGCAATGCAGTGTAGCCAAGGAAGAAAAAGGAACACATGAATGCTCAATATACATTGCTAACAACCCCTCAAAGTAATCTCGAAGATTATCCACCGCACGTTGCGAGAGTTAGGGAACAGCTGTCCAACCCATCAATCTGCACAGTAACGCCACACACCAGCTCCTTCACAGGCTTTGTTATGTCGATGGGGTGGGAAGTCTTGGAACACCCTTCGTATACGCCAGACCGGAATCCATGTGACTTTGATTTGATTTCAAAACTCAAGCTGCAGTTGCGAGGGAAACGCTAGCGAACAAAGATGAAATTTTGACGGCGAGAGGTCACATGCAGCCAATGGTATTCTCCGCCTACCCAAACTCTGGCAACTTACGGTGGATAATCTTGGAGATTACTTTAAGGGGTGTTAGCAATGTGTATTGAGCATTCCTGTGTTCCTTTTTCTTCCTTGGCTACACTGCATTGTCTTGCTAAACGATAATTTCCAAATATGTATTTTCTACTTGTTCCCATGACGTTTTTTCACTGACCCAGACCACGTTAGTGGTGCCAATCAGAAGCACATCCAAGAAGCTTTCAAACGTGTAATCTAGAATTGCAGTGGTGCCGCATGTTTCGCAGATATAAAAAAAAGTTGCCATGACTTCCATAACGGTTCACGTAGAAATGCATATTTGAGAAGTTCTTATTCATATCATTCTCATTTCTAATTATCATAAATATTCAGCAAATATCAGTAGAAAGGTTTGGAATATTTCTACCCCAATTCGTCTAGACATTGTATTCTGAACTTCAAATGTAACATTATAGGAAATTATTTAAAAAAGGGGGGGGGTGGCTTGGGGAAGCTATACTTTTACATATAAAATCTAAACGTTAAAACATCAAATTTGCGATCATCGATCCATTAACGTAATGAGTTTTCGGGCCAAGAAGATTCCAGCTCATAAGTTGCTCGGGGGAGATGAAATTAAATTAAAAGTAAACAGAATTGCGAAATTTAATTCCATAGAAGTAATTGGAAAATAATGATAGACTAAAAAAAGATGTGATCTTTTTTAGGAAGGAAAAAAAGTCTTTTTTGGTCTGACTTTCACTGTTCTTAGGTTACTTATAATGAGAGATAATTACAAGATAAATTAATGCTTTTAGACAGTGTCAAAAGCAAAGCGGCCTCATATTATGCACAATTTTATAACAAAATGTGTTCAGAAGGGTTGATATTGGGTCTATCGCCGTTTTCCTCTTTATCGGAAGCGACCACTTTTGACCCCCCAACATTCGGTCAGGGAGTGGTCCTAGAGGTCTGATTTTTTACACGTGGTCACCTATTTTTTGATGCTGAACACAGTGGTGAAGGTTTTATTCTAATATCTCTAACCGATTGGCCACTACAGAGTATGACATTAAGCAAGCATAAAAGCAAGAGCGGTCCCCTATGTTTTACATGCAAGCTGTAACCTAGGTGCCGCTAAAAGAGAAAATTAAATATCTATTATCAAAAGAAAGATTAAGAATAAAAAGAAAACTTCAATCTTCCCGTATTTTCAAGGTTCTGAAAAGTCAAATCTATTAACAGTTCATCAAAATTAACCTTGTTATATTTTAAGATTTTTATTAACATTTATAATTACTGTATTAATATTGCATTATTGTAACCAAGGCTTGTATCTACGCAACTCCTGAATTTAATTATCAAACTAGATGTTTAACTATCTCTGTAGGAAATTAACGTTATAATTTCATGATGATAATAATAATAATAATTAATTCGCAAGGAAATCTCCAAGTATCATCTTTTTTTAAGCGGTGATTCTCTTAGATTTAATCCCTGCCTTCATCCCTTTTATTATTAACAATCAAAATTATATAGAAAGGGAAAAAATTGATTAGATAAACCGTAGGCATTAAACATTTTAAAAAAATTATAATAAAATAAAAACAGTGTTAATATAAATTACAAATGAAGATTTCTAAAGTAAATGATTTTTTCCTTCAAAACCACTAATCATTTAAATACCTAGCTGTAACAGAAATTATTAGAATTCAATGCACGATGGCAAAAATCTACCAAAGAAATATGAAAAAAAAACTACTATAGGATAAAAGTAATTATCATTTTTCACATTTTTATATCATTCATTTCGGAATTAAAATAAATCAAATTATAAACTAAATTGTTTCAGAAGTTCCTCCCTAATATATTGAAAATTTAGAATTTTTTTGACGCTTCCTTTGATATTTCTAGAGTTTTATTTAACAGGTAAAAGAGTTTTAATCAATTGTAAAGAACTGATCGCCGTTATGTTATTTTGTATGAATTTTCGGTGAATAAGTTATTCTTTCTTTTCAGACTCAGGAACAACAAAAGATCCTTAAAGAGCAAATCAAAAGTCTTCCTTTCCGTGATGATTACGTGACGACGTTGTGTGACTTCGATGTTCACTCGGACGTCCTCAACGCTGAAGAGAATCAACTTGTGATTGAAGCCGCAGAAGACGTCTCGTATGAACACAAAAAGGACGAAAAGAAAGGACTGAGGAAGAGAAATGTTGAAAAGAAATAAGTTAATCATCCCCATCTCATTGATTTCACTCATTCTACTGTATTTCACCTACGGCATTTAATCAAAACTATTTATTGACTCAATCCCCACCCCCGCCCATTATTCAATCTCTTTAAATAAATCAAAGTCTGAGCAACAGTGTCTGTTTCTTTCTCAAATCTTCTTTTAATTTAATTTGAGGGAAGGTCCACAACGAGAATAAAACGGGGAGGATTTAAAGAAAATAGCGGAGGTGAGAGGTTTCCTAAACTAGACTGCGAATCAATAGAACCAGAGACTTTGCAGTTAGATATAGAATACAATTTCGGTTATCTAGTATCCGAGGTCTCTATCAACCGAACCACTTTTTTTCCCCTTTTATTTAGATTGCAGTACCCATAGTCCGTTCTGTCATTCAGATATTGTTATTACATAATGTATATTTTTAACATGTTGCAAATAATCCACTTAAAAAAATTCAGTAGAATTTGGAGTTCTCAATAGGAAAAAGAAAATGTGCCCATATATTTATGCTGCTCACAAAATTTACGGAATATTGCGAAATGAATATAATACACCCAAAAAATAGAGACATTTGAGTTTATTTATTAAAGAACATCATCAGAGAAGCAAATTGACACGAAAATGGAAGTTGTCTGAGTATGCAAATGTGATGCAAAACGTTAATTTGCATGTTTTCCCACAATCCTGTATAAAGAGGTTATCTCCACTTTCCTGGATCAACAACAAGTGGCAGAATCGTTGATTATCATCTGAAATTGCCCCTGCAACGTGATTTACCCGAATCTGAAACATGGAGAGACGTCATACGGCGTCTTGAAGCTGGCCAAACACAGATGACAGTGGCAGCAGCGGTTGGAACCTCCTAAAGCGTGATCATCAGTCTCTGGAATCGCTTCAGAGAGAGACTGGCACAGAACGAAGAAGACCAGGGCGAGTGGCCGGCCACTTGCCACCAATGCAAGAGATGATCGCTACTTGACACTAATAGCACGAAGGAACCGGCGAAGCAATGCGATTGAGCTACGGGGACCGTTTCTTGCTGCTACTGGACGACGGGTGTGTATTTAGACTGTGCGAAATCGACTCCGTCACGGTGGACTGTACGCCCAGCAACAAATGGTATGAATTCCGTTAACTGTGAACCATCGCAGAACCCGCAGAAGGCTGGATGAAATGCATCTTCCTTGGACCCGTGAAGAGTGGTTCACGGTTCTCTTCAATGACGAGTCAAGATTCAGCCTGCAGCCTGACAATAATAGAGCCCTGATCTGACGTGAACGTGGAATACGGAAGAATCCACGTATCTTGCAAGAAAGACATTCCTTTGGTGGAGGTGGAATCATGGTGTGGGCAGGCATCAGCATTGGTAGTTGTACCGACCTCCACGTTGTTGGAAATGGAACGGTGAATGCTGTAAGATATCGGGATGAAATTCTTTAAAGCCTATAGTGGTACCCCTTGCTGGAGCAGTTGGGGCCAACTTTCCTTTTATGGATGATAATGCACGCCCCCACCGTGCGTATCTCGTCAACAACAAGCTGCAAGAGGCTGGAATCGATCGAATGGACTGGCCTTCACGTTCTCCAGACCTGAATCCCATCGAACGCGCTTGGGATGCACTAGGAAAACGTGTTGCCTGTCATCAATCACCTCCCATAACACTTCCTCAGCTGGAAGTTGCTTTGGTGCGCGAGTGGCCACGGATCCCACAGGAACTACTGGACAATTTGATCCCCTCCATCGCTGTCATAGCTGTCAGTGTGTTGTAGCAATCTCAAGTGATCGTACACCCTACTGAACAGTCAATGTGCAACACATTTTTCACGTTTGACATACGAATGTTAACCCTTGTCCACATGTCACATCCTGCTCAATCCCAATAAATTGATTCTGCACCTCATCTGCATATTCAAACAATTTCAATTTTGGTGTCATTTGCTTCTATGATGATGTTCTTTAATAAATAAACTCAAATGCCTCTGTTTTTTGGATGTATTATATTCATTTCGCAATAGCCACTACATTTTGTGAGCAGTATATTATTACTTCACTGTTTTTAAACTATTATTTGGCTTCAGAATTTTAAAGAAAGAGAAGCAAGTTTTGATAATAATAATAATAATAATAATAATAATAATAATAGATCCTTTATTCAATGAAGCATTCGTTATTTTTTTTGCGAAGTGAAATCCAAATTTGCCGGTATTCTCAGAAATCAAGGTTCTACAATATTTTTTTTTTCCAATTGTATAGTTTACCAAATTGGATTATTCTACAGCCACAATGATCAAATATACAAAGAAATCTTTTTGACATCCAGATCCAGTGTTATTTATGATAATGGATTAAATCACAGAAAGATATTTACTTACGTTAGAAGAATTTTTTTTTACCTTAGGTTTCTTATTATGATGTCAATTTATATCTGAATTCTTAAAAATTCCATTCTACTAGGATTAATTCGATTGTAAAGAAGAACAGTTGTATGGACGTGCTTCCAACTTTAAAATAAAGGGGGAGATCATTTTCGTTCAAAGACATCTCGTAATGGTTTGTAAATTTAGAACTTAAAGGTAAAAGAGCTTTACTAAATACCTTCGAAGAACGAAGAAGAAATTTCATTTTGAATTCTTACATTTCGGTTAGTTTTGCGTATCTTCGTCTTCCACTGTTGAGATCCCAATGGATGCTGCAGTGAATTTGGTGGCTGCATTTGCCTTAAGTTATCTTCTGCACTGAATCAGCTAAATCACACTGGAGTACATCATCGATACTAATCCTAACCTAGTTACTCTGATGGAATAAGATATCCTACGTAAGTTTATAAAGTTCTGAAAGTGTATATTCAAAAATTAATGTTTTTGTTGTATTTAACTGAACTCTGGATGTAATTGAAAAAGAAAACCTATTATATTTTCGCTTATATTAGCAACATGGCTCGCATTGAATTCAATATAAGGGCCACTGGAGTTGATCTTTTTAAGAGAGAAATGGTAACGTTCACTTGAAAGAAAGTTTTCCTCTTCCGTTGCTGTAACAGTAACGAGCACTAAGACACGCATCTTTGGCCAGATTCCAAGTGCGAAACTTTGGCATTCCATAGATAGCGTCGTGGCTACTTGGCATTCGCAAGAAACAGGTAAACAACCATTAGACTTTTCTTCTGAGAAGAGTCTTTGGTTCTTCTTTAATTTCAGTATCAGATAAATAGCAGTGATTATAAGACTTACTTAGTTTCAAGCAAGTTATAGTTATTCTGCCACAAATAAAGATTATTTGGCTTCTAAATAAAGTAAGATTAAAGTATATACATCTAATCATCTCTGAAGTATGAAAACGCCCAAAAGTACATTTCTAATATAGTTACTCAGAAAGAAAAGAAAGAACTAAAATAAAACACAGTTTTGGACCCTTATGTAAAATGGCCCTTAAAATAGGTTATGTGTAAAAGCAAAAAAATCTAATCGACTATAAACATTCCGACTGAAATAGTAAGATTGATATTATTGATCAGGAAACTTATGCTTTGTTATTGAAACTACAGTAGAGCCCCGATTATCTGCGGGATTGGGTGGCAAGGGCTTCGCGGATAACGAAAATCGCGGATAACCCGAAAAAAGACTAAAAATGAGGTGTAAACACGAACAAAAATATTTCACCATTAAAAATTACGTTTTATTGTACAGAAAACATAATATGTAAAACTTTTAAAATATGTACAGTAAAGCAGAAACCTTTGCTCTACGTTTGCATCCACAAATTCCGAGAAGGCCTGTAGGATCACGATGCAAAACCTGTCAGTAATTTTCGACCTTCGCACTGTAGGGTCTATTGTATTTTCCCTGTTGTTGGCTTGGATTAAAATTGGTTTTTTTTTTGAGGTTAGTAATTAAAAAAAATTTTCGCGGCACTCGCGGATAATCGGGTCTTTACTGTACTTACAGAGGAAATGTTTTGGTCCATTCTGTAAAATAGCGTAAGAATACCACAATCTAATTAACTTTAGACAATGATATTAGATTTTAAATATGTAAATCAGTTGATGATTCATTGAGATATTTCGGAGCTCAGTAGTTTGGCCTACTGTTCGGTTTTGTTTACAAGAGTCTTCAACGCTTTTGCGCATGCGTCAGGTCTCTCTCGATTTGTTCAAAATAGGGGCGAAGAGAAATAAAGAGTGGATGTTTACTTTTTATCAGTGTTAGTTTACTAGTAGTTCAGTTCTATTTGTGCTTTTCGTGAAAGAATTATGGAAAGAATAAATACTATTGCAAAAATGCTCCTTCGTTATTTTTTTCTTAAAAGCGAAAATGTCCAAAAGAATTTCTTAGGAAAGTACCCATCTCAGCGTATCACCCCTCTGCGGAGTAGAATCGTCTACCAGTGGTAGGTCTGCCTTTTCAAAACGAACAGTACATTTGAAGTAATGCATCAGATGGATTTTTTTAACGTCAAACCTATTCTCCAACGCAAAATCTATTCGACTTCTTTAGTGTGAATTCGATGTAATTTAATTTATGATTCTTTTAATTATTTCGACTCATAAAAGGGAACTAAAATACCAAAATCGATAATAAAACTCTTAAATATGATGTTTGATTAGGTCAGTGTATTTTTTTTTATTTCAAATTTATATTTAAAAACTGGTTAGTAAGATGAATTTAGAAACATTTAAATCTAATCAGTTTTATTTTTTTATGTAAATTAATGTATTTTCCATATTTTAAGGGAATATTTTAATGTTTATTGCAAAGCTCTCACACAATGGGTCTGCAATTTCGAATATTAAACTCTAATCAGACTTTTATAAAATGACTAAACTCTTTACTAGATAGTTTGATGCAAATGAGTGAATTATTATTTGAGTGATCGAGCCACAAAATTATAGATAACAAACACACACAAAAGTATCAGAAGCAATAAAAAAAAAAAACCACTTACAGCGCCCTCAAGCTCATTTGGGTGGCGTTTGCGGACATACCTTCCACTATGAATACAGTTTGTTTTGGTTTTCCTGTCCTACCTTTAAAGTTTGTACAGGGAATTTTAAATCATCCTGTATATATTTTTTAGAAATTCGTTGTTGTACAATGATTATGCAAAACCCAATTTTTAACAGAAATAATCTATAATACAAAGAATGAACGAAAGAGATGTAATAGTTTATTTAAAAAAAAAATCCGGATTCCATCTGTCTATCCTTAGTGTTAATCGTCGATTAACGCAAATCACAGTCTTTCAGAACAGTGATCAGTTGAGCTGTGGAAGTGGAACATCGGTTGTCATCACTAACAATTCAATTTCAGAATGTGTAACTGTGCGCATTGCATAGCAATTTGAAGTGTCAGCAGCAATTCGCCGAAAATGATATCCTACTATACATCAGTCGTCTCTAGCCAAGAGAAGAACCACTTAATTGTGTAAAATAAATATATCTATCGATTAAAGACGATTGTCGTCATAGGTAGTAGCAACAACTGCATTTAGGCGAATATCAATTGTCCACACAAATATCAATTGCACAGTATGGAGTCTTTTGTTATTCCTCAATTGGGGCATTATATATGCAAAGACATTATATATTGTCTGCAAGAATTGGCGGTATGTTCAAGTTACTTAATTTTTAGCGACCCATTTAAGAGCTATTGTGATAGTGAACACAATCGGTAGCTATTGCGTTTGTCCTGTCCGTCTGTTCGTCTGGCTACCTCTCACAACTTCCGAACGGAAGGTCGTATCGGCAAACGGACTTCACCATCGTGTTCAGAGGCCCAAACACCGAAGGAAAAGGGTATTCTCAGGAACCAAAATCCTCTCATGTTCGAGTTATTTGGCATTGTTTTCATTGGATTTCCGCTATTAGCTTAAATGTTAGAAATGCAACCATCTCATTTCAGTTGTCAGCTGTAGTTTGATGGGTAAGCTACTAATATGTTGAAAGTTGTCGGTTCGACTCCTAGTTGTTTTTTTTTCCTCTTATTCTTTTTTTTTTTTCCTCAATGTCCGCATGGATTTGTTTGTTTGTTTTTTTCTTTCTTATCTTCCTAACTTTTTTTTTGATTTTTCCTTACGTTAAAGTACTTCTTTTTTATTATTATTATTTTTACATTTTTTTATTATGAAGGGTCGTCCTTAAATTTATTCTTTAGCACAAAATTCTATTCACTTGTTTTATGTTGTCATAATCTTATTTAGGACTGCGAGTTTATGGAGGAAGGGATTCGCGATAAAAATTTAATGTTGAAATAATTCCTAAGAGCAACCAATGTGGAAATCGCTGGTGTAAGGCATTACATTTATCTGTAATAATGATGAAGGACGGATAGTTTCTCTGATGTAATATTCGCAATATAATTGTGGCTTTGAACAATATGACTATTCGAAAGTCTTCTTAAAATGAAAATGCCTGTTAGACTTGAACTTCAGGAACTGCTTGATTTGAATGTTGTCAGTTATACAACGTTAAAGGAATTGTTAAAATGACCAATGGCATTTCTCGTGTTAAAAATGTTCGATTATACTAATAATTAGGGGTGGGTTTTTTTTTCTGTATTCTATTTGTTTCTATCATTTAAATCATAAAGCACTCAACATGAACCAACAAATAAATTGATAGAAGCATTTGATCTATCTATCATCTGACTTACGCAGTAAAACCATCAAGTATTTTTTCTCAACTGGACTTAGAAGATCTTTCCTATTGATTTTCTGAGTGATTTGTTTCTTCCATCATATATCATCTAGGGATTCTCTCCAATAGAAATGTAAGTGTAACAAAGCTGCAGATTCATTTATTTGAGGCGACCATGACTATCAGCGCCATCTATTGAGTATTTAGATAAACTTCAACCTTCTTTGATTTCTTAGTAATAAGGGTCATATGTGCTTTACCTTCCTTACTAATTATTACAGTTACAGTTATTATTTTCTCAAAAATTCTATCATTTTTTTCAATCTCTTTCGTGATTTTTAGATAGTTCCTCTATATTCAAATTCAATGCTCATAATATCTTCAGTAGAAATAATATATCTTGTCCAGAAGAAGCTTTGGAATGTTTCTGGCGTAATCGTTTTTATTTTTATATTTTTTTTAAATATTTTTAAAGTTTTTGTCTTTTTCAAGATCTGTGTATTGGCAGAAGTGACTTAACTCAACAATTATCGACACACGTAAAATATTTAATCTACAGAGACATTAGAATCTAGATTTGCTTAGGAAATGGACAAATTAACAATTAATTTTATTTTAAAAAGTTGTTTATTTATGAATGTTCTTTTTCTTTCTTTTTACACGCGAGGTAAGTATGGCTTTCATGGGATATAACAAATGTCTTTGAATCAGACACAAAGAGGATTGGAACAAAAAAAAACAAGTTTTAGAATAAATCCAAATCTGTTTTTACACATTCTTTTTTAACATGATTTTGATATAACACAGCATAGAAAAATAAATGAATTCTTTTTTTACTTGAATTTTTTTTGCTTTAACACGGTTTAAAAAAGGGAAATTTTCTATAAATGTAACAAAACAAAAAAAAAATCCCTGAAAATGTAAATCTCCTCACCGTTGCCAACACAAAATACTTGAAGCAATGAAAGCCCTACACAAATGAATGCGTTTACACTGTTACATCAAATAAGTTACTAATTTTTTAACCAATATTTTAGTTCCTTAATTTTGTGATTAAGCCTGAATTAGTTTATTATTTTTATGGCTTTATTTACATTTATATGTTTATAAAATAAAACATAATATACATGCATATAAAAAAACTAAAATGAGTTTAATCTTCAGAATTTTTTTTTTCGTTTTGAAGTAACGAAACCCATCCCAGAGGCACTTTTTACGCGAATTTTTTTATTCACTATATTCTCCAGAAAATATCCTCCGTGTAGCATTGGGTGAACAATTTAGCCTAAACTTTGACAATAGAAACAAACATGTCCGTCCTTCCTTCTCTTTACGATCACGACTCTAATCATTGTGATAGCTTTAAATTTTAAAAAGGAAGATTTTATTGATTTTGGTTCTAAATTTAAGAATCAAATACCACCTTCATGAAAAACATTAACTCAAATTACTTATCTTTGAAAACTGAAGCTGTTTTGAGATTGATGGGAATTAAAAGTGAGTTCCTGATTAAGGGATCAATTGGACCAAATTAATGAGAGCTTGTTGCCCAAAACCTACTTCCGTTATAATTCTGTTAATACGATAAATAAACAAATAATAACTAAAAAAAAGCCATTGCATTTTCATGTCACGTGAACGGCATTTAAATAGGTTACATTGGTTTCCGATTACATTTTTTGAAAAAAGAAAGAACTTTCATAAGATGGGTTCCTGTAGAGATCATAGTTTTGAATTTCCTCATAATAATTATTGGCGCCAAATTGAAACGATATTTATCCTCTGTTATAATGAAGTGTCATCAACCGGTAGTTATCTACATTAAGATTTAACCAAATCACTAACAATCGCCAACAACAGTCTCGAGTCCTACTAGTCAATGAGTGTCGTCAATAAAGTCCTAATAACACAAGAAGCCATTTTGAAATTCTGCTATTTTTTGGTTAATGATTTATGTGGATGTTTCCCCCATCTCTAAAGGAAAAGAGTCATTTGGTGGCTTTCTCCTGCAAACAATGAATTCTTCGAAACCAAGTCATCAGTCCAACGACAAAAAGGTAAACAAATTTATCGACTCAAGCAAATAGTAGGATTTCAAATAGGGTGAAGTTTCAAGTTAACTATTACTATATTAAAGGCATATCTTTTAATCTGATAACGAAATTTTCGAATCCTAAAATATAAAAATCTTGTTTATAATCTATTAAGATGCTTTCGATCAATTTTTTTCTCATTTATTTCAAGAAATTGGTAAAGTACTGAATATATTTTGATTCAATCTTGTTTTAATGCCAGTATAAAAGTGAAATTTATTTCTGAGGTTAAAATCATATTCTTTTTTTTGTTACGTAACGTGATCTCAAATTTGAAAGAAGACTTTTATAAAATTAATGAGATATCTTCCTACCGAATCTGTCAGAATTGTCTATAAAAGGAGTTCCCAAATTATGTATTTAACAATACTGATGTACAGGAAAGTTAAAAAAAAAATAATTATAAAGTTTTGAAAATCATTTAAATTTTTGTTAAGAACGTCTCTTGAGAAAAGTGTAGGTGGAAAGAGTAACTTAAATATACGAGATGTAGTGACTATTAGAATACGGGTATATTCTTGAATATCATGTATACATTGAATCCAACCACAGGGTGGGGAATTACAAAGGGTTGATCGAAAAAAATATAAACCTTATCATTGCAGAATAGAAATGTTCAGAATTTAAACATAAAATATAGACGAAATTACTAAAGTTAAAATTTAAAACATTAAAATGTTACTTCCACGTATCCAGGTCCGATGATGGGTGGTGGAAGTATTGCTCGAAAAATGTGACCTTTTAATATTTCAAATTTTAACTTAAGTAATTACGAAAAAGAGTGTTGTCATCTATGTTCAACATTTCCACACACGTAAGCGAGGAAAATAAATACCAAAGAATAACATCGCCTCAAAATATCTGAGCATTGTAGTTAAGCATTGGAAAGGACACAAAAACTAGAAACAGGAGAAGGTGGGATTCAGGAAAGATACGAGCTTAGGCTTACGTGGAAAATTACTGCAAATGATAAAAAAAAAAACATGACATAGAACGACGGTCAAACAACTTTTGAATGCGATCGTCTTCAACATTTTCAAGAAAATTTCAAGATTTGGAAGTCCTTCCATTCTTTCTTAATTTTTTATTAATAGTGGGAAAAAAAAAAAAAACCAGCCTAAAGTCAATGAGATATTTTTTCCATTGCTCGGTTGCAGAAAACTGATTTAGTCAGGGGTTTCATCTCAGAAATAAAAAGAAGTTGGATAAACAAAATGTTGATCTGGAGTTGGAATTTAAAGTCGAACTAAATCTGAAAAAACTTCAACCCCATCTGATGAACATCTTGTGATTCTATTTTCTGAAATTCTATGCACTCATAGATTCTGTTATGTTCCTGTTACAGAAAGTCATCTGATTTGATCACGTGACTCTCGTTTCATTTGTTTCTCTGATCTCTTTTATTTTAGGGCGAAGCTGATGGTAAAGAAATCTACGATTTTGAAGCCAGTGTTGAATACGAAACACAAGATAACTATTATATAAGAACCCCAGAAGAACGGAAATGTCCTCATCATCCGGACTTCTATTGTAGAACGACTACGATTCACAGAACGCACCAAAAGTTCCCTTCGGATAAGGTGGGAGTGCGTTCGAGTAAAAAGCAGGACGCTGAGCCGCCATCAGGATTAAGTGAACTACCGACCTATGAGCCAGAAACGAGAGATTTCCACGGTCGAACGCTGATCGTGATCGAATTGCAACGCGGAATCCCAGAAGAAACCGTGCAATGGTTGATCAAAGTCATAGCCTCGCCCCATACTGAAGGTGGAGCACAACTTCGAGTGATGGTGTCACCTGCGGCAGAGAATACGGTAAGAAACATTAGCGTGGAAGAACTACAGTAATCTTTATTCTGGAAAATACATTATTGTTCATATTCTTATTTAATTCTTGTAAGTATTTCTTCCGTAAAATATACTTCCCACCTTTAACAATCTTTCTCTGTAATATCTTTAAAAAAAAAGCATTAACTTTTATATTGCTGTAGTTAGTTTTCATGCATTAGTATGATTTATTAGTTATTAACAGTATTTGTGACCTATATGCATAATATTGTTTTAAATTGTCATACCATTCGGAGAACATCTTATTTATACATATTATTGCAACCATCTTATTTATAAATTATCTAGCTTCTAACTTTACTTCACATTGCTTCAACAATTCCTCCATCAAAGGTAAAAGCAGAGGACTATTTGTCGTTTTATACATCCATCTCATTCGCTAACAAATGCCCTTTGTAGAGATTAAGCAAATAAACTACTCTAAACACTGCCCTAACACGAGACAGCAGAGCTATAATCATTTCTAATCTATGCCAGTGAACAAATTCATTCAGGACAACATTAGACATGCTTTGCTGAGATAATCAACAACGTATTCATTATAAAATATTTCTTTATATTGTATTTTTATAAAATTAATATAAATAGGATATGCAAAATAGATGCTAAATGCATTAATCCACCAAAACGTAAACTGAATATTATGTATTTTGCATTATTGACACTATCCGATAAAGAAATTCAATTGATACATCGATGTGCACTATCAATAAAAATATACATCTGCACAAATTTCCTTTCAATCTGATTATCAGATATTAATTATCTGAAAAAAAGAAAATTATTTAAATTCGTCTGTTTCCGAAGAAATATTTACAATTTCTGATTTGCTGTTTGCTAAAAAACAAATTAAATTCTTTACGTCACTTTTTTAGTTATTATTTTATTTAGCTTTATTTTATTTGTGAAAATGAGTTCCGCTGATTATTGTAAGCAAAATTGATTCCTTCGGTTATTTTAAGACGTATCTTTTCCTTACAGGGTCCTTGCTTGCATATCAGCGCCTCACCATGGCGACTGATGGCAACAGCCGAAGAAATGGAAATCCACAAATGGAATAAACATGACGAACTGGTTCCTTTTGCGATGAGTAACTATAAAGAATTCCTTACAGAAGGTAACGTTATTCACTAGTTTTGCTTCGATTTTTAGTCATTCGTATGTAAAGATGAAAGAGTTACACCCTGAGCCATCACCGACGGAAATCAGGGACGGCAGCTTCTACCTTTTTAGGCTTCGCTGATAAGCTCAAGAGTGCGTGCAAAGGTTAAGTATCCACCGGGCTACCAAAAATGGTTCCCAACTACAAAACACAACAATAAAAACTAAAGCTATTTATTTGATAGTTTATTTTTATCGTTGCGTTTTGTGCTTGGGGAACCAGCGGGAGGTGGATCCTTTGCACGCATTCTGAGCTTATCACCGAGGGTAAATCTGGCTGAGGATGGATAATAAGGTAGAAATGGCCTCCCGTCGGTGATCAATCACGGTGCAATTCCTTTATTATAATTTTTAATTTAACACATGCATGTTAAACTTTATTTTAAAGAACAATTATAGTAGTATTTTCTGTTAATGAAAGAAAAAATAAAATTGTGGAACAAAAAAGAGGTTAAACGTGATGTAGAATTCTGTAAGCGTATAGGGAACTGGACACTTACAATAAAAAATATTAAAATTGTTTAAAATTTAGTTTGTTTTTTTGTTTTTTATCGAGTGACCGTTGAAAAGCATATAAATGTCATAATGTGATTTATTAATTTTTAATGATTTAGGCCTTCCTAAATAAATTTAAAAATGACTAAATGAATAAATAAGTATTTTTAAATTAAAAAATTTCGACCAATATTAGATGACTGTTAGAACTAGGTTCAGTTTTCTCTTATCAGTTATTTGATAAAATTTAATAAAAAACAGAGATATATTAATCTCATTAAAAACAAAACAAAAAACAAACAAACATTTTTTAATGCAACGGTAAAACAGTAAAATAAAGAAAAACGTTGCGGTTGTTAGCCTTCCTCAGTTCTGAATTTTCGAACTGCATCGGTTCCTCTGATAAGGAATTTAATAAGTTATCTGATATGTAATTTGAGAATTTTAAATATATACATAAAGCATGTACACATATATACTGTATATACACAAAGCTTTTACTTCACTTTCTGTAATCTAACTCGCTCTTTAGATGTGCCTGATGAAGACTCCATTTTGACAACAGCTGAGAAGCATCGCATGGTGATTCAAGATCTACATTTGACGGACAATTTAACAGAAGATTTTATACCAGGATTTCCACAATATCACCTTCAGAAAGGAGAAAGAATCAGTTAGGTTTTAATTACTAAACATTTCTTGATTTAAATTGAAATCGGAAGGAAAGCGGATTAGTTTATTTTCTGGTTTTCTACATTTTTTTCCAGTTTTATTCTGTGAAAAGAAGAAAATAATTGTGAAACTTTTCCCCCTGCACTGTCAGAGTTATCTGAGCCATTTGCAGCAGACGTGGGTGTGGAATTTTAAAGATGAACATCCGGTCGGTGAGTTATAGTTAACACTATTTTTAATAGATACTGTTTTATTAAAAAAGATTTTTCAGTAATTGAAAATGCTTTCAATACCTATTAAGAATTCTTATTAAGGAGATAGATGTATCATTTAATAAGGCTTTCTAATTAAATATCTTAACGACATCTACCCCTTTCTCAATTGTTTTTCCTTGGTTTCTAGCTCAGCCTTTTTCTTACGTAAATCTAATGTAAATAGTTAAGCTAACATATGGAAACGTTTTTCTTTTCATGAAAAATATGGTAAGCTAGATTGGAGATATTATAAGAATGCTTTATTCCGAGATGATTATATTAAGGTGAAAGTTCCATTAGAAACATTTTACTAAATCGATTTCATATTAAATAATAATTAAAATAGTATATAAAATTTATGTTTAAATATCTAAAACTGCAAATGCAATAATTTTAATTTCTGTGTAAAATTAATTGTGTGTGGATATCATGAAATACCTAAATGATTATTTATAATTGATTATTTTGTTTTCTTCTAAATATTTGTTAAACCACATATTTGTTAAACTCCACATACCGTAAAATGAATATACTTTGATCGAAAACTCGGTAAAGTATAAAGCTCCATCTGCAGCACAACCCATGCAATTTTTCCACGAACAGCATATATAGTTTTAGTTCAAAATTGCCTCATTAAATGTCAGTTGCACTAACAATTTTATTCCGATCCGCCATTTCGACATATTGTCAAAACATCTGTGACGTCTTTAGAAGAATGTGCAAAAAAATCTTGTTGAATCTTTAATTTGGAATGGTAAATCAGCACAGCCATACAATGGGAATTTGATGCATTCACAAATAAACTGGTAATTCTTTTTTGTAATTATCTTACATTGAAAAAGGTTTTACGAAACTAAAAAAACTAATTAAAACTAGAATGATAGAATTGACGATAATGTGTTGAGGTTCGTTTAGAAAAGAAAACAACCAAATGAATCAATGGCAAGAATAAGTCAGAGGAAAGTCATAAAAGTATCACTGAAGACAGTTTTTTAACAACACTTGTTATAGCATCTGTCTATCCCGAGCGAATAAAGGAATCTCCCATCGTGTTGTTTACAGTTTGGATGACATTTCACTTCTCATGATAGTTGAAACAATGTGCTCATTTGTGTTGCTTTAATCACCATGGTGAGGTCAACTCCGGATTTTAGGTTGAAACAAATTTTCAATCGAAATTTGGCGCTAATTCTAGGTTTGCTCTGCCACATAACTACGTTTGCTTCAGTTCAAATCACACCTAAGGAACTGAATTACTTTTATAGTTTCTGTTAGATAGCTATCAACATTACAAAGGTACATTCTTGTAACGTGTGACTTATTTGTATCTTAGTTTCTGCAGTGGATTCCAAAAGTGAAACTGGAAAAAGGAATCTTCTAATCCGTGCATAAATTCAGTAACAGTCCCGTATTGGACAACAACCACTTGCATTTGGTGGAGTGGTAACAGCAAAGAACAAACTGACATTAAAGCAGCAAACACCTAAGTGTATTTTTAAAAGGAATATTTCAATGTTAGTCTCGAATAAGACACAAGGTTAGCAAAGGATTGTGGGTTATTGGTAGCTATTAGTTGGTATCTTGCTTTTGCATCTACTATAAAATGAGAAGCAAACCTAGAAACTAAAGTTACTCCAGTTTTCTTTAATATTTAGTAAATATACAAAAGCATATGTAGTAAAAAGTCATGAGAAGTCAAGTCTTGCCTCATGCATGAGAACTCAGGCAAAGAATTAATTTACCTTTGCTTTCATTTACAGTGAAATGAAATTAATTGCAATGGAATGCCTAAAGAATAGACATCTGCTTAGCAATGATTACACCTTATTTTTTTAAACCAAACAAACATAGCATTGTTACTAAATTTAAAAAAATGTGAAAATCAAGAAGAAAAATAATGAGAAAGAAAAAAAAATCCATTTTAAATATTATTTGTTTGGGATATTATCTACAGTAGAAGTCATCATCGTCATAAACATTATTGACATTTCATCAGACCAAACATGAGAAAAAATTAACATTTTTGTCATTCTGTAGCTTCTGGCCAATGAATACTTGAAGAAAAAGTATTCGCTTTGGATATTTTCTAATCTCAGTCTACAAACAGCAGCTTTGAGATGATCTTAGAAGGCATGTTATCGAATTCTTTCCGTTGAATTATCAGAAACTGAAGATGGTTTTATAAGTAAATGATGTCTGATACAACTGCATTTTTAGATCATCTTATTCCCAATAACAGACAAAATTCTACGGCTTCTATTTTTGTGAACATTAGTATATTATATATGCCGTGCTGGCGTGGTCGTGCGGTCTCGGCGGCGGCCAGCCGTGGCGACCAGTGCGCCAGTACCTGGGTTCGAATCCCGGCAGTGGCATGGCTGTTTCTTTCTTCTTCTGTGTTTCGTCCAACGCTGTTCAAGGGGTCACAATGGTGACCTATGTCAGCGGATTCTTCTCCCAAATATAATAGTATATTATGATTTACCTTCCAATTGGTTGCAACGTTTAACCTTTTTACGCCAGCTTAACACTTCAAGAGTTTAAAGAATTTTTTTTAGACCATCCATTAAGCTTCGGGGCACTATTCAATTTCCTGTCAAAACTGAAAAATATTAAGTCGTATTGCTATAGTGGTACAACTACTATTTTTTCACAAATTCACTTAAATTTTCTAGACTGATTTACCTAATGAAGATAAATTTGTTTTTCAGGTAATATACGGTCATACTTTGGAGAAAATACGGCTTTTTATTTTCTCTATTTTGATTTTTATAACAGAAGCCTCAAATACCCAGCCCTACTGGCTCTTATGGAAGAGATTCTTCTCTTTATTGTCAAGGTAAACAAAATGTACAACGAAACATATTTTAAGATACAAATACAAAAGAAATTCAGTAAAATAAACGTTCAGGATAAATATAAGCTCAGCTGAAATATAAAATACTGTAAGGGAAAATTATTATCAGGGAAAATTATTATAAGGGAAAATTATATCTCAATCCTGAGTTTAGGTTTGAGTTAAGATGTGATTATCTTTGAAAGAAGTGAAATTGATGAGATATTACTCTATTTCCCTTCACGACAGAACTGAAATCAACGTGAATAAACAAAACAAATTTGAGATTAAACAAATTATGAAACATTTATTGATAATTTAATTTTTCTTCTAAGCCACTTCGGGTTAATTGCAACTTTCAAAATATTGAAAAGCGGACAATTCAGTGCGTTCATTATTTTTGGATTAGTATTATAATAATTTACTGTAATTAAAATAAGTAACCTCTAAAATAAAAGCGTGCCTCTTCCAATTCATGGCCTTGTATTTCTTTTTTCTCTTTTGTTTAGGGAAAGGAGAGAAAGGAGATGAGTTACATCCTATTTGCCACCGCCAATCTTTTCTGGGTGACATTGTTCCTAGAGTTTTGGAAACGCAAGTGTAACCTCCAGGCCTACGAATGGGGACGAATGTGCATAGGGGACGTAGAAGAGGCACTGCCACAGTTCCGCGGGGAGTTGAAAAGAAATCCCATCACTGGTCACTATGAACGATTCTATTCTCCAATAAAAACCGCCTTAAAAGTAAGCACAGACCAAAAGTTCTTTTCGCAAAAAGAATCAAAGAGAATAAGAATGCTATACTTTGTACAACTGATCGAGCAGGCGAAGAAAAGATCACAATTCAAGCCAAACCTCTTCAAATTGACAACCTTTTGTGGTAAAACCGTCTTAAATGTTTACGAAGCTGTGAAAATTCAAAAAGTAAACAAATATGTCAAAAAAAAAATCTCCTAAGTTATACCATGTAGCAACGTCTTACAGACCATTCCGGGGATAAATATCTTTGGTATCTTCGCAAAAAAAAAAAGAGTTGTCCTGATGTTCCCCAGTTGGTACAAAATCATGTGGTACAAAATCCCGTTTATACCCCTTAGGATGCGATTATCGAAAATTCGTCGAATTAGTTAGTTTTAAATTTTGACAAAAAAACACTCATGCGAAATTTCGTGTTTCCCATTCAAGCGGTTTCGAAGATACGCATACTCTACAGGAAAGCCCTCTCCCTCACGTTTACACCCTTTAGGATCCGAATATCGAAAATTCGTCAAATACGTATATTTTAGATTATGACAAAGAACACTCATATCACAGTTCGTGTTTCCAACTGTAGCGCTTTCGGAGATATGCCTACCCTTCAAGAATGTTTCCCCCCCCCACCCAACCGTTTACACCCTTTAGTTGGGATCCGGGTATTGGTTGTTCATGCATTGGGATGCATGTAACCTCCGTGCCAAATATGGTAAAGATCCGTTGAGGAATGGCGACGTTTTTTCAAGACAAACAGACACTGGCACTTATTATAAAGATCACAAGCCGACATTTTATTACAGTACCACAAACACAATTCCCTTTAAGAAGGATTACTTTAGGTTAGGATCTGTGTAGTCCTGAGGAAAATAAAATAACTTGAAGTAAATAAATTACTGAATTGTCAGGAAAGTTAATTACAGAATAAAACATGAAAACCGTGATACTGTAATAGTAAATTTTTAATTTTTACTTAATTGTTAATGAGCCATATTGTTTTAATCCATTAAGATCTTTCTCTGGATTTTTATGAGTTGATTCTATTTGTTTTTTATTTGCAGATGTATTCTGTATCTCTTCCAATCGTCGTGTTTTTGTCGATTATTTGGATCTATTTCTCTGTTCAAGTGGTGAAGGCGAGATTAGATCTATTGAGAGAAGGTGTGGATTATTGGACTCCCAATTGGTATTGGTACCAGTGTTACGGTTCTGTTTATTCATGTGTTTTAACAATCTACAGAAAATTCTATATTGAGCTCAGTATTTGGTTATCCAAATGGGGTAAGTCAGAATATGTAAAATTTACCAACATCGGTATATATTTTTCCAAATTTCCCAATATTAATAAAATTCACTAAACTGATTCTTTGAAACGGAACGATTTAGAAAATGAAATTTTATTCATAAATTTTTAAACCATAACATAATAGAAATAACTTTTCATTAAACTATTTGCTTAAATACTAATATATTTTTTTATTATTATTTATACGTTAGAAAATCACAGAATGAGACGAAGCTATGAGAACAGTAAAATAGCCAAAACTTCTTTGGTGAGTCTGGAAAGCTTTGATTTGATCTTGGTTAGAAATTTATGAGAACAACAATATCCTAAAAATAGTTTCCTAAATAATTCTGTTGGCAAAATACTTGGCAGGAAGATCAATCTTTGAATATCCAGTGCATTCACTTGGGAGAAAGTAGAATTTGCAAAATTTACCAATACTTCCCAGATATGATATTTCCTTCTTTTTACTTGAAGATATTAAGTTATCTAGATATTAAGTTATCTAGATATTAAGCTCATCTATTTTTGAGATTAAAATTTATTTTCTTTTTGATTCCAGTTAACGTTCACTATTACCTTCTGTACACTGTTCTATATTGCCTTTGTAGTGCAGGATTTCAATGTATTGGAAAATGTAAGTCCTTTAAGATAACTTCTAATTTATCTAATAATTATCAAAAGAAAAAGAATAGCTAAAATCTAATTCTAAAATTAAAGAAATTTCTTTTAAATTTAACATTCAAAATACTGGTGTCACTTCCTTAAGAGATGTTGGTGAAGATTCATTTATTTTTCTACAACTAAAATAAGGACTTAAAGTATCAGTTCATCAAAGATAAATAAATTCCAATGTATTGTTAAAAATTCGAATCCCTCGTGGACACATCAGGACTACTATAATAAGATAATGATTTTGAAAAAAAAAATTATATATTACAATGAAGAGGCTAAATTCAGTGTTAAATAGTAACGGCAAGGAAAAAGTAAACCAGAAAAACTGTAGAACTTATTCCAATCCAGGTTTAAACAACTTAGGGGCTTATGACCGTTTGGACAACCGCAGATTTAGAAAACAAAAAATGAGAAAGATATGGAACTTTTCTCAGTATCCGTTTCGAATTTTGATTGAACCATCTACTAACAAAGGATTAAATGAAAGATGTCTAATAGCGCTACTAAAACAGATCATTAAATTAATATTTTAGATAATACAATGCCTAGACAACCGTCAACAATGCGAGTTTAGTCAATATAAACATCTCTCCTCCCTTCCAAAAGAAATAAGTTTTATCTTTTTCATATCGTGGATTTTCTCATAGTATTTCGGATATTTGGTTATATATATATATCTATAATATAAAAGGGAAATTTGTGGATATGTGTGTGTGTCTGTTCGAAATGTTTAGTATACTTCCCAACATGCTACAAACTTAAAATTTGTAGGTTCCAATTGTAGACAATGTAAAAAGTATAAAAATAAACTCCTTTTTTTTGGGGGGGTGGAGGGAGTATTACCATGAACTGTGTGTGGCGAAAACCAGGACACTACGGCGGAAACACGCAATGCATCTGAGTTAAGCGGGAAGGTTTCAAGTTATAGGGGTGTGGAGAAGGCCACAAAAGGCTGGGAAGTCGTTTCTCCGATCTCGACATTAATTTGCTAAATAAATAAAGCGCTTTTAACGTAACATACGCAAGGTTTTCCGGAGCGACGTGACGGCACCCGATTAATCATTAATAAATGCTTGCGTCGTAATTTCAACTGCGCTGAGCATCCCATTTATGAGAACTCGCGTATATTAGATTTATATATATTCACGTATATTTAGAGTTAGATCACGTATATACATCTTAAAGTATCAGATGTAAATGTAAATGCCATGAACATTTCAGACTTAATCCGTGGTGATCGTGACACGAACATTCTACATTTACTAAGTAACTGAATAAATTTTACTAATGGTTCAAATGAAATCGATTTTTTTTATTCTTTTTAGAAAAAGAGGGATTTATCTGTTGTTCAGAATGTCGGAAATTTGGTCTTGAATGATCATTCGCAGGTTAAGAGGATTTCTTTTTTTAGAACTTGACATTTCTTTCTAAGCATTTGATAGACATTTTCTCATGCCAATGTTTCGTTTTCCAACGAAGTTGATATTATTAATGCTAACTACTTTAGTGGCTGCAAAGCTGCTGAAATGTTCGAAATTGTTGACTGTTTGTATGCTATCATATCTGATTTTACCCGTACATGCTTTTCAATAAATCATTAGATTAGTTGAATTCACATTGTAATAGGATCCAGGTAATATTTTTGATAAGCTTAACAGAATCCCAATTTTTTATTTATACCTTCTAAAGTACTTAAGT
This sequence comes from Thereuonema tuberculata, assembly GCA_023159025.1. Lineage (NCBI taxonomy): Eukaryota > Metazoa > Arthropoda > Chilopoda > Scutigeromorpha > Scutigeridae > Thereuonema > Thereuonema tuberculata. Next base: position 30,874,719 of record JAFIDM010000007.1, on the reverse strand, counting down.
CAATCCTGCTCTAAACATCACAGATTCTTGATCATGTTGACATTGAAATATCATCTACCCTGAAATCCTATTTTTTTATTATCAATAATAATAATAATAATAATGATAATAATAATAACATACACCTCACACCCCTGGACCTCGCAAACCCTTCTCTAACATTCACCACCCCCAACATCCACACACAGCAGCTGCGTGAATCAGGGACTCGTAAGGAACTCCATGGCAGACATCGCCACGAACTCAGCCAGCCTCATGTCGACATGGAAGCGTCGAACAGATGGCTAACGAGTGGTGAGCTGTTTGGGGAGACCGAAGGGTTCATGATCGCGATACAGGACCAAGTCATCCCCACACGCAACTACAAGAAACACATTCTATACGACGCAAACACACATGATGACAGATGCAGGAAATGCCACACTACGCATGAGACGATCGATCACACAATATCAGGCTGTCCCCCTTCTCTCCCAAACAGACTACCTCCACCGACACAATCAGGTAGCGTCGATCGTCCATCAACAGTTAGCACACAAACACTCACTTATTCAAAACACGGTCACATACGACATGTGCACACCACAAAGCGTACTAGTCACCCTCACATAACTGTACTGGGACTGCCCATTCATACAGACAAAACTATACAACACAACAGACCTGACATCACACTTGTTGATAAGGTCAACGAACAGACCTATCTCATTGATATTGCAGTACCTATCAGCAAGAACATGCAGAAAACTCACGCAGACAAGATCAGTAAATACACCGATCTAGCACACGAGCTCCAGAAGCAGTGGAGGCAGGACCGAGTACGTGTTGTGTCTCACACATGCATCACAGCCTCAGCACACTAGGACTTCATAAAAACACTTATGCACAACTCCAGAAGGCTGTGGTACCCAACACAACACGCATAGTTAGAAAATTTATGGACACAACCACACATCCCTAACTATTCTTCCAAACTTTTTTTTTTTTTGCACTTGGCAATATGTACTTTGGTCCTTGACCCACCATATTGTCTTAGTTGGGGAAACCCATGGTCTGAAGCTTTTTCGATATAATAATAATAAACAAGTTCCAACTATTTCATACTTTTTTAAAGAAACTTCAATTAAATTCTGGAATGGACTTAAATGGGTATAGTCAAAATATCAAAATTTATGTTAATTTCTTTCTACTTTCTTTTGTTCTATTTTTGTTATAATTTTTTTTCCATTTCTAATTACAGCAACTGCTGTGGCTTCTTGTGTTCACTCAGTTTTACAGCCATATAGTGGATGCGTTTTACACTTATATTTACATTGATTTCGCCAAGAGATTCTTCGTTCTAAATTACAGAATAAGAAAGATCCCCACCGGGTCATTTCCAAATATCAGAGCAGACAAAAGAATGTTAGATGGGGATCATCCTTTGACGCACCAAGCAGCCAGTGAATGCTTCCTACAACCCACTTTCGTAAGAAATATTAATTCATTGAAATTTGCTTGAAATCAGTAAAAGAAATTCATTGAAGTCAGTTGGAAAAGAAAAATGAAATCTCTTAATTATAAAGAAAGTTAACATTTCAAAGCTAGAATTGATTCCAACAAATCATATGAAAATTGAGTCGCTATATTTTCACTCTAGATCGCCTCAATAAAATAATTAATAATTAAAGCAATAATTGAATTGTTAATATTCAATTCTAAATACGGGAGTCAGAAGTGCTTAAACTCAAACTTATAATATTAGAACGGGATCCTTTTTTAAGATTATGAATTAGTAGATTTCACAGCAAAACAATGTAAACTTATCTTTGTTAAATCAGGGACGGTGAATAGATATCTATAATATCATCACAACAATGAATAAGCTTACTTAAGTAATATAGGATTATATCTAAAGATTATTTAATAAATTATCTCAGAACTGGGCAAATTAAATAAGTTAACGAATTAATGTAAAAAGCACTTGAAATAAATGAAACATAATTTTGAAACAAATGTGGTCAAATTGCACGAAAACAAAAAATGTGTTTAGCATATTTCCAGGATTTAGTAAATTATTTTACCATTACAGCTATCAAATCTAAAACAATTCCTTAATTTTTAACAAGTTCTAAAGACTAGAAAATAATATTCCCAATACCTTTTCGTTCTACGGGACGAAAAGAAGATGTATTTCGTGACCAAAAAACGAAATACTAAGAATCCCTGGTATAAGTTTTCTTTTGGGCAATTTTGGAATGATAACTGATAAGCGGATTGATAAAAAAAATGTATGTTGTGGAAATCAGAACAAAATTGCTTTAAATTGTTAATTCTAGATAATGATTAAAGTTAACAATAAATTCAACATTTACAGTAATTCCTTTATTAATTTTCATCAATTCCAAGGCTAAGAAATTTTGAGCTGTAGATGTTAAGATACTCTTTCAAAAGCGTGAATCCACAAACGTTTTTAATAAAGACAACTTTAATCTTTACCATGTTTCAACTTTACCGATTCCATTCAAACTCCTTCCCTGATTGTGACCAATACAAAGTAGAGATTCACTGTCCGTCTCAATTATATTAGTAACCACACTTTCTGCAAGAAATTATGTCACAAAATGAAGCTCTATTGCTTCAACACCAAACACTTATATTCCCTTTTGTAAATACAAGAGGGCTTATTCACAGTTGCTTTTAATAATAATAATAATAATAATAATAATAATAATAATTACTCTCTTACAATTGCAGTATTTCCATGATTACTATGATCGACTATTTCAGCAGTTCGGGCTTGTATTTCTGTTCTCTCCCGTGTGTCCATTGGCTGCTTTCTGGTCGTATCTCAACAACCTCTTCGAGATCCGCTCAGTGGCTTTCAAACTGTGCAATGTTCATACAAAACCGACAGCTATACCCAGCAGAGGGATTGGAATGTGGCTGGTAAGGATATATTCAAATAAAATATCTTAACGAAATAAAACGCTCTGGATCTTGTTTATTTCATAATAATACTAATAAAAGTTAAGTATAATTCTAGTGTTCTTATTGTTCACTTTTCTCAATTTAATGTTCTTTAATGTTCTTCATTGTAGTAGAACTCGTTCAACCGATCTTTTTCCTTATGAAAGACGTTGCCCAAGTGAATCCATCCGCAATATCAATTTGGTTTTGAAGGGCAAAAATGATAGAACTGAATTAATGAGCTTCTCCTGAATAATAATAAATACATTTTTATCTTATTTCCATTTTCATGTATTTATCATTATTAGTTTCGTCCTCATGAAAGCAAATATTTTGAAATAAGCCATAATTGCTATTTTAATTTGTCTTTTCTTTTTTTTTTTTTTTTTTGACAGACGTCCTTTCAGTTTTTAGGAATCGTAGCTGCCAGCACCAACTGTGCTTTGTTGGCTATTCTTCCAGAATTGCGAGCTAGCTTTGGAAAAAATATGGACAACTTCAATTGGGCTATGATATTTGTTTCTTTGGAGGTATTTATCTACATATCTATTTTTGTATAGATTTTGGCTATAATATAATTCTAATGAGCGTTCTTATTTCAGATAAGTAAGTATAAATATAGATATATATATTGAATTAAACAATTACTGACTATTATATACAGTAAAACCCCGTTATTACGCTCCCGCTTATAGCACTATCCCGTTCTTTACGCTCCTTTCATACGGTCCCTGGAATTTTCTATGTAACTCTGTATACTTTTACCCTCTTATAACGCTTCGAATCCCGCTTGTAGCGCTTTTTTTATATCGGAAATTTTGCATCGAAAAGAAATGTAACACTGTAAAGATTCTTTTCTTTCCCTGGTAGGAGGGAATCTTTGAACTCTTTGAAGTGCGGGTCTGTGATACAGTAAGTTAGTGCAAAATTTCGAAGCGGAAATCCCTTTCTATAAGTGAAAAATTGGAAATTCTCCGTAAGTACGACGAGAATTCTAATTGCAAGTCAGAAGGAGAACAATAATAAAAAATTAGAATGGAATTACCAATGCAGCGAAGGGTGGTTGCAAACGTAAAAAAGTAAAAGTGTGGAAAATATTAAGATGCCGAGGAAATTCTAATTGAATGGATTCATCAGTCCCGTGATGCATCAGTGCCATTAAGTGGCCCAATCATTCAAGAAAAGGCGCATGAAATAGCGGGCAGTGCACTTAATCTGCTCCGAAAATATATTAGTGTTGCTCCTAGTGGTGTATCAATTGATGTTAATAGTTACTTGAACCGCATTGAAAATGTCATAATTCATAACAGTAGCACACACCCACGGCAAACCACAATCAAAGATTTTTTTAATAGGAAATAAGCTCACATTTGCACTATATCTATTGCAGAATCAAGTATCTTTCCTGTAAATGGTGTCTAAATGATTCCCCATCTCATAAATCATTTCCTGTCTATAGCGCTATCCCGCTTATTACGCTTGTAGTTCATGGTCCCTTGACGAGCGTAATAACGGGGTTTTCCTGTATTATACTGTTAATTGGAATTATCAATTTAATGTAGAATCATATTTTTTTTTCGTAAATGTCTTTCTTACCCATTTTAAACTTATTCATGATTATTATTCAACTGTTCAAATTTTGTGTACAAGTTGAATAATATAGTATTTATTATTATTTTATAATATACATTTGTTCATCAATGTATATAAGAAGCAAATTCAAACGAAAGCTCATAAGAAAAAATATCACACATTTAGCAAAAAATTAACAAAAATACTCCAAGTAATACATTAAAAACTTACATAA
>JAFIDM010000007.1:30835093-30869563 GCA_023159025.1 Thereuonema tuberculata | reverse complement strand
GTTCTTTTTGTTTTCTCAATAAAGAGTTATGTAAGTTTTTAATGTATCACACATTTAATTAGAATTTTACATTCAGAATTTTAACTATTTCAATTGATAAAGACCAACTTTTATAATAAACTGAAGTACCGTACGGAATTGTTGAGTTCGAGTGGATTTCTGTCAATGCCATTCCTCAAAAATTGAAACCAAAAGATTTAAGGGTATCAGATGAACTGATGCCTTTAATGTATTTAACAGATGAACTTATCGTTTCAGACAAAATAACACATATGTGAAACTTCTATACAGGATCCCTCCCTTCCAAACAGCTTAAATTTGATAATTCACTAAAAGAAGAAATATCTTGCAACCATTTCTGCTAAATCTCAAAAGTAACCTACTCACAGTTCACTGGTGTACGTTTCCCTGTTGCTTGTACACTCCATCTCTCAATACTACACTTATAAATCATCCCAGGAAATTGCTAATGTTTGTTGTTTATCTTTTTGATTTCATGAAGCACCGTGGAATAAAAATATTGTTTAATCCTTTCTTAGGTCTTTGGATGTTGCAATACTGAGCATCAAAACTAACATTACGTAATTCTACTTTTTGAAAACTCAAACATAAGATCGTTTTTAAACTTTATTTAGTGTTGGTTTTTTATCAAGTGCTTGTTTGAATTCTGTTCCTTCTGAATATCTCTTTTACAGATCAACCTTAACTCTTACATTTACTTTAATTTTCGTGGATTTTTTTTCCAAAAGATGAGGTAAATATTTAGAGCAATGCATAAATTCCTCTCGATTACAAGGTTTTGGTGTCTCTCTTAAAATAGTTCCAATGTCTTCGAAGCTCTACTGTCCTTTGATATAATATCAGTAAATGCATAAATAATACTATTCCGTGTCTTTAATTCTGCTATAAGATATTTTCGTAGTCAAGTACTTTCTAACTGATTTCTTAAATACTCATTACTTGGAATATCCTCTGTTGAATGTCTCGACCATTTGTTTAATTCAAACCATGCATTCATCAGTTACATGTATTAGTTTATTGTTGTTGACACAACACTATTCTGGTGAAAATCATCTGGCAAATAATTGATAATTTTTTTAGAAGATTTTTAATATTATTTTGTAAATTCGATGTAATGCTTCATACTAAGAAAATTTGAGAAAAATGACTTCCAGGTTGTTCTGTCTTTTGAAACATAATGAAACAACTTTCTATTCAGCAACTGACAAATTTAAGGATGTATTTCCGTAAAACATTCAAATTCAGTAAAACATTAAAATTTAGGATGTATTTCAGTAAAACATTGCAAACTGAAACTGTAGCACCATTAAATTCAAATGAATAGTTAGATATTTTGACAAACACGTTTTTAAGGTAAATTTGAATAAAAAATAAAAAACGAAGTCATCTACTGTTGAATGTTGTTAAAATTAGTTTAATGACAATGTTCTATGATTTATTTTACTTTTAAGAATACATTTTTTTTTTACTTACTAAGCGACCTTAATAGAAAACAGTGAAATTCAGTGACTTATTTGTTAATTACTTTTTAGCATATTGTTCTATTGGGAATGGCTATTTTGTCGATTACTATTCCAAACATAAGTGACTGTTCTGCAGCCGTTCATTCAAGACGATCACACAATGACGAAACACTACAGAATCAAGTAAGTATCATGAATTCACAATATTTCTTATAAGTTTTTATCCTTAAACTAATTCAGCATCGTAAATGATTCGTCAATCAATCTTTGGTTGTTCTAAGGAATCCGCCCTGAAATTATTAAAGCCTGATAAAGGAATCTTATCCGACCATCTTTTCCAAAGGATCTTAATCTTCACAATATCACAGACAACATGGAACTTTTTAAAGTCGTGTTTTTATAACTTCTGGATAGTTCTTTCAAGCATTGGATTGAGGAGTTGTGCTATCCCATAAACTAACATTATTACAAAATAATTTTATAATAATCAAAATTAGAAATTAAGCATAAAGCAGAATTAAATGAAATACCAAGATAGTTAGAAGGATTATAAATTTCTAATAATTTTGACAAATGAATTTCCTCAAATCACTATCTTTTCCTAACTGGAAAAACCCATCGTTGACACTACATCACCGTTTCCCCATTATAAACAATAAAGTTATAGATCTTAAAATTTTTATCCGAAACCTATTTGTAACTTTATATATAAACATATTGAAATTCTAAATTTACAAATTATTTACAAATTATTTAGTCTTATATAACCTCAAGCTTTTTTCTAATATTAAATTTCCATGTTATTGTTTATTATCTAAACATTATTATTGTTATTGCAGAGATTAGCGAGGCTTAAACTTATCCAAGAGATGGAACGTGAAACAGGCGGTGTCTGTTCTAATCCGTGTGGATCACTTCATCCTTCCCCTCATACAGTAAACCAAAGAAACGAAACGAACAATGGGAAAAAAAGAAAGTAAAGAAAAAATGACCCCAGTTTATCGTTAACTATGTCTTTTCTGAACTGAAAATGTTTTCTATTATGTAACCCAAAACAAGCAAAACACTTAGTATCACAGTAGGAAGCCTAATGTTATTGGAGTCAATACACTGTGCTGAGAATTGGATGTTATTTTATTACTACACGATGTTCATTTGTATTATGATGATTTCTCTGAATATTAATAACATCGAGAGGCTGCTTTATCTCAACGGTGCTTAGAAAAACAGTTCATAAAATACAGGACATTTAATGTATTTTTGTCTTAAATTTTAGTCTTTAAAAAAATGCTAATAATTATCACGGATCTGATTATATAAATCTGATTATATAAATGAAATAAAAATGAATGTTGTTATTTATTCTGACTTTACCAAAGAAAATTGGTAGAAACATATTTTTGTTTACTTTTTCAAATAATATGTATTTTTATACGTTGAATATATATATATATATATATAGTAGAACCTCATTATAACGGACTAATAGGGGCTGAAGGTTGTCCGTTTTAATGAAAGCCCGGTTTATAACAAATAATTCATACAGGGGTGTAATGCAGCAGGGTGTAGATCAATGAAAGTATAATAGTTAGCTATAAAAAGTGTTTATTATATAAAAAATAAAAAAACAGCCTTCAACATAATAGGCTGAATTGAAAAAGACGTGTGCGTGTACACTGCATTAATCTTTAGAACAAGAAGGTTCATGTTGAATGCTTACATTCAGTGGTTTGAAAAAAATAATTTATTTTCTGCTGGGTTTGTTTGCTGCTTATTTCTTAAGTTAATAACTGACGGAGGTGCCGTAAGTGTTTATAATATGCAAAAACATTTTCAAACACTTATGGTTGGAAATGTAAACCTCATCAGATAAAAATAAGCATCCTTTATTATTATTATTACAAAATTTGTTTAAAACTGCCCGTTATAAGCGACGTCCGTTATAATAGGGTCCGTTATAATGAGGTTCTACTGTATATATTATATTATAAAAGCGTTATTTTGTCTGTCATAAGACTTTACGTTTTTCCAATTTTGTGACCAAACTATAAGAGATAGAGTGGTCATGTAAATGGATAAAATGTAGATCTTTTTAAGACAAACAAAATGCTACAAAAATCTTTCGAAAAAAGTTTTTGGTTTCCAAGATGGCGCCTTTTAAAGGGTCAAATTTTGACTTTTTCTCAATTTAAACGAAAAGTATAAAAGATGGAAGAGAACATTATATTGAAAAATGTTGGTATTTGAAAGTTCTATCGAACGATATATCACTTATTCACAAACGCTTCAGCGTTTGCAAGATACATGCAAAAATGTGAATTTTCGGTGTGTGACTCCGACCCCCAATACATCCGAGTTATTCGGAGAAGCCATAACGGGCTGGGAAGTTATATATTCTCCGACGATCGCAACATTAATTTGCTAAATAAATAAAGTTTTTTTTTTTGAATGCTATATATGCAAGGGTTCCGGAGCGAAGCGACGCTATCCGGATATTATTATTATATATTATAAAAACGTATATTATAAAACGTTATTCTGTCTGTCATTCTGTAAGCTTAAGTTAAAGTTAAAGTTGCGATCAGGCCCAGAGGACCGCGCAATGCAACTAGAGGGTAGGCTCCAGTGTTCAGAACCTACGGGACAAAGTTGAGGACGGGGGGTCGGCCCGTCGCTCGCCCGCCTTTAACTCCCGGGAAAGAAACCCTATTACCCATTCTATAGAGGGCTGGGTAGACCCTAGGGCCCGTTTGGAGGAGAAAGAAGCGTGGAAAAATTCCCGTCCTCCGCCGAGGCCGGGAATTGAACCCGTCACCTCCAACCCGCAGACAAGCGCCCTGTAAGCAAAATTCTGTAAGCAAAATGCTAAATTACAAATTACTAATATGTTACTGAAATAGAGAATCTATTCATAAAAAATGAAAATATATTAAACAACTGTCCAACTATACTGATTGGGACGTAAATATAGATATTTTCAAAATGAATAAAAACAATGTAGTACAGAAAATTGTAAAACTTATGTGCAATAATGGTTTCAAAAATCGTCTTTACGGAACAACAAGAAACAACTGTACAATTCATGGAAATACGAAAACAAATATAGATCATATTTTCATAAATAAACATGATATCAAAACACCAGGAATAATATGTAAAGAACGAATCGGATAAGACTTGAAAATGAGAAAATAACAAATCCAAATATAATCTGTAAAGAATTAATCAATGATGTGAACAAAACAAAATTTATGAAAATCTTCATATATAAAAAGAAAAGTCCTGACTCACTCACTGACTGACTCATCAACGCCCACCCAAAACCCTTGGGCCTAGAAAGCTGAAATTTTGCACAGAGGTTTCCTTTATGATGTAGACAAGGAATAAGGCCGGATTTTTCGAAATTCTTACGGGATAGGGAATAATCTGGCAAACTGACGATGAAGTGTATGGCGGCAACCTTATGTGTGTGGCGCTAACCCGCAATACACCTGAGTTAAGTGGAGAAGTCATATATTCTCCGATCTCAATATTAATTTGCTAAATAAATAAGGTTTTTTTTTTTTAATGCTGTAAATGCAAGGGTTCCGGAGCGAAGCGACGGTACCCGGCTACTCTATTCATAAAAAATGAAAATTTTTAAACAACTGTCCCACTATACTAATTGGCCACGTAAATATAGATATTTTCAAAATGAATAAAAACAATGCAGTGCAGAAATACGTAAAACTTATGAGCAATAATGGTTTCAAAAACCATTACGAAACAACAAGAAACAACTGTACAATTCATGGAAATACGAAAACAAATATAGATCATATTTTCATAAAATAAACATGATATCAAAACACCAGGAATAATATGTAAAGAACGAATCGGATAAGAGTTGAAAATCAGAAAATAACAGATCCAAATATAATCTATAATGAACTAATCAATGATGTTAACAAAACAAAATTCATGAAAATCTACATATATAAAAAGAAAAGTCCTGACTCACTCATTGACTGACTCATCAACGCCCACCCCAAACCCTTGGACCTAGAAAGCTGAAATTTTGCACAGAGGTTTCCTTTATGATGTAGAAAAGGAATAAGGCCGGAGTTTTCGAAAGTCTTACATGATAGGGAATAATCTGGCAAACTGACGATGAAGTGTATGGCGGCAACATCAGGTGTGTGGCGCCAACTCGCAATATACCTAAGTTAAGTGAAGAAGGCCACAATGGGCTGGGAAGTCGTGTATTCTCCGATCTCAATATTAATTTGCTAAATAAATAAAGGTTTTTTTTTTTTTAATGCTACAGATGCAAGGGTTCCGGAGCGAAGCGACGGTACCCGGCTAGTCTTATATTATAAAAGCGTTATTCTGTCTGTCATAAGACCTTACGTTTTTCCAATTTTGTGACCAAACTATAAGAGATAGAGTGGTCATGTAAATGGATAAAATGTAGAGCTTTTTAAGGCAAACAAAATGCTACAAAAATCTTTCGAAAAAAGTTTTTGGTTTCCAGGATGGCGCCTTTTAAAGGGTCAAATTTTGACTTTTTCTCAATTTAAACGAAAAGTATAAAAGATAGAAGATAACATTATATTGAAAAAATGTTAGTATTTGAAAGTTCTATCGAACGATACATCAGTTATTCACAAACGTTTCTGCGTTTGGAAGATACACGCAAAAATGAAGGGTTTTTGCTGCAACCCCCCGTGTGAATGCCAACGCCCAATTCAACTGAGTTAAGCGGAAAAGCCCACAACGAGCTGGGAAGTCGTGTATTATCCGATCTCCATTATAATTTGCTAAATAAATAAAGGTGTTTTTTTAATGCTATACATGCAAGGCGGTACCCGTCTAGTATATATATATTAAAAGACTTTTATAAGCCATTTAGTTTCTGTTTATTACTTTATATAGCATCGTCTGATTTCCTACATTTATAGAAACGCCTATTACCATGATTAATATTATCAGAAACAAAACAACAACTTCGAAATGTCAATAACTGATTAAGAAAGAATACTTCAAATTATTTTTCCAGGCATTTTGGGTAACGCTTGTGTTATTTACACAGAGCGTTTAAAAGCACTTGGTTTCAGGAAAATCCAGTTTACCATTCTAGAAATGATTCTCAAAGAACATTTTTGGAACGAGATTGAATGCTCGATAAGGAAGAATAGCCACAATTATCATTCATTGACTGAATCTGTACCATGAGAATTCAAAATACGAACTCGTTTTGTTTTATTACGTACCACCCTTTTAAAACAATACAATGCAAAATTATTTACTCGTAGTCTTTTTACTTTGTTTATACACTTAAAACTAGTAATAATAAACGTCTCTATAATAACTCTAATTTCTCTGTCTTTAATTTATTGCTTATCCAAATTTTATAGAATTTTTATAGAGACATTATTATTAATAGTTTTAGGTGTATAAACAAAGCAAAAGGACTACAAGTAAAAATCATACATTAAAAGTGTTTTAAAAGAGTGTTACATAATAAAGCAAAATTTTTGTAGATTATTTGTATCATAATATATCTGTTTGGTTCAGCTTTATTTATGTTGTGACGTTGTTTGTATCATATGTCTACTATATTATGAAATTCAAAATTTATGCATTGACAGTTAACTGTATTTCGAGGACAGATAGATTTATCTGTTTGCTCCTCAACTGTACCTGAAGAAGTTCAGAAATACAGTAAAACCCCGTTATTACGCTCGTTAAGGGACCATGAACTACAAGCGTAATAAGCGGGATAGCGCTATAGACGGGAAATGACTTATAAGATGGGAAAAGATTTAGACACCATTTTACGGGAAACATAATTGATTCTGCAATAGATATCGTGCAAATATGAGCTTATTTCCTATTGAAAAAAACTTTGATTGTGGTTTGCCGTATATGTATGCTACTGTTATGGATTATGACATTTTCAATGGGTTCAAGTAACTATTAATATCAATTGATACACCACTAGGAGCAACACTAATAAATTTTCGGAGCGGACTTAGCGCACTTTCTTCACTACACTTCTAAAACATTACAAATTTCACAATTTATATGAAATTTTTACTAATTTCTGATACAAAAAAATCGTTTCAAGCGGAATTTGAAAGAGCTATAAGAGGGTAAAAGTATACAGAGTTATATAGAAAACGTCCAGGGATCGTATAAAAGGAGCGTAAAGAACGGGATACTGCTATATGCGGGAGCGCTATATCGAGGTTTTACTATAGTTCTGAAGGAATATTGTGTATACAAAGAGGTTGTACAAGGAAATGAAAATTTACACTAATAGGTCTGTTTACTGCAGAGGAACAGAAGAAGTTTATTATTTTACTCAAATAAATTTAAATGAGAACCAAATGTATTTCGTAGCTGAGTATTTCATTTGTTTAAGTTTTCACGTTTAAGTTTTCTGGGGACTGACAATTGGTTTTTTTTCGTGGTTACGCTAAAGGTAAAGGTACCACTACAGGCCATGCAGGACCTTGGGTGCGCGGGAGATTTAGGCTACCAGCGATTCTCGACCAACGAGATTAGTTGAGGTAGAATCCCACCTTTACCCCTTCAGCAAGATAACCGATACCAATTGACAGAGAGCTGGGTGAAACCTAGATCCATCTGGAGGAGAAACAACAGCGGAAAAATTCCCGACTATAAAACAATATTTTAAAAGCCAACAGTATATTTTTAAAATGTCTTATAAAATTTATAAGTAAAGCATTAAAATTTAATCTATTCCCTATATTTAAAACAAAAAGCTGTTTAATACAAATTTCACGACAAAAAGAAGTAATCTAGGTTAAGACAGAAGTTTAATAACTTACCATGGCCTCACATATTTGGTATTGGAAATTTATTCTTAAAATTGTTATATTCAAAGCGAATTCCTAATTACGAAGGCTTTACATTGAAAAAAAAAAGAAATAATATTCCAATTCACTCATGATTTTTATTTTAAGTAAAAATTTCAAAGCGATTTTTTTTTTTAAATCACATGTTTTTGCTGACAGATCTGTTGCCTTTCAAAACAAAGGAAAAACAAAAACATGTTTATAATTTTGTTCTTTATTCTTTAATAATATATAATTTTCCTTTGGATAAAGTATTGATAATAAAATTATAGATACGAATTCATGGAAATAATATGATAGAAATAGATTTAAAGAACAGTCAGTGTTAATATCATTTGATGTTTCACTTTAATGCTAATATTTTGTAAGGTACGTAGCTGTATCTTACTGGGGCCTACAATGGCCCATTGGCAGGACGTAAGTCGGTACATTAAATCAACGGAGTTATAGGGGTTAGAGACTTAACCGTAATTAGTATACTATCCCAAACACAGTATATTTCACTGATATTGGATTAATAACAATTATTACTGATAAAAAACTAGAACATTAGTAATGATGAAAGAGAGAAGAAGAGATCATAATATTCACTAAGACTATTGCTGATGAGAAAAGGACCTTGTCATTGCTTCGTCACTATCGTTGATTTAATGGAAGCAGATCCTTTCACAGCCTCTACGATTTTATCCTTACTTTTCAAAATGGTCGTCATCTGAAGTCATGTGCGATCACATTGACGGGTTTACCAGCTTCATGTTGCTTTATAACTTGCAACTTCGTTTCAAGATCAATCGCTCGCCTCTTTTTCTATGATTCTTCACTACGTTTTATGATTGGGCGTGTGGGAGCCAAATTGCACAAAATATCGCAAAATGTTTAACAATAAATACACAAATAATCTATTTCTTAAAAATCAACAGAGGAACTGTTGAAGCCATTTAGCTGCCAAAGGAAGCTGATGCTGAATATCACTGCGCATGATACTTTGTTGCTAAATAGAAACCTTTCTACTTTACGCTCGCTTGCATCTTGTTCGAAATTATGGTCGAAAATGTTATTTATTCCCTTATGAGATCACGGACGTATCTTCGAGCGGACGTAAGTCGAGGGATGACTGTAATAATATAAGTAACGTAAAAAGCTTACAATGTGGGTTGTAAAAATATTTTTTTTAACAAAGTTTCTGTTTTTGGTATAAGAAAATGTTCATCAATTTACATTCAACTGCATTTCGATGACTTTTTTTTTTTTCCCTCGACTTTTACAGAACAAGTTTTTTAATGCTTTAAAACAAAAAATCGAAGTCGACATTCTTTTTACATCTGTTTACTTTATTAAGCAATGGAGGCAATTTAGCATTCCTCCTTGTTGCTTGCCACCTTCATTTCTTATACCTCATATTCTGACATATTAGTATTCTTAACATCTACGGTCGGTTTCTCTAAATAGCCAACAACTACCATCTGGATTAAGCCCAAATCCAATTAAGCTGCGACATGAGCTAATACTAATATTATTTGAGAAACGGCCACTAGTGTACGATCAGCTGCTCAGGTGATCAACCTGAGTCCAGTGATTGCAGCGCCCTCTATTGTTCGTTTCGCTTCCGTACAACACATCTAAGGGTGTTTTCACCCTGATTAATTCAGTTAAAGATATTCTCTATTATTCTTTATAACTGCATTACATAAGGAATGTTTATGTGATTCATAAAGCTTTTTTCAAACCTTTTCAGCATTCCAGATCTGTTTCAAGTTTTTTTATACACAGTTTACGCATTTATTTTATTTACATTGTCAATCTGTAGCAGCTATTATGCATTTAATGTAACATAGAAGAAAACAAAAAAAAAAGTCAAATCTACTACTAATCGAAGCATCTGGTATTGATTGTTTTCTCTATTGAAGCACAGAGAATCAAATTTAGGAAAATCATGTTTATATCCACACGAAGAATTTAACAAACTAAGGTTATTACAGATTTAATCTAACATTTGTAATTTGCATCACAGAAAAAAAAATCAGGTTATAATATTAAAAAGTTTAGAATTAAATTTACTTGCAAAAGCATTCGTCTATTGTCAAATTAAGTCAAAAACTACTTATCATAAGAACTGAAACTTTAGTGAAACTTTAACTTTGGATTACAAGAAAAAAGATATTTATTGCATTTAATACAAACGGCCAAAGAGTAAGGAGCTATAATAAAGAATAAAATTCACCAAAACACTGAAGACTTAAAGGCAATAATCATGATAACTCCAAAATTACTTAGAATGAAGCTGAAAAAAATGAAGATGAATGCATCGCTTTTAAGACGGAATCTTAAACCAAGAGGCTATTTAAATTATTATCACTATAAATTTATACATTTAATTATTATCGAAAAGTGGAAAGTTTATTAGCAAAACTAACAATATTCGTTTTGGACAACAGTTTTTGAATCAGTCTATGTAAGAAACCGGGACACCAACGACACTTGTTTTGCTATAAGAAGCATTCATCCCCATCAGATATTTTGACTAAACTCATCATATGGATTTTAATGTTCATTAATGCATTATTATTCTTAAGATCCTGAACAAACAAATATTCACACACATAAATTAACATAGAAACAAACTTCGAAAATGACTTTAAATCGAAAACCTGACATTTTTATAAGGGTTTAATGAATTGATTAATGTACTATCTTGCATTAACAGCATTGAGAAATCAATGATCAGACGTATTAAAAAATGTAGTTCTTACTAAGAAAGAATTTGCATTCCGTCAGAATGACTGCTGAAATATAACATCAAAACCGTAATTAATCGACGAAAAACTAAAATGATAAATATAGTGGGAATCATCACGTCACTTTTTCCTTAAGGTTGTCAATCGATAGCATAAGGAAGTCTAATGTTAAAAATACTATTTGTTATGTTATTATTAGTAATGTAATGTAGTACATCGAACATTTGTAAACAATGATGTGGCGAAGAACATTAAAAAAACAACAACAATAAATTAATTAAAACGTGACATTATATTCTAATGTAATTTAGAATTTTTAAAACAATCAACCTAGAAAACATTTCTTTGAAAAGATTATTATTAAAAATTCTAAATAAACGTTTTAAGAGATTGATTTCCTGGACGATTTATTCACCGGATGTCAGTATCGTTACGTAATAGACATTTTTAAAAATGGCAGATGAAGCTCGTGACAACGAACTTCAATAGTGAAGTTGTTGTTAGCTTGAGCAAAACTTCGAAACTAACAAAATTTCGATTCGGCGTTTAAATATCAAAAAAGTTAAAATGTTAATAAATAAATAATATCAATTGGAAATATTAAGTAACGTAGGATTTCATTCAAAATAAGTGAAATGGATCTATTGAATGCAGAGAAGAATTAACCATGCCTCCAAAGAAAGATCTGGAGAAGAAACAATCGGACGACAAACGAAAGGATAAGAAATCACCGGACAAACGAAAAGATAGTAAGAAACCTGGAGAGACACTGAATGAAAGTGGAAAGTCTCCTGACAGACGGAAGGGAAAAAAACCGGACACACGACCCAAAAGTGAAATATCCCCGGACAGGCGGAAGGACAGTAAAAAAGCTCCGGAGAAATCGAAGGAAAGCATAAGATCTTTAGAAAAACATAAGAAAAGTGGAACGTCTCCGGACAGGCGTAAAGATTCTGGAAAGTTTCCGGATACATGGAAGGAAAGCAAAAAGCCGGATGAAAAGCGGAAGTCGAGTGGAAAAGCGGACGAGAAACGAAGAGATGGCAAGAAGCCAGATGATAAGCGAAAGGATGAAAGAAAAGGCGAAGCGAAAGGGAAAGAAACACGGAAGAGTAAGAAAGAGGAGTTTGCAAGTAAGTCAGGCAAGCAATACATCGTATCAGACATGGATTCATCATCGGATTCAGACGAAGAACGGACGAGAGGAAGAGAAGAAACAAGAAGAAAACCAGAGAGAAAGAGAAAGAAAACACCTCCGGTCCGCCAAAAGGAATCGCGTAGAACTGAAACTGCTGCATCGGAACCAGATTTGAAAAAGAGCAGTAGAGAGAGAAGAGAGCAAAGATCCAAACATCCATCGCTGGATTCGCAGAGAAGTCGCGGTTCCCCTGAGGAATCGTACGAAGACAGTGATGATGAGCGAACACCTTCAGGCTCAGACAGTGAAGAAGAATGGAGTGACGATGAATTCGAGTTCAGAAAACGGAAGGATAAGGGCAAAAAGGAAAAGCCTTCTGAAAAGGTAAAGATTTTATTACCCCTTCTCTAATTCCGTAACTTCATGAATTTTAACTAAATATAAATGAATGAGAAATGCTTAACTCAGACGTTAACTCTTGATATTGCGAACGGAATTAATAAAAACAAACATTTATGATATCATCCTGAGCTGCAGGTTTGAGATTCATTAGGAAATTAAATAATAACTTATTTTCCAAATACAGTATCGATTTCACTTACTAAAAAACAAAAACATAAGGGATAACTATTTTTCATTTGCTTTCAATTATTTTATTCCTTTATCATTATATTAATCTTAATAAAATAAATTCTTATTATTTTGCCATTTTTAATTTTTTATTTCTTCTTTATTTGTAATGATTTTTTTCTCTTTGTTTCTGTATCAATTTATGCATAAGTACAGGTTGGTCAAAAAGTCTCTATGCACCTGATAATTGCAATACACAAAACACATGTTATTACAATAAATGTTGATAGTTTGTCCTGTCCACATTCCGACTGTATTTCTGCGATGGCCGTCTTCAATTCGTCAGTTGTGCGGGGATTGTCCGAATACCTAGAATTTTTCATCGCAACCCAGAGATAATAATCGGGGGTGAGATCGGAATCTTGAAGGCCAAATGTTTTTTGAAATAATTCTGTCCAGAACAAGTCGTGTAAGAGTGCTGTAGACATATGCAATGTGTGGGTCGTGGCGTATTCTGCTGAAAGTGGGCCCTGTTAATTTCATCTTCTGTCAATTGCGTAATGAAAGGATGAAGAATATTGTCACATTATCGTTGGGAGCTGACAGTCTCAGAGAAAAACAAAATGGATCCGATTATGCGCCTACATTAAATTCCAATCCAAACACCAATCCTGTGATCATGCAGTGGCGACTCGTGGAACTCCTAGGGATTGTGTGAGCACCATGAGTTTTGACTGTTTACGTACCCCGACAAATGGAACTACACCTCGTCTGTGAGGAATGTGACGTCCAAAATGTCCTGTTCTTTACTGTCACGAAAAACCACCTGCAATAAGCGACCCGCTGACCACTGTCGGTAGGTGTTAATTCATGCATAGCTGTGATTTTGTTAAGGTATAGGCCTAAGTCATACCGTATGGGCCGTGAAACACCAACCTGTTGTTTCAACCTCGTAATGGACTTTTTCTGCTTTGAAGCTTGCGGTCTGAGATCTCCATTACTTTCTCCTCTGTCCTCTACTACATCTGGGCGCGTCACAAACGGAACCGGTTTCCTGGAATATCTGATTCAACTGCATTACGAAGAGGTCTCCGGAAACTGTGCCTCGAATCGTTGTTGAACGTCTTGTGTGTATTCTCTGCCACACCGAAACACATGTTCATACGCTCCTCAACAGAACATCATTGCCACAAAACACGTCTACAGTACCTGACTGCTTGGCACAATGTGACTTCTTTACAGGCGACCACGTCACACTAACGCCATCACGCTTCCTAAATGTCTAGAGACGCACTTTCAAAGTTTATTCTAATGATACAGAATTCCTCTCATCAGGTGGCAGAGACTTTTTTGATCACCCTGTATTTTTGTATTCAAAGAGATATTTCAACCTAATATACATGCCTTATATTACCTAATAAAAGTCACCAAAAAACTACCAAATATTAAACTGTCAACATATATGTTTAAAAAAAATGTCCTGTTTTTTTGTTTCTTCTGTCAATAACGTTCAGGAAATGTTTCCATTTTTTTACTCGTGATTTTATAATGGAACACTGATGCTTTATTCGTTAACAGATCTGAGAAATCGTTCACCAGATGCTTCAGTAAAATTTAAAACACTCGAAGAATTAAAGTCAACAATTCTAAGACCAAAAAATTACAATTTATATTAAAATTAGTGATGTGCATTTATTAGGAGCTCTGTTTGGGATCCAATTGCAATAATGTGGTCTTCTGGAAAAGAAATTTCAAAAAAAAGAGTAAAACTCTAAATACATGAATCATCCAAAAAAACACCTAGAATAAAAACTGAACTCGATTACTGGAAACGACAACGACGTTCGCTGAAATTGAAAGTCTTCCTCGGGCCGTTTTTTATTTATCTGTTGTTTATTTACAGCTATCAAAGTGTAACCAAGAATTTCCTACCAAACCCAAGAAAGCTGTACAATATTAAAGCATTAAATCTACCCAAAAATTGTTAATGTCAACCTCTGTTACTACATTCTACATATATTATTTACCGAATTACTGAGCTCTTCTCATTATATAGTGGAATAAGTGCAGGGACAGACTGACCACAGGAATCACCAAGCGAAGCCCAATGGGCCGGTATTAGTTACCAACAGAAATTTCTTAAATGTAGGAGTAATGCAACCAGTTGTCTCACAATGGACTGAAAATTCTCAGCCAGCCACATTTGAAATTTTAATTTATTAATTCAAGACTTCCAAAGTTGGTGTTCTAAACTAATTCGTTTTTTTTCATCGATTCCTTTTAGGAAGATCGACATTCTATTTCCCGAAATGAAACCCACAGGACCAAGTTTCTCAGAATTAAAAGAAAGAAAACAAGAGGTACCCAAGTTGTAGAAGAAGAAATGTGGGATGATGTTCATCCAGACGATATCTTCTACGTGAAGCCAAAGGTAATTTTTAAGTTCTGTCAGATTAAATATATACAAAATGGCGAAACTCTTTTCTTGCTTCCAGGAAACAGTTAGTAATTTTATTTCCATAATGACGTCAAAAATTGTCATTCTTATATTCTATAGCAGGAGTTCTCAACCGGGGTCCATGTAATATTCTTCGGGGTCCACAGGCAAAAAATAACAAATTGGGGGTCCATAGTGATATTTTGGTGGTCCATGGGGCAATTCCACTTCAGAACGGTTGTTATTATTCAAAATAAAATTTTTACTGTAATTTACCCCATATTCAAATAAGTAGAGAATATATATGAATGATTTATTTTATATTTCTTTTTCACCTATCTACTCAACCATCGGGTCAGTACTTATCAGATGTATTTGTAAAATTAAATTTACTTAATAAACAGCTTCAAGGAAAAGATTCTGATCTCATATCAAGTAAAGGTGCTGTTACTACTTTTCTGAGAAAATTACAGTTGTACTAAAATAATATGAGGCGTTGTGCATTTGAACAGTTTCCTTGTTTGACTTCGATTAGCAGTGATTTGCACGATGAAGACCTTATATTATATAGCAAATATTTGGAAAATATGCACGAAGATATGCAAACTCGGTTTAGTGACCTACTCATGATGGATATACCAATTTGGGTGACATTTCCTTTCAAAGTTAATGTTGCCGATATAGACATTTCTTTGCAAGAGCCCCTCATTGAATTACAAAGTGATGAAATAATGCGTGCAAAATTCAAAGATGGGAAGTATAATATATGGAAAACAAATGATATTGCTACAAAGTACCCATTACTCTGGGATAAAGCACAGCTCTACGTTATTGCTTTTCCATCATCTTACCTTGTTGAATCAGGATTTAGTCGTGTTTCTCACTTATCAAAAGTTCGCAATAGATTTGACATTGTGAAAAGAGGTGATCTTCGACTATCGTTAACATCGATGGAACAGATATAAAGAAACTCGCTGAGCAGCATCAACCACAGGGATCTCATTGAATCACATATTTTAACTGTAGAATAATTTATTTGCATTGAATTAGTTTTCATTCAAAATAAAGCATAATCATTTACTATTTCTTTGATTATTAATATAATCCCTTTACTTTTTATTAGTGAAAAATAGAATAAGCTTTTCTTTTATCGAATAGCTAAAGGGGTCCATGGGTAAAAAAAGGTTGAGAAACCCTGTTCTATAGGATTTAAATAATTATTAAATTTGTAATACAGTGATGCTTGTAATAGATTATGTGGTCGAACTGACTAATAGGATTATAGTTTGACGAATTAGACCAATTTAAATTTAATATATTTCATTTGTCACTGTATTCAAAGTGAATTCTGCTTTATAAGAAATTGAGACATTAATACCAACCGAAATGTCAAATACATTCACCACAATCTTCTGTAAAAATTAAAACACTCCTTTATTTTCCGTCTATATTTCATCTTTCTTTGCGAAAGATTTCTTCAGGACATCAATGGAGGAGAAGAAATTCTATTCTCCCTCCTCTAGATTCGTTATGAATACATTTTCTAAAATTACTAGGCCATCCCCCGTGTACATGCGCTTGTTTTTCTACATCACATAGAATTTGGTTAAGTAAGAATATTATATTTAAAATATTGCAATGTTTCGGCAATTATAGTTCTAATTGTCATTTTCGAATTACAAATAAATAGACGGATGGGAAATAAATAAACAATCGTGAGATTAAAAAAAAAGGTTGAATACATTCATTATTGATGGGGGGAAGGAAACATAAGTCAAGAAACAATATAAAGTGAGTTGTAGTCCCTGTGGCCTGATGGATAAGACGTCTGACTTCGGATCAGAAGGTTGTAGGTTCGATTCCCGTCGCGGACGTTTCATTGTAAAAATTATTTCTGTTTTCCATTCTCACAGGAAATTGCGCCGGACAGACAGACAGAGAAATAAAAGATTTAGTAATATAGATTTAATATAGAGGATATCTAATGGTTGGTTTTAAAATGAATCAAAAATATTGTTATAGATGATATCTAATGAATCATTATTTGCGTTTATTGCTATTTTTCAAAATGTATTCAAATGTAGGGGAGACTGGGGTCAATTGTAACAAGCGCTGTGTAGCCTGAGCAAACTTTCATTCAATCCCGATAGAAGGCATGGGGATTCGTCTTATACACAAGAATGATTCACCGAAAAAAGAGGTCGGCCATTCAATTTGCTCTGAAGATAATTACAAAAACATCGTTTTTACTGCTAAAAGTAAGTTTCCTCAGTCGTACTAATTATCAACTGCAACCAAATGTATTAGAGATAAAAATGTGACAATTATATATAAAGAAGGCAGATAGAAATGCTACATTTCTGTGTTACAAAATACATTATGGTTGTATCCTGCGCTAAATAATTGAACACCACATGTGAATTGGGCTTTTTGGGACGATTGTAACATTGCTGATGGGGACAATTGTAACGCTGTTACAATTGAGCCCGTTCTTTATATTTTTGTTTTTAGGCCAATATTCTGTATAGATAGGCCTACATTTTAAAATTAAATTAAATAATTAAATTAAATAAACATTAAATTACAGTTTAAAATGGAAAAATAATATGAAATCAAACGTTGCAAAGCATGATGAATAAATAAATATATAAAGTCCCCGCGCTGAATAAAGATCCTCCCAGAATGCAAAGCAGGTTATAGATTGTCCTTTCCTGGGCGACCGCTAACATTGAAACAGAAGAGAAGCGACCTTTTCTCTTTCAATGTTAGCGGTCGGCCAGGAAAGCTCAATCTATAAGCTGCGTTGCATTCTGGGAGGATCTTTATTCAGCGCGGGGACTTTAAATACATGATTAATTAAAAAATATTAAATATTATCCTACTCATTTTATTTACATGAGCACAACTCAAGCTCAAGCCTATTGAAGTAATTATAATTATATAATTATAATATACAAAAACAAAAGCAACAATATCAAGAGCACTGCAAGTAGGGATATCTACATGCCAAAACGGAAAGGCAAAGGGACGGCCAAAGAAAAAAGACTCATCAAAACAACTCTGCAAGAAGATTAAGACTAGTAATAAGACAGCAATAGATTCCTCAGATGAAGAAGAGGAAGAAACATTTTGCTTAATGTGCTGTGAAGATTACAGAAACAGCAAACCCAATGAGAAATGGGTTCAGTGCCTGTCTTGCTCCGAATGAGCACATGAAGATTGCACTCCCGGTGAAGCAGTATATTACTGCCAAAATTGTGATTCTGATGATGATGATTGAAATACAGAACATTGTAAACAAAAAGTAACCTTGGTATACTGCATTATATCAATTACATTTCCTCCTGCTAACTGTTACAATTGCCCCTTACTACCGTTACAATTGCCCGCGATTTTGGGTCAAATGTAACACTTGTAATGTATCCATATAAACATATTTTTTGTCACTTTTATATCGGTTTGACGAGTTGTCAATTTTTGTATAAATACACCTAATGTTGAATAAACTAAACCTTGCATAATTTTCATTTCTGTAATCGAAAAAAAAATATTAGTGAAAAATGTTACAATTGACCCCAGTCTCCCCTATTAATAACGAATTTAGAGGAGGGACATTAGAATTTCTTCTCCTCCATTGATGTCCTGAAGAAGTCTTTCGCAAAGAAAGATGGAAAATAAAGAAGTATTTAATTTTTACAGAAGATTGTGGTGTATGCAATTGAAACATTATTTTACTATCTATTTAGAATTCCGTTTTCAATATATTTTCCTTAAAAAGAATTGCTATTGAAACAGTCGTTCACGTTAAGTATTGGGATCGTGGGGACAGTAAAATAATGTACATGTACAGTAAAGTATATAATACATTATTGTATATGTAATAATAATAATAATAATAATAATAATAATAATAGAGACGATCGACCACGTAATATCAGGCTGTCCCCTTCTCTCTCAAACAGACTACCTCCACCGACACAATCAGGTAGCATCGATCGTTCATCAACAACTAGCACACAAACATTCACTTATTAAGAGCACGGTCCCGTACTACAAGTACATACCACAAAGCGTATTAGAATCACCCTCATATAAACTATACTGGGACCGCCCCATTCACACAGACAAAACCATACATCACAACAGACCAGACATCACACTTGTTGATAAGGTCAACAAACAGACCTATCTCATTGATATTGCAGTGCCTATCAGCAAGAACATGCAGAAAACTCACGCAGACAAGATCAGTAAATACACTGATCTAGCACACGAGCTCCAGAAGCAGTGGAGGCAGGATCGAGTACGTGTTGTACCCATCGTTCTGTCTGCCACTGGTCTGGTGCCTCACACATTGCACCACAGTCTCAGCACACTAGGACTTCACAAAAACACGTATGCACAACTGCAGAAGGCTGTGGTACTCAACACTACACGCATAGTTAGGAAATTTATGGACACAAGCACACATCCCTAATCATTCTTGCACACATCTTTACAGTTGGCAGTATGTGCTTTGGTCCTTGACCCGCCATATTGTTTTTGCTGGGGAAACCCAAGGTTTGAAACATACAAACATAATAATAATAATAATATAGTAATGATAGTAAAGTATAGTAATAATAGTTCACTATAGACAGGATATACAGTTGCTACCGCATCGCATTTTCTCGCAATTTGAGTACAATATTTAACTCAACCATTTTTTATTTTTTTTTTTGAGATTGCCTAAGTAAGTCCGGAGCAACCTCTGCCACTGCAACGGAAGCCGAAACCCTTCCATATCAGCAACGTTTTCCCAACTGCAGAATTCCTGATCGAAAACGCACAGCATGAGAGTAACGTTCAAATTTTAACTGAATGCTAAATTTAAAAACATCTAATTAATGTGGAAAGCGTTCTTTGGTTCTGATATTTGTTTGCGGAAAATTTCGTGAGTCTTTGAGTTCCACATACAATGAGAACGACGTAGAAAGATATATATATACAGTGTTACCTCCGAATAACGGACAGTTGTGGGACCGGAAGTTTCGTCCGTTATTGGGAGGTGTCCGCTATTGGGGAGGACTATCTTTTTTTGATTTTTTAGATTATAGCATGTCATTTAATGAAAAATTACGTACAATCTTAATTAAATTTCTACAATTATCATTGCGATAGGAGAGAATATGAACAAACTGCAAATTTTTTACTATATTCCTTTTTAAATGAGTGCTAATCCGTTTGTCTTACTTAAAATAATGATAAAATTAATTACAGTATATAGAAAATTAATTTTTAGCCATCCATTTGGTGCTTTAAACATGTCCAATCCTAAACTTTGACCGAATTCTCTGGTTTTTTCTTGAAACAAAACACCGCTTATAAGAATGTTCTTTGCACGAGCAGAACGGAACCACTTCGTCGATTTTTCTTGTTTCTTAAATTTTCGTTTGAATTCATCATCCACATTTTTCTAATGTCATCTTTGTCCTTCAAAAGTTCACTTATCTGAGTTTTTCCAACTTAAAACGTTCAGCAAGACAACGCATATTCAGCTTGTCTTTTTCAGCAACTTCAAGAACATCAAATTTTTCTTTCAGCGCCAATCTCTTCCTTTTTGACGCCATTTTAATTCGCATTAAATTTAATCAACACGTTTATAGGATAGCTTTACGAGGGATTGATATTTACAAAGCAACTGCAGTGAAATAAAGGGCCTCAGATTCGTGCATTGAATCATGGGACATCGATACAATGTATCAATGTATGGGACACCGATGTAAATACAACCATGAAGTGTTTGTCGAAATGTTAATCGAAAAAAAAAATTTTTTTTTTACAGTTAAAATAACTGTCCGCTATTCAGAGTGTCCGCTATTCGGAGTGGATAACATGAAATGTCCTATTTTAAGGGACTGGGACCCGCAATAATGTCCGCTAATTAGAGGTGTCCGCTATTCAGGGTGTCCGTTAAAGGAGGTAACACTGTATATATAATAAGCTGTAATTTATAAATTGGTTAAATGTCAATCAGGGGCAGATTGGAAGCTGAAAACGGCCAGCGCAAATACATAAAATCGGCACATTATGTATGCTAATAGTCAGCCCACGTCAGGGGACACCGGCCCATCGGGATTTTATCCTGTGTCCCGGCGGCCTAAACCGTCCTTGATGTCAATTTACTAATTAGTCCAGTTCAAAATGGAGTTGTATTAATCTGCAACAACAATAACTCTTCTGTATCAGCGGTTGTTGGAACAAATCTTCATGGCATTCTTGGAATAAATGTTCAACATTACTTCAATGAAAAGATATAGCGTGGTAGCTCAAGGATCCGTTAATCTTTGATGTCTAACTGCACAAACTCATCTAGATTTCTGCTACTGACATTATTAGAAGTCCGTTCTCTGGCCGTATGGCCTCTTGTTTAGAATGAAGTTTTTTCTTTGTGGTGATGCAATATTTAAATAACTGATATCTTTGATTGGTTAGGGGTAATTGTGTAATTTGCCAATTAGATCTCTACTTCTTTTTTTTTTAACCTACTGGATTCTGATTGTAAGAACATCAGGTTTACAAAGAGGAGAAAAAACAAGACGATTTGATCTTTCACACTGTCAGAAGTACAAACCTCAAAAAAGCACAATCATCATCACATAAATATTTTAATAAAAATATAAATATATATTTATATGTACTTATCCCGTATTTGGGTATTTAAAAGTTTAATATTTAAAGTTTCATCGCTACAGCCATGTGAGCGGGAGGCTTAGGCTACCAGCGATTCTCAACCAACGGGCACTAGCTGAGGTCAGATGTTCAACCCGACGCCCGCCTAACTTTTATCCTCGAGTATGAGTCCGTCTTCGCCGTCTGAGAAAATCTACCCAACTTTTGATGATGTCAAACGTCTACCTTCCGACCTCAAAACGTGTCTGTGCGTTTCAGACTTAAGAAACCCGGTACCCATTTGACAGATAGGAACCCTAGGGTCAGTCTGGAGGATAATAATCTTGGAATAACACTGCCGGGAATTGAACTTGGGCTCCTCCAGTCCAGCAGTTAAACCACTGGACCCACGGGTGTTTATAGATATATAAGTAAATAACAATTAATCAGATAAATATAATAATTCTCTGTTCTAACGGAGAAACAGAAGCACACCAGCAAAGGAACACTTTTTTCTTTCTCTGTTATAGATGCCACGCAATATTCGCAACCTTTATCTGCAAGTATATTGATTCAATTCAATTAGTAAATGGGTTTTCAAAACTTGAAACTTAAGAAGTCTTGTGTTTTTCTTTTCTTTTCCCTTTCTTTGAAACAAACGAACATTCTTAAAATATTTTTAGACTTCAACAGCCGCAGATCCATAAACGTTCCAAATCGAAGACATTTTTATATGATTCTATTTTTTAATATTTCAAAATAGTCACTTATCGTGGTATTGACTTTTCCACCTAAAACTTCCTTGTACATTTAGATGGTTTCTAATACAGCGCGATTGCTGTTTAGCTTCCCTGCAGCTACAGTATTCGGTTTTTGCAGGAAAGTTTAACTTACAGAAGTATTTAAATGGTGAGCTACGGATTGAACAGAAATAAAACTTATTTTGATACTTCTCAAATCGAGTGACAAATGTGGTATATTTTATTTAGTGAGCGTATTTATTTGTTTACAATTGAAACCTGTAAAATATTTATTTATTTATTTATTGATTGATTGATTTTTATAGAGTAGGCTTTAATATCAATTATTGTCTATATTTATAAGTAGACTAAAGCTTCGCGCACACTTCTACGATTCAGAACAGAGGCGATCAGAATAGTAAGGTGTAATCCTATTGAAGTGCATCAAAAGCTAAGGCAACAGAAACAATGTTGATTTCTTTTGACACAATGGATCGATAATAGCTGTTAAGAAGTAGTCATTACTTAACAAATAAAAAAGAAACAAAATTATTAAGGCTGATTTCTACTTAAATCATTTGTCTCAAGGGAGAAAAAAAAATACGGAGTTAAAAACTCAATTAAAGCTGCCCCTATAGATTTATACAATAATAAGGAAATATAAAGATAACATCAAATCATTCTGGCATAAAAAAATCTCGACAAAAAAATAAAAAATTTTAACCTCTCATTTTCATTGGTTGTCCTGTTTTCTCCTATACAATAATTCTTCGTATATGTTATGATAAGTATTACACTTATTAACTCCTTGTACTGCTGTATATTAATAATTAATTTAAATAAATAAATAACAATGAGAGTATTGTTCGAGGAATTAAACGAATATATATTGTATTTTAAAAATTTTAGGATTTGGTATTGATTGAGAAATTTTTCAGAATACACAGCTTGTTTGTTTTGTTTTTTTAGTATCTTTTTTATTTATGTAGGTAAAGACAACATTATTTTTCGTTATTTGATGAGCTTCACTGTCCTAGTAAAATAGATTCAAATTAAAAAAAAAATACTTTCCATCATTAACTTGGTTAATTAAAAAGATATAAACTCTTATAAAACTGATAGATTTATTAATTTATTAATTAGCTTTATTAAAATAAAGCCTAAATCAGTTTTTGCAAATTTAAGACATAAACTGTCGAAAATAAAGTATTTTTTTTATTTCTGAAAAGAAAAAAAGATATTTCTGAAGGCTTCCTCAGATGCGCGCATTCCCCTTGAAATCTATGCAAATTATTCCCCCGAATTTTTCTGATCCGATCGCGCCGTGCGCGAAGCTTAATTCTGAACCACAATTCATTTCAAATACAGTAAAACCCCGTTATTACGCTACCGCTTATAGCGCTATCCCGTTCTTTACGCTCCTTTCATACGGTCCCTGGAATTTTCTATGTAACTCTGTATACTTTTACCCTCTTATAACGCTTCAAATCCCGCTTGTAGCGCTTTTTTTATATCGGAAATTTTGTATCGAAAAGAAATGTAACACTGTAAAGATTCTTTTCTTTCCCTGGTAGGAGGGAATCTTTGAACTCTTTGAAGTGCGGGTCTGTGATACAATAAGTTAGTGCAAAATTTCGAAGTGAAAATCCCTTTCTATCTAAGTGAAAAATTGGAAATTCTCCGTAAGACGAGAATTCTACACTAAGTCAGAAGGATTTCGCAGAATCTCTAGGAATTCCCTCATCCAGTCTGCGAACAATAATAAAAAATAGAGATGCAATTACCAATGCAGCGAAGGGTGGTTGAAAACGTAAAAAAAGTAAAGTGTGGAAAATATTAAGATGCCGAGGAAATTCTAATTGAATGGATTCATCAGTCCCGTGATGCATCAGTGCCATTAAATGGCCCAATCATTCAAGAAAAGGCGCGTGAAATAGCGTGCAGTGCACTTAATCGGCTCCGAGAATATATTAGTGTTGCTCCTAATGGTGTATCAATTGATGTTAATAGTGACTTGAACCTCATTGAAAATGTCATAATTCATAACAGTAGCACACACACACGGCAAACCACAATCAAAGATCTTTTTAATAGGAAATAAGCTCACATTTGGACTATATCTATTTCAGAATCAAGTATCTTTCCTGTAAAATGATGTCTAAATGTTTCCCCATCTCATAAATCATTTCCCGTCTATAGCGCTATCCCGCTTATTACGCTTGTAGTTCGTGGTCCCTTGACGAGCGTAATAACGGGGTTTTACTGTATTAGGATAATTTAGAAGGTACCAAAGAACAATCAAAATATTATATAATTGAATTGTAATGAAAAAGAAATTTCATTGTAGATTTATGAAGATTTATAATTTAAGTAAATATTTAAATTAGTTTTACTTTCTATTATTTGAAGATGAGGCAGACGTTGGAGCCAAAGCCACCACCGAGCGGATTTTGGGGTTTCTTCGCAAAAAAAGTTCCCCAACTACCAGAATCGAGATATGTTCAGGCCCCAATCGAAGACGAAACTGAGGTGATAATAGAACCCTCGTTTATTATAATAGAAGAAAAGGCAAAGACACATAGAGCAATTCAGGTGGATTTGGAACCAGTAGTGAAAACAACATATGTGGAATGTAAGCCCACAGATCAAGATGCAGAGCCTTCGTTTTCAAAGAAATCTGTATCTCCTCCGGGATCTCCTGTGAAAGAGCCTCTTTTTGAAAAAACTTACTCAGAAGAGCGTCGGAAGCCTGTGGAAAGTAGACCTATAAAACCTGTGGAAAGTAGACCTATAAAACCTGTGGAAAGTAGACCAATAAAACCTGTGGAAAGTAGACCTATAAAACCTGTGGAAAGTAGGCCAATAAAACCTGTGGAAAGTAGACCAATAAAACCTGTGGAAAGTAGACCCACAAAGCCTGTGGAAAGTGAATCTGAAGCTATTAGTAAAGAAGATCAGTGCTTGCCAAAACCTGTTTACATAATAGCTAGAGATATCGAAGAGGAAAGTTTGCCAGAACCATCCCCCGCTAAAAAACCTCTGCGGAAAAAGAGTGATATCACTATCGAAAAAGAGAAAATTATACAAGACAAGAAAGACCAGCCAATACAACCACTTTCTTCACCCTCCTGTTGTAAAGAAGCAGTAGCGCCCCTTCCCGTTTTGGATAAGCCATGCACACCTGAACAAAAAACTGTAAAGCTTCCCCAAACTTCGACGAGTAAATCTCCTTGTACTCCCAGCCAGTCACCTACTCCTCTTCCTTATACTCCCAGTCAGCCACCTACTTCACTTCCTTGTTCTGCCGAAGGTGGTGATCTGTGTAAACTTAAACCAGAAACATTTTCTCCGAATTCTAAATATACATTTCCGAAGCAAAAAGATTCCTGTCATCCCAATTTTACTGATATTTGTCCACCAAGACGAGAAAGAACTGACATTTGTCCTTCATGTCAGCAGGAACGACAGCCAAGTACAAGAACTCCATGTCAGCGGGAACGACAGCCAAGTACAAGAACTCCATGTCAGCGGGAACGACAGCCAAGTACAAGAACTGATACAACCCCTGCTTATAAGCAAGTCTCTAGAGATTCCACAGCAACCAAAAGAAACATTACATTATCGAAAAGAGATAGATTTCAAACGGATGAAAGAGACAGAATGAAGAGAGATTACTCAAATACAAGATCCAGATCAAGACAGGACCCTTGTTTATCGGAGCCAGATCGCTTTGCATCACGAAAAGCGCAACAGAAACTACCGACATGTGAGAGTGAATCATTGCGTAAGAGAACGTACTCCAGCTCATCAGAAGCTGACAGTTGTACATCTCAAAACGAACCAGACAAACGTGAACTTCTTGTTTGTGGTCCGTACAAATTAAAAATCCTCCCACCGTCCCAGATTCGGAAGAGAGCAGCAGCTCGTGAATCTCCACGTACAACTAAGAAGGAGAGGAACAACAGAGCAAGTTCTGCTTCAATAAAAGGTAATGTCACTGAACGGCAGCTTCGGTCAATGGCTGATAAATGTACAACAACAACACTTTCTCTGGAGCAGAAACAAGACAGTGCACAATCCAGATCGCCAGACCTTCCAGAATGGGAAGGTCGTGAAGAATGTTTGGAGGAATATCGTGAGATTTCACAAGAGAACATCAGACAACGCATCTCTGTTACTCGCACCGTTTCATCATCCAGAAGGGACAGTGACGAAGTGTACATTGAGACCACCATATGCACAATACAAGAACCCTGTTCCGATCAACAGGAGAATTTTGAAAAGGAAGTTCGAGTTTATGAAGATGACGAAGACAAACTACGAAAAAGGTACAGTAGACAAAGCCGCCAAGAAGAAAGAGAATATACGGCCAGACTGGAAAAGATAGCGTCCCTTATGTTTCAAGATGAAACCCTGGGTTTTTTGATTGTAATCAGGTTGAAACGTGGCATTCCAGAAATGACAGTTGATTGGCTGATATCTCTAATTGAGAGAATGATAAAGGACGGAGGACTGCAAATGATAGTTGCCATGATTCCTCCTGTAAAAACAAATAAGGTAAATCTTTAATAATTAAAAAAAAAATCAGAGTTGTATTCGGTTCTTGATATAAAGAATGTACTTCTGAGTCAGGATTATGTTTGTTGATTAGACAGTGCTGTTTAGACAATCTGAAAGTTTAGGATGGTTATTCCGGAAAGCTTCTATATGTTCGTTGATTCTCTCTTTTAGTGTTATGCTTGTGTTTCCGAAATATACTTTATTAAAATTCTACATTTTAACACAAACTTTAAACCTTTATAATAACCGTTTTCATGTTCAAATTCATAGTATCGCCTAAAGAAGCAGAGGAGGCCATCTCTGTGAAATATTGCGTATGTAGTTGTTATGATCATTAGTTTGCTTAAAATGAATTACTTATTCTGATTCCTCATATTACAAAACCTAAAATAGATGTTATAAAAATAAGAATTATTTTTATAAATTCTCATTCAAGTGTAAATTGACTGTATAGCATAGGCGTTTGCTTAACCTTCACATATTAATACAACTTATTAGCATCTTCACATCAGGCGACAACCTCTCCTACCCCTTTGGTCTTTGCAAAATCCACGGTTTGTACAAAGACAAAGACAAAGTTGTTGTAAATTCATTACAACCTGCGCAGAATTCAAAATGTTGATAAGGTGAATCATAGTGATAGGATTTCCAGTGATAGGATTTCCATTCTTCTTCTTGAAATGAGTTCTGCGATACGGAAGTACGCTCCCAGGGAAATACTCTGGGGCAAAACTATGTCAGAAGAATCAAGCGTACGGTTTGGAAGTTTTCCTTCTCTTTTTTTTTTTTTTTTCTAGTCTTCCTTTGGAAACCATTATGGAATGGCTGAAGAGAAAGAGAAGAAGAAGCAGACACAGGAAAGGAAGTAAGCATCCATGTCGGTGCCGGGATTCGAACCCTGGTTCAGACATATCAGTCTTGTGGCAGGCCCCTGCATTGACCACTATGCTGTGCCTGAATGGCCGATTTCCATTACACGAATTAATTATTCTATTTGATATCAGATAATTAGTATTTATCTCTAAACACAGGATTGACGCTAAACCATGGGAACATGTAGGAAACTGTCGTTAGGTTATTTCAGGATCCTTTTGGGGGAATCATTTGAACCTTCTTTGTATAAATAATCAAAAGCTTTTCGAAAATGTTTTATTATTTCTTAATTTGTTTACGTTAATTAAAGCAGTAAAGATCACACTACAGGTAATGCTTCTGTGGTAAATCTTAAAACAATTTGTGTATCATAAGTCGACGAACAGTAAAATAAAAATCCTTGCACAAAGGGAAGATGCCTGTTAAACCTAAGCAATGATTCAATTTAACATTTTGAATTATTCTTTCAAGCTTTACCCCTCAGTAGCCCTTCCCAAATATTTCTAGTCTGTCACCATCTTGATTTCTCTCTCTCTCTCTCTGTCTGCAAATTTTAAAAAGGAAAAACAAAGAAAAGAAGAAAACAGAAGTATTTCAAAAATACAGACATTGACTAGTTTAATGTTAAAAGAGAAATTTTGTATATTAAGAACACAATCCAAATATTAGCGTAGATTGTAATTTGAATAATTTGTATGTCTTCAATTCTCTTCCAGCTAGAACTACAAGGTCCTTCCTTATTGGTCACTGCCTCTACTCGACGCTTATTGATCGCTGCCGAATATTATAAAATTCAAAAGCGGGACATCAACGGTCAATTAAGACCTCTTATTTTCTCAGAGTTAAATGAATTCTTAATATACGGTAAAACGAAAACTTTTTATTTATCATTGGAATTTAAGACTTCATTATAAGTATTTGTTATTGTGTTTCAATAAAAATTACTAGTGAAAATATATCTAGAATTCTGTGAAATATTTTTGAGTAATCGCTGTTCAGGGCATTATTTTTTTTTAACCTTGATCTTAAACTATTTCAATTTTGATTATTAATATTAGCAGTAGTAATTCAGACGCTCTCTCTATTTACATCATCTCTTGGTTACATCATTGTTAATCAGCTACGTTGTGCTGAAAGTCAATATGGCAGCTCCTAGCTTGAATCTTTTCTTGACTCTAATTAAAAATATAATATTTAGATATCAAGATGTAGTTTTGGTCCATTCGCCAAACACGTCTCTTGATAGATTTAGTAGTGGAGAGTTGTTAAACATAGTGGAACAATGATTTAATCATCCATTATCTGATTTCTTCTTAAAAACTATTTTTTTTTTTTTGAGAATTTATTTTGTTTGTCTTTCAGATATGCCATGTCCAGATAAGATCCTCACTGTATCAGAGAAGCAACGCCTGATTATTGAAGAGTTGTATTTCGAGACAGCGGAGAAGGATATGAATGTACCAGGATATTCAGAAACACAAATAACGTCAGGAGAGAGTATTGGTAAGTAAAAGTCCTAAAAAAACAAAAACAAATAAAAAAAAAAACGAAGTTATTGCGTTTCTTGGAAATTTTCCGTGGAAAATACATTGATATTTCTTTCTGACGCTTATTATCTGTGGCTTAATGAGGAATATTCTTTAATTCTTTTCATTGCTGCCATTGTAATGAACTTCACTAACCTGTTCATCATTTTAACTAACAAGCTACATAAATTAGAGAAATTAGACTTAAAACTTTCTTGGCGACGAAGATTAAAGAATTCTTCTAGGGTTTCCAGCTAAGAACTTTTGGAGTGGTTCGAGCTTTCAGACGCTGTCATGGCGTTTATCTTAAAGGAATGAGAAGCGAGATCACCGTGGGCTACATATATTACGTTCAATGTACGATATATTTGCAATTTTTTATTTCCTGGATGTATGTAAAGGTCCCTGTGGCTAAATACATAGTCCTTGCTTTGCAATATGGTCATCCGTCCTTTTTTAGTAAAATCTGGTTCAGCGACGATCAAGGAAGCAGGCGTAGAAACAGGCTCCTAGACTTCCAGGGTCTGAAGATACATGAAGTAACTGGATGTCCGTTCTCAGCAAGCAATGAAGTACGGCTCAATAACCCCGTGTCCCAATACAATGCATCACACAGTCACTTTTTCACTGTATAACAGTGCTTCCTGCACCTCCAGGTAACCAACAAAGAACGTTCCATCCATCAGATTCTGACACCTTTCCGCCGATCTTAGCAGGTTTTGCAGGGCACAGAACTGATTTAATAAGAGACCAGTTTTCAGCAGGACGGGGCGACAAGTCCTACATCACGTGTGTCGAGACCATTTGTACGAGAAACGTCTGGAATTAATGTGATTTTATGTTCACTGATTTTCAGTACTCATTCCACTCTCCTGATCTAATATCACATGCATGCTGAAGGAGAGGGTGTTCCGGGAAGACCCTCCATTCACGATGCAGGAGTTGAGAGAGAAAAACCATACAGATGATACAGAACATGCAGCAGCCGTTATTCCGTAACATGGCTAGAAACATGAAGAAACGATTTGAACCGTGCTTTAAATGCAATGGAGGACATTTGGAACATGCCTTTTTATAGACAAACTGCCAATTGATTTGTTTCTCTTTGTTTCTTTCTAATGCTGAATTTAAAATACAATCACCATAGTTGTCAAATAGGCCATATCAGTAGTTCAGTCCTATAAATTAAAAGCCATAATGTATACAGACGAAGGGTTGTTCCAGGATTTTAAGAATGATAAAGCAAACACGCCGTGGGTAACGCGCTCATATATATTACAGGATCGTGTGATCACGTAAGTACGGAAAAACACTGTTTTGCTTTGAAATGTTATTTATAGCCTGCCTTTTGCCAAGCATATTGTAACATAGGCTTGTACTTCGGTGCATAAAGTTTATTATATAGCACAGAGGGAAGTCTGATGATGAAATGACGATCGTGTAACTTTGCTTGTGGTTTTTCACATTCTAGTCTTAC
Organism: Thereuonema tuberculata; assembly: GCA_023159025.1. NCBI lineage: Eukaryota > Metazoa > Arthropoda > Chilopoda > Scutigeromorpha > Scutigeridae > Thereuonema > Thereuonema tuberculata. The sequence continues at coordinate 30,838,509 of JAFIDM010000007.1, read as the reverse complement.
AAAATCAACGATCCTTCTCATGTAGAGCTTATATTGCCTAAAGAAGTATACATCAAGAGGTTGGCAATATTTTGTTGTCTTTGGTGGCAATATCTTGAGTTAAAGTACTTGTTAGTGCAGGTACAACATGCCTAGCGCATCGGATGGCGCTAGCATACAATAGCTGAGTTTTGCATGGGAATGACTCATACCATTGTTTTTGAGATGAGCGATTTATATTCTATGCACATTTTCGTGCGGTTCTCAGCGTTCGAGGTCACGCACTTCCCTTATTAGATGTTTCTCAAAGGATTCTATGATAGCAATAAAAGCATTGAAAAAGTTTCGTATGCCACGGGATTTTAGGAGCAAGGTTTGGTGTGTGAAGTGAAAAAGGTTGAGACGCACTAGGCTAGAGTAAGCAGCGTGCACCAACTTATTGACGCTGCTTAGTGCTCGAACATTGAAACTGGATGTGATGTGTGCCGCCGTTGCTCTTGAGTCGGTCTATACAGTCTACGCCGACCCCAGTCATTAATGGCCACCACTTGCTCGCTGGGCGATAGAACATCTCGGTAGACCCTTGTACTCTCGGTAGACCCTTGATACGGTTACCTTCGAAAACACTAGGTTAGTTACCACTTGGGCGGCAATGCTTCCACGATCACAGTCCCTAAGATAGCAGCATGTACGTCGATTGCGATACATTGCTGGATATCCACCTATTTATCGGTTGGTTTGGATTTGTTACACTCCGCGCTGGCGGTACCAGTATCAACTTCCCATCACCCATGTTTTTACGGGTTTTTTTATCTATTCAGTGTAGTACAAAATCATTGGAAGTTGGATGATTTCTCATGACAACTAAGTGCTGCCAAAATCGTCCTTCTAAACCTGGAACAATCCTTAATAAATATAAAAGCATCAGGTTTATATTATTTTGTTGTATTAATTAATTATCCTCAGTACCTACGTATAGGTAAAAGAGATTTTTTTTTCCTCGTAAGACTGCATTTGTTGTAAAATATTAATTAATGAATAATTAGTAAATAATATTAAACATCTATACATACACTGTATATATAAAAGAAAGAGTCGGTAAGCTCATTTTCTGGGGAACCATATGAGATACAAATAGGGTAAATAGGTATCAAATTAAAGGCGTGCATGAACATGTTGATTTTTGTTAAGTCATTTTAATAAAAAAATTGATAAAAAAATTGACGCCTGCTGGATCCCTGTTATTGTTAGAAAATGGTTGAAACCGTTCACATCGAAGTAAACGCTGTAATTAAGTAATTTTTTTCACTTAAATATGATTAAAAGATCTTATTTTATCTGAATTGTGACTTGATTAAGCTTAGGAGAACTATATTTCCAACCGTCGAATTTCTGCGGGTTCTACTTGTTAATTTATATTTATAAAATAAAATACTCAATCTTCCTAACAACCTCATTTGACCTCAATCACAGTCGGCTTCTTTACATGTGAAGTCAATATTGCGCTATCATGTTTCGAAACTTTACAGGCCAGTATATGGTAGTTAACTTCTACATCGTTCCTATCATCATCTTTCCATCGAATGGATTTTCTAGATTGTCCCGTGACCTTTCGAACCTCTATCAAAACTGGATGAATGTAATCGTGATCTAACAACATAATCTGACCCATTAATTTATTGATTTAATACTCTTTATATCTCATAATATAGATCTGTTTATCAAATGCTATCCTTATTTTAAAATTCTTCTTATTTTCATTGTTGAAAGATGAGAGTTGGGAAAATACTTCTTAACCGGATAGAAAATCAAGGTTCTGGAGGAACTCTTGTTTTAATTTAGAAGCAACTAGTCTTAGAGCAAAGTTAACAACTTGAGGTTAATCTTAATGATTATTTTTTTATTTTTCATTTTCTTAAAACTTTATACGATAACGTATTTTTAATCTTATTTTTTTTTATAGTGGGAAGATTAGTGGACTACCGTATCATCACTCATATATTTCCACTGCACAATGACAAACGAGTTCCTACTCCAACTCTAGGGTCTTTTCTCTACTATCAAACACTCTTTCATATACCAATCCAATGTTTGGGCTGCTATTTTGTGGATTCTAATTTTATTAGTAAGTTTTTTATTAGTTTTTCTATTTGATATAACTTTATAGGTTTTGTTTAACATTTGCATCAGAGGAGATAAAGGGAGAAGAACCAAAAGTTTGAAGTTTTCATTTTAAGTCGAAATACGCGCATTCGCCCGTCTCTGATTACGATAACATAGAAACTAATTGTTCTGCAAAGCTGAAATTTTAAAAATATGTTTAGATTCTTACAGGGAAGATCTCTGTTGGTTTTGACACAAATCGGACCAATAGGTAAGATACCACAGATGAAAAAGTATCAAACAGATTGCCGTTAAAACGTAATAATTGCTGTAATTCAAACTGCGTGTATTTCAAAAAGCTAAACTGATAGAGAGAAATAACAAAATATGGTTTCCCTGTTGAATTTTAACCCATAACAGTCTAAAACTCGCAAATATGACGATAAATAACACATTGTACATAGAAAAAAATTAAAAAATGCATATCTTTATAAGAGTTGTATCCTTTGAAAACAACTCTATTTGTATCTGATCCTATTTGAAAGTTGTTACACCAAAATCTATCTTCTTTTCTCTTTGCAGATGATGTCTCTTGGTATTATGGTGAACAAGTGGGCTTCTATTTTGCTTTCCTCGGATTCTTCACTAGTTGGTTATTATTATCTCTCCTTCTTTCAATCGTCCTTTTCTTTACCGTAGTAAGTATTTCCAATGGAATAATTAAAATCACTTTTACTGAAAACGGTGTCTTTACACTTCAGTAAATCCACCTTCTTAATAAAATGCATGTTTGCCTCGAATAAATAACTTGTGTGTTTCTTATTGTCATTTACTATCGATCATTAACTCGATATTTTATTTATTCTTAAAACAAACACATTCTTTAATGAAGAAGCGAAGAAATCGAGAGGAATTAATGGAAATATTTGTAAGTGTAAAATGGCCAAAGACTTTTTTTATTACGGAAAAATAAATGAACAAAAGAAATATAAAAGAATATACAATATCGTGAACAAGGTAGATGGGATGAGACAGCTTTTCAAAATACGATAAAGGAAGAGGAAATACATCATAATTTCAGAACACAATAAAGCTCAAAACCCATATTCATCCAGACAATCATTAATGGTCATTAGAAAATTGATTTTTTTTTTAATTTTATGAATATGAATAGTTTAAATTCTAGGAAGTCAATATAAAAGGGTCAATCGGTCCAGAAAACATTAAATTGGTTGCTCGACCATTTTAAAAAAATTGATTTATTTTTTACTGTTGTTGCCCCTATGCTTAAGTACTTCAGAACAGGCATTATTTTTTTTTTATTTCACTTCGTT
>JAFIDM010000007.1:30790120-30834693 GCA_023159025.1 Thereuonema tuberculata | reverse complement strand
TTTTTTTAAAATGGTCGAGCAACCAGTGCTGGACCGCTTGGTATGGATTGACCCAAAAGCTTTTTACAAAAAGAATGCTAAAATATTGAAAATACTTAATTTAAAGCTCACTGTAAAAGAAAAGTTTCTCAAGGACTTCCAATTTGTTAAAATATACTCCTATTGGGTAATAAAAATGATTGAATTTTTTTTTTTTTTCGTTTTTTGATGCAGAACCAACAAGTTTCTTTTGTAGTCGTGGCCATCTTTAATATGCTTTGGATTACTTTATTCATTTTATTATGGAAGAGAAGAGCTAAGCAGTTGGCTTTACAATGGGGATCCTATGCCAACGTTAATTTACGTTTCAGTAAGAAGTCCAGGGGTCGGGTAAGTCTATAAATAGAACTCTTAGAGTTAAATCTTACATCCAACTCTTGTTCCAACTGAAGCTGACCAATTTTCAATAGATTCTACGTAATCATGAGAAATGCAAACTGAAAGATGAAAAGCACATCAAATTTACAGTAAAAGATAAAGTTCATAAAGAAAAACAAGACATCAATTGGAAACTGTTTCAAATCTTCTGACATTATTCTGTTTACGATTTAAACTTCATGTTCTAATTTTTTATTTACACAAAGCAATAAAAAATATTTATAGTTGTAGTAGTTGTAGTTGCTGTTGAGTAAAAAATGCCTTTAACTGTAAACTTATTCAATTTAAAGTGAGAAATCATAAGGTATGTAAAAAATAAAAAAAAGATTTCTATAGTACGGAAATATTTTCGCATTCTAAGATTCTATAAAAACCTTGAGCTCGGGGCTGATGATTCCACAACTTTTTGAATCCAGAGATGTTATAATCAGCCATACTTGACGACGACTATAGTGCAATGCACTCGATAGTCCTATTCTGATCACTCAGATGAGCCTTCTGCAGAAGAACTCGTTTTTCAAGGGATGTTTGTCTCCCTTTTCTTACTATGCTCGAATCATCGTAAAAAGGACTTCATACATCTTCGTCAAATAGTTGCCAAATCTTTCAAAGATATCGACATAAAGAGCTCTACAAACTTTCGGTTGATCCATGTTCGTCGGTTGATTGTTTCATCTGAAACAACATTAATTCGATTGGCGTCTCCATAGCGACATCATTCAATTGAACAGTTAAAGAGACAGAGACTACATAATAGATATCGCAAAATCATAAGCCAATTTTCTCAATCATTATTTATATAACTGACTGGCAAATAACAAAACTATCTCAAACAATTCCATAATGGAAGATTTTCTTTCAAAATGAAACTCAAAAAAGACGTCCAGTTATTCTCGCTGATAAGATAACTGAAAATATATTTTCTGGAAATTCAATTGTCTTCATCCAGTGTAAAGTTTGTGTAGTTTATAATTGTAACGATTACCTCTTTGTTTGACAAGCTGAATGAAGAATTGGAACAAATTTACGTTGCCGTTGTACTCTGACTTACAAAAGATACTTACCCTACATTACTAACAGTAGGAATTAGCAAAAAACAAAACAAAACTGAATAATTACAAGAATAGTAATAGCAGTTTTGTCGACCCAAATCAAAACCCACAAATTCTATTTCAATACGTAAAAGAGAACAAAATTAAATAGCAATCAATGAGAAATATGTGTTAATGTGTATTAATATTAATTTCAAAGTATGGTATCTATTTTGAAATAATAATAATAATAATAATATTAATAATAATAATGCTTTTTTTTTTCATTAGACACAAGGAAGGATATCTTCACTATGTCTATTAATTGTGATTCCTGTTCATTTGGCTATAACTGCTTTATTTTGCTATAGTCTAAATAATTATCAGAATCGAAATATTTCACTTGTTTGGCCTACAATAATAATCTATGCAGTTTATGTGGCTTTGGTATCAAAATGCTTCTTGTGGATTATCATGTATTTAGGTAAGATATCTGTCAAACCGTCATTCTTTGCAATAAATTAGATTGGAATTTACATTCACATAGTTTTAAATCTAAGACTTGCAGCATACAGAGCAGTAGGACGACGTGGAATCCTAAACATACGCATGGTTTGGGCTTCAAAATAAAACTATTTTTGTTATTTAACCTTTACTTTGGATGTTTCCTTTTCCGTTTCTAATAAAAGACTTTGTTATTTTACATCAGCGATCGTATTAACAAAAACATATCGAAAATCTTCCACAATAAAATAGCAAATACAAATAACATCTGAAGATTATTTTTAAGCTTAATATTTGCGTTTGAAAAATTCTAAAACATCTGACAATATTGAGAAACTATTTTGCTTTCAATGGAAGTTTGAAAGCCACTGCAAATAGGAAGACCACTGAGAGATTATGATTCTAAAACAAAATTTCCTCTGATTTGCATTTTTCTTCAAAGAATAAAAAAATTAAAATTAAAGCTCAACATTTCATTTTGAAAATAAAATACAAAAAAAACCTGCCTAATATTCACTTTATTTTGTGGCCTATGTAAAAAAAAACAACCGCTGGTGTTATGAAGACATTGGAGAGATAATCTCTGCTCGACAACGAATTAAAATAAAAAATAAGTCAATGTTGTAAGATTTAAAATAAATAATAATAAGGAATGGCAAAGGAAACATTAGTTTTAAATAGTGTAATAAACATTACTATTAATTAGAAGATAATAATAATTATAGTGATTCATTGCGTTCTTAAACATGTTTCCTTTTCTTAAACGCGGATGCCTATATATATATTTTAAAGCAGAAGTGCTGTACATGCGAGCAGCAGGTGTGCCGGGGGTTTTGTGGGAAAACGGAATAAAATAAATAGAGAACAAAGTTGAAATGCTGAGTTGACAAAATCTTGCAGACTGAAAAAAATTTCAACGAATTAATATTATAAAGTTTTTTACTTTTGAGTAAAGACATGGAAAAGTATTTCCATTCACTTGATTATCTTCCTAGCACTGGGTAAGAGATCCATTTATAGTAAGTGCTTAGAAGTCAGCAGAATTTGCTGTTTGAACTCAACGGAAATCAGAAACGACAGAGGATTGAAACTGCAGCAATCATCAACAGATATGGCCTCATTCGAGTTCTCTCTCCGATAGGACTCTCCCAAACATCATAATGACGTCACTTAAAGCACTCCTTTCTTTCTCAACATCGTATCTATGTGAGACTGTTTCTCCGCTATCAACACGATGAAGAACAATTCAGGTCGCGACTTCAACACTGAAGGAGGACTTGAGGGTAGCTTTTCCACCATCCGACCTCAGAGACATAATGAGAAATCATCACTAATATTATTAGTAAAGGAGAAGCTTTTTATTTGTACTCATATTTATATTTTTCAGTATTTTTTTTTTACCTGCTTTACACATTTATTAGAATTTTGGAATTGGAATATTTAAATTTATTAGAATTTTAGTTATTAAACCTTTAACCACAAAACTTGTTTTTTATATAAAACTTCTTTTTTTAAAGAAAGTTGATGGTGTACCTTGTTCAGCTTTTTTAAAGGCGCAGACAATTTTAACGCCTTTTCAGAGCCGTGAATTGAAAAAGATTGAAGAATGAGGAAAGTATCTTCTCCCCTACACTTCAAGATGGGGTCCAGTTATTACTTAAATTAAAGATGAAAATAAACATTTGATATTTTGGTTTATTAGTTAAACTGTAGTGAAGGCATAAGGGAATTTCTTTCTTCAGTTTTTTTTTTTTTATTATTATTACAGTATTATTATTTTATTACCACAAACTTCTTTAAATACATCCTCCTCCTATTATTTCGAATATTGCAATATTTCGAATAGCTTAATCGGCCTGTTCTTTTTCACGCTACCTCGGGAAAAGGAACATCCTCCTTCTTCCCAACTCCAAAATAAAATAAAATTAGTTACAGTCAAGAATTTAAACAAACAAAACGTGATAGATGAACTGTGATGCTCAAAGCATTCTTACAAAATAATGTTCAAATCTCGGACCCAAATGTCTTTTTTTATAAAAAATCCCTAATAAAAATGTTTTTTTATATGAAAATCACTAAGAAAGACGTCTTTTTTATATGAAAATCACTAATAAAAACGTCTTTTTTATTGAAGACAATTTTTTTGAATTGAAAAGTCCTTTTTTCGAATAAAGCCCAATTCACTATTAATAATCGTTGAGTAAAGTCCAATTACATAATTGAAATATTGCATAGGAGGAGGATGTATTATTATTTTCTTGCATCATAATAGATAATCAATTAACTTTACCAAAAAACTCATAATTTTTTTTTTTTTTTTATCTTTTTTTTTTCAGTTAAGAATCCTAATAAACTCCAAATTTATCTGTTATCTGTAGTAAGTACAAATAACCATTTCTAACTGAAATTCCACTTAAAAGATAGTTATAATGTTAAGATTATGAGAACACTGTTATAAATTTTGACTGAAAATATTAATTTTATTTTAACAAATGATTCCAAATAAATCTGCTGCTATTATCATCATTTTTAATTTCAACTCCTAACGATTTCTTTTTTTCTAATGAACTGATCGATTGTTGAAATTCTCTGCAGTAAAAGCACCTAAATCTGCGGAGGACTGTCCCAGAATCTAGAAGAATGATTGCACAAAGGCGCTGTCTCATACAAATAACATATCACAAGATCGTGTCATCACGAAGGGATAAAAAAACGTTGTTTTACTTTGAAATGTTATTTGAGGTCAAAACCGCCATCAATTAGGCATTTCAATTAGGTGCGAAAGATACCTAGTTACACTTTCCGAAGTGAAATTTTCGTATTCCAATATAATTACAATCTGTAAAACACCGAAATTTCAAGGTGAAAAAGTCAACTATCAGTCGAATAATTACTGAGAGCCTAAGAAAGTCAATTAGCTTGAACCGAAATAAGTTATCCCCTCGGAAAACGCACGAGTGATCTATGGTTCTTACACCATTGAACGAAAGATAAAGGAAATGGTGAGGAAAACCCAAATACTTAAAAAAGCTTGTAGGTTTTGTCAAAGACTAACTGTATGACACATAATTCATCAGCATCTAGGTCGTGAGAGAACATTATAAACTAAAGGTACACAAGCTTACACTCCGTCACATTGCAGAGTCAGAAGCAACTCTCGGTAATTGTATGAAAGGCTCTTGGCAGGAAATAGAAGGGAAATGTTATAACCCTCGATAAAGCCTAGAAGTATTTAAACCATTGTGTAATATTTAAATTAGTTGTAAGTAGAAAATATCTTGTTACAAAACATTATAGGTTTAGTTAACAAATTATTCAAAAAAAAGTTACCAAAGAAACTGGAAATGGATTAAAAACAATTAAGACCATTGTAGAAAAGTGTTTATAAAAAAAAAAATGTTTTAAATCTACTGACGAACAATCACATTGCACAATTAGAAAGGAGGAAAAATATATGAAAACTAGAGTCATTACTTATTTTCCATTGTAATCCTATATCATGATTTTGAAACATCAACACAACTACTTCACTTTAATCTTCACTATCGTCACATTGTGATCCGGAAGTAGATACTTGGCAAAACCTACAATAAATTTCTAATTTTTATGAATTAAACCAATATGTATTAAAGACTTTTTTTTTAAAAAGTATCTATTCAATTCATTTCAGATAAATAAAAATTCAGCATATTTTGATTATTTAGATCTTGGGGACATGACATTTACTTTTTTCTATTACTTTTCTAACTTTTATATCTGAACGAAACGCGAAACTTTAAATGTTACTGCAGTTTTTATCTATTTGTCTTTTATTCTGCTATAGGAATTCTTTGTCGTTGAAACTTTAATGGTACCTTCAAACTGTCAAATGTGAGCTCCTAATGATCTTCATGGAAATTAAACCTTTAAAAAGCAATTGATTAAAAAACAAGATAATTAATGCTTTTAGACAGTGTCAATGTTACGGCCTCGTAATATGCACAATTTTATACATAAAATTTTATCGGACGCGACCACTTGCCCCCTCCCCCCCAACTTACTGTCAGGGAGTGGTCCTAGAGGTCTGATTTTTTGGACGTGGTCACCTACTTTTTGATGCTGAACACAATGATGAAGGTTTCATTCTAATATCTCTAACCGTTTGGCCACTTCAGTGTGACATCCAGCAAGCATCCAGCAAGCGGCCACTTTTGACCCCCAAATTCCGGTCAGAGAGTGGTCCTAGAGATCTGATTTTTTTGGACGTGGTCACCTACTTTTTGATGCTGAACACAGTGGTTAAGGTTTCATTCTAATATCGCTAACCATTTGGCCACTACAGTGTATGACATCCAGGAAGCCTACCACTTAAGACCCCCCAACTTCCGGTCAGGGAGTGGTCCTAGAGGTCTGATTTTTTGGACGTGGTCACTTCTTTTTGATGCTGAACACATTGGTTAAGATTTCATTCTAATATCTCTAACCGTTTGGCCACTACAGTGAGAGACATCCAGCAAGCATAAAAGCAAGAGCGTTCCCCTATGTTTTACAGGCAAGTTGTAACCTAGGGGCCGCTAAAAATGTAAAAGAATTTTCCATTAGAACTGAAATCTCGCTCAAAGTACTTCGTGAAATGATTTTTGAAACAAACATTCTATTGTTGAAGTTATCTAATGTCCAATAAGTGACAAAAAAGAAAAAAAAAGCCTACATCAAAAAGCCACTACTGCAAAAGTAATGTAGCTGAAATATCACTATTTGAACAAATGCGTAATCTATGCTGACTAATGATGTTGACTCGTATTCCTTTCTGTTTCAGATTTTGTTCCTGTTCTATTTGGCTGGTCTCTATGGACTTGCGTTTGTGATCTGGGACCCTAGTCTAGTAGCCAAAGTAAGATAAGCCCATTTCTCTATTCTACACCAAGAAAAATTAAGATACAAATTCAAATGTTACTGTATTTCGTATAAGACTTAGAAAAATACTTTTTTAAACACTAAATTATCACCATATTCAATTAAAAATTTCGGAAATCTAATTTCGAGATTATACAAAAATTACATTGATTTTATCTTTCACACCCATAGCAATGGTAACAATGGATTATTTTGAAATCCAAGCAATGCAAATACAGTAAAAACTGGTTTAAGGGGAAAATTTTAAATTACGCATAACTGAGAATTACGTACAACTCGGGTTTAACTTTATTTAACTCGTAATAAACATTTGTGTATTAGGTACATATTTTTCAACATATGATATGCGTAACTGTAAAACTATCAATTTCAAAATAGTGTATTCATTTTCATAGAGGTTTTCTGAAAAATAAAATACTGTGTATCCATTACACAATTAAAATAAGTGAAAAGAAAGGACTCACTAAATGTTCACTAATTTTCCATCACATTGTTGCTCACTTTTCCATATCTGCAAATTTTTCCTTTTGCTGATGGCTGCGCTTTACAGATTTTGAAATTAACTTTCAACATTCTTCTAAAATTGACTCCTTCTTACTAATAATTGACTGCACATAATGTTGTGTAATTTATATTTAAGCTACTCGCTATTTCTGCTTTTGATTTTTGCAGGTTGTCTTTCACTTCCCGAATAAATCTCACTTTTTCCTCTAAAGAATAACTTTTATTCCTTCTATTACCCATGGCTGCAAAAGAGAGACTGAAGTAAATGAAAGGAACACGTTTCATCAATGCGAAAATTCATTCAGTTTTTGTCTCTAACTGATCTTTCCTTAAAAGCCGCCCAGTAACCTATTATGTGACGATTATATATCGATACGGAACTCCAAGCTATATATTGGTGAATATCAATAGCTGAAAATACGTACATTTCAATCTCGTTTTCAAAAATATACTACGTATAAAGGCGATTTACATGAACTCAGTTACGTATATTTCAGAAATAATTTCTATGTAATTAAATACAATTTTCACCAGGACCTACAAACAATTATGCATAAACCAGAACTACGTACAACTGGGTTACGTATTAACCAGTTTTTACTGAATGTAACTGAATTCTCTCAATTAATGTTTTCACTAAGACATGGGAGGCAACAGTTTCAAGTGGTGGCGATTAAGCTTCCATCAGATATTTTATCAACTTTGTTCTGGTTCTGTACGGTAATTGAAAAATAAATAAAATAAATAAATAAATAAATAAATAAATAAATAAATAAATAAATAGTATTTATTAAATGGAATGATTTTGAGTTTCAGTTACGATTGAAGATTTCTTGAACTAAACTGTGAGACAAAAAAATCGAAGCACCATGAAAGAAGAGTCCACTTTGAATGAAATGCAACTATATTCCATTAAATATGCAAATGATTTAAAGTTTTAATTGTTAAGAAACGTTACCATTCACATCAGTTTACCATCAGTAATGCCTTGATGAAAGCGCTTGAAGACCCTACCAGCAATCGCAGGACTTGTCGAGATGCCGCATTATGGTACTGAGAAGCCTGCTAGTCATGCAGACGATTTGCTCGCAATGCATATGCATCGTAGTTATGCTTTTTTGGAAAGGTGTTGGAATCGATGGTTGCACTCATTCACGTCACCAAGGCTCTGGTCAGCCCAACACAAACACTGCTAGATAATCGGTTTGTTGTGAGGCAACCCCTAACTGCATCGCAACTTCTCCACCATCATAGATATTGGCATTTTATATACAGTGACAGGTATCTATCTGCACCAATGGTAGACGGAATAGTTGGGCTTCAATTCCGTCGCCCTTACGAAGGCTGCCTTTAACAGGAGGAGATTCATTTAATGGTGTCATTTCTGAGAGACATGCTTGCTCTCTTGATCTCTCTCTTTCTGTTTATTGACGAGTCTCGTTTCTGCTTTGCAGCAGATTATCACTGCATCAGCATATGCAGGAGGACTAGGCAGAACTCAAACCCTGGCAATACTATATATTCTGGAGGCAAACTGCTATTACAGCAGATGTGGGGAGCCATTTCTACAACAGATCTCTCTTGTAGTGATTCAAGAAACTTTAAATGCACAGCAATACATGCAGGAGATTCTGCAACCCGTTGTTTTACCCTTTGTCACGCCTGCCAGGAACAATTTTCCAACAGGATAATGCACATCCCTAGGTTTGTTCCATCGAACATGTCTGGAACAAGCTAGGGCATCAACTGTATGCATTATCGAAATTCGGCATTTGGAACAGCAGTTGGCGTGATCTGCCACAAAACACCATCAGGGCTTTTTCACTCCATGCCAAGCCATAACTCAGCATGCATAGCAGACAAAGGCGATTATGCACAAAACTAATAGTGTAACAAAAATGCTGCTATTCTTCAATAAAAATCTGTTTTTGTTTTTTGTTTTTCAAATTCTCTTCATCCAAATGACACTTAAAAAGTTTTATTTAAATTGAATGCTTCTTTCATGATCCTTCGATTATTTTTTTGTTAGAGTGTGTATTAAAAAAAGTTATTTCGAAAAATATAAAATCTCATCTAATTAATACTGATCTAAGACAGTTTCTGAATCTTTATAATAAGCGCGAGTGTTGTTTGTTTGTATTTGTTTGTTTGTCTTGAAACAACGTCGCCATTTCTCATCGGATATTTACCAAATTAGGCACGGAGGTTCACACGCATCCCAGAATAATGCATGAACAAAGAAAAACCCGGATCCGGACTAAGGGGTATAAACCGGGAAGGGGAAACTTTCCTGCATATCTCCGAAATAGCTTGAATTGCAAACTTGAAATTTAACACGAGTGTTCTTAATTCTAAGTTTCAGTTTTCGTTTACTTGATGGAATTTGCTGTTTTTGAAGAAACAAAGCGTGTTTTTACATTACGTATGCAGGGCTTCCCAGAGCTAAGCGATGATAGCAGGTAGATAGCATAATTTGTAACTACAAAGTGCCTTTTTACCAACTGGAAAAGTTTCAAACTGATCACAATTACAATTTCTCACCATCAGGACAACTCTTTTTTGTAACCCGCGCGAAGCACGGGTATATTTGCTAGTTTCCTAATAAATATAACTTCTATTAAATCTTCATCGTCATTGTTGAAAAGTTTCTTAAAAGGTGTTTTAATAGTAGACACTGTTTCGTTTTCATTTCAGCTATTGCTTGCTTTGGCAATTGCCTATTTAATCATTGGTCTTGGAGGGGAGCTGCTCCTCAATTTTTATTGGAGAATTTGTCATTGGTGTGGTACTATTACATCACTAGAGGGCATGAAAATAGTTGATAGCGATAAATATCAGAACATAAGACAACTGCAATGCGACGACCCAAGATTTCGTAAGACCGTCTTGGAGAGTTCCATGAAAGTACAGGTAAGAGAACAATTTAAATGTACATTTGATGTGCTCCGTACAATTCAATGATAAAAGATTAAAAATTCCTCCATCAGCACAGTCGATCACTGCCCAATCAGTAACTGACAAACAGGGCCCCCACAAAAGGGGGGGGGGGGTCAGTTGATCCCTCAGCAACGAGGCCCAGCATGAGATCGGTTAAGAAAATTTTATGAATTATCCTATCACTTCTAGGCTTTTTTTATAATTAAGTCTACATTTTATATAAACTACTATTTATTTTTGGCTAAGAATCTATGATTTTAACCATAATGTGGGAGAGGAGGCCCAGTACTGCATTTAGTATCTGGGTTCTGAATTTCATCTGGGGGCCTGCTGCCAAGCTAAATATACTTGACAACGATCTCACCGATATGTTTTACATTTTTGAAATAAGTTTAGACCAATGTCTGAAACATAACCCTGTCGGCTTTTAATTTGCAAATGCGCGCATGCGCAATTATTCATGTTTCACGTTTCTTCAAAATTGTCATTGTTTTTCTCAGGGCCGCGCCGAGCGGGGGTGCAAGTCTTGGGGGGCGACGGGCGGCAAGTAGTGTGTAGAAATACAACTTATTAGGGGTGGCAATTTTTTTCCTGGCACCGCTGCGCCAACATACTTGGCATGGTCCTAGTTTTTCTATTGTATACGTCTAAAAATGTATTTTATATTCGAAAGCGCACGCACGCATACATTCGTCCTTACGTTTCGGCTCACATTCGTTGCTTTTCTATTATAAAAAATGTATGCGTGCATAACAAGAAAGAAGTTAAAGTGTTGAATAGCGCAAACAAATCAGAAATATAAAAAAATTAAGTGAACTGTAAATGAAAATGATGAATTTATTCTATTCATCGAAGTGCAATGATCAAAATAAGTCAATATATCAGGTTGTTCCAATATGAAATGGCCGTTTTCGCAGTTGTCAAGTTTGATACCTACAGTACTCCCACCACCACAGAATAAAAATACGTCATATGAAAGCTGGTTTCTTGATTGTTCTGATAGCATGATTTCATGCTTGAATCACGAATGACTGAGAAATAAATTATTGTAGTATTCAATCATGGGTACCAAAAAAATATAGATAACTTTACATTATATGTTCAAACTGAATCATTCTGCAGCAAACCTACTCCAAACATAAAATCAGCCTTTGGAAAGGATGCAGCTTCTGAACGATCCGTTTACCGCTGGTTTGAAAAATTTTGTTCCCGAAATACAGACCGTCAAAATGAACCTCGTGGAAGACCTGATAAATGCCTTAATAACGATGAAATGAAGGCGCTTGTGGAGAGTAACACAGCCTGTAACCGTAAGGACCTCGCCTCAGATCTTGGGGTAGGCATTGCTACCATGTCAGGACATTGAAGGGAGATTGGCGAGATTAAAAAAATGGACAAATGGGTGTCTCATGAATTACAGATGCACACCAAGACAGACATCTTGAAATCTTCTTCTCACTTTGTAATAGGATCAAAACCTGCCCATTTTTGAACCGTATCATCACTTATGATGAAAATTGATATTGTACGGTAATGAAAAATACTCTTCCCAATAACTAGACGGCAATCAAAAGGCCAAATATACACCAAAACCTGACCTTCACCCCAAGACGACAATCATTATTGTTTGGTATTCTCACAGAAGGGGTATTACATTACAACTTCCTACAGGCTGGTCAACCATCACTGCCTGTTATTATTGTGATCAAATTGATCATGTCCATACAAGACGTTTCTATACCATGAGGAGATACAGTTTCATTGACTTATATATATGTAGCCCGGGTGTTGTTTTAGGCATCTCTTATAGAAAAACAATAACAATTTTTACGAAATGTAAAACACGAAATAACTGCGCATGAATGCATTTGCGAATGAAAAGCCAGCAGATCTAAACTTACTTTCAAAATTTAAAACAAATCAGTGAGATCGTATGAGATCCTTACACTTATTAGAATTTACAGTCCTCCAAAGGAAGTGTCTGCTGGTTGACGATAAATCGAAACAGTCAGTCCTCCAAATGACTACTTCGACTTAACGTCAACCATCAGACACTTCAAAAAATGAAAAAAATAAAATATTAGTGTAGTCACTCAATTTTAGAAACTAATCTAAGAAACTGCTTAGTTGCGACTAAAAAAATCTAATGTTTCAGATCTTTCAAAATGAAAACATCTCATTTGTTTAAAGAAAAGTCAATGGAATACTACATCTTAATACTAAATATTAAGTCTTAGGATAGCAATATTTTTCATAACTGACCTCATTTGTTGATTAGTATTTTAAAAATATACATTGAAAAGTATTAATTAAGTTCAACGCTGAAACTACTACTAATTACTAATCATAAATTTACTAAATTTCTCTGAGATTCTGGATGAAATTAATCCCCTGCAAATCTTCAGAATAGTGAATCTGAAACATTTTCCTAAGTATGTGTATTATTGACCATTTACTTACTTATCCAATATTACTGTTGTAACAAATATTAAGGGTTGCATTTAACTTTCGAGACAATTTCCATTTTATTTCCTTGATTTTCGCTTTTTTTTTTATTTTCTCCGCACGATAGTAATCGGAAAATATATAGTCATCGTAGAGAAAATTCAAATTCAAACTGCTTTTTATTATTATTTCTAACTATTATTTTAATTTGCACTGTTATGTAAGATAGTACAATAATCATACAAACATCTACGCCTCGATCTTAACAGAAATTTACATTTCAGATTCCAAGAACATTCGACTGTATTTTCGAGTGATGTCTACGTGTCAATTTTCTGAGTAGGTGTGTCTGTGATTAAAATTATCTAAATCTTCTTAGATTTCAATGTTTCATCTTCTGCATCTACACAACTAAAGCCTACACAACTTGGAATATAAAGAAAGACAACATTAACCTTTAATATGTTTCAGTTATTTTCAAGTCTTTATTAGATTTGTTTTTGTAACCCTATTATATGGGACTCGATTGGTAGAATAGACCTGAAGTAATTCAAAGAATAATCACCAATTATATTGAATTTCACATTTCAGTTCAATACTAGATCGGTTTACATTATCTTAAGAGCTAGTTTAAATTAGGATCAAACAGTATTCTCTTAAGTAACTTGAGAAACAATGCATTTCACATCATGGACGTATCTACGGAAAATAGCGCCTAAGGCAAACACTGAAACTGCGCCCCTGTCCAAACACCTGACCCCCATCTTTAAGATAATTTTACCATAATATCAGCTCAAAAATACAAATCAAGCTCGTTAATCTTTTAATTAATAACTTACGACAAAAGATGAAAATTATAATTGCATCTTCCTTGCTTTCACTGATGCAAATTGATCTTTGATCAAACTGTGATCAAAGTCAGTTTCTTCTCTATTGAGTAGAAGATGATCACAGAGTCTGCCTTACTCATTACTTAAATAAAAAAGTATTAGTTTTCATGAAAGATCTCTCAAAGATAGCGATGGAAACTGAGATGGTTAGCATTATCTAAACAGTAATGCGAAGATTGGAGAAGACACTTTCATGTCCATACTGAACAATAAATTCGAGATCTTCAGGTCCTGATATTTTCATGTTGGTTCTCCTTGATAGCAACATTCAGAAATCCAGAATTTCTTTATACAGCTGATGTCCATCAACATCAGAACTGTACGATTCGCCCAAATTTTCGCACTAATTCTGTAGATCGTTTCTGTCGGTACCTTAACACAGTCTCTCGATATCGAAGTCAAATTTGGCGTCAGTGTCATGCAAATGAGTGAAACATTCGTCAAAGTCATGAAGAGTTCGAATGTTTCCTTCATGACTTTTTTTATTTCTTCCTTAGTTGTTATTCCAGTGTCTCTCGAGTTCTCGTGAGCCATTCGTTTCTTTCGTCTGATGTCTTTTTAACTACAATATTCCATTCTAGACATAGACCAAGTCCTTCTTTGAGTGACTTACTGCCAACATTTCTTTTCATCATCAAAATGATCTCGGAGGGCTTTCAAATCCAGGGTAGCATCGTGGAAGTTCATGCAAGAATCCCGAAGCCTCTTTTCAATTTGGTCAATACAAATGAGTATTTGTTCCAAAATCCTAGCAAAATCAGAAAATCATAATTCAACATACAGCAGGTTGTACAGCTGCGTTGCATCACTTCTTGTTTTCATTGTCTATCATGTCCTGGAGAACATGAAGTATCTGCTTAAGGTACTTGTTGAAACACTTCACTGCTTCTGTCCTTGCACTGAACCTGGTTTCGGATTCCAATTTAACAACCACAGGGACGGTGTTCTTTAGTTTTCCCAATGCTGTGTTAAACAAGTGAGAAACACATAGCTTCGATAGTTCCAAAAAATATGACCAACACTGTATTCTACTTGGCTGCATATATACCCACCAAGTTGAGTGAGTGATTGTCACAATTCACAAACTCAGCCAGGCTGTTTCCCTCACTTATTCTTTGATGAATACCACTTCTATGTCCAACCATCATAGCAGCATTCTCATAGCACCGTGACCGACACTCTAGTAGCTCCCATTTCGTCCTTCTCTAACTGTTTCAAGATATCTTCAACCAAACTCTCAGCATCCTTCTGGTTTTCTTTTCAAAATCAAGTTCCACGTACTTCACTATTTCTGACATTGCTCACGGTATGCCTGACCAGGAGTCGATTCGAAGATGAGACCGTAGTATTTGACTTTACGAATGCTTCTCAGTAAGACGATGAATTAGTTCCAGACACCCGGTAAAAGATAAGATGTGGATCCAAGATGACTTTGTCAAAATTGAAAAGATGCTATTTGATCGAATTTTCGATATCGAGCCCTAAGGGAGAAGGGGGAGGGGATGGGCAAACATTATTGAATGATACTTCTACGGGGTTTTCAGGTTGCAAAATAAGAATATAACATTAATTCGTACTGATCAAGAAATGTTTTATCAACTGGGGAAGCTTTGATGTGACAGGAGTGTGGGGAGGGGGAGAAAGGGGTGGGAAGTGTGGGAGATCTCAGAATTTCAATTTCTTTCTCATCCATATCAGGTCATTTTTTTTTGTAATCCATACGAAGAACAGGTATTTCAGCTAGTAATGAATATAAATGGTTTAATAATCTGGCCGTCCTAGTGCTTCAGACTCATGATAATCAAAGACAATCATACATCTGAAGAAATTCCTATTTTAACTATCCAGAGTTAGCTTGTCTGATTAATAGAAACCGCTCAATGGATCCCCTCTTCAAGTGGCGCCCAGGACACGTGGCATACCTGCCGTACCCTAGTTATGCCACTGCTTCACATTTATGTCTTAGTCATAATGTTTAGATCTGACTAAATTTTCATGTGTCTCCATCTATTTTAAAAGTCACCTTACTTAAAGAACCTCACAAGCTGTACCTTTTTTATAGTTTCATCAAAATAGTAATATATTTTAAAATTCATATTTAATGTTATATAGTTAAATTACAGGAACGAATAAGTTTTTCTTATAAATATTAACAGGCATATATGATAAAGTTAATTATCTCTGCAGTTTAACTATAATCTTAAATATAATGGGAAGACTTAAATAAGGGTAAAAACTTCCTGGCTGAATAACTAAAATATTTTATATGTTCCGGAAATAGTTTGAAATTATAGAAGTATTGAGAAAGTTTTGCAAATTTAATGTTTGAGATGATGATTGTCAGTCACTTTTCCCAATTCGAATACATTGCTTTTTTTTTTAATATCATATTGAGAAGGCTGATAAACTATTCTTAAAAATTCCTACATGAATTCTTACTCTCCGGTGAAGAAATTGTGAATCTTTAAAACACACATTTTGTATTTTGTATTATTTTTTTTGTAACGTACGTACGTATAAATGAAATAAAAATGTATTAACACACTAAAATAATTGGTTAGACATCACATTTAAAAAGGGGACAACGACAGTTTCGGGATCGTTCCGATTCCATCATCAAGTTGAAGTGGCGGAATACAAAGGTTTAAATACGTATGAGGCGTGGGTTAGATTGAGAGGACTGCTAAGTTATGGAATGTTTCACTATCGGAGGTGACGGAGATAAGAAAGGTTAAAAAAAAAATCTACAACGGTAACATTCCCATCCCCGAAATTTCTGTATATTTGATTTGACAATATTGACAAAAGAAAAGGAAATAGAGAAAATAGGAAAGGTAAAAGGACGGGAAAAGGAAAAAACTTTTTTCTTTTAATTTTTATAACCCCCCCCCCTCCCTTTGCGCTTGAAATTTTGTTTTTGTTTTTAAAAAAACGTTTCTTACCTCCGTCACCTCCGATAGTGAAACATTCCATGACGTAGCAGTCCTCTCAATCTAACTAATGCCTCATATGTATTTAAACCTTTGTATTCAGCCACTTTTTCAACTTGAAGATGGTATCAAAACGATCCCGAAACTATCGTTGTCCCCTTTTTAAATGTGATGTCTAATTATTTTAGATGCATTTTTTATTTAAGATATTTCGTATTTTTTTGGCGAGTATGTGTATGTTTATAAACTATTTGTGTAGTGGAATGTGTATTTATAAATTTTCAAATTTTTGAGATATTGCCAGAAATGATTCCTGAAAACTACGATGTTGTGATGCTGCTGCAAAGGACTGAAAAAGACACTTCAAGAAAGAGAAGCAAATGACTTTTTTTTTTACACATTCAGAAAAAAAAAAGATAAGGAACAATGGAGAATTCTGCAAGATATAATATAGTAAACACTACACGACTAATACTTAACAATACTTGAAGACTACTAGTTCTCTAATGTTGCTGATAGATAGACCAAACAAAAGGCTTTGAAATGTAACTTATTATTCTAAGCATCAGAATACTTGTACTGCAGAGCTAATGTAACGTGAACACTTATTTTTGTCTCTTTTTTTTATTCTGTTTCCTAGAATTTTGATTACGTTTATGCGAACAGTTTTATTCAGATGTGCCTCTTATTCTTTTTTACACCTTTCCTTCCTTTGGTTTTCTTGTTGTCCCTGCTTTTCGTCTTTCTGGAAGTTGGGATCATGTCGTCTGGATTAAGGAACATCTATCAAAGGCCTTTAGCACTGCCTGTCGATGGTAAAGGACCTTGGGTGGTAAGTAACATTTCTTTGATTTCTTAGGAAAGTAAGTTTACTTTCATAACACACAATTGGAAAGGAGGATATAAAATGTTATTTTACCACATTGATTTTTCCAAAACATTATTTCTCCTTTAAAAAAAAACAAACAAACTTGCCCATTATTATCTGTTAAATATTGTACAGTGCCTGATAACATAGAAAACCGTTGAACCATCTGGTAACAACTTTCAACATGGAATCTTCAAGATGATTTCAACTTCTAAAACATCAAAAGCAAGTGAAGCGAAATGAAGATTAAACAGAAGGAAAGAGAGCATTCTTATCACTCAGCAGTGTAACAAAAGGTGGCCAAATCCTTTGTTTAAATCTTGGGCTTTATAAATATAAAGTGACTGTCTCCTCTATTTCTTTTTCTCATAAACAAATGGAAACACAGTAGTCATTATATCAGATATCTATTAAAAACTCGAATCTTCACTGATAAAACTCGTACATAGACATATATAGTCTATAATAGAACGTTATTAAACGTAATTATATGGAATATAATTTGTTCAAGGAAATAATTGAACCAATGAAATGAAAGTAATCCGTAATGAAAGTAATCTTGCTAAAATAAACTGACTTCAGAAATAAAATCTAGATTGTCAGTATTTTTTTTTACATTATTTCCCCACTCAGTTAGGTCTAAGGTTTATGGATTTCTTTATTTTTTTTTTTTTTTTGAAACTATTCGTGATCCCATGATTCATTCGAAATTTTAAATGCTGGATCAACAGTTAAATGCTAGGAGAACTACGTTCCAATAATTTCTTTTGTTATTTTAATGTTATAAAATCTTGAAAATCAAAGTCACAGCAAATTAATCAGAAATACTTTACTTATTGCGTATTACAACAAAACCCTCAGTTTAAGTATTAAGAGATGAGATTTACAAATTATAATTTTAATACGAATACTCCAAAATCTAATATTCAGATGGATTTCTTATTAACGTGTAAAAGCTCAAAATTATACTTAATAAACAAAATAACTGAGAGCAA
Source organism: Thereuonema tuberculata (assembly GCA_023159025.1). Classification (NCBI taxonomy): domain Eukaryota; kingdom Metazoa; phylum Arthropoda; class Chilopoda; order Scutigeromorpha; family Scutigeridae; genus Thereuonema; species Thereuonema tuberculata. The sequence goes on along the minus strand of JAFIDM010000007.1, from coordinate 30,816,276 downwards.
TTGGAAAATTACTTCATCTAGGAAATTTTAATTTTAAAACGAAATTCAACATTTAAATAGTATTCATCAAATCTATCCAACAAGGAGATATTACCCATTCTAGATACTATCACTGATTCAAGTACACGTGAAATAGTTTAAGAATATATGAATCCCACCCAAAACACTTCGTGTAAAATAAGTTGCCAAGACTCACATGTCATAATGCTTTCACTGTTAAAAAGATATGAGATCTCATGTAGAGCCAAGCCCCTAACTCAACGAGGCCTAACTCTACAAGCCCCAACTCTAAAAACCCTATATCTTGGTCAAAAAGTATGCCTTGGCCGTTTCGTGGCTGTCACACAGACAATCCCATGGAGTTATGTAAAGGATATGGAGTATGCCAAGGCACACTTTTTGACCAAGATAGTAGGGTTTTTAGAGTTAGGCCCCCTTGTAGAGTGAGGGGCTTGGCTCTAGATGAGATCTGATAACTTATTAACAGTGAAAGCGTTATGAGCATCTTGGCAACGTATTTTACATGAAATGTTTTGGGTGAGATGAAATAGTTCCATGAAACGACCAAGCCATGCTTTTTGACCAAGATGTAGGATTTTTAGAGTTGGGGCTTGTAGAGTTAGGCCTCGTTGAGTTAGGGGCTTGGCTCTACATGAGATCTCATATCTTTTTAACAGTGAAAGCATTATGACATGTGAGTCTTGGCAACTTATTTTACACGAAGTGTTTTGGGTGGGATTTCATTTCTTTTTGTAGGATGAGATCTGATAACTTTTTAACAGTGAAAGCGTTATGAGCATGCGAGTCTTGGCAACCCCTTATTTTACATGAAATGTTTTGGGTGGGATTTCATTTCTTTTTGTAAGATGAGATCTGATAACATTTTAACAGTGAAAGCGTTATGAGCATGTGAATCTTGGCAACTTATTTTACATGAAATGTTTTGGGTGGGATTATCTATTACAACTAAATTTAGTTTTAAGATTATTTAGAAAATGGATTTTTGTTCAATACCCTACTTTTCTGTTTTTCTATTGGTCAACTTGTATATACAAGCTGTTTGCACTTTGGAAGAAATCACATTATTACACAGTATTATTTAGGCCGAAGCATTGAGGGTACGACGTATTTCAGATCTTAATAAAATCCAAAATATACAAGCTAGATAAATGAAACTTAGCGTATTTCATTAGTATGGTAACTGCATCTTATCCTGAAAATTTGAGCTCTCTAGTATTATCCAGGCCGAAGCTATGAGGGTTCGATAATACATAACCAGACCCCCCTTTATGAGTGGTTGGAATGTGAAAGTTACGGATTTCTTAATTTTGTTGTTGTTTGTGTGCTAATCCTAACCTGCATACCAAATTTCAGCTTTCTAGGACTTCAGGAAGTACCCTAGAGGTTTTGATGATCATGAGTCAGTCAGTCAGTCAGTCAGTGACGGAATCGACGTATTTTAGGTATTAATAAAATCCAAAGTATAAAAGCTAAATAAATGAAACTTAGCGTATTTCATTAGTCTGGTAACTGCATCATATCCTGAAAATTTGAGCTCTCTAGTATTATCTAGGCCAAAGCTAAGAGGGTTCGAAAATACGACGAAACACTTCCAGAAAAGGTACGTAGTGCCCTTCCTGCCTTCGGCTCGTCTTGGCAGGATTTAAGGCATTATGTCAGATTTAAGGCATTATGTTCCTCCCCTCTGATTTTGTTTAATTTAATCGTTTCGTGAACTGATTACAGGCAGAAATTTCTTTCCCTTTTTGTCTTTGCTAAAAGATTTTATAATTGCTAGAGTAAAAACAATCGTTGTTTTGAGATATAAGATTATATCAATAAACTTTATTTTTGACTTGCCAGTTACTTCTTTTCTATCTTTAATCAAAATAAACACAAATTTTATATATGAATTACATATTTCTATTGGGAGATGAAATTCTACTATGTCTAAGAATAAATGAGGTAGAGCTCAAAGTTCAATTGACATTCGAGAAGAAAAAGAAATTTACCTGAAGTAATAGTACAGTAAATCACTGAGAATTGAATGCAAGTGAACAATAACAGAAAGTGAATAGAAAACCATCATCTTAATGATTTTTCTGATACAGGCGGCCCTCGACTTTGGCACATAATTGGTTCCTGAAAATGTGTTCGAAAGTAGAGGGATGTAAAAAAAAGAACCATCAAAAATTGTTTTTTTAAAATACAACATAGTTAAGTTAACGAGGCGTGTTTAAGTGCTTTCAGATGTTTTCTTTATAAACTTGTCAAGAGTTAGTTGATTATCACCCTTTTTTTTCTTTTCTTGATAAAGAGTTCTACAACATGCTGTGTCTTTCTCAATCGCCCTACGTACTTGAGATATACATTCTCCATTTGGATCACATTCTTCCAAGATAATCATCTACATTGAATATTTGCTAGGAGAATATTCTCCATCTACAATAATTTTGGACAATGAGGAAATAAATTCTTTTGCAGCTTCTTTATCTGCATCAGCCGATTATCCAGTGAATTTAATATTATGTAAAGAATACCTCATTTGCAATTTGTCGAACAAGCCATTACTTGTTTGAAACACCGTGTTAAATTCTTCTTTTAATCTAGTCTTCCAATCTTCATGCAAACTAAGAGTCTTAGTTTGAATAATTGTAAAACTCAGAGGGACATCGTTTGGATGTTGATCATCAATCCATGATGACAAAGATCTTTCCATTTCATCCATCACTATGCCATGTCTTTTGGAGACAATCTTTGAAAATATATTTCCACAATTTTTGAACATATTCCTTAATTTTATTCTTGTTTTTCAAAATTGAGCATATCGTAGACCTGTTTATGGCATACGAAGGCCCAATTGAAGCAAAAGATTCACCGCTTTCAGAATGTCTAATTATTTCCATCTTTGTCTCGATCATATGAAGTTTACGAGTCCTTAATTTCATTTTGTTTGTATCATCACTGCAGTTTCTCCGTTTCTCACTCATGTTTATAAATTTATAAGGGCCAAATATTTAAACATAAACAAATAAATTGGCAAAACACACAACGCATCGACTCGCACCCTAACACAAGACTAAACCTGTTTAATATGATATTCGGCCCCTGCCACAGCGGCTCGGAACCCTAGTGACGTCACTTCGAGTCTGCTATTCTAGGCGGCAATGTGTGAGTGCTCGCAAGCATTATCGACAAAAATCTTTAAAAATTGAATTTTTAAAAATGTTTGAAATAGTGAATTGTGCGAAAGTAGAATGTGCGAAAGTCGAGGCCGCCTGTGTTATTTGTTAATTATTATCTTTGCTAAAACAGTTCTATTTTTGTAATTTTCTAGAAAGTATTTCGTCGTCTTGGGCTGATAGCTGTGATTACCAATGGTGCTCTGGTGGCTACCTCTCCCTACACGAAATCCTACTTCAATCAAAATCTAACTCCTTTAGAGTATTTTGCAATATTTGTTCTTTTAGAGGTAATTCTTTTAACTATTCCAATTTAACATAAATTTGAATAAACGTTACAGAGATTTCTACTGAAAACAGAATAATTCCTACTAATAAGAAAAGTCACTAGATAATCCTAAATACAGATTGAAAGAGTCCTCTTCCACTAATCTAATCAGTGATGTCAAATTCAAAACTCTTGTAGGAGCTAGGCTGCCAATTTAAGTTTCCTCACCAACCCAAATGTAAGAAACATTGTTCAGAATAACATTTGTTTGTCTACAAATGTTTGTTTATTTGAGGAATTACAATGGTTTTGTTACAGAAGAGGACTGTTTTGTCTGCCTATTTCTTATATTGTGTGTCACTAGATACTGAAGAGGGAGTTGGTAATTGCACTACAACATTTGGTGCAGTATCAGAGTGACCTGCCCTTCATCTCCAGAATAGTGACAGAATAGTGAATAGTATGTCATCTCTTCATACCAGAAACAAAACGAAGCAGCAAGCAATGGAAGCATCTCCCCATGAGAAAAGTTCAAAGCTGCTCCACGGGCTGTGAAGCTGATGTTAACCGCTTTCTTCAATGAAAGGGGTCCAATATTCATCGAAATCCTCCAGTGAAGGGTTACCGTGAATAGCTCAACATACTGTCAGACACTGCAATAACAGCATGCAGCACTAAAGAGCAAAAGGCAAGGAATATTGAGCTTCGATGTTGTGTTATTATGCGATAATGCTAGGCCGCCTGTCTCCCACGAAACAACCACTCTCCTCCACAAATTGTGATGGGAGATGCCGGAACATCCTCCCTCTAGTCCAGATTTGGCACTTTGTCATTTTCACTTGTTTGGCCCCTGAAGAAACACCTCCAGGGTTGCCATTTTGGATTGGACAATAAATTGCAGATATGTGTGATAAATTGGCTCCTCTCCCAGCCCAGAGACTTCTTCCAGCAAGGCATACATCGGCTGCCGCAACGGTGGGATTGCTGCTACATTTATACGACAACTACTTTAAAATAGTATGTGACTGTCACTGACTCTCGTCACCTTTTCATTTAACTAAACCTAATACATTATTTCTACCAATGATTGATGATTAATTTCTATCATACCAGTGATCGAAATCAATATCTTATTCACATTAATAACTACATCCAATATTTACAGCTATTAAGTTTACAAATTCTGCTTTCTCAATCTCTATTTATTTTAATGAAATCACTAAACACAATTTTTGTATTTTTGTGCATCAGCGAATTTAAGTCATTGTGGGTCCTAAGTAGTTCTTGAATCATGGACTGCAAACTGAAATTTGTGATTAAAAATGAAATGTATGATCATCTAAATAGTTTCCATCTTCTATGCTCAATCTACTTTCCTGAACACCTTCAATTTCTCTTGTATAAAGTTTAAGAAAGATGGTATTTCCATGTCTTATAATTTTTAAAATTTTGAACCTTTCCTCTAACTTTATAAGAATGATTCTGATACATATTTTTGTTAGGCTGACAACAACATATAAAATTCCTCAAGTCAATATTAACAGACATTATTTCAGTGGCTTAGAATCAAAAATTGTTTCAGATCAAAATTTTGTTTCAAATTATTCTATGACTAATTGAATGCACTGAAGAAAAACTTTAAATTGAAATGCAGTTAGTTGATACGTAAATCATCATTTACATGACTTGATAGTTCACATATTTGTAAATTTTAATAAGTTATTACTAGATTTCTTGAAGTATTAGCTAGAAGAATTATATTATTAAACTAATGATAATAACAAATACAAATAGACATTTTGATTTTGTTGGTAAGGTGACAATAGTTAAAGATTAACAACTGATTCCTTACATTTTATTCAGCATCTGTATTTCTTATTCTGGTTACTTCTGGGATTCATGTTTCGAGATCGACCAGAAACAGCAGAAGATGGATTGTCCCTCACCGGCCTTCCATGCAGAGATGTTTGTCAAGGTCAGGTAAATATCTGCAATGGAATTCAGAGAAGATTGTTCATAAATATAAAAATAATATCTAAAAGAATTAAAAATGACAATTTTATTGTTGAGGCTCAAGAAAGAAAATGCAATATTCATTTAAGCCATTATGAACTAATTAAAGATAAATCCCATTTGGGTTGAGTGATGTGCTTAAAATATTCGAATTTACTAATAATAATAGAAATCATTCAGAAATACGCAGAAAAGCCTTTATAATTAGGGGTAAATTCACTTTGGTGGACTATAATTATTTAAGCCAAATACCAAAATATTGTAAAGCCATTCAAAGAACTAAATATGTAATTTGTGTGAGCATAGCTAAATAATAATAATTTTCATCAAAGGAAGGGTTACACTCCCATCCCTTATTTCTGTTATTGCTACCCAAACAAATATTTCGTCCATAAAACCCACTGTCTGCTGAGTAATGACTGTAATAATAAAATAATAGATATGTCTTTGTTTCAAGATTATTCCAATCAAGTAAAAAAAAAAAAAAGCTACAAATATACTACTGAATTTACTGAAAGCTTCTTATTCTATTTTTTCCTTTAAACAAAAAAGAAAAAAAAAGGAAGCCCATTCTTTTTTAAGCATGCTTTTTATTATTATTATTATTATTACCATTCAAACAGCAAACCACTCAATTACTAAAAATACAATGCAACAAAACAATTAAAAAAAATTTAATGAAGGTTATTTATTTACAATGATAACTGACATAAAAAAAATAATAATCTTTAAATGTAATAAAAAAAATATTTTTAAAATACTACTGTTTGCTAACACTTAAGAAATTATTCTTATATTAGTAAAATCTTATCAAAATGACCAGAATAATAAAGAAGATAATAATTATTAATAAATAACTGTTTAAATTTATTCAAAATAATGCCTTCAGGTGCTGCATCACCCCTCTCCCCTTTATTCTAGGTTTTTAATGCTTTCATGACATTTTTATGGCACCTTAACCTAAAGACTACATTCGCTCCACCTTCAAATTTCTGATGTGGTATTCCAACAACATCTATTGCAATAGCTGTAAATTACCGAAAGCTTTAAAACTGTTAAAGCCATAGCATTTAGAGAGTCACTCTATGCATATACTGGGTGGTTAAAAAAGAAGAGTCACATATTTTCACATCAGGTGGTATTGATCAAAACAAGAAAACAAGGACTAGTGAACATAAGTCCTAAAACAAATACTTATTGAGATATGGACCAGTCTTCATTGTCACTATAGAAGGTGCTCTTATGTGATTCCCATTCATTGCCACAAATCCTTCAGTCCTATGCCTCAGAGAATCACACATACTTGTGAACACACCTGGCTGCTCTTGGATTTGCTACACACACCTGGCTGCTGGCTGCTCTTGGACAGCATTGAATACAGGCTCCTACAATCTTTGGACATCATTGATGGCTGTTGAGAATATCAAGGCCTTTATTTGAGTCCATAGCAAAAATCGAAAGGATTAAGGTCAGGGTATCAGGCAGGCCAAACTACTGAACCTCCCCAACCAATCCAGTTCCCTTGAAATGTCTGGGTTAGGTATTCTCAGACGATGAGTAGAAAATGGGGTAGTGCCCCATTGTGCATGAACACATTCATTGCCTTTCACAAAAGGTCATGTCATCCAATAGGATAATTTGTGTAACAAAGCATCTGTTAGTCCATTCAGTGGAACACAAGGTCCTATGAGTCTGTCACCTACAACTACTGCCCAGTCAATCAGGTCAGGACTTTCATCTGACTACAAGTGTGTATTATGGTAATTGATTATTCCATACCTTGTGAAGCCCTCCTCATCAATAAATAAAATGCTTGCTGTGAACTGCAGATTTTTAACATATAAAATATGGATATTTTTTAGAAGTCAATGACAGAACTCTTAATCTGGCATGACCTAAGAGCTTACACTAATTGAACATGATACAAGTACACTAACTGCTGAATTGACCAGACAAGAAAATGATTGATGACTTCATCTGCTGCTATTCTTCTAATACTTGTTTCAGGATGTTTTCCACTTTTCTCAATACCTGTTCCTTCATATCAGGTATGCTAATGGGTGAGATCTATTCTGAAAGTTGCTAAATAGCTTGTTGAATGTCTTTGGGGATGGTATCCAGCATGCTGGATATTTTTGGGCCTAGGGACACTGGCTTCCATCTGCAAAACCATAACAGAAAATCATGTCTTCCAATTCCTGTATTGAATAATAGTCTTCCATTACCCTGACTATTGTTTAAATTGCACAGAACAACAACACTTTACTTCTCTGCTTACAAGAACCTCATACGGTACTTACTTAATAACTAATCTTAATAACTGCAATAAATTACTAGTTTATGAATAACTGAAAGTCTTTAAACTCTCATTTGATTACTGCACTGCTGAGATAACATGACCAATAAGAAAAGAGCAATGAGATGCAATAGGAAGAAAGCCAAACTGTAACAGAACCAACATGAAAGCAACAAAGATCTCAATTAAGAAGGTAGCCTATTATCTTTAAAGATATTAATTGTGGGACTAGCTTTTGTTAGACTTTTTTTTCTTGTTTTGATGAACATTACCTGCAGTAAAAATATATGACCCTTTTTTCTTAAACATCCTGTGTAAGCTAATGAACAAAATCAGAGAAGCATTAAATACCAGGCTTTTGGATGAGTTCACTCTTATTACTTTCTGATAGATGGTGAAAGGCATCAAAATAAAAAAAAAAAAATTTATAGTTTATACCATAAAATGTTTTGTCATAAGAACCTGAATAAGGATTTGCTTATAACATTGTATTAATGAAAACTGAAAGAGAAAAACTCTGCTTCACACTTTACTTTATACAAAGAATTTTTTATTTAGCAGACAGTTAGCAGATAATTAGAAAATTCTGCCCTAAATGGAACTATCTCTATAAGGTGAAAACTATTTCTATTGTTTATTTGAGGTAGTGATGATCTTCATTGCAGCTCTTAAAATTCCAAAAACTGAAGAGCAGAATAAAATTTTGAAGGTGGAATTCACAATGCTCCCTCATAACCTAAAGAACATAAAATAAAAAAAAAAAACAGTAACTGTGGAAAACAAAAACCTTGGGCCTCAAACTTTCTGCCTCAAAAGGAATTTGCCCACAAAGAAAAAAAAAAAAAAAAAGGAACAAAATTAAAGAAAACAAAACTCTCTAATGGGCAAAAGATTATCAAATTCCTTTTGAGACAGAAAGCTCGATGCCCAAGGTTTTTGTTTTCCACAGTTAATGTTCTTATGATTTAATTTTTTTTAGTTTACGATGGAGCATTGTGAATTCCACCTTTACCTACTTCCCCTCGTAACCTTTTTGGGTCTTGCACTGGCTGAGTAACCCTGGCTGATGAGTGCCAAAAACTCAAAAAGGCTGTCTCAGGGTCTCGGCTTAAACTGCAAAAAAGACGGGTTTATTTCACGATGGCAATTGTGAGATGGTAAATTTTCATGTAATATATCAAGAAAATCATTAGTTGACAATTGGCAATGGGTGGCCCAAAAAAATGAACAAAACTGGTACATATAAAACAGTCTGTAGATTTCAAATAAAATCATTCCAGATCTAAATGTTGATAAATTCTTATTCTGATGAATCCTCTTTGATCTTTTGTAGCGGAGGACACAGTTAATCAGTTATCTCTCTACTTTGGATGAGGATGGAGTCACTTCCAATGTGGATTCCTCAAACATACAGCTGATGCTCTGCCGAGATTCAGTGAGAAGAATAGATCCCAACAAGAATTACTCACGGACACAGCTGATATTTTGCCGAGACTCAGAAAGACAAACAGAAACGAACACGGATTATTCAAGGACGCAGCTAATGCCTTGTCAAGACTCAGACACACAAGTAAGTCTTGACATGGATTACTCAAGAACACACATGATGCCCTCTCAAGAGTCAGAGAGAACATCAGCTTTAACCATGGATTCCTCAAGGACACAGCTGCTATCTAGAAGAGACTCAGGGAGACGAACGGGTCTTCCTGAAGACCAAAAGCATGTTCCCACTAAGGTATGTATATAGCCCTGTGAATGTGTAAATTAATATTCTGTATTGCTTGATTGAACAAATATTAACACATATTTGCGCAATCAAGCAATACAGAAAGCATATAAAAACTAACTTAAAATATTTAAGAAAAAACACAAAAAGCTTAAAAAAAAGGTAATAGGTTTTAGGTAATTAATTTTTTTTTTAATTCTTATGATTGGGTGCTTATAGTAGTTGACATAATTTAACTTAAAAAAAAAGTTTATACAAAAAGGTTCAAATTTTGGAATTTTAGAGCCAGTTCAAGGGCTCCTTTGTCAAGCTGTTAATAGCTGCCAGATCACCATCTTGAAAACCATACAAAGAACATGTCATTAAATGTTTCATAATCTGAAGTTCACCACAGATACAGCTTGGGTTATCACTGAAACCCCACTGCAAGTTAGATAGTTACATCTGTCATGTCCAGTTCGAAATCGGTTTAAAGATGTCCACAACTTTCTTGGAAGATTGAAGCCAGGTAGTTCTTGTCTAGTTAGGAAATTTTAACCTTTGTTTGAGTTTTCTCTGACGGATTCTCCACTTTTCATTGGTATTCATGTTTTTCAGCCTGAGACCAATAGGTTTCCTTGTTGTTAGTCTGTTTTTAACATCAATTAGGACTGCATGGATGGGGAGGTCTTTATTCACTTCAATTTTCCTTATTGCTCATATAGATACCATTTCTCGTCTCATATCAGGGGTCTCAATGTATGGTTAAACAGGGAGCCACTTTATTGGGGTTATTCAGACTGTTTCACTTATCCTCATCATTTCATTAAATTGGATATTAACTTTCTTCGTATGCGTACTCCCACACAGGAGAGCAGTATTCACCAGCATTATATACCGAGGCCATTGCAACCATATTACTACATGTAGTACCTGTCAATTTTGCAATGATATTATTCCTGGTTTTTAGTTTCTGAGAGAGGTTTTTAAATGATACTTATATACGATAAGATCCTGTCCAATGTTACCCCAAGATATTAAAAATGTTCATGTTTAATAGCATATCCCTGTATAGAAAGGCATAATTGCTTGTTTGCCATTTTATTATTTAAGTGCAAAATAGTACTGACTGCTTTGGAAGCATTAAGTTGTAAATGTCATTTTCAAGACTATTGTAAGAGGAGTCTTCCATGGTTTTTTCTATTTCTGCAAATGTCTTTCCTTGGGTTGTAATTGCTAAATCGTCCATGTAAGCAAACTTTCTGGTAGTAGTCACCAGTATATCAGGTATACAAAAAATTAAATAAGATAGGTGTCGTAACAGATCCTTGGGGCATGCTATTAAAAAGTTGGCCATATTTACTATATACTCCATTTAATGTGAGTATTTCTTCTTGTCAACAAGATATAAAAATATCAAAGTCATTTCTTCCTCTTTTTTTTTACAAAGCTTCAATATTAAGATCTATCTAAACATACATATAAAGAGTCTGTAAACCCTTTTTCTCGGGAACCACATGAGATACAGAGGTAAATGTGGTATCAAATTATAGGTCCTGATGTGGAGGCATGCATGAGCATGTTAATTTTTATTAAAAGTAATTTTAATAAAAAATTTCATAAAAAATTGACGCCTCCTGGATCCCTGTTATTGCGTCCTCCTACAACTAGAAAGTATATGAATCCATTCGCATCCAAGTAATCACTGTAATTAAGTAATTTTTTTACTTCAATATGATTAAAAGATCTTACTTAATCTGAATTATCACTTAATTATGATTAGGAGAACTATGTTCCCAACTATAGAATTTCTACAGGTTCTGCTTCTATACAAATATAAGCCATTTACAGTTTTAGATCTGGTTTTACATCTGAAGAGGTAATTCAGTTTCAACTATTGACCTGATCTCATCTGAAAAGTATGTGTCTAAAACAGAAGGAATACCAAAAGTTTTAATACTTAGTCTGCTTCCAAAAGATTTATCTAAATGTAAAAAAAAAATTATAAATTACATATTTAAATACAAATTCATTCTCCTAAGTCTTGACTTTTTAAAATATTTTGCAGTTCTAATTTAAAAACTTGCAAGATGATCATGGAACAAATTTCAAAAACTAATATTGCATTGTTGAAGTTTGAGTCTTTGCAAGCACAGAATAACTTTTTTGTTGACATATTAGTCACCCTAAAATGCAAAGTCATTTCATTCATTATCTGGCATATGATATAGAAATTCCAACCTATGAGCCAGTTGCAATTCACAGCACAATTTTTGGAACAAATAAAGATTACTATTATTGCTTAAAACTGAAATAAAAGAAATAACTATAAATTAAACAATTTTCTTCCTCCCATTTGTATAGAATAAATAGTAGTCTTTTATGATTGGTATAATTGTCTTCCAATTTCATATTATGTATGTATTGGGGTTCCCAATTTGGTCCTTGGAAAATCCAATTTATTTAGTGATCCACAGAGAAAAGCTTCCTATCCCTGATGTAAACAGTAAAGACTGAAAAAATAAAACATAATTTTCTAAGCTGTGATTCCAAAAACCACAACTTTGGCACACTGATCATATTAGCTGAATGATTGCTAAGTGGCAAGATAATGAACTGCCACTCTAAATCATTGGTGATTTGATACTGAAAAACAGTAAGAGGTACATCAAAGAACATGGTCTTACTTGCAACATGAATGGTAGTCATAAATGAAAAAGTGGAAGATTTAAAAATCAAAATTTTTAAGTCAATGGGATTTAATCCACAACTGAAGTACTGTATATTGAGGTACTGTTTGTAGCTAAAATGTTAAGCATTGAAGATTCCTTCCACTGCTGAATACAATCAACTTGCTTTGCTCTTAATATTCGAACAGAATCAGTGAATTATCAATATAATATTTTAGCTAACTCAAATAATGTAATTGAGGATTAAAGATAATAAATAGAAAATGAAACGCATTTACTTGGTAGAATTAACATAAACAGCTTAAACAAGGTGAAAATATTCTTACAGTTTAGGAAAACTCTGGCATATTCCATTGCGAAGACAACACAAACATTTAGGATAACGCAAGACAAAGACACACTGTCTTTAATTCATCAACATATGTTAAGCTTTCTTGTTAATTTAATTGAGTTCTGAATAATAACATTCTTACTATATTTCCCAAAATTTTAATAATAAGCATATTTTCCCAATTTCAATTTTGTAGTTACAAAAGCTACAGTAATAATTAATGGGATATATTTCAGCCTGAAATGATAAATAACTTTTCTACAGTCAAAAATAACCTTTTTAAATTTTCTCTAAAACAATAATATTCAAGAATTTGATTACCACTGTCTATCATAATGTGTTATATTTAATTATTTATTTATTTTAATCTTTACATTCTTAAGTAAAAAGGCTTTTGACTCAATTAATATCAATATTTTACTTCAAAAATTAGGACATATGGATATTGGAGGCCCACCTCTTACATGGATCTCTTCATATCTATCACAAAGACAATACCAGCTGAACATAAACGGATATTCCTCTTCAGTACATCACACGTTGACAGGTTTACCCCAAGGGTCCATCCTTTCCTCCCTTCTCTTTAATTTATTTATAAACGACCTTATACTCACATCACCTGCTCCCAAATGTATCTTCCCAAATGTATCTTCAAAATGCCGATGACGGAACCCTCCTATTTGCTCATCCTAATGTGGAAAAAATCAAGCATGAGGTGCAGTGCTCACTTTTCTATCTTGAATCTTGGCTATCCTCAAACGACTTTATTTTAAATACAACCAAAACGGTTTATATGTTTTTCTATCAAAGAAATAAAATACTCAACACTGACAATTTCTCTATCACTTATAACAACTCCTTATTACAAGAAGTTCAATCCTTCAGATATTTAGGTGTTACTCTTTCACACGATCTATCATGGTATCTCCATGCACAACAAATCGCTCATAAAGTCTCAAAAAATTTAAGCATCATTAGGAAACTTTATTTTCTTCCTAGGCAAATACTTCTGGGTCTATTTTGGTCACTAATTCATACAAACTTATACTGCGGTATAATCATCTGGGTTACCACTGCCAAATTTCAAGAAAAAATGATACTTAAAGTTCAAAATCATTTCCTAAGCTTCCTAGATAAAAAGCCCCGCCTCTACGGAGGGTTGTTTACAATCTATGGTAACGATTTGGATTCGGGTCTATTTTCCAGAAATTCCCTTTCTCCACCAACGATCATGCTCTATTTGATGGCCATGAGATACTGCTATCGCTCTGCAGCACAGTTTCCATTGCAAGGAGACTACTGCAAAGAACGGGAAGACTTATACGTTGCCACTCCTGCTGACAACATTTCCAGAGTCCATCCAATGAACGAGGACGTCGTCTTCCCAAGGCTCGTTTTAATAGTCCAAATGCGCAAAAATCCATGGGCGATGCGTCTGGAAACTTCACTGGTATCTCGGTAAACGGTATAGCCTGGATTCCGGTTTGCTGTTCCATTCGAGTCAGAAAATTCTGGGTCGATTTGGACGTATGGCTGGACGCCTTGTCTTGGTGGAGACGGACCTTGGAAACGTCGTTTCCATAAAGAGCAGGTAGTTCCTGTGTATAAATTGGTGTCAGTACGTAATCCTGATAGTACGCAGAATTCACCTTTACATTTTGAGCCACACTCCGTATCTGTAGCTTGCCTTGATAGGAATAACCCGCAACGATCATGAATCCCTTCGAAAAAGTTTCACGACATTCTCTGTACCAATTTGGAAACGATTTGGCTCCCACTGGGCGATAGAAAATCGCTCATGGTTTATTGCAGTCGGACAGATAAACATATGCTTCGTCTAATGTGGCCACATACTTCCATTTATCCCCGAGAGATGTCGTTCATACAGTTTTCTGCAATTTGTCTTACGTTCTGAAATGTGCTTTGGTAAGAGCTTGTGAACCTTGCTTTTTATGTCTCTTTTGAAGTCCCAAATCTTTATGGATAATCTTGTTTACGGTACGAAGAGATGTTCCTACCTTCGCACCAATGGTCCTTTGGGTCGCTGGATTGTTCCCTGTCACCATTTTCTTGACTTTCTGAATGACAGTCTTTGTGCGACTATAGGTGTCCTTGGATTTGCTTGCTTTTCAGTCCCGGAAATCTGTCCTGTACGGGCCAAACCAACACCAGCCAACACATTATGAACTCCTTTCTTCGAAATGGTGAAACCTCTTTTTCTACATGCCGTAATTATTGCGGAATAACTAAATTTCGCGTCGGAAAGGGCTGTAACGTACCCTTCCCAAAACTGTGACACTTTCGGCGGCATTTCTCCGAACAAAGTAACCCGCACCCCTCCACACTAATCTTTAAGTACTCACCTGTATGTTTGCATAGCTGTGATTGGTTGCATCGTCGTGCGCCATGCAAATCGTTATCATAGATTGTAAACAACCCTCTGTATTCTACCCAATCCCTCTGGACAAAATTTAAAATAATTCCTTTCAAACATATCTACAAGCTTCAGTTGGCTCTTTTCACCGTTTTGTAGGTGAAAAGAGCCAACTAAAGCTTGTACAAAAAACTATGTCCTTCAATTACTTTCAATATTAAACCCCATTCCCATTCTTTTAAAACTAGACTCAATCCTGTTCTTCTACTAACAAAAACAAGATCCAACTATCAAAGAAGAGTGGTCAGTTATTCAGCTCTTCTAAATTGGAATAAAATTCCAAATGAAATTCGTGATTGCACTTCTCTGGCACAATTTAAAAGAAATCTTAAACAACACTTATCTACTTGTTATTATTATTATTACTACTAATTACTATTATTATTATTATTACTTGTAGATCAAGTAATCATAGTGTAATAGCGTGATGTAGTTTGGATATTTAAATTAAAATCCAATAAAATTTAACTAATTACAAAAGAAAAATTCGTAAAATTATTTGTAACTTTCTTGATAAGATAAAAGATCTCAATAGCATAGAGGCGAGTTTATATTGATGTTGAGTTATAAACTTATAACCCTGTAATTTCTTCAATATTCTTAATCTAGTGACTTTAACAATGTGTGGAGTGAATTGGAATATTATAATTTAGTTTTCTTTTTGAATAATTTACTGAAGTTGACTAAAACCATATTTCCTTCATTTAAAATGGAAGAAATTTATTAATTTTCTACGGATTATTCCAGTAGATTTATTTTTTCTCTTTTCATTCTCTCAGCAGACTCAAAGTCAGATTCAATGGAAAATTACTCAACAATCAAGGAGTCATAGTTGCCAAGAGACTGCCACTAAAGATGACTCGCTAAGGTCTTCACGGAGGCGCTCCAGAGAGAGAGAACAAGATTGCGATCAAGAATCTAGAGACGTTTCTGAGAGAGTCCGTGGAAAAAGGAACCCAGAAGCTTATCAAGAATCTGCAAGGAAACTTCAAAGGACTTCTGAACAGAGGAACCCAGATGGAAATAAAGAATTACAGATGGTTCAGAGGACATGCAAAGAGAGTGGCAAGAAGAAAGGCCAAGCCAGAAAACCAGAAGTTGTACAAGAAACTCAATACAGTTTAAGAAAGTCAAAGGCTAAACCCCTAACAGCAAAAGTAAATAACAGCTTTTATTGAAACATGTTAACCAATTATAATATAGGTTTTTCTGAATATTCAAGCATACTTTTAAACCATTAATTCATGACAAAACTCTTTATAATCAATTTTCTACTATCATAAAGACAAGAGTAAAACTTTGCCCACGTTTATATCACAGTACAGCAAATTTTGTTACCTGACATCAATGGAAGAGTGGTTGACCTGATTAATCTGAAAGTTCTTTTTCTCCAAAATCTATAAAAATCTCAAGAGTGGAAATAAATGTAAAGGATCTGCCTTAATAGCAAATACTTTTTTTTTTCCTTACATTAGTTGAATTCAGTTTTATCTATTTTCCAACACTTCATTACTTTAATCATTTATTAGCAAAACCTCTTTACTCTTCCCCTTAGTTATTCAGTTACCCAAACAGTTTCCGTATGGGAAAATAATCACTATAAAATTGCATAAATGACATCAATATGTGAATACAATGATAGATGCTATCTGGAAACAAAATCTCTCTGCAACACTTTTTTTTTTTTCATAAGTAATCAATAATCAGAAAGATGATAATATCATATAAAGAACTTTTTCCAAATAATATACAAAATTAAGACAATAATTGAGTAGATACTGTTACTCATAATTCAGAGGAGTTAAGGACTGGATTAAAAACAGTTTTCGTTAATCATCTATAATACCTTAAATATGGATAATTGTTTAAGGTTTAAGAGCAGCTTCAATTGCAGATACCTTCAACAAGTGATGAACTCCTTGATCTAAGTAGCAATGAGTATAAAGGGTTTAAATTATGCTACTTTTCTATGTCTCTACTTACCATTGTAGTTAATGATGTCATTACAAAGCCTCTGAAAGAATGTTTTCCAGAGGCTTTTAAGATCAACCTTCCATCAAATCAACAATCATTTGCCAGAATGGACCATACATATTTTAGCCTTCCTTTAAAATCAAATTAAAATTCCATGAAAAAAATACAAATTTCAAATGTACTTTTATTTAATAGACATAAACAAAAATATATTCCTTCCATTTTCATCAATCTGTTTAAATTCTTCAACAATATTTCGCGGAAAACTATCGTTCCGCTTTGTCAAGTTTTTCGCAAAATAAAATAACAATAATAAAAATAAATATTATTGTTATTTTATTTTGCAAAAAACTTGATAAAGCAGAACAATAGTTTTCCGCGAAATATCTTTGAAGAATTTAAACAGATTGATGAAAATGGAAGGAATATATTTTTGTTTTAATATATAACGAAGAACTTTATTGTATTAATAGACATCAATTACTTTGAAGATCAATAATATTACTGTTACCTCAGCAAATTATTTGACTGTTGACTATTTTGAGTATAATTACCTGTGCAACCAAATCGATTTTTTAAGATTTTTTTTTTTTTTAATTGCTTCCTTTAATTTATTCAAAGCTTAAAAAAATCAAAATAATGGAAATAAAGTCAAAAGTTTCGCCATTAGGGTCCTAAGAAGTTAAGGTTTTTCTTTGACCAACAGGATTCAGATGAGGTTGGTTCGTTGATACAATATTTGCTCACCTGTAGCCTCTGGGAAAGAAAACCACTACCCATTTCACATAGACCAATTCCATTTTAGATAGACCAATTCTCATATCCTCTGGAGGAGAAAGATTCAAGGAAAAAAAAAATCCCTGAAAACTGCCAGGAATTGAACTTAGCTCCTCCAACCAATAGTCAAGAGCCTTACACATGAGCTACCAGACCCACAAAGTAATGTGAAAATCTTGTTGATAGACTACATTACATCATAAACTTTAAACCCATTTCATGTAAATGGAGGTTTCCTGGATGCATTTTGGGATCAAACAAGGAAACGTTATAACTGGACCTAGAAACAATTTTCTATTGAAAACAATAATCAATTAAAAACTGATATGATTATACTTGTTTATTTCTAACTAAGCAAAGGAAATAGGTAATATTAAAAATTAATTATAGGAAAGTATATCAAGATAACCAATAGTTTTATTTTTTTAACATTGGTTATTTAAAAACTTAGCAACAGGTGTGTTATCAAGGTGATTTTGTTGAACAATTTTTTAATCGTTTTTTTTTTTCTTTCTTTTTTTTAAAAAAAAAAAAGAGAAAGGAAAAACAGACTTTAAGTTAGTTGAATTATATTAAGGATATTTGTTTAGTTTATACGGGGCAGACTAAATTGATTCATTATACATAATGCTTTTTTTTTTTTTTTTTTTTTGTACATTGCAGAAATCCAGTGGTTCAGAAAATGTTAGCAGCTCTTGCAAAGTGGATATCAGTCGACAGTTCCCTTCAACTAAACAAAAAAAATGCGATGACAGTGTTAGCCAAAATTCACGTTCTAATTCATGTCCACGTAGAAAGGAATCAGTCCCAGCTAAGACCATCAAAGAATGTTCAAAAACGAAAATATCTGAAAAATGCATTGTGAATGCAGCCCAGGAACCCTGTGAGGAAACCAAAAATAAGAGAAGTTATGATATTAAACCATGCGAATCAGAGCTTTCAAAGAGTTCTTGCAACAAGGCATCATCTCCACATCCATCAAAGCATAAGCTTTCTGTTTGTCTTGAAGAATCTACATCAGTAGTCAGAGAATGCCTAAATACAAAAATTCCTGAAGAATGTATTGCAGTTTCTGCACAGCAACCTGCTGCACAGGAAGGACCGATCTCAGTAATCAAAGAAATTTCTATTGAAACTAAAGAAACTTATAATGATACATCCTGTGATAGGCAATCTCCAAATAGAAATTTTGACAAAACAGTGTCTGCTTGTCTATCCTGTGCTGAGATGCAAGAAGAATCTAAAGAGTCAAAGACAACAATTAAGCATTGTGAAGTAAATGCTTCAATGAAGTTTGATTCTAGAACTGGACTTCAACCTGAGTCAACAACAGAGCATGAAAGCTCAATATCTGATTTACAGCAGCAGTCACAACAAAGCAACACAGATTCTTCAGAAACCCATGAATTACTTTTATGTGAGGTAATCTGCAATCAGAATTCGCCTAGATCTTTGATGGATTACATACCTACGGCAGTGATTATGCCTTGTCCTGCAACTTACAATGATCTTACACTATCAAGGGAGGATCCAGAGCAACATCAGGATTTGTATGAATTTCTCAAGCACAAATATCAGTGTAGATCAAAGGGGCGCTCTCCAAAATTATCAAAGGAAATGAATGAACAAAAAGCATCTGACCACCAACATTCAAGAAAAGCAAATAAAAGTCAAGTAAAACCTTTGCCTGAATTCCATAAATTACAGAATACACCAGAGAAATATGATCAAGGATCAGCACACATGCATCCAAGATCATATCCACGCTCAAAACAAAGACGTCATTCCTCCAAAGTATCTCAACAGGATTTCGACTTTGCAATACCATCTCAGAAAGGTAAGCAACAAGGAACACAATTCTCTGCTAATTTAAGTTTGCTGTCTTCTGATAGGAATACAGATGATAGTAAAGATAAAATGGATTATCAAAAGTCTAGTCATTCATCAAAAAAAGTAACCACTGGGAATTCTTCTGCATCACAATGTGAAGAAAAATCTTCACTTAAAGTATATGAATCAAGTGTTAAGCAATCTAATCTTAACCATGATTGTTCTTTACAGTTGCCTAAAAAATTAAGATGTTATTCTTCAAATGAAAGAGTTGATAAAAATGATAATTTACAACTCTCAAGAACAACCTCCAATCAGAAAGAAAGCTTTGTCAGTTCAGATAAATATGAAATTGTAAAACCAATTTCATGTGCTAACTCTCAAAACTTATTTCAGAATGTTAATATTAGGGATGAGCAATTGACATCTCAGCTTTGTGGCAAGAAAAGTGAGACATCAAAAACATATGCTGGGTTAACCTTAAGGAGTAAAAATATGGTTGATCAGGAACTGTCCTCAAAACTGTGTTCATGTCATATTACTCATCCAACCAAATTATCTACAAAGCTTACTAAAAAATTTCCTCTAGACGAGAATCTTGATCCTTGTTTACAGCAGGAATGTGATCCATCAAGCAATATTTCAGAAATAACCCCACTAAACTGTGTACATTTTGTTCCAACACAAATGGGTAAGCTGCAAGAATTTTCAGAAATCCTTAGTGCACAAAATCCACCATATGAAAAGGGTCCCGATACAAAGCGGTTTCCAAAATTGTGTGAAGAATCCAAAAGTCAGGGTCCACAATCACCTGTATGTCTTTGTAGAGAATTATCATCGAGATGTACTAAAGAAAATGAAGAGCTTACAAATCAGTTTCTAGATCAGTGCAATTATTCCTCAAATAAATCTGCTTCTCCATGTATTGAGCAACAACTGACAAAACATAATTCACATTTAAATTGTGATCCTCCAACAATGAATGATGAGTGCTCAAAACTTTGCATTTCACCGACCACCTGTAAATCTGTTCCATCTGATGATAAAATATCTATGGAAAGGAGGCCAGGAGGAATATTTTTAAAGTACACTACGAAGCCGTTATCCCCACAGAAATGTTCTTCTAATATGAAGCTAGATCCAAAAGATGAATCAAATTTAATCCAACGATCACCACACTTCTCAAAAAATGTTGTAAAACCATCTTCTGCCTTAGAAAATCCCCAACCTCAAATTCTAATTGAAACAGAAGTTCAGACAGAAATTTCAGACTGCAGGATAAGAAAAAAACAAGTGGATGAATCAATACAAGCAGATTCAACGCAAACAACATCTTCATTGCCATCAACTTCATCCTGTAATAAAAGCAAAAGACTCTCTCTTGATAGAAGACTCTGTCAGTGTAAGCCACCTCTAAAGGTCCAAGCAGTTGGAAAGATGTTGCAAGACTGTCTAGAAAACATTGAAAACTATCTTGACACTAAAGATCCCAATCAGACCCGAGAACACAGTGAAATTATTTTGCATCCACAACAAAAATATATTTCGTTTAAATGTAGATGTAGACAGTGTCAAGACAGAAGTGAAATGGATCCATTCCTTTCAAGGAGAAGAATAATTAAGCAGCTAGATGACGACATAAAAGCAAACGACTCCATAGTTTCTTCCAGACAGAGACCTTCTCAACTGCCCTTAGCTATCCGTCCTTTTCAAAGATCCAATCACGATTCATCATCTCAAAAATACAAGGAAAGAAGAGTTTATTCTTCCAAGACAGCCTGGCAGGTAGTTCCTACGGAAAACAACCTTCAGCAAGGAGAACAGTCATCTTCGACATACAGGGAAAAATGTGTTTATTCTTCAAAAATGGATTGGAAGCTGATCTCTAGAGAAAATCTCTCCAAGGAAGAAACAACACATTCTACTTTAAAAAAGCCATCAAATATTCCAAAACACACTTTTTTGATTAAACATAAGAACAAAATGGGATCAAATGATTCCAAAGATAAAAACACAGATCCTCAAGCACTTAATCCACTATCTGCTGAGAGTCCAAGATCCTTTCAGAAATCAAATAGAAGGCAGGCCTGTGATACTACTTTTATACTCACTCCAAAGGATAAGATTACTTATTTTGTTTTTGTGCCCACACCCACAGAGGAGAGCTGCTCATCACAATCGACAAAAGAACTGTCTAGTAGTTATTCTGATAAAATGAAAAGTCAGTCAATGACATCATTGAGTTGTTCTTTATCAACAGGATCTTCATCTCAGAAACACAGAAAACCCACGAGATCAATTTGAAATATCAGCTCTTTTAGAAACCATTTCTAATCAAGTTGGTCTTATTCTGTTCATTTACAAAGGCCTTAACAAAGTATTAGACGGGATTATTTTTAATCAGTTACTTTTTTTTTAATTACAATTAAGTTCTATTAACTATTAATTTTAATGTTCACAACTACATAATAATTTTCTAATTAAAAACTATCTGACAATAATTAGATCCTCCTCAAATTTAATAGTTTGATATAATGACTTATATTTTAATAAGCATACTGAAAATCATAAATTTCTCTCTAATTTAGAATAAGAAAAAAAAGTTATTTTGGCACTACTTCATTAAGAATTTGATTTCTAAATAACAAACAGCATTCTTTGAATGTTGAACTAAACTTCATTTGTATCTAACATTTTCAAAAGAAAAACTAAAATACACAATTTTGAAATTTGAATCTTATATGCACAGAATCTAAACAACACCAATATACATATTGTAATATTCATATTTATTTCAAATATAAATAAAAAAATTAATGTATTTGGGGGAAAATATACACACACCAATACAGAACCTTCAGAAACAGATTTTATACAAGTTCCTTTCAAATTGGAAAAACTATTTTTTATTGTTATTATTATTTTGTTAATGTTCTGTTGATGTCGGTCATCTCTTTGCTAATTGAAAACAGAAGTAGAATCAGGTTCTCAGAAATAGCAAAGGATGGATATTATGATAAAACTTTCTCAATATAAATATATACATATATATTTCTAATAGTTTTGAAATCTGTTTCTTCACAGCAAATAAAACTGCTACAGTTTCAGCTTTATTGTTAGAATTAACTGTAGTCATGTTAAAAAAAAGTTGCTTTTTCAATGAGGATGGGTTCCTGCAAGATCCTATCATGTATTTTGACTTAAATCCTTACCTTGAAATCTTATGCACATTGAAAAATAATAATTTTAAAATATTCTTTGATCATTAGCATACTAACATATGGTTGTTTGTTGATTTTGTCTTTGGTAATTGGAATTAATATCAATAAGCAAATAAAAAAATTGGATCTGTAGTAATGTGTATGTGTTTCTTAACATCTGTTAAAAGATATTAATATCCTTAAAACAATGTTTGTATCTTCACAAGAATCATTTCTTAAATATTTATTTAATTTTGTGAAGATAATTTCATATTGACACAACATCATTATAATTCATTATTTTCCCAATTTTATTTAGATAAAAAAGTTGAATTTTACTTTTAGTTATTCTGTTTTCTATTAAATATGATTAAATATAACAAAGATGTTAGTTAATTCAAGAAACATATCTAAAAATTATAAATTAGCAAGGGGATGAATGATTGCTATCACTGTATGTCCTTTTAAGGATCTCTAAAACTGGTCTAAAATGACACAAGATCTTTATGAATATCTAGAAGCATCCCCAAACACTATCATCAAGTGAATCAGTTTCTCAAATGATAAAATCAAAAATATGATGAATACTTACTTGATAAAAAAATAAAATTAAATAGAATAATACTTAAAAGTAAATATGTAACACTGTAGTATTTTAAATAACAATGGCTGAGACCAAATTATTTAGCAAGTGACATCCTGGAACAGCTGTTTCACGCTCTTTGGCAATCATCATCCAGGAGCAGTCACCAGTAAATAACATGGTCTCCGTACTGAGGCTAATATAATATGGTCTCCGTACATAGACGGGATCATAGGTATCGTTGCATTCTGAGCTCCATCATCAAAGCTAAATCTGGCTGATGAGTCCTAATAAGGAAGAAACAGCTGTCCCAGATTGCTATTGATGATGGCTCAATGCGTTAAAAGCAAACAATTCTAACGAATTTGTGCATTTTATAGATTTTTCTTCCCTTTTCATATTGCATTAATGCATGTTAAACCTTCTTTATTGTAATGTTTATTCATTAAAAATATAATTCATCCAACAAAAGGTTAATGTAAAACAGTTAAAAAAAAAAAAAAATTATATGACTACTTCAGATTTTTCTGAATCCTTTCGTAACCACTGTTTAAAAAGGCTTTCAAGTAAATTTTGATTATAATGATTATTATTTTAAGATAACCAAATAACACTAGCCAACAAATAAAGAAAAAATTTCATACCCCCGCGATAAAAATAGTTGATTCTTAAAGAAAAAAATTGGACTGATTTTGAAAATCACCATAAAAATTTCCTGTCATGTCAGGTTAAAAATATATAACCTCATGTTGAAGTTTAATAAAATAGAACATGAAACATGAGCTGTTGAAGATAACAACATATGTTAAATTACGATAAAATTTTGCATTCTTGCTTCATCTGGATTAAGATTGAGAACTGTCTTGATGAAAACATTTCCCTTGTTCATCACTAACATCACCAAGATTTTCCCGAAAAAAGTTGAGAAGTGAATGAACAAAATGTATTTTCAAAGATATTTGACAACACATGCCTTTGTAGCATTCGAACAAATTTAACTTCAACATTTTATAGTTTTCAACTTTCATTTTTCCAAGAAAACCACGCAGAACCCTTATGATTGCCAAGCTGCTAATTCAACCTTGTGTAAATTTTATCAAACATTTCGTCCTCTTATGAGTTTCCTGATTTAAAGTCCAATATAAAAATCCCTTCTTTCAATTTGGCCTAAGTCAGCTGTGGAAAATTGTTTTGGAAGTACACAAATCCACTGCTGTCCTGTTGAAGACCTTAACAAAGTTCTTCATCAGTGCAAGATTTATGTGTAAGGAGGAAGAAGAATCTCATCAGGCAGAACCAGGGGTGTTTCTTTTACAATACTTTGCCCTGGAACATATTCCTCTCTCTTGTCCCACTGTTGGATTATATGGACTGCTCAGAAGCCAATAGTGTAAGTCAATAAACCAAAAAATGAAATAGGTTTTTTAAAATTATGTACCAAACAATAACAACGTTTGTAAATTTGAAGAATAAATTTTTTATTGAAAGATAACATAACTATACACTTGGAGGAGTGATTTGCGCACTTTGTAAATCGAAAGTATAAACATTAGAGTATGATTTACAGAAAAAATTTCAATTTAAAAAAAATGACTTACACTGATTGGCTTCTGAGTAGTCCATATAATGCTGCTCTGTAGCATGGCTGTCCCACAAACACAAAAAACAATATTTTTGAAACCGTCTTGCAAACCAATTACTTTAAAATCATCACATATCTTCCAACCATGATCCTGATATTGTAAAGCATG
This sequence comes from Thereuonema tuberculata, assembly GCA_023159025.1. Lineage (NCBI taxonomy): Eukaryota > Metazoa > Arthropoda > Chilopoda > Scutigeromorpha > Scutigeridae > Thereuonema > Thereuonema tuberculata. Next base: position 30,791,242 of record JAFIDM010000007.1, on the reverse strand, counting down.
CACTATCTTAGCCATATTTTTATGAGTTTCTTTAAGATCGACGTAATGGAAAACCGGAATAGATGGCAATACATTCCCATTATGAAGTAACACTGCTTTTAAAGCAAAACTTCGACAAATCTATAAACAACTGCCACTCATCTGGGTTATGCACAATCCCTAGTTTACTCATTAAGCCATTAACATCTACACAAAAACACATACTCTCCTCCATAGCAAAATACTTTGCAAAGGTCTGATGTCTTATTTCGAAATTCTGAAATTTTTGTTCCAGGTGCAAGTAATTTCCATTGTTGAAGTCTAGAACCTAGAAGTTCAGATTTTTCTTTCGACAAATGTAAGTCAAATGCGAAAACATTTAGGTCTTAAATGCTCTATTAAATGACTCTCCCTGCCAGAATGTTCTGGTTGATACTCAGGGTCTTCCTCAAGTACAGGCCTCTGGCTCCTGATAAACCTCACATTGGAGAGCAGTGTTTTCTTCACTATTACTATCAGTACTCCATTGGTCAGAGGGTACAGATACAGGCAATTCCTCAGTGTGGAACGGTAAAAGGTACATCTGGATACTGCATAACGTGTTTACTTTTTTTAGACATGCCACATATATTTGTCATGCAGAAGTAGCAATCATTCATATGGTTTGTTGGTTCTCGCCAAATCATAGGCATAGCAAATGGTAACGCTTAGTTTGCCATACAATCACAACCTCAGATTTGTCGTAGAAGTGATACAGCATTGATGAGATGGCCATGCTTTATCCTGGTCACCAATTATGACACCCAAAGTATAAAGAATATGCACTTTTAGTAATGTCATATATTTTTTCCTTTGACTTTTGGGGGTGAATCGTCCACAAATGTAACAAAAATTATCCAGATGATTTTTGTACTTCCAGTGCGAACTAGACCTTTGCATTGTATCACTAAATAAATTTACTGCAGCAAATCATTTCTTAAAACTATGAAATAAGTTCTCGGTAGCATTCAACTATTTCTGAAAAAGAATACACAGACAAAAAAGGAAGAAAAAGGCAAATACGTTCCAAAACAAGGGTAGTCAATCACTCATGGGATGAGCGGGGAATCTCAAGAGAGCACCTGATTCTTGTGATGATGAAAT
>JAFIDM010000007.1:30774645-30789720 GCA_023159025.1 Thereuonema tuberculata | reverse complement strand
AATGAACATTGGTCTCAAATTTTAATGTGTTTTACATATTTTTTAGGCACTTTTTCTTTAGTTTGATGCCTTAAGAAATTCATTTGAGGCTGGCAGAGCCTAGCACATGGATTTTCTTTTTTCTTTATTTTTAATGTGTTTTTATGTTTTTAGTTTAGAGTTATGGAGGTTCCACTGCTCTTCTCATTAAAATAGGGGCTCAACTATATACATTTTAGTGAAAACAAACAGTTCCTGACACATTCTTCAAACTATAATTTTTGTTATTTTGATGCCCCCTTAAGTCAAACGCCCAGGGTCATGGCCCTTGGGCTGGCCCTGATGACATATAAAAAAGTTTATTAAACACACTGATCAGGAATTGTCCTTTGAACCTAAACAAAACATTTTGTTTACTCGACTTCATCGGCTCAATTTTGACAAATTTCCAATCAGATGGACATATAAGTAATCCTATATCTAAAAATTAAGTGACGTGATGTTAAATTATCAATGCAATTTTCGAAATCTACACATAAAAAATAATAAAAAAAAAATAACCTTTTTTTCTCAGGAGGTAAAAATCTTGTTGGGTAGTGTAATTAATTTAGTGCAATAAAATGCCACAAAAAAAAAAGCAATATTTAACATACAATTGCTTGTCATTCTCACAATCTCCTCGTTAAGTTGAAATCTCCACATGATTTCCTAAGGATCTTGAAACTTTTAACCTATAAAAGCAATTCTCATCTCTAAATAGAAAGAGAACAGTCTTCTTCTGTGTGGAAATCTATTTAACATCCACAAATTAATAGGTTTCTAAATTTTTTAAATGAAATGTAAAAAATAAAATAACAACCATGCAGACACATATTGATCAGATATAAGTAACAAATGATAAATTATCATTTATACACTAATTAAAACTTAGCTCATCCAGAACAAAAGATCTGGGAATGACAAAACTCGGTATAAAGCATTATCACAAGTAGTTGTGCCACTGAATGCAGTTGGGCTTTGATTGCCCATTAAGAACTGTCACCTGGAGCATTAGTATTGTTATGACTGTGATCATATGACCTCTATATGTTTTATAATCAGTGTGGTGGTGGAGTGCAGGTCTCCGAGTGTTCAGCATGCATCCGTGATGCATTTGACAATATTTTGAACTGAGAAAGCTTGAGAGAAGCCATATCTTTGGGCTGTAAGAGGCAGGTTGGTCATTCCGTTGAACTAACTGTTACTTGGATCATTGGACGCAATGAAGATGTAACGGAATACAAATTCACTGGTAGATCTAGGCAGACTACCTGAAGAGAATTATGTCATCATCTGACAGGTGTAAACTGATCCCAGGGTGTCCTGTCCATCATCCAGAGAAATATAGCTGTATCACTAGAAACCCCTGTATCTATCTGCACAATTGTGAGGTGATTTACAGAACAAGACTTACCCCACTATCGGCAGCTTCATTTGCAGTGGTGTAGTGAGCAGAGTGACATGGATAGCTGTTGACTGATAACGAATCGTATTTAGTGATGAATCCAGGTTTGTCTGGATAACACGGATAATCACTGTACTTAAGTATGGAGAAGCGCTGGTAGCACATAAATCCAGATTTCATTGTTGGGCAACACACAGCTAGGACTAGTGGCATCATGGTGAGGGGAGCCATCTTCTATGATTCTGTCTTCACTGGTAGTGATCAGGGAAACACTGACGGAGTAGTGGTAATTGTGCAGCCTCATGTGCTTCCCTTCATGGAGTGGCTACAGCAGTCCACTTTCCAACAAGATAATGTCTGCCTACTTACAGCACAGGACTGCCTCCATGGTGCCGACACCCTTCCTTGGACCACCAAGTCTCCGGATTTGTTGTCCATTGAACTTGGTGGGAACAACTGGGATGACAGCTTCGGCCATCAACAGGTATGAGTGATCTAGAGTGGCAGCTGCAACATCTATGGAAGTATCTTTCACAGGATGGCATTAGACATCTCTATCACTCCGTATTGCAGCATGTATCAAAGCTAAGAGCAGTATGGCACACTAAAGGGATCAACGACTTATAGCGTTTTGTCCCCAAAATCTCCGATTGATTTCAACATCGGAGATCTATTTGCTCCGATGTTGTAATCAGTTATTTGCATCATCATTCTCATTGTCTATGCCAAGTGTCGTCCATTTTGACAGGTGCATCTGGGTGAGCTAATTTTTTTAGCAGCAAATGTAGTTTTCATAATAATATAATGTAATTCTGCATATGCCTGTTAGATTACTCTTTATTTTGGATTTTAAATGGATATCATTGCATGGATTTCTAGAGGCAGTGTATACTTTTTATTCATATCTAACTATGATTTTCATCTGCAATGATCTCACCTATTGATTTAGCATCATATTTTTTTTTTTTTTTACTTGAAAGTCTTCTATATGTTCTATTCTTGAAACATCATAATGGAAAACTGAGAATTTGAAGTTCTGGAAGGTTCAAACAACAGCTCAAATTCTTGAAGAATTCATTCCAATCGTCAAATAATTACATTTTTTAACATAGCAGTTTAATCATTAATAATCACTGGAGTACTGAGAAAGGCATATCAGTAGAAGTTATAAACTCCCACTCCATCTTTGCTTCTGAAATGGAAGAATTCTACCATTTTGGACCGGTTTTTCTGGTTAGACAGCATAATGTTTTCTTTGCAATCCTCTCCCATATAGGAAAAAAAAAAATTTTTTGTTTTGTTACGACCATCAAAAGCTTTCTATTCCAAATTCATGGACAAGCCTCTGTTATTTAATTAACAAATGAATTTGATAGGGAAAGTGTTTAAGTTTATTTACACAATAACAATAAATTATCTTTTCTTTAACATGTAGGCATCTGAAATCCTTCTTTTAATTATCAAAATGCCTTCCACCACAAAGTTTTATTATTTTCTTTTACTTGTGTTCATATATATATATATATATATATATATATAAGCCGGACAGCGATGTGTGATTTGAAAATGCCAATATCAAAAATATTGATATTGGCATTTCGAAAGCAGTGATTTGTTTTTTTGATATTGGCATTTTCAAATCACAGATTGCTGTCCGGCTTATTATAGGTTTAGTAATATAAGTTAATTTTTATTCTTATATTCTATACTTTCTGAATTCAAAATTGCAAATGATTGATTGAAATCTTTGCTTTACGAAACTTGAAGAGCATCGGCTTCAAGTTTGGTATATTAGATTTATATATATAAATACAGTCAGACCTCTATATAAGGTCACCCCTTGGGACCTCGCGAAAGTGACCTTATAACCGATTCATACACATTTGTCAATAAATAAGCATTATATAAATACAGTAAAATTCTTTGTAAAATTTAATACGTACAAAAATATCAGTTTATTACATTATAATTTTTTAATTTAGTTGAACCAATTAAAATTAGGAATCAGAAAGAAATTATTTTTAAAAATTTTAATTCGGAATAAACTTTTTAGAAATAGTACTAGTATGCTCAAGCAAAGTACTGATGTACAACTGACCTTACTTAAAATAATCCATAATACAGGCTGTCGCAATTTTGGTTTCATCTTTTGTACAATGTTTTCTAAGTTTTGTAATATCTAAAAATGTTCTTCAGCTCCCTCATGACTCGTAAAAAAATGTCTTATGACATTTAATGCTCTGAGCACTTCTACTTGTGTCACCGCTTCACTTTCAGTATCACTGTCGTTATTCTCACTTTCTGCTGCATTGGAATCTAAAACTTGCGAAACAATTTCGGAAATCGAAGCTTGAGAAGTGGTAGCAATTTTATCATCAATTTTCACGTATTCACTTTCCCCTTCTATAGCACAGCCGCGATTTCTGAGATCTTGTATTAACACAGCTAAAGGAATATCGTCTTCATCATCTTCGTGTGTTATTTCATCCACACTATTTGAAGAAAATTGAAAACCAGCATGTCGAAAGCAATTTGAAATGCATGTGCTTGACACCATGCTCCAACTTTTATGAATATAAAAAATTGCATCTAACACAGACACGTGAAAATTTTTTTTCTCATCAATTGCTTAAATCAAATCTTTCAGAAGGAGCTTTCTATAGTTCAATTTCAGATTTTGAATGACTCCCTGATCCAAAGGTTGCAAAACACTGGTAACATTTGGGGGGTAAGAAAACAAGCTCAATTGATTTCAACTGAGGTATGTTGATATGAGCAGGGCAATTGTCTGCGATGAAAACAACTTTTCTTTTATTTTTCAAAAAGTATCTATCGAAACGCCGTATAGTTTTCTCAAATATGTTAGCATCATAATCCAAAGATAAAGACTTGACATTTTTAAAGCAACGTGGCTTTTGAAATTTTCCGATAACTAGCGGGCTCAGTTTTTCAGAGCCATCCATAGTAGCTCCTAAAAAAATTGTCAGTCTTTCTTTACTTTTTTTCCTCCCTATACATTTTTCTTTCTTGAAAGTAAGTTTTGTCGGGAAAGACCCGGAAAAAAAGTCCACATTCATCAACATTGAATATATCGCAATGTTCATACCACTTCAAAATGTCATCTAACACGGATTTCTTCCAATCACTTAAAACGCTATCATCCACATCACCAGCTTCACCGCACACTGTTTTAAAATTTAAGTCATGTCTTAATTGAAATCTCTGTATCCATCCATTGCTCGCCATAAAATCGTTCTCTCCTAATTCGGCGGCTATTTGTAGAGCTTTTTCTTTCAGTACCAAGTACGATATAGGCCCATTATGTGCTCTAGCAAATTTTATCCATTGGAGAAGGCCTTCTTCAACTTTCTCATACGGTGATAAATGCTTCCTTTTTCTCTTTCCATTACATGTTTCTGCAACAGTATGCGAGGACAGAATATTGTTGAGAGTCGTTCATGGTATCCCACGCTCTTTGGCAAAACATGCTTTCGATACATTAGTTTTCAAAATCTTCGAAGATTTTCTTTTTCTCTGATAGAGACGTTTTTCTTTTTGTCGACATCATAACACAAGCACAGAAACGGTTGGAATGAGATCCTTTCCTTCGACTTCCTGGTGAACAACGATGGACAAGTGATGCGATGGGAACGGAGAAATATCCTTCCCACTCGTCCAGGCGTGGGAAAGCTGTCCCTTAGGTCAGAAGGAGAAATGACGCCGATAAAAGATCGAACCCACGGAAAAATTCTTGGAATTGAATCAGTGTGGCACTGAAATCACAGACAAAAGTGACCTTATATGCGATTACGGTATTTAAGATCTGACCATATATCCGATATTTCATATCATAGAATTCCTATTCAATGAGCCAAGACTTTAGAAAAGTGACCTTATATCGAGGTCTAACTGTGTGTGTGTGTGTGTATATATATATTCACTTCCCATCGAGGATACACCTGAGAGAGTAAGTCCCAGGAGGAAACGGACGAAATACAGATGATGAAAGAAACAGCCATGCCACGACCGGGATTTGAACCCAGGTGCCGGCACACTGGCCACACATGGCAGACCGCCGTCTAGACCGTTCGGCCAAGCGGCACACGGCTGTATATATATATATATATATATAGCCGGACAGCAATCTGAAATTTGAAAAATGCCAATACAACTTTCAAATTACCGTTTCTATGGAGACACAAACCAACTGTGTCTTCACGTTTTCAGCGGCACCAGTGTTAAAAGTCGTAACTAAAATTTAGGAAAAAAAAACACAATGTTGAAAGACTTTTCCTCTTTTTTATCATACATATTCTTTTTTTATTTCTTTTGTTTTTTATATCTTTTTTCATATTTTATTATTTATATTATTTTTTTGTATTTAGTTCTAGTTTCTTAAATATACTTTAAATATACAAAAAAAAAATTAAAAGAAAAGAAAAAGAAAAACAAAAAAATCAAGATATCAACTCTAAATTTGAAGATTTTTTACATAATTTATCTTATTAAAGAATTTATAAATAATAATTTTCCAATTAAAGTTATCAATAAACATATTTTACAATTTCAGAATAAATTTAAATTTCAAATTTATAAAAAAATATAATATTAAAAATATTTTTTATTTTTTTCATAATTTTATTTAATCATTTTAATTCTTCTAGATAGGATCTGTTGGTTGCTAATCATTTAAGTTATCTTATGACAACTTAGGATTGAATCTTTTTTTAGGAAGTTTTGAGTTTGATATGATAACCGTTTTTCTGTTTTTCTTTTATTTTAATTTTTTTTATATTTAAATTATATTTAAGAAACTAAATACAAAAAATAAAATAAAAAAAGAATATAAATAATAAAATATAAAAAAAGATATAAAAAACAAAAGAAATAAAAAAGAATATGTATGATAAAAAAGAGCAAAAGTCTTTAAATCCCTGTTTCCCAACGTGGGGGGCAATTTGATTGTTAAGGGGGGCAATTGGAAAATGGATAATTGTTTTTTGTTTTTTTTTGGTTGTGAAAGTTAAAAAGTCGTTTTTTTTTTGGTTGTAAAAGTTGAAAAGTCGTTTTTTTTTTTTTTTTTGGTGGGGCATAGCATACTTTAGATACTTTAGGTGGAGCATAGCACAAAAAAGGTTGGGAAACATTGCTTTAAATATTAGGTTTTTGTTTTTCTAAATTTTAGTTATGATTTTTAACACTGGTGTTGCTGAAGACATAAAGACACGATTGGTTTGTGTCTCCATAGAAACAGTAATTTGAAAGTTGTATTGGCATTTTTCAAATTTCAGATTGATGTCCGGCTTTATATGTTTAGTAATATAAGTTAATTTTATTCTTATATTCTATACTTTCTAAATTGCAAATGATTGAAATCTTTGCATTGCGGAACTCGAAGATTAGGTTTTGAGTTTGGCGTTTTCGATGTTTTATCGAATGTTATGTTTCAGTTTTTGGCCAAAAGAATAAAATGGCCTTACAATGTAAATGATGTTGCAGGCTAGATTAAAGCACATTTGATTTATTCTGATTACTTATTGTAAATTTATTTAATCTTCATTTCTTTTTTGTACAGATCATTTTCTGAAAACTGAATTAATTAATATTGACTATCTTACAGTATCTAAGTATCTACAATAATAAGAATATATTTTAAATATTACCAATTACTATTTGCCTACTAAAGAATATATACACAATGAATTACTTTGATGAACTTGGAGCTATAGCAACATCTCTGAGTTTCTTTTGTAGTAATTTCATCTTTCTCTGCATGTTAGTAGTCGATGAAGAATTGTCTAAAGACATCTGGGAGTTAACCATTGTCGTCTGTAAAAAAGAAAAACAGAGCATGTAAGAAATTAAAGAAACTAAGGATTAATTTAATATAAAAAATTTTAATTTTTTTTTGATATTTTTTTTTTTTTTACAAAGTTAGTAAGAAACACTATTTAAACTATTTAAAAAAATAAAATAAATAAAAGGTTCTATTCTGTAATGCCTTAGCAGGGATCAAGTAACTAAATAAATATTACTATGACAATTCAGCAAACTCTCCATCAAATAAATTGTTGGGGTAGGGGCACAAAACAAAAAAATAATTGTTAAAAACTTTATCTTCACATCCTGTTAAGTGCAAAATTTATTACAGAAAATCTTATCTCACTCAAAGAGTAAGAAATGACTGTTGTTAAGACATTCCATTTTAAATAAATTAATTACTACTAAATAAATAAAGCCGTAATCACACACGTAAGCGTAGGTTGAGATCCTTTCAGCTTTTATGATACCTATGCTTCAAAGATTTCGTGAGTGTTTGTCAATGTCCATCATGGGCAGCATTTCTCTGTTTGTTACAGTTGGGTGTAAACAGGTTAACTTTAAATTCTGGAGGGATTTTATATTCTTAACTCACTCGACAATGACAGATGGATAGCTGAAGAAATTAATAGTGTCTATATGTATATTAAATGTTTTCATATCTTTAAGAATGTGTGATTACAGCTTTATTTATCTATTTATATTTCCACACATTAAATTTCTTCAGTATTAATTCAATTAATACTGTTCTAAATAAATTTATTCAATATACAATAGTGTTTCAATCTTCATAACAACTCTTTTTAAACAGAATTACTAAAATTTTAAATGTTCCAGGAGAAAATAGTGAACTTACTTTGTCTTCTTGAAGTGGCATTGTAATGGCCAAATCATTCATATCGCCAGATGGTATCAAAGGGCTGCCTGATAATGACATCAAAACCACCTGCTCACCAGGCCTTATTTGCCGTAAACCAGTGGCTGGTGTCTTTAGAAATCTACTGGAAATTTTAAGAAAAAACAAAAAAAAAAACAATTGAAAACATTTAAAGGTAAAGTTGAATTAAATAATGAAGAAAACAGCTTATTATGTAACCTTAGTCTAAAATTCTTACATAACTTAATTTCCCTTTGTAAATCTCAAGTTTTATTTTTCAGCAAATATACGAGGAACTTCACTGAACTTGCTGTGGACAAATTAAAACTACAAAACAGACATATATAGCAACAAACTCAACTAGTCTCCTTAGGTTATAACCAGAATTACTAGAATTAAAGCTTGAAATTTTCACAGGAAAACATGGAATGGCAGCAAAAAGATAACAAATTTTCATGCTTTCTATTTCTAATCAAAAGAAAGAAGAAGAAAAAAAAAAAAGAAACTGCAATTAACAGCAAATTAGCAAACCAACTATTATCAATCTAAAAATTTTACTTTTATTTTTAGGGATGTGAATTTCTGCTACAGTTTCTGCATATCACAATGTTTTTCTCATCTTCAAAAAATTAAGAAATTAACGATCCATAGCAAATCAACTACATGGCCATGGCTGTCTGGAGCACAACGAATGAAGTCTACCCAAGGACAAAAACTTACAGGATACTGTTTCCAAGATGTATTTAATGATCCAAAGCTTTCGGGAAGGGGGGGGGGGGAAAAAAAATATCTTGCATCTAGGTGCTTTGATCAAGTGTTCATATTTCGTACAAGATGTATAATTTTCTTCAAATGCTTCCCCTGACTAGGCATAACCTATATTTACATTTCGGTTTTATATTTATTTTAATTATTAGAAAAATAATCTTAATTTCTTTTATATTATCTTCAAACATTATCTGTGCTTGGCAAAGCTAGTGCTTATAACCTTTAAACCCCTTCTCCAAACTAATGTATTCATAATGTTTTATTCCTTCCTAATTGTTTTTATTCCATAAGTCATGTGATTTCCTTAGCTGTGACTTGCAAGTTGCAAGTTCAAATAAAAATTGTAGAAAAGGTTCTTTAGGATTTTCAAAGAATGTACAAAATATGGTTAGAAAAAATTATAAATTTGGCATTCATAATAACAGTTGTTTTCAGTTCATTCACAGGCTCAATACTGACTCTTCAGTTTGAGGTTACATTTTGTTTCATTTGCTCTTTAGAAGTTAACAAAACTATTCCACTACAACTTATCGCCCTTGGGGTCACAGGAGGTAAGAATCCAATAGGACTGACATGAAGTCAGATAATCAGCCCAAAACCTGCCCACCTTTAACCCTTGAAAAGAAACCCAGGCTGTAGTCACTTGAACTATCAGGCCCACTCATTAGCTCTTTGCTTTCAATATTCCATCGAACATCCCGATGTCACAGTCGGATATGCATACATTCCTTACACATCTTCCATTTTGCAGAAGATATACGAGGATGGTGTCAAAAGTTCCGGGACACACTGCATAAATAATGACATTTAGAAATAATGGGAAAATATTTTATTGACCTTCAACGTAATTCCCTCCGACTGCTCTACACTTCAACCAGTGGTCGTATCATGATCGAAACAATCTTGGAACCATTCTTTGACATCTCGGAGTGCAGTCGTCAAAGTCTCAATAACATTGTTGCGGGATGAAAATCGTTGGCCTTTCAAAAGGTCCTTCATCTTTGGAAAAAGGTAAAAGTCACATGGCACCAAGTCCGGTGAATATGGAAGTTGTATTAAAGTAGGAGTACCCATTTTAGCAAGATAATTGTTTTCAGAATAACACCTGTGTGTTGTAGAGTTGTCGTGGTGAAGTATCCAAGAATTTTCTCTAAACATCTCAGACCATTTGCGGTAGATAACCTCTTACAGTCGCCTCAAAATGGCAAGAAACGCATCACCATTTACTGACTTTCTCTCATGCATGAATTCATGGCGTACAATGCCGTGATCATCAAAGAAATCCATGATCATCACCTTCCCTTTGCTCCTGTCACATTTCACTTTGGTGGGTTACATCGCTGTTTTTGGTAACCATACAGAGGACTTTCTCTTCGTCTCCGAATCAAAGAGGTAACACCAACTCTTGTGCCAGTGATGTACATATTCAGTAAGCTTTAACAACATCCGTAACAAAGTCCCCACAAATTGTCATTCTGAGTTCTCTTTACTCGTCTGATAACAGATGTGATACAAATTTCTGGTCAATGAACCGGAAATCAAGGTCCTGCAAAATGTTTGATGCACTGTAGAAGTTGAAATGTTACACCTACTAACAACATCCTAACATGTTTGTTGGGGGTCCTCAGCAATTGCAGCACCAACAGCCTGAATAACATCTGGACACCGAATCCGAGGTCTGCTTTGTCTTGCATCATCATCCAGAGATTCTCTGCCTTCTGCAAAGAGTTTATACCATTCAAATGTTTTGCTTCTGCTCAGCACATCCTCATCATACACTTGCATTATCATTTGGTATGTTTCTGAAGCAGAAATACCCAATTTCTGACAGAATTTAGTCGATGAGCATACCTCAAAATGAGAAATGTATCTCACTTCGACACTACTACTAGAGCATCTCTCGAATGCTGCCTCATGTACAGAGTTTCGATATTGAAGTGTCTTAACACATGTGGCATTTCATTGTTGCATTTCAACAATCACTTTGGCAGGGATTTGGGTTTGTTATAGCTCGCCTTCAATGTTTCATGCAAGGTGTCCCAGAACTTTTGACATTGCCATTATATTATATCCCAAGCACATCTGAACAACATAATCTGAATTCAATTATTGGCTTTAGTTATTAGTCCAAAGTAGCCTAATACTGTTACGTAAAGAGCAGTGCCATTTAAACACTGCACAATCTAATATTCAATGAAATAACAGAACTTTTATGAATCCATAAAAGCAAGATTTTTTTGTCTTGTTTTTTTTTTTTAGACATTGCCTACCCCACTATAGCAATTTGTAAGGGAAGCCAATTACCTGATATGACTATATTAAGCAAGGTTCATTAAAATTTTCACACTTATTTTTCTAAACAAAAAAAAAAACTTACAATTCAACTGAAAATCAATAATTGTTGCAATAAAATCTAAAAATTCAGTTTTTGATTTATAGTTCTGATCATTATTCTTTTCATCAAGTTTCACAATTAGAGCACCAATACATACAAAACATGCATGTATTTTTGGTAATAAATATAGACAAGTAATAATCTTAATACAACCTCCCTCCTTGCAATAGTCTTAGTGTGAGGGAGATGTTTGATAATGCAGTTAATGTTGTCAGAGGGTAATTAAATTTTATTGGACCAGCTATCATCACCTGCTGAATAATTTGTTTATTCATTATTTCTATTGTCTTAGAGCAGTTGATCCTCAGTAATGAGTAATATGCAGTGAAGAACACAGTACCAATAACTTCTCACCATTGCATTTTAACCCATAGCATTTAGCAAATAGACCACATGAATTTGTAACAAAGACAACCTCCTGATGTCACTGGCAACGACATATCATGAAATTTGTACACATCAACAATAGATCACAGCCTGTTATATATCGCAGATAAAATGTATGAAAGAATTTAATCATTTACATGAAACATGAATGAACATATTGGGTAATTCTGTTCTACTCCTTCTACAAGGAATAACTTTAATAATATATGAAAAGTCTATGTGATCTGTACATAAATTAATGCCAGTTGTTGTTGATGATCACCGGGCTGTGGAGTTAGGATCACGAGGCAGAGGAGTAAACTTAAATTTTTTAGTGGAATCAAAGAGTCAAAATAGAACATACTAAATTATTGGAGTAGGAGTAAAAAAATTGACTATATTATATTGCAAGAGCTGTGGAATCAGAGCGAATGTCAGTTGCACTTGACTATATTCTTGGAGTAAGAGTCAAAAAAAAAATATTTTTATGACTTCAAAGCCCTGAATGACAGAACAACAGATTGGATTGAAATATCATGGTAGAAATAAAATCCAGGATTTTAAATTAGAAAATTCATGTTTTTATTTGGCTTTTATCTAATTGTATGTACACATACATGCAAACAAACATATATATATATGTTATAGGTAAATATATGTTACTTAACAGAAATTTCACTTGCATTTTTCTTTTATGATGACAGAAATTCCATTTAAATAACAAAACTGATAATCCTAAACCCCTTATTTTATTTTATTTTACATACACTGATTTTGGAAAAAAGTGTGCAGTGTGTGTCGTATGAATTAGTTGTTTTGATCATAATGCTCTTAATGGAAATAAATAAACTCTAGATGTCAAATTGGTTTAATTTAAAAACAGACAACGTACATTCAATCAGCTTTATTTAATGAAATGGACATTTCCCCCACCCATCCCATGCTATATCAACTAGAAAAACAAATAGAATTTTTCATTACCTGGGATCAAACTTAGGTGTGAATGGGGTAGCAAAACTAAACTTTGTTCTGTTAATAGTACTCGTCTGAACCGATCCTTTTCTCTTGCCTACAGGTTTTACAGTATTTTTCAATGGTGATGGTTCAACATAAGATGCTGTCGTACGAGCTCGAGAAGACCTTCTGGTGCTGGGTGCTATTGAAGAATTGGTTCTTTTGTGCTTCTCAAAGGAAATGAAAAAAAAAAATAGTAATTCAAAGTATACCAATGAAGATTATATTTTTAAATAATAATATTTACAAGAAGTTTCTGAAAGAACTTCATAAAACAACTTTTCATAAAATATTATTCCTTAAAATTTCTTTTGTTATTTTTCTTTTTTTAAAGTCATGAAAACAACACATATGAAAAAGCTTACGTTTATTTTCAAATTAAAAAATATCAGCTGAATACAAACTACAAATTTTTATATTTTCAGAAAAAAATATATTAAATCTGTATTATTTACCTAAATTGTCTAAAGTTATTTATTTCAATCAAGTCAAGCATTAATTAATGGTTTAGCTAAAAGGATTGTTGCCATTGTTTTAAGATATCAATAGCAATTCAATGGGTAGATTCTAATGCAGTGTTTCCCAACCTTTTTTGTGCTATGCCCCACCTAAAGTATCTAAAGTATGCTATGCCCCACCAAAAAAAAAAAAAAAACGACTTTTCAACTTTTACAACCAAAAAAAAAAAAAAATTATCCATCTTCCAATTGCCCCCATTAACAATGAAATTGCCCCCCCTGTGGGGCATGCGCCCACGTTGGGAAACAGGGTTCTAATGCTTTTATATGCTAATTAAAATTATTAACAGCTTTAAAAACTTATTTAACCATCATCTTAGCCTATGCGCACATCTGCTGGATGAGCAACCAAAACCACAAAAATGAGGGGGGAAAACGAGGAGAAGTTAATTACGGGACCCAAAGGGGTCTTCACTTAAGACTCCCAAAATGAAACAGAATCCATTTCTCTGTGTTGATTAAAAAGCCCAGGGCAAAACCACACTGCTGGAGGCATGCAATAAAGGGGGGATTTCCCCTCTCATTTTTGTGGTTTTGGTTGCTCATCCAACAGATGCGCATTTAGGCTTAGCCTTAGACGTAAATCTGCTTGTTTGGCAGCCTCCAGCAATCGCTGATCACTCCTTTTGTGACTGGTTTTGCCGCGGACTTTTTACTGAAACCCGGAAAATGGATTCTGTCTCATTTTGGGAGTCAAGTGAAGACCCTCCGGGTCCGCTAATTAACTTTCCCCCTTTACAACCTGCGGTTTGAGCTGCCAAACAAGCAGATGCGTGCATAGGCTTAGGGCAAGGTGATGTTCACTTTTCTTTGAATATTGTTGTTTTGAATTTCCTTTACCAATTTAAATTCTACCTTTTTTTTTTAAGGCTGTTATTCAACAATTTTGACAACAATCTTTAGAATATTGCCAAATTCTTGAAATTTGATAGAACATTTCAGAAACAAAATCTTTTATCGGTAAGTAGTTGATATCTGCAGCTTTGCACAATAAAAGTTTTGAAGTGAAATTCTTCTTTTCAAGTTTTTTATTTGAAGAATTTATTAATATTTTCAAATTACTTTGCTATTGTATTTTGGTTTATTTCATTTCTAACTCGGCAAACATAAGTCAATGTAATACATCATTTTTCAGAGAATTTTTTTTACCGACTTACCACTGAAATAAATAAAACACCAAACACTCAATCACATGAATTATGATAAAAATGTTTAAAATGGGTTTACAAAGCAGAAGGGAACCTCACAGGCTATTTTCAACAAAATCTTGACAAGCTTTTTCATGCTTATTAGCAATCATCACACAGAGATTCAAAGCATGTTGAGATTATGGAAGTTTCAATTAACTAGTTGTAACAGCCCTTACAATTTCTGAAACTGAAATACTACGTAGATAGCTCAAGACAAGGAGTATAAATGTTCTTAAGTCCTACTGAGAATAGCTCAAGGTATCCATATAAGAATTTTGACGTTTTCTCCCCTTGGAGCAAGCCTGTCCTTTTCTGTAGACCCTGTACATCTCAGATTTGAGTATCCTTTTGTTAGATGAAAGTAAACATGAAATGCTTTACAAGTATCCAAGTTAAAGCCAACTTTTCATTGCTTTTGAGAGTTTTTGCAGTTATTTTGACTGGATTTCATTTAATAGCTTATTGTTGTGGTAAGGAAAGCAAGTAATGCTGCAGTGCAACACCAAAATGACAGCTTTCAAAACTAGGGAGCCAGATTTTGATAGGAAGCCGATTTTTTCCTTCTCCATTCTTTATGTAAATGTAATTTCTTTTGTTATCCTATTTTGATTTATATTATTCATATAAGGCAGATAAATAAAATTCCATTAATTATAAATAATATTCCCTTAATTTTCTTAATAAAAAAAGCTTTTAATGTAGAA
>JAFIDM010000007.1:30753966-30769645 GCA_023159025.1 Thereuonema tuberculata | reverse complement strand
CAAAAATCAATGAATTGAATTTGAAAATTTAAGTTTCTAATTTAAAATTATATAGTAGTATAAATTTCCTTCATAATATATATCAGGTTTTATATTCTCTACAAAAACAAATTCCCATAAAAAAACTTATTAATATTTTCAGTCTTGACAAATCTCTTGACAAATTAGAGACAGTGTTCCCCAAGGTCTACAAGAAGTACAGTAAAGTCCCGATTATCCGCGAAATTGGGTGGCAAGGGCTTCGCGGATAACCAGAAAAAAGACTAAAAATGTGTAAACACGAAAAAAAAATATTTCACCATTAAAAACTATGTTTTACTGTACAAATAACATAATATGTAAAACTTTTAAAATATGTACAGTAAAGTAGAAACCATTGCTCTACGTTTGCATCCACAAATTCCGAGAAGGCCTATAGGATCAAAATGCCCAATAAACCTGTCAGTAATTTTCGACCTTCGCACTGTAGGGCCTATTGTATTTTCCCATTTTATTGGCTTGGATTAAAATTGGTTTTTTTGAGGTTCGTAATTAAAAAAAATTTCACGGCACTCGCAGATAATCGGGGCTCTACTGTACTTTGGTACTTTGGACTGCTAACAATTCCTGACAGGCAACTAGCTACTGTATAATGTATTGAGAAAGTATTCTAAATCAAGTTTGAAAATTTTTAAATTTAGTTAATGAAAATTAAATTAAATGATGTTACTAATATCAAATTCTATAAAAATACGGAAAGTGTTCTATACAATTATCATAGTTTGAGAACAACGATGAGGGAAAGATTCAGGATTTGATTTTTGTTTTTTTTTTTTTTTCCCTTCTTCATAATTACTATTATGTCTAAAAAAAAGACTGTCACCTTTTCAAATATTAAAAATGGAATTAAAAAAAAACAAAGTAAAATAATGTCTTCAGTCTGCACTTTTTGTTGTTACCTAGTATCCATTATAGATCAATAGGATGTAGAATAAGAGAAAAATGTATGGATACCACTCCAAACTTGGCATGTCATGATCAAAAAGATGCAGAAATTTCGTTTTCACTTTATATTCATTAAATTTTCCTTTTTTTTTTTTTTAAATATATTTTAAAAAAGTTGTTTAGTATTAATTTTTAAGAACAACATTACCAACAAACAATGCCATCCACCCCCGGTTGTTTTCTGTTTGCACCTTATCCCTATTTTAAATCAGTCTCAATTGCAATCAAGATCAAGGTCAACAATATTGTTATAGAAGTTCTTGTAATATATATAAATAATATGTGAAATTAATGAAACGCTGTGAAATTAGGCAAATTTATTTCTATCCTATTTAGTGTTCTGAAGATGTGTCATCTTAGTTCCAAGTAATTTCCCTTACATTAGAATTGCATTCCAATATCTTTTTTGTTCCAACATTTTGTTCCCCCCACCCCCCCGCAATCTCATGCAAATTTTTGGGCAATACACAAGACAGAAGGAAATGGGAAATTATTTTCATCAGACGATGGGACAACTGGCCTCAAAGAAACGACGGAATCCAATGCTGACCAATCAAGCTGCAATGTAACTTTGGTCAGACCATCTCTGATGATAAAGGAAACATATAATACCAGTTGAAAGCTGTCCTTATCACATTGGTATAAAAAAAGAGGATGACTTTTACTCTACTTATCTTTGCATCCTCCATTACATTGCATATCTGTTCGTTTGAGTAATTAATTTTCTATCAAATGTTGATTACAATAATATCAAGCCTAATTATGAGACTTAATAATAAAATGATTGTAGCATAGCAACCAGAGCACTATAAGCATCCAAAAAGCATAAAGAAGATTTTCTCAAACTTCACATTCTACTAATTCTAACTAAAAGCATTATCTGATTTTAGTCTTCAAATTTCAACTGATAAACTGAGATGTGATAACCCTCGGATTGACAATTAAAAACTACTATTCCATCTATCTTCAGAGTGAAATTTCTTGTTCAATTCACTTTCAATTCAAACATCTTACAGAACATGATCATGAATCTTCTGAATAACCAATACACATAGAAGAAATATTTGTCTGAAAATTGACAAAATGAAATGTGTATTGTGGTTTGTTGAGACTTTAATGTTTCCATCTTTTCCTTTATAAATTGAAGACTTACTTTGTTCCAAAAAGAATTCAAGAGCAAGAGTTTTTTATGTTCTTCATTATCATCAAGAGGAAAAAGAAACTTCTATACTCTTTGTCTGAGCTTAGTTTGCTTTGCCTGATCAATTCTATAAATATTATCAGGCACTTTTCAATTTTAATAACTGATCGAAGTCCTTCATTTCATCAAAGTCTAAAGGCATAAGAAAATAACTAAAACACTGATACCAAATCCTTTTTCCTTTCAGACATTTGAGAATCCGATAAAAAATAAAAAAAGGTCACGTACATCTCAACCTTAGAACCTGAATATTTCCTTTTATGAGTTAGAAATTGTTGGAATTCCCAAGAGCTTCTAATTCCAGATTATCTCAATCATCCTCTCATCTTCCTGAAGTTTTTAATATTAAAAGATAATGCAAATTGGAGCTATTTATTATATTCTCTCTTAAAACATCAATTCTTAAGTTTCTGTGGAGTTTATTTATGCTATCAAAATGGCTTCAAAATGTTGATCTAGAGAAAACAAACACCCTACAGCAGTATCTGAAAGAATCTGAAAATGGATTATTTATTATATGGAATTCCATTCCATATTAACGTAAAACACACGTAAAACACCTTCCATTGGATTATTTATTATATGTTTTTGTTTTTTCTTTCAGAAAAGCAAATTAACTGAATATGAAATAAAGCCAGTACCTTTCAGGGTTTTTCTTTTTTAAAGGAACAGATAGGATGAGATCGTCAGCTGGATCATAGTTAGCTTTTAATTTGCCACCTAGCTCTACAAACAAAATACATATAATGATTTAGTGTTTAATTTTAAGTTAGAAAACAGCATTAAAATTAATAAAATGTAAATTTCTAAAATGAATGAATACTTTCCATTATAAAAAAATTATATATAATTAAATATACTTTAGATAGCAGTAATAAATATTAAGTTTTAGAACCAAATTTCTTTTAAAGTGGCCACTAAACTATAACTTGTCCTATTCCAAGAAATTTACCACCAGCTTCAGCAAAAATGGAGTAAATCCTATTGCAAGTATATTACTGAAGTGCCTAGGATTAAGTTTCCCTCTTTCCTCATTTAATTAATGTTGACCTCAGCTAAAAATTTCTAAACAAGATCTTAAAGGAGGAGGGGAAAGGAATCTTTAGAAATGAAATTTATTTTACTATTAACATTAATACTGTTTAGAATTACACTCTTGTAATATAAAATATTATATATATTGTGACGGGATGGTGGTGTTGTGTAAGGGTGCTGGAGTAACTGCAATGGATGGGCGCCAATCAAATTAACGTATGATAAGTTCTTATATTTTCCCTTGAAGTTACTAAAGTCTTCGCGGCTAAAGTTGGAACTCCCAGAATGCAACGCAGATTATAGATTTTCCTTTCCTGGCGTTCGTTAACATTCAAATAGAAGAGAAAATGGCGGCCGCTGCTTCAGTCAACATTTCAACGAGGAAGAGTTATCAAGAGTCAAGCTAGGGAAATTATTCTTAACGTTGCTCGTCGATTTCAAGAAGATATATCGCCCAACAGTGAATTGAAAAGTAAAAAGGATGCGTTGAAGGTCACTGCAGAATACACTGGAGTGAGTTTCTCTACAGTGAACAGAATCGTACAGTCGCCGTTGCTAGGCGCCAGGGAGAAAAAGGCCTCGTTTGGCTCCAAAGAGACAAATTAATATTTACTTGTTTGTGTGGGGGTGGGGGAATACTTTCTTTTATTAAACCAATATTAACATTTTAATTTAATATAAAAAAAATTATTTAGATGAGAGGTTTTGAGAAGCAAGCAAGGTTGGCTTTCCTGCTGAGCTCATGGCATTGATACTGGAGAAATTAGTCAATGATAATGTGTTTGTGGTTCCAACTTTTGCCGCGAAGACTTTAGATGCCTTGCACTGCCTGTCACACCCTGGTTTAACTAACTCAGCTTCCCTCGAGGCGCAGTGGTCACACCGAACCAGTCGTTGAATAAAGAAAAGGCTCACATGGTGTTAACGATAAACTGAACTCCATTTATCTTTATTACAGTAAATTATAAACACAAGGTTCCTGGCTTGGAGACTGATAACTGTCAAACTACGAAAACATATTTTCAATCTTTGCTATTCTCTAAACTAATCAATTTAACTTCTCAAAGCATCGCACTAAGTCACACAAATTAATATTCGAAGCACTTCACTAATTCGCTGCGTTGCACTAAATTCACTAAGTTGTACTAGAGTAATTCGACGCACTATTTAAAATTTACTGGTTGCACTAAATTCACTAAATTAAAATTCACCGAGTTATACTTGGCTCATAGCACTATCCAGGCAGGTTTACATCGCACTAACCTGTTTTAACAATATCTTAATTGTAATAACGGTTTGGGATCGGCTATCCTCCTTGCCGCCTTTTGCTAAACTATCTAACTGAGTTAACACTCCCTGACTACCGTTATTTCAGCCTCGTCGTGCATAATGGCCTGGATCAATCAGCGAGTAGAGCGACCAAGCGAACAGCAAAACAGAGAACAGCGAAAAGCGAACAGAGAAAAGCTATCTCGAGTTAAAAAGCCTTCGAATGACGCGCAAAACTGCGTCACGATGCTGACCGCCCAATGAGAGAACGGGAAAGCAATCATTACCAAAAATGGCAATGTGACATCACACCAAAAGAGAGCTTCCTATAAACCAATAAAAATTAATAAAAAGTAACATCTCCTTATTTGGAAATAATCGCGTTATGGAAAAATCCAATAACGATCGGAAACCCTAGGTGCGAATGAGTCATTGACACCTGCATTAAGACACAAGCTAATTCTAACATTAAAGAAAATTAAATCCTTAAAAACTAAAACCTTTACATTTTCTAACTTAGCCTAAATTTCCTAAAGTAACCTAAACCTAAAAGTTTTCGCATTTGATTACAATAAATAAATTATTTAACATAAAAATTATTTTTCTATTATTATTATTTTTTTAAAGAGTTTAACGTGCTGCAAAAATAATAAAACAAGAAATGAATTCAGCACAAATCCAACCATTTTTTTTTTCTTTTAACAACAAAATAATTCTCAACTTATAACTATTTACATTTATTTACGAAAATATGAGTCGTCACAATATATATAAAGAGGGATCAGATATCCAGATTTTGAAAGCACATAAAACTATTCTAATTTTAACTTCATATGCTAAAGTAGCATTTAATGACTTTTGTCTGATAAGCTGATTGATGTGAATCAAAAATTCATCATTTAGTGAAAGACCTCCGCATCACATTCCAGTTTATTAAACTATCACATTCATTTGGTGACAAGAATGAGCACACACATACAAGAGGAGGGAGTTGCAGAATTTATTTTTTAATGATGTAGAATAAACAACTGAAAACAAAAATAGCCTGTTAATCATTAATCAGATTCAATACAAGATCTAGATATATTTCAATATTATATAAATGAAAAATAGAATAACTTACTAAAAAATTCTGCTAAGGTCATTTTCCTCAAAGGCTGTAAATGTAAATAAACTGTAAGCATTAGGAACAATGCAGTAACCATAAAACTCTTAAAGCACATCTGTTTGTATAAGGACTGGACAGTTTTGAATAATGCTGAAGTTTAAAAATACATACTGACATTCAATATATATAACTTTTAAATAAAATTATATTTAAAAAAATGAATTATCATTAATATTATTTATTATTGTTAAATCATAATATATTTATTTTCATTAGTATTTTTTTTTTCTTTCTTTGTATGTTAGATAATTAATGTTAAGTATTCTTGCATGGAATCATTAATGAAATGACTTCAACGAAATAAAATAAAACATAAAATAAAACCAATCTCACCTTGGGTAATTTTAATATTTCAGTGCTGCATGCATTTTTTATGTTCTCACATAATTTATCACCACAAGTGTTCATAGCTTGAATATAGGATTCCACTGAAAAAAATTAATAGTTTTTTTAAGATTTCAAAAAGTCTTTAAAAAGAAGTTATATTTTCAAAGACTTTTAAGTGCTGTACAGCATAAATTCAAGTTACTGTATTCAATACTAATATACTCCAATCTTTGCCGATATTTCGTCTTTATTTAACACCAAGACTTCCTCGTGGTTTGTATACCAAATACAAATGAAAATTCTAAATATCATTAGGGGTCTTTAGAAGATCATTATTGAAAAATAAAAGAATTAAAGAAATTGTAAAGTTAAAATAATATATTAGATTTTTTACAATCAGTGAAAATGTGATCGCAATATTATCTTTCCGATTTCAATTTGTTATGCTTCTAATTGTTTTTATTGTTTTATTGTGACAAAGGTTTGATGTTATTTAGTTTAATGTCTCTCTATTGTTGAAGTCTCTTTTTGTTATATTTGAAATTTTCATTTGTATTTGGTATACAAACCCTGAGGAAGTCTTGATGCTAAATAAAGACGAAACATCGGCAAGATTGGAGTGTATTATTATTTCTTGTACTTGGTATCAAGTTACCGTACTTTTTTTTACTTTTGGTATTGATAAGTTTGGACTGAATCATAGCCAATTGAAACTTTTTAGTCCACTCAATTATTCCTAATGTAATTAATAACACAAAACCTCTGCACACAGCATAATTTAGTACTAAACATTACTTTATTAAATGCTTTGGCGAATTTTTGGGAATTTTACGTCTGCCCTTTGGCAAGCGAAAAATTAAAATATATGGAATAATTACAAACAACAAAAATAGTCTTGAACACAAAAACAAATTAAAAACACATTAAAGCAACAGATTAGATTGTTGTTACAATGGCTCATCCATTTGATACAATTCATTATTTTAAACAATTTTGGTCATTATTTATGGTAATAAAAATATGCTAACATCAATAATTAAAAAGGTCAATAATTACAGAGGTTTTGTGCTAAGAATTACATTAGGAATAATGAAAAGAAAGGAACTGAAAGAAGAATATGGAACTTTTTAGTCCACTGTTTTCAAGAAAGTAAGTTTCATTTCTGAACTCCTGTATTACTAATATTGCATAGAGCGAAGGCCATTCATACAGATATATGCTCAAGATAGTTTAAAGAAACCAATTACTTTTTTTTTTCCTACATGGAAAGTATTAAAGCAGCTCTGGAACTATTAATTCAATTGCTAATATTTTTCAAGAACTTTTCAAATACCAACCTTTTTTTTTTCAAAAAATTTAAAGTACTTTTTTATAGTTCCAGTATCAACCACAACAACTTTGGTAAAAATTAAATTATGGACTAAATGCAGAAATTTGGAAATTCCATCTCCTCAGCCTTTAGTCAAAACAAAATTAAAAATCAACTCTTCACAACTTAATGATAAACAATTTAACTTCATATTAAATTTTACTGGAATTTTTATCTATCCCTCATCTTTGCCAAATTATTGCAAAGTATCCATTTTCATTTGGTCCTTTTACAAAATTAACTGAACAACTAACATTTATCTGCTAATAAAAGTTTTAAATATCTGGAAATTCAGTTAAGAGCTCGACTGAAAGCTAACCTTTAGCATCGAAGTCTATAAGGTAAACCTTCAACTTCTCAGTGCGTTCTTTTTTCATCATTGCTTCTTCATCTTCTTGGGATTTTGCCATTTTTGCTGCTCTTCTTGTCTTCGGCATTTTTAACCTATTAAAATCAATCTTATTAAAAACACACCAATAATAAAGATGATAGTGATATTTAAGAGGTGTTTTCATCGTCAGCTAAGATTCAAATACGAACCAAAAATCAACACTATTGTGTATTCAATTGCCTAAATTTACTGCAATTATTTCAGCTTATTAAGATAAATAGTGCTTGAGCTATCCTCAATGCAAGATAGACAACTAAGATAAAGAACTGATCAAATGCTCAATTTACTCTTCAGTAGCTCTCCTTAGTAACATGGGTTTTAAAAATGAAAACCAGTTTATTTTCTATAGACTTCCTTAACAGCGATGTTGTTGCTATTGTGTTTTAAGTACAAATTTATCAAATTTTAGCCCATTACCCTTCACATTTGTTATATTCTCATTAGTCAACAGCAGTTATTTGTACCTAAATGTAGATCTACTATCTTAAAAATCCTCACATCTACTTTACGGTGCAATTTTCTTCAGCAATGTTTCTAAGGCAAAATATCTATCAAAATTCCAAATTGAGAAACAGGTAGCTATACTTATGGCAGTAATTCCTTCATACTCAATGAAGTGGATGGTCTAGTGCATATCAATTGCAGCTATCAAATTGTCATCCAAACAAATATCATATTTTCAATAGATAATGGAGAAGAAATTACCTAATTGACAATGCTTAATGGGATTTTTCAAATTAACAAATGAAACACATCTAATTCTTATCAAAGTTCACTCAACTACAATTTCAATATTCACTAACATAATTTTTGTAAAATGCATAACTGCAGTTAGATGGGTTAGTCTCGTAGCATCATCATTCAACAGTGGTGTGTTCACATGTCTGTTCATACATCATAGTTCGTGAATATGGCTTGCACCCCACTACCATTTACCACTGAGGAACCTTCTCATTATATTTCTGTAGCAGTTCACTACATTTTCAAAATAATTAGTCAGCACCTCACAGAGATGATTACCACGAATCTTCTATGTTTTTGGTGAACTTGCTAGTAAATTCAGCAAGTTTTCAAATATTCAGAAAATCATCCATTGCCTTCAAATTTTATTAAATTTATCTTTCCTATTTACTTCAACATAATGTTTTGTTTCTGAAAGAAACTTGGCCATTTATTTCTCTATCCATTCACTTAGTTGACATCTTTTGATGAAAAGAAAATCTATTTTAAGATTTTTCAAAAATAATATAAAAAGGCAAGATAAAGGAACCTGCAAGGGCAAGTAAGAATTTCATTGTAATATGAAGATTTAATGACAGAGTCATATAGAGCAATAGAAGAAGAAAAAAAAAAAAAATACAAAGCATGGCAATTTGATTTAGCAAAAATATATGGGCATTGGATCCAATAAAAAAAAATGCTAAGTTCTCAGATCTAACTTTTAGAGAGAACAACATGACATTAATATTGCGTTGCAATTACTCTGCTAATTCAAACAATACAGTGGCTTCTTACCTGCAACATATCATTTCTTTCGAAAAATTGTTTTGCATATAAAATAAATAAGGAAATTTTAAGAAATTTTGAAAGTCCATTATATCCTAATGGATTAAACACATGGTAATGTTAACAATACCAATGAAGAATATTTTTAATTTTCTGACGTTAAGATAACTAATGAACATTAAGATCATATGAAAATTTGAAAAACAAATATTGTTGAAATGATATGTCACATCTACAGTAAAAGATTTTAAGTTGACAAGAAATAACTCGTACTATATTTAATCATACGTATCTACACTAGCAAAAGAAACAAATTTAGCAGAGCCAAATCCCAAACATCTGTCATTCAACAAGTTCAGGAACTTTAATTTAGAACAGTGACAGGAATATTACTGAGACACCCCTGACAAAATTCTTCTCAATGCAAATGAGCAGCTTCCACATCAAAAAAAAATAAAAGAACATTTAATATGAAATGAAAATACCACCACCCATCTAAATCTATTCCTATCTTCAATGATTCATTAAGACCAAAATTTTACTGGAATATTGCAGAAAATAAAAATCCGAAGAAATATGAATAATGATTTTTATGTCAATTGGATGGTGTTTTGCAACATTTGACCAAGCACCAAAATAGATTTTATTAGATTATTGCTTCATCTACTAGCGAAATGTATAAACTCTTTCTAAAAAATTGTTCCTGCTTCCTATCTCAACGTAATTCTGCAGATAATTAATTTTGAATAAAAGCCACTCGACTAATTGTCACGAATAAGATTTGCATCATGTGACTAACGACCTTTGAAGGATATTATTAATTTTGATAATGATCAGAATTGTCCTGTGAAAGTATCTTCATTTTGATAATAACACTCTTCATTACATAAAAAATGTCAAGTAATACATAAGCTTTTGCTTTTATGCGAATATCTCAAAATCGAATTTGGGTGCTTGGTCAAAATTAACTTCATGATGAATAACATCATCCAGTTAATAAATGCAAGAAAATTATATTGCACTTATTAACCAAAATAAAAGTAATCATCCAAGGATATAAAGTGCATTAAATATTTTAATTTTCAGTTGATAAAATTTCACAGAAACAGAGATTAAATTTAATAGTTTTCCATATAATCAAGTCCCTCTTCTTTAAAATGTAGTGTATTTAAATATTTAACAAAATTTATTGGCTAAATTAAAAATGGCTTAGTAGCAAACGTGTTAAATAGTATAGTTTATACAGTCTGTAAATATTTTCTTATACCTACAGATTTTGCTTTATCCACGAACAGCAAAACAGAGATCTTCAATCTAAAATAAAAAAATTAAGGTAAGTAAAATCGTCTTTAATGCTGTACAATAATATTATTTAGTTTCTTCTCACGTTTTCTCTCTCTTTTATTAATGGTTTTAAAGGAAATGTAAATGCAAAAATTAAATATAATACTCATAAATCAATAACTTTATATCATTCAAATTCACTTACTGTATTTTATTGGTTTCAAATTACTTTCAGAGATTAAATTATATTATTGAATAAATATTAAACAAGGTATAACAATAATAATCTTGCAGTCAAAATGGTACAATTATCTAAGATAACAAATCTTAAAGCACACTTTCAATACTGTTTCTAAGCAAATATTTGATGTTCCTCAGTTCCCTCCCACACTCTTAGGGAAATATTTTGGTAAAAATCCTCCTCTTTACAAAAAAATAATAATAATGAAAATGGCCCTACCCCCACCTTTTCTTTAGAATGTTTCAAAAGAGGACATTTGTATTGTTAAAATTTAAACAATTTCATTGGTCTTGCAATTTTATTGGCAAGTTTTAAAGAAAACACAAACGGAATCCTAAAACAAATTATTAAAATAGTTTTCAATAAACAAACTGTAGATGTAGGAATTAAATGATGAAAATATACAAGTTGAAGAATAATTAGAAAATTTTTATCAAATCATTTGTCTACTTTAAAAACACAGAAATTAAAAAGATTACTAAAAAGCATTTTAAAGTTAAACCTTTATTTACATTTTCAAATATACACCTAGGATTAAAACTTTACTATAAATATCACTATGAAGACATATTATTCAGATTGTCTTGATCTAAAAGGATATATCATTATCAACACAGTTGATTTTTAATTGTTTCCTAATATTTGTTGCTTCTTATGATTTTACCAGAAGTAAAGTAAGCAGAATAATTAGACTGAATCACTTAGATAAATTAGTGAAACCTGTTGAAGTTTTTAATTGATAAATTCCATGATTAATAAGTTATTGATCTAGTTAATGTTAATTAATTATTAAATCTGTACTTAACTAAAAATTTCAATAATTTTATAATTGCCCAAATTGAACACATGACACCATCCTACCACATAATGCACCCATTAAATAAGTCAATATTTTTTTTTTTTAAATAATGATCCAAAATAGCATCATCAATTATATGTGTTGACTAAATGAACAACTTCTTTTTGTCTCAATCATATCACTTCAACCTAGGTCAAGACACTACAGTCAGCTGAGTGAATCAAATATCAGTAATGACTGAATGTGCATTTTCTATTTTTCTTATTTACAATATCTAAATCAGGGGTGGGCAAAACATCGACTGCGTCCACATTTTGGGGTGACCGCATGCAAGATTTCAAAAGTCTGAAGATGTTTTTTTTTTATCGTTGATTTGGAGATTCCGTTCTTTTTTTTAGTCTTAAGGTGACCGCGCCACTTGGAGTATACTTGAGGTAGCCCTTTTTTTACAAAAGTGTGCCCACCCCTGATCTAAATCATCTCAAGTAATTCCAACATCTTCATACAGAAATTGATGTGTCCTTATATAAGACTACAATCTGACCATAGCATAAATGTTATATCCAAAAATACTGTCAAACCACTGTAAGGTAGTTTATAAGATTGTGAAAAAAACACTGTGGCTCATACGCTCCTGGAAATAACATATTGTATGATAATGTAGGGATGAAAGAACATTGTTTTGGTTTGGAATTTTATCTGCAATTAAAAATGCCACCTAGGTTCCAATTTGGTGGGAAGGGTATATAGTTGCACTTTCTGATGGAAAATTTCCATATTCCAGCATACTTACATTGTGTAAACAATGAAATTTCAAGGCAACAAAGTCAGTTATCACTTGAATAATTTCTGCAAGCAAATGAAAGCAAGGGTCATTCCATGCCACATCACACAGACCATGTACCCCATAGTCTCATATTTTGATGAAATTTGGTACATTTGTTCTTGGTAAGAGTCTTAGTTCAAATTCCAAGTTATAGTTTTCTAGGCCTCCTGGATCCTGAGTGCTTCAAAGTTAGCATGTTTTTCTAAAAATGTTGTTGCAACTGATACTTTCCAGAGACAGGTCCACGTGAGTTTTTTTGATTTTATTTCAGGTTTTATGACTTCTGAAAAAAACACTTTGGGTGTTCCTTCTGCAAAATTCCCTGGAGATTTCAAATATATCAATAAAATTGTGATTAACCTCATACTCTTTGAGCTACGGCTTTATGATTGCTAAAAAAACATTTTCGAAAATGATGTTGACCTTGAAGTGTAACATCATGAATATCTCAAATGGCAGACCAGATACAAAGATGGAACTTATACTATTGAAAGAGCAGGAAATTTTCTATAATATGATGTAAAAAAAAAAAAAAAAAAAAAATGGATTATTGATGGGAACACTACCTGCAAAGCAATAACATGATTATCGTTTATTGGAAGTCAACCTTGTGATACATATTTTATCTTCCTTCTTTTCCACCTGAAGGAACCCTGGCTGCAAAATATTTAGAAAATATATTGGCTCCATTGATATTCATTATAATTCTTAGTAATGTTATTATCATTTCTGTATTGTTCTTGAAATGTTGTTTTTGTTTTTTTATGGCATTAGATATGGCTGAAAAGGTGCTGTTTCCTGGAGAAGCTGGATTCTATCCCTACCCTAGCAGAGGTTGGGCATTTTTCCACACATCAGATGGTCCTAGGGTTTACAAAGATGGGTAACTGGGGATTAAAGATGATCGGGTGTCAGGCTGACCACCCACATCAAGTTTGTCACATTGGTTAGAGTTTATTAATAGAATATATTCAGGAAAACTTTCCAATTATTAAGACTGTACATTATTTTACAGATGGTTGTGCAGCACAGTATAAAAATCAAAAATACTTTCTAAACATTTGTAACCATAAGGATGATTTTGGGTTTGGTTTTTTTTTTTTTTGCCTCTTGGTCTTTGCAACAAGCCAAGGGAAATCTTGTGATAGCATAGATGGAACAGTCAAGTGCATTCAGCAAGGGCCAGTCTTCTATGTCCTTTTGATAGATTAGAACTACAAATGACTTAGTAAGATCTATAATTCAAAATATAGTTTTACATTTAATAACCAAAACTGAAGTTGAATGGATGCGAATTTCATTAGAAATAGATTTGCTTCTGCAAAGACAATTCCGGACACAAGAAATTTTCGTCATTTTTCTCCTTTATCAAATAAAACTGTTGTAAAAAAAAACCAGTAATGTTACGGTTTACACTCTGGTATTTGACTATTCTGATTAGAGCAGTGTAATGCAAGTAGATCTGCTACACTTGCACGCTAATTGCTATGTTGCATGTATTTGGTACATTGGTGTTATAGAGAACATAAATGAAGATGAAGGTGATGCTCAGATTAGTTTATGCATCAAAAGGGATAAGCACTATCATTTTTGGTCACAATCTCGTGATGACATATACTGGATAACACTTTATGTAACCTTTCAACAACTGTTACCAGTGATTTTGGAAGAACATAGAGATTTGATAAAAATGACATGAAAAACTATGTAATGAAGTGGAATGTAATGAATACTATAAGCATGTGTACGAAATTTAACTGTATATAAATGTCTAGCTCATAAAATTTGACGTAATGCTATTGGCTTGTTAAACAAAATTGAATCTAATAATAACACAGTGCCAACTATATTAGCACTTAAAGAATTCAACGAAAAATAAGACAATTACATATAAATATAAACCACAACGACGTACATTTCAGAATCCCGTAATAGATTCTATTTTCAAGTAAATAAAAGAAAAAGAAAAATAAACGACTGGATTAAGGCCTATAACAGCGACGTTTCCTCTACACCCTAGCGGCCAGATTATAGGCCTTAATCCAGGTCGTTTATTTTTCTTTTGTTTACTTGAAAATAGAATCTATTACGGGATTCTGAAACGTACGTCGTTGTGGTTTATATTTATATGTAATTGCCTTATTTTTCGTTGAATTCTTTAAGTGCTAATATAGTTGGCAATGTGTTAATTTTAATATAGCACGTTAATATTTAATCTTGAATCTAATAATAATTATGATGGAATATTAAATGATTGATTTTGTGATAGCTCATCTTCTACAATAGTTATTTCAATAGTGTAAAACCAATTAGTTGAAATTCTTTATGTAAAGGACTTCCGAGGAACTGAACTTCTGAGTTGGTTCAAAGGAATGAGAGCAATTCATTCTATAGATTGTAAGTTCACAATCCATTTTGCGAAACTGAAACAAAGTGCTTCACGTGAACTGACTGAAGTTGTCTACCTTATTCAAAATATTTCACTTGGGGCCGTCCATAAACTACATATGCATGTTGGGGGAGGGGGTTTTGCTTAGCTTGACAAAGTGTAATGGGGATGGGGTCAGATAATAGGCGACTTCATATTACATTTCATTTCGGCACATTTTTGGAAATAAAAAAATACCTACTAAAAAATACATTAAAACACTCACAATTATCTGAACTTTAAAAGTTCAAGCAAATATATGCTTGAATATGAGGAATGTGCATCAAAATGCAAAATTTCTCCATAATTTGAGATGCGGATTCATATTGTAATGTTCAGTTACAATGTGAATCTTATTTTGTCCAAGTTATGGTTGTTGTAAATTAGCAAGGTCTTGGTTTAATGGTTATTCTACATGATTATGTGTTCATTACTCAAATCAACTTTTAAGGGATGTAACTAAACAAGTTAGTTACAAAACACAAATAAGATTATGTTAAAACATTTAAAGCACATGCACCCCAAAGAAAAATATGAAACATCTCATGATGTGCAAGATCATGAACAGTCTGTAGCACAGCACATCAAGCCACGCGAACTGCTGTGCATCCTACTCCATGATCAAACTGATGCAAAAGATGGAGGGTGGATATACGAAAGTGAAATAGATGATGCAATTTCTCCAGATGAATCATTACTAGTTCCAATACTAGCAACTGCTATGAAATCAATGAATCTATGACTGATTAATTAATGCATGTCCATGAATTCGTAAAGATATTGTTTGATCACTTATTATTGTTAGATATAAAAAAGAATTTTTAATGTTAATTTTACTTTTTAACATTGAA
>JAFIDM010000007.1:30718590-30737893 GCA_023159025.1 Thereuonema tuberculata | reverse complement strand
TTTTTTTTTATATAATAACATTAAAATAAAAAATTGTTACTGTAATTAAAGTTTTAAAGGTGTGCGGGAATTTTCTGAACTACCTGTGAACAATATTGCACTGGTTGAAACTACTGATTTGTGAATAGAATATTTCAATAAAGGTCAAAAATCCAAAAGACCATGATTGAATTTTCCAGACAAATCATTCCGTATACATAAGCATACAAAGAAACCCAATTGGAACCTCTATAGTTGGCTTTGTTGGTCTGCAAAAGGTATTGGCTTCAACTTGTCTAAACGGGACACAAAAGTTTTAAATATGAAATGATAAATGACATAAAATTGAAAACAAAACTGTAAGACCCAATGATTATAAATAGCACCAACATGATCTGCTGTCATTTCTTATGTATAAATTATTCATCAAGCTTTCTACACATTGTTGAACGTAAGTTTATTGAAATTCCTTTCTTTATTGAACAAGGCATTTCAAAGAAAAATTCAGCCATTACTGTATGATGTAAGCACAGCAGTAAATTGAAATAATAACTTATGATTTTAACACAGGACTGAGGGTATGGAGAATTGTTTAACTGTTAAATTTAATCTGTTTTTTTTTTTATTATTTATTTATTTTTTAAGAAATCAAATATTTTAATGTATTTTCAGTTGAAAGAAGTGATGAGACCAGAAGATTTTGCAATTTTTGAAAAGAAATTGTGTGAACATTCGCTATATGGAGATCCAAATATTTTTTGGTGCAAAGTAAGTATGAATTTAATAATATGCAAATAATAGTTTATTTTTTGTAGGAATGAGAACTGATGGTGTAATCTGTAGATTCTTATTGTTCACATCAAAACAAAACTTTTCAGATATTCATACATACGAATACATCGGCTATTCTTAGTGTTACCAACTTCAGTTTTCCAGATATTATTAATTACAGAGCGAAGTAAGATAACTCCTTCTGTAATTGATCGATTTATTAATGTTCGTTCTTTGAACATCTGCACCCCACAGCAAAATAACACGAGAAGCTGTTTTCATAGCAAGGAAGAATACAATATCATTAGTGTCAGGAAAATTAAAGTAAATGTATTGGTTAGACTTATACTGACTTGCTTGAATTTGTAAGGACTTAACCTTCTTCATGCAGAAGATACAGAAATTCTGTGAGACAGTAACAGTTTTTGTTTTTGTCTTGATTATGAATAAATAATGTTGAAGTTAAAAAAACAATTAATTATTATTTATTAATTAATTCTATAGTAAACTGAATCAGTTAACAGCCTAAACATTTAGGATTATCAAATATCTTCAGATATTACTTCAGAATTACATAAGGATATTTTCCAGATGTTATTGTTTTCTAATTTCTTTTTATGGAGGGATTAGAGTTCAGTTTGACAATGATGTTAATAGGTTGGATTGACCAGCCAGAACTGTAGACAGAATACATGGGATGCTTCAGAGATGGGAAGACTCATTGCAGCTTATCAATCCCATTCCATGAGCAACAGTGTAACCCGAAAATTTACCAACAGTCTTTGTAATATTCTTTCTGAGAATTGTAACTGTTAAAGACATTCATCTTCTTGTCTGTTCAAAAGCAGTGTGACTTCTCATTTAAAAATCCTTTATATGTTTAAGAAGTCAGTGCTATTGTTATTCAGTATATATTATTAAGATGATTTGTTTAATTTTGCACACCAATGTAATAAATGGCTTTAAAAATAATTAAGATTAATGTGATCACTTATCACAACAATTTAAATTATTTTGTCCAATTTTAGTAAATATTGAACTTTATTATAAGCTCAAAGGCTTGATCTTTCTTATGCTTACTGCTCTCGTGTTATTTATTATTTTTTTTTTCCCAGTGTTTCTTTGTAATTGTAAACTTATTATCGCTTGGGTTTTATCATGTTTTCTTTTCTACAGAATTTTATTAAATTTGTCACTAATAAACAATTTTTTTTTCTGAACTTCCAACCTACAAACAAATAGAATATATGCAGGTTTTAATGTGCTAAATTTATTTTGTTTTTTGTTTCAAAGTGTGGCATAATGTTTGAAGTAGCCAATATCAACGATCCCTTTGTAGTTTGTACTGAATGTAAGAAGCAAACTTGTCCAAGATGCAAAGAAGAGGTATGTAAAATAAACATAATTTTAAGTTGAAAAATGAGAATGTATATATGTGTGTGTGTGTGTATACTAGCATATATGCCCTATCAACAATGACAGGAACAATGTGACAGCTTTTAGTTGAAATAGAGTATTTTAAGTAGAAGTTTTTTCTCTGTTTAAATATTATTTTTAATTTTTTCATTCAAGTCGAGAAATGTGTCTAACAACTCTTCGGTCCATCGCTGAATGTGAGCTTCTGCATCAAATGCTCGTCTGGCCTGTACTTGTAGTAGGCTAAAAAAATAAACATTGAAATTTAAATTTTAATTTAAGTAGGCTAAAATTAATGAGTTATTTTTTTTTCTCTGGCTCTTCTTTCATTGCATCACACCCAGAGAGGGAGTGATAAGAGATATTTAACAACAATAATTTGAATGTAGTCCTCGTGGCCTTATAGATAAGACGCTTGACTTCGGATTAGAAGGGTGCAGATTCGATTCTTGTTGTGGATGTTTCAATGTAAAAATTATTTCTATTTTCACATTTCTATTTTTAATTTATTTTCCAAACACACAGAAGTGCATTAGACACAGACATATCTGGTAAACTTGCATATATACACTATTCCCCCACTTTATTAGGTATATCCCTGCTGTGCACCTGAATGTCTGGGCCCGTCATGTCTCAGAACAACTCTTCAAGCCTGTGGGGGCAGTGTCAAGGTGTGGGGGATGTTTTCCTGGTACACGTTGCGTCAATTGATACATCTGGAGGCACATCAGAATGCTGGTGCGTACCTAAACATCGTAGCTGACAAAGTGCAACAGTACATGTTATCAGTTTATCCTCATGCAGATGACTACTTCCAGTAGGATAGTGCGCTAGTGTTTTTGAATATTATGATATGATAAAAAGAAACTTATACTATATTCATTTTGCTGAAAATAATGTCTCTTGTATAAATGCAGCTTAATAATAGTAATAAAGATATTCTCTTCTAACTTTATAAATCCTTAACATAGATATTTCGAATCGTAATCTCTCGTTGATCACAGCTTATGAATTCGTAAAAACTCATACTGGAAGATAAAAGCAGAAACACTTCAATATATGAATAAACAAAATACTATTACGCATTCATATCTCTATACAATGTCTTCCTGTATGTCAGTTTCTATTTATGTGTCTTCTAAATAACAACTCACAACAGCTGTAGGAATCCATCATCATTTTCCTGTGTCATTTACATTCCATCTCAATTTTAACCAAAACTTATCTTCACCGTTGTCATCACAACATGTAACAACCGTCATTGTGTTGTATTGTTACATTTCCTTCTTAAACGCACATTTCTTTCATCATTTGTCAATGATATTTCTAACAAATACTAATGCACTTCCCTTTTGTTATATCAACAAAGAGAGAATTCCATTGATATTGTCTTGAAATGCACAATGTAGACCTTTAATAACAACAATTAACAGCAAAAGTTCAGTGATGACATTTTGTTTCTAAAGAATTTGATTATTTCATTCCACATTGTTATCATTACTTAAATATTTTTTTTTAACTCAATATTTGACATTTCACTGATTATTAAATGTCTAATAATGACTGCTTATAATAATGTGGTTTGAATTTCTTTAAGCCTTACGATTTGCTACAATTTTTGTTTTATATTTTTATGCTACAGCATAATTAATAATATAAAAATTAAGCTTCTGCAAAATCATAAAGTTGAAAAAAATTTCAAAGCTGTTCACATCATTAGAAATTTTGAATCATTAAAAAAAATAGTGATATGTCAAATAGACTATTATTTTTATTGATTAAACTGCTTCTTGAATTATACATCATTGTATTGTTTTTAGGCCAATTGAATAGATCAAAATATTATGTTTTGGCATAGTTTTTCTGTTATAATTGTATAGGTGATTGATGAATAGACGTGGATTACAAATGTAGGTTTGGTGAAGTATCTGGCTACAGTGAATACTTTATGATGGAAGGATGTCTGAGAAAAAAACTTCCTATGGCAACCTTTCCTTAGGAGCATGTTAAATAGCATTCAGGCCGACATAAGGCACTTCAAAAATGCTTCTTCAAAAGTAAGATAAGAGGACATGTTTCATGGGAGTATTTTAAGGCAATTATTAGTAAATGTATTTAATAAATTTTTTATTCTGGTGCTCATTCAACTTCTTGATATCCTATATAATAAGTTTGTTTTTTTTAATCTCATTTTTATGAAATTAGTGGTCACAACAACATCTTGGCATAAGCTGTGATGATTTCAAACTTTGGAGAGAAGAGAATGATCCAACCTTTCAGGCAACAGCACTGAAAGCATTCTTGGACAGACATGGAATCAGTAAGTTGTAGAAGTTGTTTCTTCTGATTATTGAAGCTTATTAATTTTTTTGAAAAAATATGTGATGTCTTTAGCTCTGTCTACTGAATGAACTTATTCATTTGCTTATACGGTAATTGTAAATCTTGTATTAAAGAAAAAGAAAAAGTATAGAGACCCAAATTGCACTTTGCCACAATCGGTGTTTGTGCTATAGTCAAACAGAATCAGAACAGCCATTATTTTATGTACATTCCACATTCAATTGTTACACCATAAAGTAAAGAAAAGGAAATAGGATAAAATGCACTTACTTGGTAAAAGTGAAGTATAGGAGTGATTTCCAACAGTTCTGGAACACACACTGTTCCGAAACCATTGGATAACACTCTTCCTCCTCCTCAACCTTCTAAACCTCATTCAAGTGTTACATTTCAGATAAATAAATGTAAGAAGAAGCCAAACATGAACTGCAAATTGATCCCTTATTATTATAGGATAGCTACAAGGAAGTACCAGAAAAACTAAGGCAGCTGCTTCTATTTTCAGTATCTGCCACCCACCCCGCATTAAATGGTATCTTCTGCAATTGAAATACATATTAAAGCAGATATCTTTGCACTCTTTTTTCATATAATTCGCAGAGATGATGGGAGTATATCACGCTTTAAGCAACTTTGAATTCACATGATAGTAGGTGGTAGAGAGATGGAATCTCTGGAATCAGCACGAAATTTGGATTTTTCTTATGCAATAATTTTCAAGGATGTACTGCAAGTGCACAATATCAGGGAAGATATCTTGCATAGGACACTGTTGCATCAACTGAAAGCTCTATACATTGTAACATCCGACTGACTTGCTACATTGCAGCAGATAATAGAAAAACTCACTGCTGGGATCACAAGTGGGAGTCGGCTCCTTTACACCACAGAAGAGAGAGGACAGGACAACATTCTCTCTCTTCTGTGTCGTAAAGTAGCAGACTCCCATTTGGGTTCCATTGCTGACCTGACAGCATAGAGCTCTGTACCTTGCTTATGAATACCACCACTGGATGCAAGATGACTGGAAACTTTAGCCTGGCCTGACGAGTTGTGGTTTCAACTCTTCCGGGCAGATGGACAGTTAGATGTGAGAGAAAAATCACATCCTGCCTACCAACAAGGGTTAGTCAAGGACGGCATTGGCTCTGTTATGGTGAGAGTTGTTTTCTACTGGCATGCATTAGGGCTCTCCCAATACAGCTGCCAACATCATTAACTGGCAGACACTACATAACCATGCTTGAGGATCATTTGCACCTGCTCTGTCGTGCAGTCGCTCAGATCAGCTCTTTAGCAGGATAGTATGTCACCACACAGTTTAGCAATCACTAAATTATGGCTGAAGGAGCATTCCTCTTGAGTCTGACATGAGTTGGCCTAGTCATTTGAACGCAGTAGAACGTTGTGGAATGCAGTTTAAGATACTGTCAGTGCCAGGGTTTCACCACTGGCGAATATTAGGGAATTGTATAATACAATTGAAGAGGCATTTAGGTAGCTCATGGAATCCATGCTAGCTTATGTTGCTGCATTAATCTGATCAAAAGAAGGACCTATGCATTACTAGGCAGGTGTCTCATTTTTTTTCTGGCATGTCAGTGTATTGACAGGAATCATTAAAAAACAAACTGGGATGCAAATTAGTTATTTAACTGTTACGATAAACTGTAGGAACTTATACATTATTTTCTTCTTCTTCTTCTTACAAGTTTGGCCTACTATGGATCGCGGGAAACAATTGACTAGATGAATAGTCTTTTCCTCTTCTCCCAGTATTTCTTCATTCTCTCACTCTGCTTCCGCCTTCTCTCATCTGACCAGATTACCTTGGTCCTCGTAGTTTCTTTACCCTGGAACCCCCTGAATCCATTATCTCTCATTCTAAACATTTTCCTATTCCAGATCTCTTCTGAATTAATCCCAACTTGTTGCATGTCTCTTCTAGTTTCCTCGACCCATTTAGTCGTCGACTTTAAGTTGGTGATATAGTCGAAGATCTTCTTAGTTAATCTAGATTCGCTCATTCTTACGAGGTGACCATAAAATATCAGTCTTCTCTTACGTATCGTGTCTGTAATCTTTTCCACCGTTTATGTATAGCATTATATAGCAAAAAAATTTTAACATTAAAATTAAGAACATTATTATTGTTACTTTCAAGCTTTATCTTATTAACTAATAATCATTGTATATACATTGTTTACTTCAAAACAGCCTGTTTGGCACTAGCATTTTCTTAACTTCTTCAAAGTAGTTTTACATGTTTTTGCTATTTTTCCTATTAACCTTGAATTATATTAATATAATTATATGATTTGAATTTTGGAATATCAGAAAATAAATTATGTTTTTAAAAGAATGTAATTCTGTGTAAATTTATTTACAGAATGTCCAAAATGTCAGCATATGTTTGATCGTTCTCGTGGTGGATGTATGCATTTTACTTGCTCGATGTGCAAGCATGAGTTCTGCGAAAGTTGCTTCAAACCATTCTTCAAAGGACAAGTAATTTTAATATTTATTTTGTACCTTCAAAAATTGGTTACTTTCAAACAAAAATATAAATAATAAATTTTTCAATATTTTTTCTTTCTTTTATTTTAAGGATTGTAAAGTATCTGCTCAATGTAAAACATTAGGACTACATGCTCACCATCCTCGCAATTGTTCTTATTACTTACGTGATTGGAGTGTAGATCGTTTACAAAAATTACTCAAGGTTGGTTTTGAATTACTTTTTTTTGGGGGGTAAATATAAAGCTAATTCATCTAGGAGTGCTAGGAAAAATGAGCAAAAGAAAATTTGGAAATATATATTTTTATTTATCTATTTAAAAAATTACCCTTTTCTTTTTTTTTTATTGAATGTTGAAAATTGAATTTAACTTTTAAAAAAAGCTCTTTAAGTTGAATTAAATTTTAAATGAATTGTAAAACCGTTTTTGTGGATCAACAATGCTTGAGATGATAAAATGAAGTTAGAGGGCATATAAAGGTAGAATTAATTCAGAAGTAGAAATTCAAAGTAATTGTGCTTAAAATTCTATTCTATTGTAAAGTCACTACGGATTTTTCCAGAGTCTTAAATTATTTTTCATAATTTATTGGATTTACTGGAAAAACAATGGAGGACCAAGACTGATTTAATTTTTTTTTTTTTTAATTATTATTATTTGGGGATGGAGACGGAAATCACAGTTTGTTCTTCAGAATTTTCCTATAATAACCTTAAGGAAACTGATTCCAATCTTAAATCTTGCTAGAATTTGTTTCATGGAAATTAAAATTTTAAGAAAAGGGTTTCAGGAAGGTAATTTTTGTTTTAAAATTAAGAAACCTTATTTGTACATTCGGCTACATCATATGCAAGATGGTGTCCTTTGCATATT
Organism: Thereuonema tuberculata; assembly: GCA_023159025.1. Lineage (NCBI taxonomy): Eukaryota > Metazoa > Arthropoda > Chilopoda > Scutigeromorpha > Scutigeridae > Thereuonema > Thereuonema tuberculata. Next base: position 30,729,992 of record JAFIDM010000007.1, on the reverse strand, counting down.
TTTACACCTCCCAGCCAGTCTGTACATAAATTAAGATGCTGGTTCTCTGTGTGACTATTATTGAGTCCAAAGTTTAAATTTGAAAATATGTGTTGCAAAAATTTTGGAATTGGAACAATTACTGTAGATTGTACGGGAAAACAATTGAATTTTTGGTCTATGGAAATCTTTATAAGTCTACTAAAACCAAGCTGTTTAGCAAATGCATCTGTACAGTTGTTTCAATGTCTGTGTACAGAAGGGTTGCTTCTGTCGTCCCTTTTCCTTGAGGATTGCATCTATCTTCCTTTTTAAGAACAGAGAATGATTAAATCTTGTGTATTTCAAATTTGTTCACACTTTTATTTCTAGGAAATATTATATCTCGTCATGTTAAAAAGTTGCAAGTGAAGTTACTCCTTTCATTGTTTATACGAGTTTGTATTTCATTTCGAATGGAAAAAAAAAATCCTTAAAATATTCAGAAACAATCATTGGTTTTGGAACAGCACTGGATAAGATCAGCTGTACAAGACAGTTGTATTAATTTTAATAATTGTAATAATTTTACCTTCAATGTATTTCATGCTCTCCAATTACATTGGTGACATCACTAGATCATCTTTATGTAGGCAATTTGCAGACTTTGGAATATACTGTGATTGCCTTACGATAACTTTTCAACAAGTTGTGTTGTCAATCAAAATGATGTTAATGAAATTGAATTTTAATAAACAATTGTGTGCTGATAAATTTATAACAACTGGTTCACTAAAAAAAAAAAATCATTTTTAAATGCAATTAAAATAGCAGCTGTTTTATACATCCTCTTAAATAAGCAAACTTAACAATTTATATGAAATAAAAGTAAATGCAAAATTACATATTGGATAACCAACATGTAAGATTTTGACGTAAGATATAACAGCCTTAACTTGCCATGGACTTAACTAAATAAGAAATTTTTATCATTGCTAATTACAACCGTTACTAACTCACAAAGAAAATAAAAAAATTTCATATATTATTAGAAGACAGTGCACAATTTATGGTTGACAAACTAGCGAAATGTGAGGTCAGTAACCCATGGTTCTTGAAGGATGATTTGCAACACTAACGCCCTTCAATAATATTATTTTGGTTAGCAGGTGGGAATTGATTTTTGGGGGGTTTGTTTGTTTGCTTTGTGTGTGAGTGAGAGCTTGAGTGGAAAAACTGCAGCTTTTAATGCTTAAATTTTAAGTTGAATTCACATTTTTGTCTATCTTAATAAATATAGCTCACAAAGTATATATCCTAGGAAACTGAAAATTTCAAGATGTGTGTTGATTATTAAAAGGAAGATACTATTCATTTTGATATAAATCCAACCAATAGATGTGGAACTAGGGGCAAAAAGCTGCTGAAATGTTTGTCACGTGCGTATAATAACCCCTATAATAAATAGTGGTCTCTGGACACATAGTATGTCTGCAATAGATGATGATATTTGTGTAGACTGCAATGTAATTGAAGTTATGTATTTTTAGCATCAGTGGGAAGAAGAGGGCTTGATGATCTTTGCAATTTCTGGCTACCAGTACCTAATTAATGAAGGTGAGAACCACCAAACCACCAAACTTTCTACATGGTATCAGTTGACCATGGAGCAATGTTGCTTTTATTAGCCATAGCAGTAGCTAGCAGGAACATCTCTTCAGTCAATACAGTTAGAGCATGCTGTCTGCTGATTTACCTTCCTTTGATACCTCAATTACAAACTCCAACATTGAATAGACATTGCAAGGCTTTCTAATGAATCTGAATTCATTTGGATACATCATGGTAGTTGAATTTTCAATAATCAAGAGTGTAATAAACAGCTGAAAGTGTAATGCATTTTCAGTATCACAAGACAGTACGGAATGAGCTGTACTGTGCCTATCTGCGATTCTGTGGGTGCCTTGCCATCAAAATATTGGATGATCCAAAAAAAAGGGTTTTGGTGCAGGAGTGCCACAGAAATATCTTGAACCCAGCCACTAAAAAAAAATCTAGGACCATCCTGCATGAATATATGATGCTTTAAGTTTAATTCAGATGTTATTTTGAATAGCTAGCAATACATTAGCCTCTTTGGAGAATGAACTGCCACCTTTCTTTTAGACATTTCCACATAACTTTCAAGAGGACAGTGCCCAGCCTTCTGCAGTGCAGATTGTGTGACAGGGCCTTAGTAACTGTCCTATCCTATAGGATTTCTTTTCTATCCTATACATTTGCTAAATCTTTCACTGATTGAACTTCCTTTTCATGCTTTGCCACCATCTATTGAAGTTGGCTGTTAGATCTGGATAGAGGCAATGTTACATGATATTCCTACGTGACCATCCAAGATCACTTGTTTGATGCCTTGCTATATATAAGCTGTCATCACAGCTATTAATAGTGACACTCAATATTGAGTATTTTGGGGACCTTGGCCCTTATATCTCTGTAAGTGGTATTATTTACTTCTGTTTCATAAGGTAACTAAGGAGGCTTAATTCACGTTTATTCAGATAGTTGCCCTACCTGCAACGCAGCCTTCTTCAATGGAAATTGCGATGCAGAGCCATTGCCAGAATGCAGGGCACCCAATTGAACACAACCGGTGGTGGAGAAAAGGGTCTGCTAAGGCTATGACGTGATCAAAATCTACCGAATAAAAGTGAATCAACCCTCCGATTATCTTTAATTTCATCTCTTTGTCGAGAAACTTTCTTAATGTTTCACTTTCAGTTAAACAATAATTTATTAATCTTTGTTCTAGAACTTCAAGTTGCATCATCTTGCCTGAATATAATCTGCTGTATTTCTAATGGGAAATTTTGATAGCCTTTTATAAAAGAATTTTAGACTCATGCAATTGGAGCCTATTTCCAAAGATGACTGGAGTTTGTATCGTTGATATAAACGAAACCAACCAAGTTACCTAAAGTAGATTTATTCTCGTTTATGATGTGGGAAATACCCAGTCTCTCGTTTGCAGACAGTTTGGCCATTCACTTTTTTTTTTTTTTTTCCATGAAATTACCTTCATGAACAATGCATCACATTGAACTGGCAGAAGCATTCTAGAGTTAATTTTTCTTTTTCCTTGTTGTCTAAAAACAAATATAATAGATAATTGATTATTCAACCAACAGTTATATGAACTACTGCTGCCCTCCCCCTCAAATATATTTCTGTATCTACTTTTAGACAACTGGTTGTTATGCTAAAATATCAATTATATTGAATTCTTTAATTTATTAAAATTACAAAAGAAATGAGATATCAGCTAAGTACTTAGGTTGGCTATAGATTTTTCTTTTTAAAATTTTTGCCCTGCTTTTGTGTTGTTTTCTGATTTGGGATGGGAAGTGCTTTCCATATTTCTTCAAACATGGAAACATATATTTCGCTTCGATTGCCTGAGATCAGGACAAAAATTGAAAACTGGCGAAAGGATCATTTGCAGATTAGTTTTTGGGATTAGTTTATCTTAATCGAATAATTAATCCTTCCATTGAACTAAAAATTATTTTCGCAATTATCATAACCAACTGGTGATAGAATTTGTAACTATTTCTCTATGAAAAAAAAAATGAGTAATTTTGTGGTATGTTATTAAAAAAAATATACATTGGCATATAAAAATTGTTGCATGATTCATAAACACTATTATTTCACTTTGTTCTCACTATTTTTCAATAAAAATTAATAGGAAAGCCTAAAAAAATTCTCAAAATTGAAAATTATAAAGTTTGAAATTTCTTCTTTATCAATTCCCTTATATCCTTTGGGATGCTAGGGCCTTGTCAATCCACGTTCTAAAATTTACATGATCAGTGGCCAATCTTTTGACTTCTGTAATATTCCTTTCCAGTTATATTTCTCACTTCCATGTTCCCAATCGTATGCTTGTTCTATGCCTTTGTCTTCTACAATCGTCCAATTTCTGATGCTAAAATATACTCACTGAATCCAGACAAATCAGTATGCAGATAATTAGTCCAGAGGTGACTTCAGCAGAGTCCCATTAGCCAGATATTTCATGGTTCTTGTCAGCCAAGGGGAACAAACTTCCTGTTATTCTTCACCCTTATAGATGATCCACTATCCTGTTTCTCCCTCCCAAGATGAGGGATTGGGCTTTGGGAGTGTTTGAAATTTATCGACTAGCAAAAGTACCAGATCAGATTACAGAAAAGAGTTGTCTGTGGATGATACAGAAACTGTAATTGTGTGATCACTTTGAAACTTTTCCAGTTGGTAAAAAAGGTATATAGTTACAAATTATGTTATACACCTGCTGCTGTCGCTTCACTCCAGAAGGCTTGCATACATAATGTAAAAAATTGCTTTATTTCTTCAAAAAAAGCAAATTACATCAAGTAAACTAAAAACTGAAACTTAGAATTAAGAACACTATGTCAAATTTCATGTTTGCAACTGAAGCGGTTTCAGAAAGACCCTGCAAATCCCCCACTCCCACCGTTTCCACCCCTTAGGATCCAAATATCGGAAATTCATTGTATACACATACTTTAGATTTTGACAAAGAACACTCATGTGAAATTCCGTGTATGCAACTCAAGTGGTTTCAGAAATACACATACGCTTGAAGAAGGAGTGCCCCTCCCCTCTCCTCTTTTCACCCCTTAGGATCCGAATATCAAAAATTCATTGAATATTTAGATTTTGACAAAGAACACTCTTATCAAATTTCGTGTTTCCAACTGAAGAGGTTTCAGAGATATGCGTACCCTTCAATAATGTTTTTTTCCCCTTCAAGAATTGTAGGAAGTTTCAGATTTTTAATTATTTTAATAGTATTCCAGATGTGGTAACGTGTAGAAGACTCCAATTTGCAAAATACTTATTTATCATGACCTTAATATTGCAAAATACAGTTGTAATAATCTTGCAAATAATTTCATTGTAGATCTACTGTCCTCAAAATGAAAGATGACCGGCGGAAGTTTGAACTGCGCAGCCTTTCCGGTAGCTGATCAATTATGTTTTCCTGTCACAATGGATGACGTAGTCTGTTTTCACTGAGAAAGACATGTTGAGAATGCCAAATTAAAACTTCTCTTGACTATTTAGCATTATTTCAATACCAGTTGCTAACAATAAGTATTTATATAAATAAATAAATAAATATATATTATTTATAAATACAATGCTCTTTTGCAAAGTAACAAGCGATTAGCACAATGGCGGCGTCCTTTCATAACATCAGACGGAAGTGCCTGACCAGGCTAATTGATGATACATGCGCAGATCTCACAAAAACAGGGCGGCCATCATTCATTGGGAGGACAATAATTACACTTTGTTTTGTGTACATAGGATATTCTCATGTATGCTTGATTATTCAACTATTTGCTTACCTGGATCTTAGTCTTCATTAATTAGTGAATCATAATTACATCATAATGAAAACAAAATTAATAACATCATTGTTACTAAAAGTAAATTGAAAGCAGTAAGTAAATTAATAACATTAAGACTAATATTGGCTTCTTTAATATTCTTAGACAAATGGTGTTGCTTTTGAGACAAATCCTCCTGAAGGCCAGACTTTATCTAATTGCAAAGTTGTTGTACAAAAGGAAGGAGATAAATTACAAGATGAGGAGTGCGGTGGCTTTGTGAAACGTGGAGAAGCAGGACTGTGCACGTAAGCTTTTATTATCCATGTAGATGTAATGAATATATAAATCTTGTTCAAGTATTTTTTTGCCTTGATGAATTTTTCAAAGATATTCTTGTTCACTGTTATTGATAGAGTGAGTGAATTGATTTGAATGAATCTGTCTTGTATATTAACATTTTAGCCTCAAACTTTTAATGTGTAGTACAAGATTTGCATAGATATAAAATTAAAAATTGGAAATTGAACTTAGAAATCGTTGAAAAAAGTTTCTTTGCTAATGTTTATTTATTTTTATTTTTTATTGAAGCAAATAGATATATGATTGAGATAGTATGTTGTTATGGTTAGCTTTAACCTTATATGAGGAATCAAATAATGATAATCCTAGTTCCTAAACTAAAAGTTATTTAATTAATTAAAATTAATTTACTATATGGATATGTTAATGGTGTGGAGTTCATTGTCAATTTTGAATAAACTTGTCACATCCCAAATTTTGTTTCTACAACATCCATATTATACTAAACAAAAAAGTTCTACATATTGCTTTTTTTTTTTTTTGCATGAGCTTGGATTGAATGATTTCAACTCAGCCTCAGCAAATGCAGGTTCTGAATTGGAATTGAGACAATCAAAAAAAAAAAAAAACAAAAAAAAAAAACAGGTCACAATGCCCAATGTCAATACTTCCAAAGTGAGTCTTAAGTATTTCCTTTAAACTGTTTTTCATCTACATTTGAGCAGCCAACCATCTAGCTATGTTACTGCTCCCATTTCTTGTTGGCTGAAAATATTCAACATAATCCAATTTCATGCTCCTAGACTGGTCACTGGCAGTGCCGGATTAAACCCTGTGGAGGCCCCTAGGCAGTCGAAATCTCGGGCCCCCCCCCACCTTGCAAATTATCTTCTAATACGTTTTTAATTTTACCAACCAATAATTTGAATAAAACAATTTTATTATATAAAAGATTAACAATTAACATTAACAATTATTAATTTTATTAAACAAAAATTATTAAATATTATTAAACAAAAATTCTTAATTATTAAACATATATTATTAAACAAAAATTATTCAATTTTATTAAACAAAAATTATTAAACAAAAATTTTAAAAAATTAATTTTAATAAACCAACAAAACTTTAAACATATTATTAATCATCATCATCTTCACATATCATAAAATAAATGTAAAATTAAAAATAAATTTAAAATACATTTATTACAAAGGAATTTTCGAAGAGACTATTTCCTTTTCTTCTTCAGCTACAATAATTTATAACAAATATGGGACGTGAAATCCTGATAGTTATAAAATTTCACTGTAGTAACTATCATTTTAACAATTCATCTCATCTATTCTTACCTTATTATTACATCTAGAATTGAATCTATGTCTAATTAAATCTCTAACTAAGTTTTCAATAACATTATTAACTTCAACACCATTGTTTCTATTTATATTTCTATCTTTAGAATTTCGTATGTATAAACTTTCAATTGTTTTTTCATTTTACAATCTTTCTCAATATATAAAATTTTAATTTCTTTATTAATGCAAATGGGCTTTCCTGGAACAATGTTCTGCCATTTCTGATTTATCAAATGATTTGTTTTTAATGTAATATCCATGTTCCAGGGCCCTTTCTTTAATAGTTCTTTTGCTCTCCCCTAGATAAAACTTGTCACAATACAAACATTCTATTTTGTATACTGTCCTCATTTCTCCTTTTTTGTCACTTTCATTAAGTTTTTTACATAAAAAATTCTTTAATTTATTATTGTAATTAAATCCAATATTAATGTTAAAATCTCTGCAAATTTTTTTCAATTTTAAACTATTTTGATTAAGGTAAGGAATGAAAAACCTTTTCTTTTCTTTATCTTCATTTAATTCTTTAATTTTGAAAGTATTATATTTTTGGATATTGGAATTAATGAATTTTTCATTTTTCTTTAGAATTATTTTCATATTCTCAATTTCATTCTTATAATCTTCTTCTGTGCTAGATGATCTGTCAATTCTTCTTATATAATTATCAGTTATGTTTCTTTTGATATTTACACCGTGACCTGATTCAAAGTTTAAAACATTATAGAAAAAAATTTAAAAGTGATCATATTTTAAACTTTGAAAGATGTGACTTTTTTACCAACTGGAAAAGTTTCAAAGTTATCTCACAATTATAATTTCTTCTTCATCCACATCAGGTCAACTCTTTTTTGTAACCCGAGAGAAGCACGGGTATTTTTGCTAGTAAGTAAAAAAAAAAACCTTTTTTGAGATGGCGGCTGCCTGCTCCCTCCTGCGCGTGGCGCCTTAGGGCTGTAGCCCTATTAGCCCAATGGTTAAGATGGTTCTCCATCTCGTAATAATTTGAGACAAAGTTTTAGAAGGAGAGTTTTGAATGAATTTATTCAGGATCTAAAACCACAAGGGCCACATCTGTATTTTTTTTTTATTAACAAATAATAAAAGGATTTATTCATGCAAAAGATAATATATATATTTATATACATACATACATACTTATATATTTACATACATATTTAGGTAAGGTTTGTAAAATTTTGTCGGGCCTTTGCATGAAACTGATTTCTGTTTACAGTGTACTAGTAAAAAGGGATCATATTCTTGTCAGATAAACGAAATTGGTAAACGAATAGAAAATAAGATCTAAACGGGTTTACAGTATATCTCTGGTGATCTCTGGAGAAGTAGGTAACTTATTAATTTGAATTAATAACATAACTGTGTCTATACACATACATAATTGCTTCCATTATACTTTTCTGATTACTTTTTTATAAACCGTGCAATGTTTCAGCTTTGACAGTCCAAACTCAAGAAATAATTGAAAAATAACATTAAAAAATTAATAAAATAAATCTTATAGTAAATTAAAATAGAGACAGATTTTGTAATTGAAACACAGAAATATTTTTCACTTTCATTTTTATTTAGATTAATGTTATGTTGAGATAAATTAAGCTAATGAATTTCAAATTTTTTTCTTCAACTAATATAGTATTTTAAGGTAGATTTTTTTTCATTTCGTAAGTTTATAATTCTCGACAAAAAAAAAAATTGTAATAAGGTATATAAGACCTCTACTAGCAAATATGCTTAAAAAAAATTGCGACAATATCTCTATTTCAATTTAGACTTATTAAAGACTTTTATACTCCCGACAAACAAAACGTCAATGATTGATGCTTTCGTTTTGTAAATCATTGAATTTTTATAATATAAATCTGTCTTTCCATTAGTAAAACTTCATTAGAATAGATACTTTGCTGATACATAAATTTAAGCCTAATAAAAAGTGTATGGGCCAAAATATCACATTTTATGGTAAGCGATTTCTAGAACGCACTAAAAATTATTGAAATTATTTAATTATCTCTTAAAGAAATTAAGATCGTGATAACTTACCGATAGGAAATTTTCACCACTCAAAACCGCTGTGGATTCTCACAGAGTAGTTTGTAAGCCTCGGAAGATGTTTCTTGGACCAGGAACAATACAAGAATGACTTTCACGAACCTTTGAAACCTCTATCTTCAGTAACTTTGTCTTTGAAAGAATTAGCAACAAGTTTTTGGAAAAGGGTGTTCTTTGAAAATTTCGCCGCTTTTCTTGGGGGCTAGTAATTAACAAATATGTGTGAAAAGTCTCTTTGGGCTACAACTGAGCTATTCTGGGGTCATAAAGTCAATTAAATGCTTAAATTTCTTCAAAAGTTAAGATTTCTTTCAAGTTGTTAGAATCCAATATTTTTGAAAATGAATTTTTATTCTTTTTGATTTCGCCTTCCAAGTGATATCAAAGAAATAAATAGAAACGTGTCAACTATTACAAATATAAAGCTTTTTTTTTTGGTATCATACGACGACTCACAAATAACTTTTTCATCAGTATTTATTATACAAACTAAAATATTTTAACATTTCAATATTAAGTAATATTCGCTTAAAGATTCAATGAATAATATTAAAGTTATAAAAATATGATAACATAAAAAGTCAATAAAAAATATTTAATAAAAAGCTTTTTTAGTAAAACAAAAAACTAAACAATGTCGATTACATAGAGTTGATTCGATCAAAAAAATGTGAAACTGGGAATTATAGAACACTTTTATACAATTGAATATTAGTTCATCTTCTTCGAGATTAATGTAAAAATAAAAAGTTGTTAAATAAATTATAACGTAAAGATAAAGTTATCTCAAAGAAAAAGTTTATTAGATAATCTTTACATACTCTTACTAAAGGTTGCAGATTCGATTCCTATCACGGATGTTTCATTGTAGAAATTATTTTCTATTTTTTTGAAATTGATTATTCACACGGTCAATGTCCACCTGGGTTTTGCCCTTATGGGTCGCCCTTAATTTTAGGCTTTATCAATTTTTTTTAATTATTAATTTTATTTTACTACTTTAAGTCTATTTTCCACGTAGTTTGAGACTAATAATTTAGTTCTACTGCAGAACTTTGTGTTCTTTCTGTATTCAGCTCACAAACGTTAAATTTAGTAGAAACAAAAAAATGGAATCATCGGAAAAATAGTGTATAAGTATAGTGTACCATAGGATATTAAAATTTTTTAACCCTTAAGTTTGTGTTTGTGCTGAGCGCATAATTATCAGATTTAAGCCAGTTTTTTACAATCTATTAAGATTTTCTTTGATTTATTAAAGGAACAACAATGAAGATGATACGAAGTTAAACGAAAATAAATACAAATAATTCAATCATTTTTTTTTTTTGTTTAAATGTTTTTTTTATGTTTAAATTTATATTCATGTATTTCTTAAAAACATTTTCAGGATTTATTTAGTTAATTAAAATTCAGATATTACAAAAAACGAAAAAAAGATCATATATTTTTACTTTTAAGTGTATACTCGATTTGATGAGGAAATAATAATAACAATGATAAAATATTAATGCTCCATTTTTATAAAGAAAGAAATAAAAAAGGTTAAAGACTTAGTTCTTTATCTCCTTTTATAAATAATAATTGCCCTTTTTAAGCGGCATATTTGATACCTATCAAAAGCACAGACCAAGGCCGTGGCTACCACCGGGGCAGCCGGGGCAGTGCCCCCGGGGCCCCCGAGCAAAGGGGGCCCCTGAACGAAGGGGGATTTTTTTTTTACGAAACCATAAACACCTGTTGCCCCTGGCAGAGCCGGCGTTAGGGGTTGGCGAACTTAGAAGAAAGAGGATAAAATGGGATTGTTGTTTTTTTTTTTATATGGTTGTTAAGATAAGATTGTCCTTTTTTTTTTTTCATTGTTAAAATAAGATTGTCCTTTTTTTTTTTGGTTGTTAAAATAAGATTGTCCTTTTTTTTTTTGGTTAAAATAAGATTGTCCTTTTTTTTTTGGTTGTTAAAATAGGATTGTTAAGGGCCCCGCAAAATTCATCTTGCCCGAGGCCCCGCACCCTCCTAGCGCCGGCTCTGCCCCGGGGCCCCCAATCCTCTAGCTACGGCACTGGCACAGACTACATACAAGGGACTAAATGTGGCACTCGAGCAAATATACTGTAAATATGAATGTGACGTAAATGATGGATACCCATGCGAATTCCTCGTTAACTTTTTAATTGAACTATAATTTTTAATTACATAATTTTGAGCCCCTGGCTGCAGCTTCATTAACCTGAATTATTACTATTTCATTATTATTATTATTATTATTAATTACAGTATATATATATATATACTGTAATTAATAATA
>JAFIDM010000007.1:30692688-30704198 GCA_023159025.1 Thereuonema tuberculata | reverse complement strand
GATTTTAACTAATAGTAGGAAACCCAAATCTTTAAAGCAAAATTATAGAGAGAGACAATCCACTCCCAAAACAAAACTATAAAAAAAAAAAAAAAAAAAAGCCCCGTAAACTTCATAACTAAACGCATAATAACAGCAGGCACCACCAGGGGTAACCTATATTTAAGCACAGAGCACATATTGCCAATTCTCTTTGACAAATCCCTTTGGGATAACGAATTTTAGGGGGGAACTTAGGGTTTTAATGGCTTGATAATAGAATTCGAATAGGAATTTAGAAACATACGTAGCCAATTTTATGTCATATTCATTGATTTTAAGTGTCTATATAATAGGCTCAATTGATATATATATATATATATTAAGACACGTTAAACAATTGTAATATTACTTTGAAAAATTTCAAAAGCTTATATCGACTGAACATTAATCAAGTAATAAGCGAGCAGACATGGCTTACTGTGTAGCTCTCCATTCTAGTAAGTGTGGGATCGCTGGTTCAAATCTGTGTGCATGAATTATTTTATTTATTATTTTTTTTTTTCATTCTACGTATATTTTAAATAAGATTATTTGTAATGAATCACAATTTGGGTAGAAAAATGAAAAACATTGAATAGGAAATGAAACATTTTTTTATTTATCGAGATCAGAGAGAAAATGAAACTTAAAAGTAATGTCAAACAATAATGTTGACAGATTATGTTTTCTCTAACATTGCCAACTGCTTTTGTTACTCTTTGACTTGGAGTTTCTCAAGAGCCTGCATGGTAGCCCTCATCGTAAAAGCACGGGAAACAAAAATTATGCGACGTCTAGCACAGTGCATGAAAACAGTTTTTTTGCAGCTGCAAGGGGTTTTCCCAATTTTTTGTCAGGAAACTAAACCTGATTCACATTTGGAAGTTTTTACATAATCGCACAGTTTCGCAGCATAACACACAAACCAATACCAAAGCTTGAGGAGGCCAGCTGGTGATGTACAATGGATTGAATTTTAATGCCATCCTCTCTGGAGTTAATTTTGCATCTTTGCTCATTGAGCTACAGTGCTCACGCCGAGAGTTGAAACTCCCAGAATGCAACGCAGATTATAGATTTTCCTTTCCTGGCCGTTTGCTAACATTCAAATTGAAGAGGTCGGCCAGGAAAGGAAAATCTATAATCTGCGTCGCATTCTGGGAGTTTCAACTCTCGTAATGAGCACTGTAGGCACAGTTTTGCAGACGCTTTATGAAATTTTTCACCTGTTGAAACCTCTGAAAATGATCGGTCAAGTTGAAACTTCAAGCTCTCACTTGTCGAAAGCTGCCCATAGATTTTTTGGTCCCCTGACAAAAAATTTTCTCTAATGCCCCCCCCCAATCTCATTTTATGAAAAGTATACGGTACTTGATTTAGGTCTAATTCTAAAGCATTTGACATACAGCAGAGCCCCAATTATCTGCGGAATTAGGTGGCAAGGGCTTTGCAGATAACGAAAATCGTGGATAATCTGAAAAAAGACTAAAAATGAGGTGTAAACATGAAAAAAAATATTTCAGCATAAAAACTACGTTTTATTATATAAAAAACATAATATGCAAAACTTTTAAAATATGTACAGTACAGCAGAAAACTTTCTGCAGAGCAAGAGCCTGCCACTCATCCACAAATGCCGTGCTGGCGTGGTCGTGCGGTCTCGGCGGCGGCCAGCCGTGGCGTCCAATGCGCCAGTATCTGGGTTCGAATCCCGGCAGTGGCATGGGTGTTACTTTCTCCTTCTGTGTCTTGTCCATTTCTGCGGGTATAGCGTGAGCTGCCTCCTATGGCGTACCCTGGGCAACGTTTCATAGGCGAAATGCTCACATTTCTCGCCCCTTGTTGAGGCCAATAGTTTAAGTACTAAGAGCCCGGGCGTTGCCAAAAAAAACTCATCCACAAATTTTGAAAAGGCCTATAGGATTACAATGCACAATAAACCTGTAAGTAATTTTCGACCTTCGCACTATAGGGCCTATTGTACTTTCCCTGTTGTTGGCTTGGATTAAAATTAGTATTTTTGAGGTTCGTCATTAAAAGAATTTTTTGCGGCACTCGCGGATAATCGGGGCTCTACTGTATTTACATATGTAATTGAAATCTAGGCATAAGACTGGAGAGCTTTTGGACTTTATGGGTTAAATTATGTCTTATTTTTATTTTTCAGCTTTGTTTAAATATTGAAAGCTAATAATTCAAACATCGTTAAAAAGAATGTTGCAGATATTTTGGAACTTTTTAAAATACTGATTTTATGATATAATATTTCTGTATTTTACACAGTAAATACCGTATACTTTTTTTTTTTTTTTTTTTTTTGACAATTTTAGAAATAAACATACCCAAATATATTTACAAGTGTTTGAAACCATTCTGATAATATATGTTGACTGTATCCTAATCCATCTTGGAACACTTTTGTAGAACTGAAGCTGGAACACTGAATCTCTTGTTCTTGCTGTGTATGAAATCTTCAATCACTTCTGAGAAACACATCTTGGAAGCTAGTTCATTCTCTATGGATAAAATGGCTAAATGGTTCAGTTTTTCTTGTTCTAGACTTGACCTGAAATTATTCTTGATGAGGGAAAGTTCATTAAAACCTCTTTAGATGCAATGGTCACTGGCAAGATGATGAAAAGCCGAGGGCAGTACAAAGATCAGGAACAACTGCTAAGTTTATACATTTCATTCAAGATAACTAGTAGAAGTTCCTTGCTCTCAGATAATTTGGTTAGATTTGGAAAGGCGGCTTGAAAAACAGAATTGAACATTTTAATCTCATTTTTCAAATTTTCACTTGGATCTTCAGGATATTTAGAAATTAAAAGTTCAACTATAACATCAAACATTCTTTTCTTAAATCTTTCTTCTGGTGTTTTCTCTGAGGTTTGAGAATGTCCGTCCAAGTCATCATCACTTTCATCATCAAACATCCTCCGTTTCCACTCCCTCTTTCTCTAAAACTCAATCTCTATTCCTATATCTCGTGCTAGTGTTTGTGTCATATTTCCTGGTCGACTCTTTTCTCTAGAGCCTGAATATTGTTTATCTCAATGTCAAGTGTTATTTCCTTTGATTGGAGAAGCAGACACTCATTGTTGATTTCTTCCAGTATGTCTTCCCAAATAGCCAAAAGAATCAGTGTTTCATACCGAGAAAAGTACTTAATGAGACCATCTACTTCTGCTACACCTTCACTTGATAAGTTGCACCCTTTTTTTTGTAGTTTTCAGAATTTCTTAAACTAAAACACCAGGTAACTTTTCTGAATGAGGTCTCGCTGCTTCAGTTCTTGCACTTCACCTTGTTGTCGACAGACTATGAAGGGGCCTTCCATCTGTATGCTGTAGTAACATTTGCCATTTCTCTGGGCTTGAACTGAAATAATTGTATAGTTGGTTCACACTGTTGGAAGAATTTGCTTACTACAGAACAGCTTTTTGCATCATGGAGTGCCATGAAATTCAAAGTGTGAGCTGCACATGGAGAAAAAGTTGCAGTTGGGTTGAGATCCTTAATTTTGGTTTGAACTCCCTTGATGTGTCCAGACATATTGAATCCATTGTCAAAACATTGACCACGACATAGTTATTTGATTCACAGATTTGACGAATTTCTCTAGACATATTGATATTATATGGGGTATGAATTATATTTTTAAATTCCCTATCAACTTTAGGCTTAACTTTATTCTTATTTAGAAAAAGATTTTCATAATCTGTTAACCAGTTTTCTTGGGTATTCATTACATTGTAAGATTTTCTTAAAATCTTCAATTTTATGAAACCATTTACTTTCATTTAATGAATATTAGTAATTCTTGAAAGATTGTTCCAAATTACTCCTTTTTTTTCTGAATAAGAATAAAGTTAAACCTAAAGTTGATAGGGAATTTAAAAATATAATTTGTACACCTTATAATATCAATATGTTATGACATAGCTGTAAATCAATTTCAAGTTTTTTAAATTCTGCAATTATACAGTATTCTATGGCATCTCCAGACTTTTTGTGAAAGACAGCACTCAACAAATCTTTCACAAATTTTCTACTTGTTGTCTTGTTCATCTAACAAAACGTACGTTAATATAAAAATATTTATTCCATTTTGGGCATATCATCTCACATAAATTAATGGCTTCCCTCCTTTCTTCCAAGATTTTCTTCAAAAATTTATCTCGACGCAAAGACAGGAACTCGTCCTATGCTCTCCAAGAAAAATAATGATTTATTTTTATTATTCTCTTGGCAGTTCTTCACATAAACTATATATTCCTTCAAGAATTGGCCATACTTGGCAGGTAGATCAACAAGAGCTAAGAATCTCCAAGCCTGGATCTACTTCCCCGAAGTTTCTTAAGGCCAGTAACATTGTATTGTCAAGCAACCTCTTCAGGAGCTCTCTTATAAAATCCCTCTTTTTAGAAGCAACTTCTGGAAGGAAGCATCTACACCATGGCCAGCTAGGCTTTGTTCATAATATTGTTACCAGAGGAATTGTTCACCCCCCCTAAAAATAAAATTGTGGAGTCGACTTACGCCAATCCACCTTCGGAAAAGAGTAGTTAAGGCCAACCCAATCTCCCTTTCGGTAGTGGACTCTGTCGGAGTGAAAGGGAGGCAGCCGGCGTGGCGGGCATATAAGGCAGCGCAGAGAGCTGCGAAGTCAGTGAGGCAGTGGTGATCGGCCACGAAAGGTTCTCCACCTGGAGACAGAGAGTAGGAGAGACGTTTTGTTGGGCAGCCACCCAGAGAGTGAGAGAGAGTAAGAGAGTACCTTTGTGGCTGCCAAGCCACGGGAAGATCTCAAGTCCGGAGATAGAGAGGAAGCAGAGCCGAGCTAATTGCACTTTTTACCGAAGAGAACCGGAGGAGCTCGCTGAACGTTAGAAGAGTTCGAAGAAGTCAGATTTACGCCGCAAATCCAGTCCAAACACCCGGAGAAGCCAACACGGACCGTCCCATTATAGAAGAGAACGTGGAAGACAAATCTGGACCGCATCTACCAGTCCAATCACCGGGAGAAGCCGACAGGGACCGTCCCGAGACAAGAAGCCTACGAGAAAGATAACTCTGGGCCGCATCTCTCAGTCCAATCACCGGGAGAAGCCAACAAGGACCGTCCCGAGACAAGAAGCCTACGAGAAAGACAACTCTGGGCCACACGATTAGATTTGAGTACCGGGAGTGTTTGAGGAGAACCGTCCGGACACAGAAGCTTACGAGGAGGATTACGCCTGCTAGCCAGAACACGAGCGAAGCCACCAAATCGATATTTTGAGAACTGTAATTGACGTATTTTCTTTTATTTGAATAAATTCTCTGATTTTAATTTAAACCTGCTCAGTCGCAATTTGTTCCCCAACGCCACCGAACTTGTGCAAAAGTTCGGTAGCAATATCTCCACGACAAATAATTATTCTTGTGGGACAAACTGTACTCATGATTAGGAAGAATTGAGAATAGCTCTTTTCATGATAGGTGTAGTCAAATCCCTCATCTACTTTAGCTAGCCTAGATACAAACAGACTTTTTTATATCACTCTCAAGAGAGCAGGCAGGGCCAACAGAACATTTTTTTTTTGCTGTCACCACAATAGCCAGTACCACTTCACTGAAAATTTCTCGTTAGAACATTTAGAGTAAATATGGTGTTTGGTAAATCTTCTACCTTACTTGTCAAGATTAATTTCTGGCTACCTCCCTAACAATTTTCTCCCTATCTTGGACTAATTCGGTGTGGCCACTGTCCAGGATCACTGGGTTTCCAGTCATCAAGTTCATGATCTTTTGGAATGCAATCAACAAAATTTGAACAACCTAGTTCTTGCCTTTCTTTCCTTCGGGTTTAACAGTTGTAGTGTTATCATCTTTTAACTTGTCCACATTAAATTCTTGGATCGGGATGAGCATGTGTAGATGTTGAAGCCTTACGTTCTTCTTTATCTTTACATTCATTGCATGTAAAGCAGCTACCAATTTTCTTAACCTTCTTCAATTCTTCATTAGATTTTTCATCTCGTTTACTTTTAGGCACGTTTCTGTGCATCCGATTTGTAAACATAACCTGGCATTCTGTCTGCTCTAATAACAATCTATTCACCAAATCGCATTTACATATTTCTGTTAGTGAAAAGCCTTGAACTAACTTCAAAGGCTTTCGAAAACGTTTCATTTGTTCTCTGATATCGATAAATTAAAAAAAATTTCATTTCCTACCCGACATTTTTCATTTTCTTAACCAAATTTATTACAAATAATCTTACCTAAAATATATGTAGGATGAAACAAAAACTTCATGCACGCAGCAAGATTCGAACAAGTGAGCCAAGCACTCGCTTATTACTTGTTAATGTTCAGTCAATATAAGTCGCTTGGAATTTTTCAGTCGATTTTCTCGAAAATGTCTGGCCCAAAAGCTTTGGAACTTAATATTCAAAGGGATGGCCTGTCGGGATTTTTTTTTTTTTTTTTTTTTTTTTTTTTATATAGGGTAACATAAAATTCCAGTGAAACAACATATGCTTAAATTTCCCATGAGACTTAGATGTATTTTTAACTGAATATGATCTGAAGGAGAATGAGAAGATAAAAAAAAAAAAATAATAAAAATTTCAAAATGTTTTTAACAACACAAAAGCAGAAAATTTAATTAGTATAACATTTAAAATCATTCATTTTATTCTGTTCAATTAGGTGTCAAGCAAAGATCAAAAGATTGTTGACAACAAACTACAAAGTGCATGCGCACAAAATTCTGATTTCTTCAAGTGCCCTCTTTGCTTAATGTACATTGGACCAGGATTAGGATTTGCCTTATGTAGTTGTACACATTGTTTTTGCAGGTAAAATAATTTATACATTGTGATGAGTTTTATAACCATATTTATAATTAACAAAAACTCCACATCTCCATAACATAGTATTCAAATAGTTTATTTAAAATACTTTGCGAATTTTCGGGATGAAAATCATAATGCCATCCCTTCTTCAAGCGAAATGAAAATAAAATATTCTTTGGAAAAACTGAAATACAAAACAGTAATGAACATGAAACACGTTGAAACAATATACAATTGTTTTTACAATGAAATAGCATAAATGTTCGTTTCATTACTTCACACTATTTTTTAACAATAAATCCAATATACTAACAAAATGTTAACACATTAGATCAACCAATTATTTGTTAACAATAACATACTCACATCATTAAAATCAATTAATTTAAACCGACAATCCGACATCCAACAGTCATGTTTTTTTTAAGATTTTTCTGAAAAAGAAAAACTTGAGAATTAAAAATGTCTCATGAACTCAATCTAAGCTTGAAAATTTGAAATTTGGCTTCTTTTTTTAATTTAATTTGTAATTCTAATGTATTACCAGTGAAACCTACTTCTACCCACTTTTAACCCTTCACTGCCAGCAGGCCGATATATCGGCCCTAGTTGGTTGTGCAAAAACTGCCATGGGCCGATATATCGGCATGTGCTTTATTTCTGCTGCTTACTAAGATGGTTTCACCCTATATATGCTGATTGTTCACATTATGCTTGCCTCATAAGTTCTCCTGTGTTTTTTCGTTACCCTCGAGCCAGTATCATACTATGTTTCGTGCTGGTCAGAGCTTGTGCTGGTCTGTGTTTTCTCTGTGTCTCTTAGTATTTATTTTACAGTGTCAGTTTCCAGCAAGATTAGTAAATATTTTTCTAATATTGAGTAAGTATTTGTTGACGATAATATATCTTACAATTTGACATTATAATAAAATACGAGTTTTCCGTGTTTTAATATTTTAGAAAACTATATTTATATTAATATAAATATAATAAATATCTACATAAATATAATAATACAATATAAATAATAGAAATTATAATATAATAAATGTTATTTCATTGCTTGTAAATAATATTTTTCTAATCATAATGTGAAATAAACATAGAATTTTGAGTTTTTTATATATATAGTAATTAATATGTTAGTTTTTTCCTTTCTAAAAATTGAAGTCAACTCCCGTACTTCTTCCATGGTTCTAATCTCCAACTATATCTTCAGCATTGGGAAAAAAATCTAGATGTATTAAATAAAATTAAAAAAATCTAGATGTATTAAATAAAATTAAGTACTAGAAATAATCTAAAATCTTGCAAGCTTCCTGAAAAGAGCCTTGGCAGTCATCGCACATCCCGCCCACAATGGGCTGGCAGTAAAAAGGTTAATAGCTGAGTTTCAAAAGTATGTGGTTCTGAATTCTATTTATTATTAATTATAGAATTAATAATACAATAAATTAATCACTTATTATTATAATAATACAATAAATGAATCACTTATTATTATAATAATTATTTAATCAATCACATTAATAAAAAATAAATTTATTATTTCAATTCATAGGGACTGCCTTGTGAAAGTAATCAAAGAAAGTGACAAATATGAAGTTCTCTGCCCTTTCAAGAATTGTGGTTCTTATCTGGAAGATGCAGAAATAAAGACAGTAAGTCATATATTTTTAAAAATTTAAAGTAACTTGATCATTAGTATTCTTTCCTTCTGTCCGGTAAAATGTGCAAAAGGTAAGAGAGAAGAATGGTACTCTAAGAATTACAGAACTTAATTTCCATGTTATATACTTCCAGCCAGCAATAGGAAGACACATCTATTGTTTTACATAGTAGAGTATGGGATATTGAAAACATGTTTGCTTAATATCAAACCTAATTCTGCTTCATTGACTTAATTCATTTTTTCCATTAAATAACATCCATCTGCAATCCTGAAGCACTCATATATTCAGTAACAGTTTCCGTTTCTAGTTGGGATTGTTTCTTTAGAGATGATTTACCAATTCACAGAAATTGATAATAAAATTAATGGCTTCATCCATCACATTTTTTTTTTTTTCAATCTACTTAAATATTTAAGTAGATTTTGGTAAAAAGAAAATAAAGTAGCTCTTGTTTCTACCTTGTTATGTAAAGCTTCCTAATATAATTGTTTAATTTAATATAATTCATGCCTTTATAATGAAGCAATTACTTGAACAGTGAAGATGGAGAGGTAGTGTATTTTGGATGATGGTTTTTTTTCTTGTTACCCATAGAAGTTGTCCTCCATTTTACACAATCATCTTATCTCGTGCACTGTTAATCGTCATATATTTAATCTCCATGACTTTATCACTTAATAACTCAGCCTATTTATGACCTTGGAGTGTTAAGTAAGGATTGCTATGTTTTCTTGTAAGACATTGAAGGTTTACACAGGAGAAGTCCTTGGGGACATATTTCTAATTGCGTGATGGGATGCTTCAGTTCAAAAGTGAGAGGGAAGTGTTTTTTTTTTTAAAAAAAATAAAAAAAAAAAAGAAAGGAACAGAGGGAAAAGAAGAAAATACAATGATAATAGATCGGAGATAAGAACAAAAAATAAATAAATAAACTAAGTAATAAACTGATGTAACTGGCAACAGAGGGAGCCTAAGAAGAAATGTTCTTGTGGGTTTGTTTTTTCATGACTTGATTTAATTTTTTGAGAAATCCTAACCTTCACCTACCTTGTACACATTTTTCCTCAATATATTTATAGCAAATCTTGATTTAAGAGTAAATTTCCTATGCTATTTTACACTAATCCTAAATTTATTTGTGTTTTTTTGACGTAACGCTTGCTTCATGTTTCCAACTAATCCCTAAAACCTGTTTTTTAATAATTTAATCTATTTGTAGATAGTTTCACCTGATGTTTATCAGGTACATCTAGCCAAAGGCCTGGCACTTGCCAAAAAAAATATGAAAACACTTCATTGTAGTAATCCGAAATGTCCTATGTGGTGTGAATATGAAGGTGATATTTCTGAGTTCAAGTGCCCTCAATGTAAGCAAATAACATGTGTGAAATGCAACACTCGTCATTCAAAACCAGAGGACTGTAAACCTGCTTTGGAGGCTCGACTTTCCCAAGAAAAGGAAGAAGCTTTAACTGTACAGATGCTTCAGGTGAGAAGTTTATTAGTAGTAGTATTTTCTTTTTGCTGATTGTGGATATAAGACGGTAAACTTTCATTTAAAATCATTTCATTCAAATGCTCTGGTAGTTTTGATTTGCCTAGATAATGAATCAAATAAAATTGTATAATATAGTAATCCTCAATATAAGTGGAACATCAAAAGCTTTGGAGATATAAATAATATATTATTTGGAATTTGGGACCTCTCTATGTGGGACTTATCTCTTCCCTTTCAGTATATGGAAGTTTGTTGTTCGTTCCATCCAAATTAACATAATCAGTCATCATTCATCTGTTTCTGAGATGTGGTGGGACTTGGACAGTGAAAACTTGATTTTAATATGTAATTTTTGCAGTGCAAGTTTAAAAAAGTAATGAATTTTGTGAGAATTTTAGGAAACATATATATAAGTGTAAAGTGGTAGTTGACAATATATTTGTTAGGATATTTTAATACCAAAAATTTAAATATATAAGCATTAAATACAAATAATAAATTTTCTCTTTTCTGTTTTATTATTAAGAAAAAAAAAATCCAACATTTATTCTGCATTTAATGAGGTCAGTGAATCAATAAAAACAGAGTATTGGCAATCTGTTTAGTTAAAAAGCTTGTCTGCATATTATTTAATAAAAAAAAAATAATAATTGATTTATTATGATTTATTCATATTTTTTTTTAAAACAATTTCAGGATCTTGTAAGCAAGAAACAAGCGTTGCAGTGCCCTTATTGTAAAGCTTTCATCCTTAATGATGACCCTCAACATATTTTTGATTCTCCATCAGATTCTTACCATAAAGGCTATTGTGGCTGGTGTAAAAAGAAGTTCTGAGTTTAACATAGCATTCCTGTGTACATAAATGTTTATTCTATTGTTTGTAAAAATTAGTGTGAATCAACCAAAAATGTCTGTTATTAAATTTCAATAAATTTTTTAACTGGAAAAAAAAGAAAAAAAGGAACTTCTTCAATTCTAGATATTTTAATTATTATTTTAAGAAGTCGTTACTTTCTAAAATAATAATAGTACTGTGATGTAATGAAACTTCTTTGTAAATAAAAATTAAAAGGTTATTTTGTGTGTGTATGTGTGTGTTTTTTTTTTTATTATTATTATTATTTCAAACAATCACTTTGTGTACATTATTTCTTAATGCTGTTTTTTTCTTTTTTTAATTCTTAAGTCATCTTATTTTTGGACTTTGTATACTATGTTTTATAGATTTTTGTTTGCACTTTTCATATATTGTGCTTGTTTCTTTTTTTTATTGTGACCCTTATTGTGATACATATTGTATCAATATTTTGTTAATATATAGGATTTACACCATACTTCTTCCTAATTTCCTCTCTTTTAGAAGTTTTAATATTAAGCATCAACATAATCAACACAAATAAATGTAATAAATACATTCTTCAAAGACATTAATGTCAAAATTACTTAAATTAATTCTACAAACTTCTATAA
>JAFIDM010000007.1:30661753-30687733 GCA_023159025.1 Thereuonema tuberculata | reverse complement strand
AATATTTGGGAATCCAGGACAGTCTGTTTCGAGGTTATTACCTCTCCAGCTGAGGAGATTTTCGAGAACAACAGGGGATATGGCTGTTCTTTAGTGAAACACCCTCAAAGGATGTTTAAGAACAGCCGTATCCCCTGTTTTTCTCGAAAACCACTGGGTACAGGTTGTCCGTATGAAAATTTTAATTACCAAATAGTACCCAAAGAATCGAATGGTGGCGTTGTTCATGTTTGGTAGAAACCGGAAGTGGTGATAATCAGGATCAACTTTGAAACTTCAAATTAGAACATAGGTCATGTATTGTATCATTGATTAGATCTTTTGAAAAGAAACAACTTTCACTAAAGCATTTTTCTCTATGTTCCTTGTTTAGTCACAATTGCAGCTACTAACAACAATGAAACTGATAATGATGAAATCAGTGTTCAAAATGTACAATGTAGAGTAATTGTTGAAAGGAAACGACCATTGGCAATGTCATTGTTATCAATAGCTGTAATTGTTCGGAGGAGTAGCATTACGACAAGCTCCATCATTTTCCTTTCAAAATTGTGAGTAAACAAGGAACTTTAGAGAAAAAAAGTTTGAGTAAAAGTTGTTTCTTTTCAAAAGATCTATCCATTGGTACCACACATGACCAATGATCCATTTTGAAATATTCAAAGTTAACCCCGATTACCCAACTTCCTGTTTCTACCGGAAATGAACAACGCCATTCGATTCTTTGGGTACTATTTGGTAATGAAACTTTCCACACTAACAACCTGTACCCTATGATTTAAAGAAAAACAGGGAATATGGATGTTCTTGAACACCCTGTATATAAACATACAGGGTGTGTCAAAAAGTCATCCTTTATAGGCAATTTATATTTTTATTAATTATTATTTTTGGTCCAGATTGATATTAATATATTGTTAATAGAAGAAGAAGAAGAAAAATAGATTGTTTTCATGGATGGAAAGGATGGAGCCATACAATGGCCAGTTGCTGAAGAGTTGAAAGCATCCTGAAAAGCTCCTAAGTGATCATAAAACTGTTGGTGGATTGTTTGATTGTGTCAAAGAAACAGAAGCATTTATGATTAGTAATGTAGTGGTCGATAAGAACTTCAACCAATACCGAAAACTTTTATGCAAGTCTGTACAGATTGGATAACAGCTCAAGTGTAAATCAATCAGAACAAGAGCACAAGAGCCACAAGAGCAAATTTTTGAATAAGTTTCATTAGATGCAACCTTTCATCTATCATTTTCCATCCATACAACATCCAATTAGTTCAAGAACTATATAGAGATGTGCGAGACCATCACATGGGCACTATGGGCTCCTTGTACAGCATAGGTGGCTTGAAAAAATGTATTATGTTCAGCGATGAAGCAGAGTTTCATCTTAAATGGTTTGCTCAAATGAATCATAATGAACCCACTTGGCTGTCGAAAGAACATATCTAAACTGATCCATGAATTATGATGTGGGTAGATTTTTGGGGAAAAAGTTATTAAACGTTCCATATTTCTTTCCCAACACTGTAAACAGATGAAACTAGCTTTATATGCTAAGAACATTTCTGATATCTGAATTGGATGATATCTCATTGCTAGAACGAGCAGGTATTTTGTTTTAGCAAGATGGAGCTCAACCATATTCTGAAAGTACTGTCTAGAATTTTTTGCAAGAATCATTTTCAGACACTGGATTGGACAACATAAGATCACTGAATGGCCACCTAGGACTCCTAGATTTAACACCTATTGATAATTCTTTATGGGATCCCTCAAATCGGTTGTCAGCTGTAACAGAACAACAGGTTGATCTAAAGGAGGACACCACAGTAGAATTTGCAAACAGAGAAACTGAACTTAGGAATGTTCAAATCATCAATCGTCAAAGTAAGAAAGTGATTAAAAGAAAACAGCAGTCAATTTGAACATATAATTTATGTAATAAATCACCTATGGAGCATGACTTTTGGAACACACAAACAATTGTTTTAATAGAACAGTAGAGAAGTTAAGACAAAAATGAAAGGTTGAAAATATCTTTTACCATGGGATCCATATAAGCAAAGTAATTATGCTTCTTATCCACATCCCAAGATTTCAAATCAGAACAGTCTGGAAAAGGACATCCTAAATCCATTATGGTGTAATTCCGGATCTTTTCTGTGAAATGACCTCCAGCACATTCTTTGCACATTTTATGTCCACAAAAAATCATAGCAAACATCTGCAATGGAAAAAAAAAAAAGAAGAAAAACAGATTAATAAGTCATGTTGTGCAGCAAATTTCTTGAAACAACATTCAAAATCAAAATCAACTCTTTACTCAGACAGTTGTCTTAAGAAAAGAGCAATATAAGTAGCAATAAAAAAGAGGTGATGGGAAAAGCAATTTACATTTTCATAGTAGTCAGCATCTTAAAAAAAAAAAAAAAAAAAACCTGACGAAAATATTTTTATTTGAAAGGAAAAAGATACTTTAACAACTTGCCTTTTAAAAAGAAATGTTTTTAATTTAAAACTTAATACCTTTTGGGTGAAGATAATTCAAAAGTATACACTAAGATCCACAAAGTTCCTCAACACCATCATTTCACTACTCTGTTAGATCTCCTTGTCTAAACATTGTAGTATTCTTAATCTTTCCTTTATAATCACTTTTCTGATATGCATCTACCGGTCTAAATAATCAGTGATAGTGTATCGCAAGTTCATGTTCAAAGCATGAATTCATCTTCAATGATCATCACCAAATAGAATCATGGCCACTATATAGAAGACCATTGCTATCCATTACTGTTATTTTTCCTTATTCTGAATACACAAACGTATGGCTTCAAACCACAGAATAAATTTCTAATACAAATATTTAATTCAAAAACAAGGCTTTTTTTTTTTTTACATCTCTTCTACCAAAAAAAATGAGCACTATGAAATTTAACAATCCTGTGAATAAAAACAAGATGAATGTCAATTTCTCACCATTTCTAAATTATATTACTGACTCATTTGGTGATTCTCAGTTCCAGCAGAAATGAAACTTAATTAGTAATTAGGTTTTAAAAATCTTCTGATTGCTAGATCTCTCAAAAATCTCAAATCATCACAGTACACCCTAGCTCTCTCTATTAAAAATAATCAGATTCAAACAACAGTCATTATTAAATCAATGGTAAACTGGGACTCCTACAGTATTGGCATAAACCATGGGTGGCCAAACTTGCTTAATGTAAGCGCCACACATGATAAGCGTCAGATGTTTGAGAGCTATAAAACATGAACAAATACTACACATATTTCTTGTTACATGCACATTTTGTTACAAAAATTTTATGTACATAATAATATTTATTCAAACACGTAGTTTTAAAACTTAATTTTTATTACATTCAATAATCATAAAGCCCACACACACACATACCAGTATTTTCAAAATTCAGACTAATTATCATTTGACCTGTATTGAGTCAATTCATATGGTAATGAACTACGGAAACATCCAAAAAAAATTGCTGATCCAAGATTTCTTCAGGCTCTGACTCAGATTCAGATTTAAAATTAAGATGTAAATTCTTAATATACTTACTCACCTCATATGAACATTAAACTTACCTTTTAATCTAGTGGACTCTCAATTTACATCTGGCAAATAGTATTAAAGCTTGAAAACTTTTGTTATTAATTAATTAAAAAATTTATACCAATATTTCCTTTTACTAAATGTAATTCAAAAATAATAGAACTTAACTCAAGGACGATAGATACAACTTAATAAAATTAATGAAGTTTAATAATTAAAACGTATTAATAAAAACTCATAATTTAAAATGCTGTATTTAAACTTTGAAATGAAATTTTATACTTTATTATAATCAGTTACTTTGAAAATATCCTGGATTCTATATTAGAACTACAACTTTTCAAATTTACTATGTAAATAAGTATTTCGATAAATTTTATAATCCTGATCAAAGAAAAATGTTAGATAATACATATAAATAAATAAGACTTACATTAGTTTCTGGGTGCTCTCCACAGCAAATCTCACATTGTTGTTTCAGAAATATGAGAGCTCGCTCTTTATTCAGGCATTGGTTAGCTGCAATAATAGCTTGTTCTTCATTAATTGCATCTTCCATCAGCTCCTGAGCTATTCTAGCCTTGTTGTAAGTTTTTACTTTTCCATCAGACACAAGCTGATGTATAATATGCTATCAATCAAAACAAAGAATTACCCATCTACTAACACAAAACTTCTGCACTGACAAAATACAGTGCAGCACCGTTTATACATTTTTATCATTTATACGTTTTTTTGAAAGGTCCCAGCAAAATCCAATGCATATTAACGTTAAATAATTTCATTTATATGTTTTCCTGAAATCGCAAATTTCATTTGTACGTTTTTTTCAAAAACTCAAGAAGAGAGAAAATGCGCATTACAACCTCAGATTCCCACCTACCGATTGTCCAGTCTCAGAAAAGGCATGCAAGAATACATAATTAGCAATGATTTAAATGATAAAGTTAAGATAGCACTTTTAACTGTGCACAATCAACTTTTTTCTGTGCATTCCAAAAAAGCCCTACAACCTAAAATAACAAAATATTTTGTAAATGCTGAATGAATATGAATAGTAGTACTAGTAGTACCTGAAATGCGGAATAAAACGTTTTATATTATTACATACTTCTTGTATTTCATTTTCATTTAATGTTTTAATTTACCTCTGACTTTTTAATGTTGGTTATTACGAAATTGTTCGTAACTTTTGTGAATTTCGTTTATGTTTTTTCATTTATACGCTTTTTTTTCTCAGTCCCTTGAAAAACGTATAAACGGTGCTCCATGTATTTAGTTTTAATTATAAAAATGTAAAGCGTTTAATTAGTGAAAATTAATATTTCATTTAAGATGTGGTAAGTATTGACGTTCCAATTTGGCTTCAAGAAATTATTTAAAATTGTATTTTCTTAAATCTCTTTGTAGTTCATCTCCATTCAGTGACTTGTATCCAAAGTGTAATCACAACAAATGATATCGTTGTTTTGTTTACATAAACAAAATTATCCACATTTGAAAGTGCAAAAATAAGGAAAAAAATATAAATCAATCTTACAAGAAATATTAATTTTTGTAATTAAAAGCAGCATATGTTGAGATTACTATACATAGCAAGTATAGGAACAGAATTATTTCAAATGTAATGACAAAATTCAGATACTAATGTAACATAATCCAAGTTTCGCCTACAGAGATCCTTAGGAGTAATTCAATGTAAAGCTTTTCCTAATCAGTTATTTAAAGTGACAATGGATAGATGGTATCCTGAATTTCTTTGATAATAAGGATAATCTGGAAGCAAGATTATTAAACATATGAAGATTCATGGCTATTGCTGTTAGTTTCCTTTCAATATAGTCAGCTAATGATAAATGAAAAAAAGATGTAAATCTTCTTATTAATCTGCCTAAGGGCAATTTTGGAACAAGTTTTGTTACAACACAGAAAGAGCTGAAAGACAAGCTTGTTAAGTCAAATCTACTAAGAAGATGTAGAGCAAGGACTTTTTAACTGTGGCCTAAGGAGAGAAAAGCAAAAAGACTGGTATAAACAAGAAAGCATGTTTCTAAAGCTTAGACATCTTAAGAATGGACGTAGACAGAGAAAACATCTGATGTTGGATGCATAATGCTAGTCCGATGTAATTTTAGACCTCACTTTAACTGATATCTAATGTTGTGATAGGTCAGGATGTTGTAGTGAAGACCAACAGCGCAAGAGCTACAGCAAATTGGTAAATTTCATTGAAGCAATAAGATCTTCTGGAGCAGGGCATTTTTTTGCTTACAAATGGATGAGAATTTAATACCAAAATAAGGAGATCTAATTATCACTGCTATATATTTATGCATCATAAAGTCCTCATGCTAATAAGCAAATTATTTAGCAAGATATGAATAAGAAGGCTTAATGTGTGAAATTAAGAAGAGAAACTGAAAATGAAAATGCATTTACTTGGTAATGTAAAATAAACAGGATAAAAAGATGGGAATCATCCAGTTTTGGAATTCTAAGTCTACTCCATCTCCAGGAACGGTAAAGGACAACATAAATATTCAGGACGACACACAATGAAATGTGGGATAAAGAGAGGAAGGCCTATGATCTTAATGCCTTCTAAACCCCCCACAATTCCTCCCCTTACCCCACACTTTCACTTTGTGTTCTTGCCTTGTGTTGTCCTTTGTTTGTGCTGTTCCTGAAGAGGGAATATGCATAGTATTCTGAAACTATCGGATTATTTCCATCTTTTTATCCTGTTTGTTTTACATTACCAAATAAGTGTGTTTCATTTCCAATATCTCGTTTGATTTAACAAGATAAAAACCAATGAACACAAATGATTAAGGTATTGTAGCTGAATGTGCACTGATCCTAAAAACTATTCTTGAAATAGGAAGATCAGATACTTTAGATATGATAAGATATCTTAGATATGATAAATGTATTTACGTGTGTAAAAACTACCATTAAGGTTATTTAAAAATTTAAAAGACAGCACTTTGATTAAAAAACTAATTATTTAAGTAAAAATGTTACAATTTTTTTTTGACCGCTTATTTACAGCAGTCTTTTTCGGACATATCAAAAGAACTATCAAACTTCCCATTATATGGGATTTATCTAATAACAATCATGTTGTCTAAATCAATTATGATATCTCATTATATGTCAACTGTTTATTGGTTAATAAAAATAACAACATATAATTCATTATTCCAATACTTCCTTTATTTTTATGTTTATGTGTTTATATTAATTAATATAAGTTGTTTTAATCTTTGGTATTGTCTGACCCTTTTTTATTTTTTTAAATCCAATATGATTCCATAAATCTTCTGAGATAAGTGCCTGTATGTTGGCCTATAATTCTTGTCTTCTCAAATTCTAAAATAATCCCAGTCTTTTTAAAATGTTCTGCAGTGTTATATCGTCACTGTCATATTATCAAGGACATGATTAGAAATAAAATGGAAAGACTAAACAATCTCCATAATTATTCACAACATCAAAACCTAGATTTCTATATTAGTGTTCCGTAGGTCCTGGGATTGTTCCAAATGCTGAAATGTTTCTTTGCGAAACACAAAATAAAGGAAGTATTGGAGTAAGAACGAAGGGTGAGTTTTAAATACCATGTATATGATTGTAGAAATTAAACATGGAATAGCTATAAAATGTTTTGTACCTGCCGTACTGTTTCGTGACTTGAATCGTCCATTGCTTTTGAAAGCAGCCCTTCTCATATATGTCAAAGTTCTGTCAAGCTGCTTTTAGTAAACAACTTAGGGCCCCTATCATAAAACAGTTTTGGAATGCATCTTTGGCTTTTTATGGCCATGCTAATGGATAGATTGGTAGATGCATCCCTTGTCAGTGCAATAGAAAGGAAGGAATGATTTTTTTGAGTTTATTATAATAAAAATAGGAAACAGACGATTTTTATTATAATATCAATGTATATGTACATGTGAATTAAGTTAAAGTTAAAGTTGCGATCAGGCCCAGAGGACTGCGCAAAGCAGCTGGAGGGTAGGCCCCAGTGTTCAGAACCTACGGGACAAAGTTGAGGATGGGGGGTCGGCCCGTCGCGCGCCCGCCTTTAACTCCCGGGAAAGAAACCCGGTATCCATTCTATAGAGGGCTGGGTAGACCCTAGGGCCCGTTTGGAGGAGAAAGAAGCGTGGAAAAATTCCCGTCCTCCGCCGAGGCCAGGAATCGAACCCGCCACCTCCAACCCGCAGCCAAGCGACATGTGAATTAGCATATATTTATATGCTTATTTGAGCGATATATTAAAAATGTATAATATAGTTTCTTATAAGATATTTGTTATATGTTATAAAACATTAAATGGTTAATTTAGTAAACAACTTTATATATATATATATATATATATATATATATATATATATACAATTATATTTACACATATATAAAATAGTAATTTCCTGAACAATAAAAATGACTTGGTTTCGAGACTTCTCACATCCACCGCCGCAAGCAACAGTTCACCTTACCCACATCCGAATGTTGAATAAACTAATCCTCGCCTATATAAAGACTGGAATTTTGTATTTTGTATATTTATTGTATTGTTCTTCTGATGATGTTAATAGTTTTATTAACGAAATCGATAATATGTACGCTGTTATGCTTTTATTTTATTTTATATTGTATTAATTATGTGCGTTAGCTTTAACCTTATTTTTAAAACATCTTGCACGCACGTTAAAATTTAGTCATATCATAGTATGTGTGAAAAATTGAAAGGATTAAGAGCGAAGGGGTAAAATTAATAAGCTTAATAAACGTAATTATTAAATTATTTAACTTAAATTATGTAATTAAAAAAAGGGAAAAAAATTTGTGAAAGGATAATATCGGGGTCCAAAATAATAAATTTCTGCACTTACCTTATGGAACAGCCCTAATAAGCAACTACACGAGAATTCCCTAATTAGAAATTTAACACTTTTTATTCAGCAGCGAATAATTACGCACTTGTTAATTTGAAATTTTGAAGTAAGCTTATGTACTGAGTAATGTTTGACAATTTCCCTGATTTCTCGCTCGAAAAAGTTCTTTTTTGACTTCATGGAGAGAAGAAAATACAGCATCATTTATATCCTGCTGCATCAAGTCTGTTCATCCAAATTAACAAAAAAAATTTTTTTTTTTCCGACTATTGAAATAATTCGCTAATTCGGGGTTCCTTAATCGTTAAATAGGGGGTTCTGCCTTCATTTTAATCAGGGAAAAAGAAAAATTCATTAAATTGTGAAATTTGGTAAATTGGGGTCCGACTGTATGTTGATTAGGAAATTGAATTCGAAGGTTTTGTTATAAAGTGTTGTGAATGTATTATTATTGTGCAAATTAATTCTAAGGTTTAAGTAGTCTGCAAATTTATTTTGTACATTATTGGTTTGTTTCAATGGTATTATGTCTTTGTAGATTTTACAGTCGATATTTCTCTTAAGTTTCAGTTACTATTGAATATTATTATGTCATCTATGCATCTGAAGATTTAAAATTGGAAATTATTGTTTTTTTTGGAATTAGTATTCATATGCTAGTAAGAATACGCTTGATAGAATTGAGCTGTAGTAGACTCCCATGCCAATTCCAATGGTTTGCTTGTAGATGTTTCTTTGAATTCGATGTAATTTTTAAATAAGGTGAATTTTAGAAATAGTATAAATGTATCTTTGGGAATGCCTGCTATGTTTTTTTTTTTTTTGTTTTTTTTTTTAATTGAATTTGTGAATTATGAAGTGAATTGTTTCTAATAAGGTGGTAAGAGGAATGTCTGTATATACGTTTTCAAAGTCAGCTGTGATTACGAAACTAATTTTGTTTCAAAACATCCTTTAATATCCTATGACATCTTGTAGATCAAAGCCAGCATGGAAGTCTACAGATCGATCCGATATTAAATACATTAACTATTTTTTTTTAGGTAATTTAATTCATTATTTAACCCTTTGTGCTAAATCCTTTCAGAATTTTTTTTCCCTTTTTTTTAATTACATAATTTAATTTTAATAATTTATGGTTATTTAGATTATTGATTTTACCCCTTCGAACGTAATCCTTTCAATTTTTCACACACACTATTTTATATATGTGTAAATATAATAGTATATAAGTTGTTTACTAAATTAACCATTAACAATTTTATAACATAACAAATATCTTAAAAGAAGAAACTATATTACACATTTATAATATATCGTTCAAATAAGCATAGAAATATATGCTAATTCACATGTACATGTACATTGATATTATAATAAAAATTGTCGGTTGACTCTCAAACAGGAATCAAAAAATCTTTCCTCCCTTTCTAGTAGCCACTAAAGTGGGACATCATCTAACAATCTATTCATTAACATGGTCATAAAAAGCATTCGGAAACTGTTTTATGATAGGGGTCCTAAGTTGTTTACGAAAGCAGCTTGACAGAACTTTGACATATATGAGAAGGGCTGCTTTCGAAAGCAATGGACGATTCAAGTCACGAAGCAGTATGGCAGTAAAAAAATATTTTTTCAGCTTTTCCATGTTTAATTTCTACTATCATAATTATTTAGTTGCTACAAAAGCAATTTCATTTTTATGTGCTTTATGACTGAAATGATTTCCTTTTGCTTTTGAACTAAATTAGTAATCTAGTACAATTTAGATTACACAAGTCAAATTACGCATGAGGAGGGAAGTATGTTTGACCATTGGTTAAATTCTTTTATTCTATTTCGTTTTATTGTATATTAACCAATAAACATTTGACGTATAATGGGACACCATGGATGGTTTATGTTATTAGACAAATCCCATGTAATGGAATGCTTGATAATCCTCCTTTGATACGTCTGCAGAAGACAGCTGTACTAAGTGATGGAAACATGTAACGTTATTACTTAAAAATGAATTATTTTTTTAAATCAAAGTGTGTTTTTATCTTTAATTTTTTTTCCAATATTCAACCTTGTTTAATACAGAAAATCAGAAGAGAACATAAAATATGCTTTTCTGCTTTTTAAGGCATGCTCATGTCATCATCAGAATTTCTGTCTGAGACATTAATTGTACATATTGGTATCTGGCAATGCTTGTTCAATGCTATGGCAAAAGTAGTTGAATTGCTGGCATCTGCATGCTGATCAGTTGGGAAATCAGAATAGATTTATCACTAATTGAAACTTCACTCAAAGCATAAAACAATATAAGATAATTCCATAGCATGGAAATCTCATCAGAGAGTAAAGCCTTTACTGATTTCTATGACAGGAAGTTTAATTTAATTGAATTCAAATATGGAGGATTTCACAATCTATTGTTTTTTGTTTTTTTTTAATCACATAGTAAAATGTAAAAAAACAATTAAAAAAAATTAAATATAACTATACATCAAAATAGTCAGCAATATCAGATTGATGGGAAATAAAAAAGAATTTAATTGTGGTTGTCACGCCAAGTTCGCTAATAAGAAATAAGACATGCTCGATTAAAGTTTATCAGTTAAGAGATTATGAATATAGGTCTATTGCTTGGTTTAACATGTGACTAGTTGATGATGTAGGATTTGCTTCATAATGTTAAAAAATCTGAAGGATCCATAAGAAAAGGACAAAATTCAGAATTCATAATCCCTACCCACCACAGAGCCCAACAAGTGAATCATGACTGCCCAAAAAAAATTTCAAGACGATGCCAAGGATACACAAAAAATATAGTCAAACATAAGAGAAGATACTAGATTAACCAGACAATGCAGTTGACTCTAGCCAAAGCTTATTATCAAAGTAGTTGGAAGTGACTATTCGATTGAACTCAGGACCTCCCGTTTATTAGAAGCCAAAGTGTATTGCAACTGCAAGCAAGGAAAAAAACCCAGCTCAACTGCGAAGATCTTCCTTTCCTAGGAAACAGGAGACTGCACAGAAAACAAAGAGGTGAGTGTTCAAGATCCATGAAGGCTAGTCTATAGAAAGGAATCCTCCATGGGTGGTCGTCGTACCACGTACAGGAATTCACTCGGAAAACAATCAGACAATGTTTGACATTTTGGTGTATCTCTTGAGCCCTATGATTTGATACCGATAGCAAAACTAGATGACAACTGTTGTTTAACCACTTTCATCTACAATGGCATAAGAACCAATAATGCCACGGCTGGACACACTGCCCTATTCTGAATATAAAAGTCTTTCTAAAGTCAAGTTGTTTAAATTAAAGAAACTTTATCTGATGTGACCTAAAAAGTTTATATGGAACTTATCATTATGTCTGACATTAGTTAGAAATAAGCCATCTTCAAACTATTATGAAGCACATAGTACGCTCACATCTATAGATACAGGATATGTCCTGCCTATATCCTACAAGCAGATGTTTCGGTCTGTTTCAACATATGTCTCAGGGAGGAACACTGAAATCCATATATACAACAGTTTGTGTTTACAGGTATTCTTTAAGGAATCGCAGAATCTGTTTCAGCCAGTTTTCTCCACACTACAATTTATTATGACATATCGTGGCTGTAAGAGTAACTCTTTCTGTATAAGGGTGTCCCAGGAGGAAAGGTAAATAGGAGGTCACATTATCAGTTATTTTCAGAAAAAACAAAAAGGTAATATGAACATGTCCTAATTCAGAGCTGTGGTGAGGTAGAGGTATTTGAATATACAGTATTTATGCCGACAGAAAGGAATGCCAAGATATCATGACAAGCAACACACCATATTCTCACGAGTTGCAAAGTTCATTGATGTTGACAGTGGAATTTTTTGAAAAAAACATTACAAACTGTAACACATTTGTCACTTGAATAACAATTATTAGAAACGGTAGGCAATATCTATTTCACTCAAATAGCCTTATCTCCGAAACCATTAGGAATAGGACACACATTCACAAAAACTTTTTTTTCTTCTTAGAATGACCAATATTATAACCTCCCAGAATACTGACATTTCCTCCTGGGACACCCAGGATAAGGATACCATTTTTTCCAAAGCTTTTGAATCACATCGAATATAACAACACTATTTATTAAGAATTTACTGATAAAATATTAAACAAGGAAAAATTACAATTGCTAATGTGCCTATTTTTTTCCTAATTTAAAGTTTTATTTCAATCTATAGAAAAGTGAGAAGTTTTAAACTTAAATCATACCGCTAAACTGTTTGCAACATTATAATAAACTAAATTGTAGTTTCCATCAAACTAAATACAAATTAAACATCAGATAATCCTTTAAAATTTAGTTTTTAAAGTAAAAATGTGTTAAAAAAAGGAAAATTAAAAATAACACTTACATGGCGTTCTGCATAGGTCTTTCGGATTTTTTCCTGTCAAATGAAAGAACATTATTTTATGATAATTTTTAAATATATTTAATAAATAAGGAAATAACAGTGATCATTGGATCTTTAAAACATTAATTATGGCTATTTCCCATCCTTTGTATGTTACTCATGAGTAATTAATACCTGTGCGTTTAATAGTTTCTATATTTCTTTGTACCATTTATTAATTTTTAAAAATACAACTCTGTGAAGCACCAGACTGTAGTTCATTATGAGAAACAAAGTTTTTGACATCAATCTCTCTGACAAGATTAAGCAGTATAATACTTGATCTCATGAAACTTATAGTTTACATGGATTATCAGACATCTACATATATAAAAAGAAAACTCACTCACTCACTCACTCATCAACACCTAGCACAAACCCTTGGACCTAGAAAGCTGAAATGTTGCACAGAGATTCCCTTTATGATGTAGACAAGGAATGAGGCCGGATTTATTGAAATTCCCACGGGATAGGGAATAAAGACGATTTATATTTTTGCTTTAAACTGCCTTATTGATATATAGGTGTGTGGCGCCAACCCAACCCGCAATACATCTGAGTTATCCGGAGAAGGCCACAATTTCCTAAATAAATATATTTTTTTTTTTTTATACTATGTATGCAAGGGTTCCGGAACGAAGCGACGGTACCCAGAAAGTCACTAATAATAACTTTAAAAAGATCCTCTAGTTGATAAATTTCAACTAAATGTGTTCTAGTGTCAACCAATCCCTAGTTTGCCTGCAAACTACTTCATAAATGTGAATAAAGTAGAGGGTAGGAGCAGAAATCCCATTCTCAAGTTAATAATAACATGAAAATCAACATTAGCAGAAACATCTCCCTTGGAAAGACAACCTAGGACTCTGGAAAGCCTGTCAGGAGGAATGGACATTTATAACTTTCCACCAAAGTCTCCTCCATTGGAAAGTGTGATGTTGAGCAACAGTCAGAATACAAGGGAAGCAAATGGAAAACAAATAGAGTGCTGCCAAAATTGTTTTTATACACTTGGGACAACCCTCCATATATTTATAAAGTGATTCATGTATTAACAGTGGAAAGAAGTAGTGTAAATAGATAGGAAAATGAAATGATGAAGGAATGGGAATGAAAATGAAATTTCAAATCCACAATAACATTTGCAATGTCTAATTTCTGACTTAAAATCTGGAAATTAGGTTCTTCCAAACCCACTTGTGAGCAGAATGATACATTTTCAATAGCAGTCAATGGACGATATTAGCTCAATGTTGACAAACTAGTTAAATATGAAACTGCCTAGGTGAAACAGTTGACTTTAATCTTATTAGCAACAGGAAAAATAGGAAAAATTTAAACAGGATCAACATTTAATCAGTTATTCTAATCCCCATCTATAAATCCCATACAATGTCAGGAAGCACTAATACTTTTTGCTTACCTTGGATACTGGTCATAAATAATTGCACTGCCATTTTGTTCCATAAATGTGGAACAAGCTACTATGATTATATAGCAAGAAAAACTGAGGATGCATGAAAAATGCTTCACAGAAGATAAGCATTTTTCTTATCTTCTGTGAAGATAAGCATTTTTCTTTTAATTTCATTTCCTAATCAACAAGACAACAGAGATACTACAACATCTAAAAAATGCAAATAAAATGGTATACACATAAATTTTAACATGTGCATTGAACCTAATTAAAAAGACGTCGACACAAAGTAAAGACTAAAAAGATTTAACACATTAAAAAGTTACAGACCACCAATTTTGCCTTTGCAACGAGGCATTCTCAACTAAAATAACATAAAAACTGTATTTAAAGAACAAAGTACCTTTGTACCTTTTTAATGTGTTAAACCTATTTTAAGTCTTTACTTTGTGTGTCATTGTCTTTTAATTAAAATGGAATATCTTCAACATAATCCAAATGCTGAATTCAAAATACAACATAAATGCTTAAAATTTGAACATGTAAAGGAAAACTACTGCCAGAAATGAAAACGACTAAAAACTCAAAGTAACTACACAATCGAAGATGATTCAATCCTACATTAGTTAAAATGAAAGCCCATAAGTCTATTCTAACAAGAAGGAAGTTCATTTTATTGGAGTTTAACAGTGACAGCTGTCATTCAACTTTTTAGGAAATTGGAATTGTTTTAATAATCTTGAATTTAAATGTGAAAATTATATTGTACAACAATCATTGCCCAGATGAGAGAATTTGAGCTCTGGAAAATGAATTAATATTGAATTTCATTTTTCAATTTTTAGTTTTTTGAAAATTATTTTAGTAAATGGGAATAGTTAATGTCACAGATAAATGTTTCTCTCCAGTTTTACTTTAATAAAGGAAGAGAAATATCTTTTTAAAAGGTACCAAAGAATGCAAATGATAAAAATGCACACCATTTAATGGGAGATTTAAAAAAAAAAAATTAAAACTTAAATAAAAAAACTTAGCAGTTTCCAATAAATTTTATTAGCAACCCATTAGGAAGCTATTGTGATAGCAACCAAAATCATTAGCCACATTTGTCCTGTCCATCTGCATTTGTCCACCCCTAACAACTCCCGAACAGAAGCTCGAATCGACAAACGGATTTTACCATTTATTCAGAGTCTCAAACACAGTGGGAATGGGATATTTTCAGGAGCCAACGCCCTCCCATGTTTGAGATATTTTCAATGCTTTCATTGGATTTTCACTATTAGCTAAATGTTAGAAATGCAACAATCTCATTTCTGTTGCCAGCTATAGCTTGATGTTTAAAGTCTTGAACTCGTCTACTGAAGGTTGTCGGTTCAACTCCGTATATCTACTTTGTTCTTTTGTTTTGTTTTTTTGTCAATTTCCACGTGAGTTTTTGTTAGCTTTGGTTTTTTTCCTGACCTTTTTTTTATTTTTCCTTACGTTAATTATTACTCTATTTACTTTTTTTTATTATTATGGGTCGCCCTTAAATTTATGCTTCAGCACAACATTATATTCACTTGTTCTATATGTGGGCCATGTAGCCAAGTGGGTAAGGACGCTTGGCTGCAAATTGGAGGTGGGGGATTTTTCCACGCCGAGTTCTCCTTCAAACGTGTCCTAGGGCCTACCTAGCCCTCTGTCAAATGGGTACCGGGCTTCTTTCCCGGGAGTTAAAGGCTGGCAGGCATCGAACTCAACGTAGTTCCGTTGGTCATGAAACGCCAGAGCCTTACTTCCTGTGAGCCCAAGGGCCTGCAAGACCTGTTGTGGGGAACCTTTAACTTTATATACAAATGTTAATTTTACAACTTCAGCCTTATTATTCAATCTTTTCTGCTTCCAACTAATGTAAAAATAATGATTCAACAACTGAATAACGCTAGATAAACACTTATTAAAATTTACTAAATCTGTTAAAAATTCAATATTTGTAAGAAATAAAAATCAATATCTTTAATTTTTAATTGTCATGGCATTAATTTTTTCAAATAAACAGATGAACATTTTGCAGAACTAGTGAATATCCTATACAAAAATGATGAAAATACACGTGAGGCAGTCCAATATCTGGCATATGTGGATGATGTGGATATGATATCAAGAACTCTGAGAGAACTGATAAAGGAATTTGAAAAGGTAGATGAGGTTGCAAGGTGGATGGGTTAAAGGTGAATGAAGAAAAGACTAAATCAATGGCAACTGATTCTTCGAAAAATAGATACACTGAAATGAGATCTCTGATGATTAGCATCTATGAGTTTAATAAGATGCAAAAATTCAAATATCTGGGCTCTATTACAACGCAGTGAAGTGAAAATCATACCGACATAAACACGAGAATTATGATGGCAAATAAAAGTTATTTTGCATTACAACCTATATTAAAATCTGACTCCTGTCTAAAAAGTAGAAGTTATCATACTATTATTAGGCCGGTGGTAATGTATGGCTCTGAGACATGGTGTTTGACTAAAAGTGATGAAAACTTGTTAAAGTTTTAGGAAAGGAAAGTGTTAAGGAAAATTTATGGAGCAGTATTAGATAAAGAAGAATGGAGAATTAGAAGCTGTTGGATACGTATCAGAAACCAGATATAGTCACCGAGATCAAGAAAACAAGAATTAGATGGATAGGCCATGTAGAAAGAATGGATGATGAAAGAAGGTCTTGTATGGGAGGATGGAAGGAAGACGAACAAGAGGAAGGCCCAGATCTAGACGGTTAGATGAAACTGAGAACAATCTTAGGGCAATGAATGTTAAAAGTTGGAGATGTGCAGCTAAAGACAGGAAACAGTGGGCTAATGTTGTGAAGGAGGCTAAGGTTCTGCAAGGACTGTAATGCCAAAAAAAAATCACATGTGCAAATCATTTGCCCTTCAATTTGATACCAGTCTAAAAATCCTCTTTATTCATTAATAAAACTAGAGTGTATTTTTAATAGACTTAAATATAGTCTTTGACAAAAAAAGAGCAACTTAAGAAAATTGCCCGATCACTGTGAAACTTAACATGCAAATACCTCAGGATCGTCTATGCAAATGATTACAAAATCATGGTTAATGCCTAAATAGTGGCCCACCACAGCACATCGGAATAGTGCAGCAAGGAGGATATTTCAAGAGCAAAGTTCACATGCAGGGACAATTGGGACAAAGGATTGCAGTTGCATTAGCCTCTACAAACTGAGAATGCCTCGATGTCGAATCACTACATATTATGAGCAGCTGAGTGAGGAGATATCATTGGGCTGAAATGTTGGTTCATGAATGTTATCAAGCAAAATATCCTGGTGACAAATTTCCTGCAAATCAACGATTCAGGATTTTATTAAGAAATGGCATCCAACTGGTTCAATAATCAACACAACGAGAGTGAAACAAATACATGTAGGAAGCTCAGAAGCTGTTGCCAACATTGTGGAACATATAGAAGGAAGCTCTAACAAGTCAACAAGACGTTTAGCCCAGCAGGCAGGCATGAGTCATAGGTCAGTTCAACACATAATGCATGAATTAAACCTGAAGCCTTATTGTGTCCGTGGTTTGCACAAAATAAAACCTGATATGGAGAAACGTCACCATTACTGTCAATGGCTTTTACAGTGTATGTCGGAAGGAGTACTCGAACCATTTCTGTTCATTTCAACGGACGAAGCATATGTCAGGATATGTAAATTCACAAAACACAAGGTACTGGGCTGCTGCGAACCCACATGTTCCACCAGTACTACTCCATGATTTAAAAATCGGTGTTTGGTGTGGGGTGTCAGGGCAATGAATCATTGGACCCATTTTTTTCAAGGAAAATATTAATACCGATGTTTTTCTATGGATCTACGAAGAGTTTGCAAGTCAATTGACTCAACTTGAATGCATGCATGTCATTTTCCAACAAAAAGGAGCGACATGCCATTCCTTACATCGTTCTCTTGCTCAAACCCACAATGACTTTACTGCTGCCAGGACCCTGCTCTTCTGACTTATTACCATGTGACTTTTATCTCTGAGTGTTGCTGAAATGGAAAGTTTACTGCAACAACCCTTGTATCTTAGTTCAGTTGAAAACAAAGCAAGAGATCGCCTCCATTACAGTCACAGAATTGAGGAATGTATTCCTGAACATGCTGTGGTTGGCGGAGAAATGCATCGAGACTGATGGCGGCCACTTCCAACATCTACTTTGAAGACGATAATAAAAACATACAGGCAATAATGTACAGATAACAAGAACAGGAGCGATAGCATTAAATAGTGTCCATGTTCAGAACCAAAATATACCTTGAAACCTTTTGGTGCCAGTTTTGTGTGTGTCACCCTGCATATTTAATGCCACGAAATGATTAATCCACTGAATATACCAGACAAGCAATTTTGAACATCAAATATAGCACAGTCTAAAGCACCAAAAATTTCAAACTTCAAAAAATTTCTATACATTCAATTGAAATTCACATTTATAATTGGCAACTAAGACATCAAGCTGGACTATCAGCAGTACCGTGTATCTTAAATTTTATTCTCA
Source organism: Thereuonema tuberculata (assembly GCA_023159025.1). Classification (NCBI taxonomy): domain Eukaryota; kingdom Metazoa; phylum Arthropoda; class Chilopoda; order Scutigeromorpha; family Scutigeridae; genus Thereuonema; species Thereuonema tuberculata. The sequence continues at coordinate 30,668,813 of JAFIDM010000007.1, read as the reverse complement.
AATTTGAGAAATTGAGAGGAGGAGTAGATTGAGAATTTCTAGTCACTTCTGTATTTTCTTAGTATACACTTATCCTGAATACTCTCCATATGACTCCTCATGAACAACAGCTCTTGGATCTGGTTACTTGCTTGAGCCGCATTGGGAATAGCCCTCCTACTAAGATATACCACTACGGGCTGATCCCCAGCACAATTTATTTATATAAAAATATTCTTTTACTTTTGAATATGTAAATTCAGATCTAGATATTTGCTAGACTGATTTTACAGATACCACTGAAACTATTAACAAAACATATATGCATAAAGCAAATGTAAGAGATCAGGTGTGATGGAATGTGAAAGGACAAGTCAGATGCTGAAGAAGCTTAAATATAGATCAAATATATATCCCACTTCAATTATTTATTTTTTTAAATATATTTTCTTTGTTTCTTTTCTATCACTTCCCTACTTCTTTTTTCTTTTTAAGAAACACAGCAATCAGTTTCTCCCTCTCACTTTTAAATGAATCATCCCTCCCATGCAATTAATATTCTGAAGGATCCGTCCTGCTTCAACCTATCTCGCCAACTGTTGTATTAGTGCGCGCATACGTCTCAGAGAAGCAGACCACGAAAACAACTTAATCGAAACAATGACAACAGAAATGTTCCAAACTTAAATGTCGTGATCAACATCTCCTGAAGACGACTCGAGGTATTGGGCCAAAATATTGAGTAAACCTCTCTTGGAGTGTAAAAAAACCATCAAACAAGAGTTTATCAATTATCATGGCCCCCTCCTCCTTCAGAACAGTTTGGTAGTACGAGAGACTTTTCTGTGGTATCTTCATTTATTGAAAATTGAGTAATGTTGGAATCTGGTCTGTTCTGATGAAAGAGAAATCTTAAAAATGCATGTCCAAGTATGTGAATGAAAGAATTCTTTGGGTGAAAAACCAGCTGGGTTTTAGAGTGCACAAATAAAGTTGAGAAAGCAAAATCTTGGAATAAATAGGAGATATACTGAATGCATACTATTTTAATGAATTATGTTGATAAGAATAGTTGGTGGATATTGAAAGGGATGCTGCAATTGCTGTGGTTAGAAAGTTAAGCAATTCTCAAATAAATGAATGGCGACTTATGTAGTGGAGGTCTGTACTGTGATGAATCAGTTTGTAACATTCTTTTTTAAGCATGAGGCTATTCAGTAAAAAATAGGAAAATATGAAAATGCAAAAAAAGCAGTTAAACTGATTTTCTTGTAGAGTTACTACAATGTAAAAATTCTAGGGCTGAAAGAATCTCAGAAGATGTTAAGATTGGGGCAGGACTTTTCTTGATTATTTCAAGAACGAATCAATTAAAGGAGTGGAGGAATATGTGAAGAACAAAAACTGCGAATGAAGCTAAAAAATAAGGATTTAAGAACAAAGAGAAATATATAAAAAATAAGATACTATAAAAACTGATGAGAAAATTGATTTTTTTTTTTGTTTCTATGCTATTTACCTAGATCAAAAATTGAGGTTATCTCATTTCATAGCAGGTAAAACTGTAATAAAAAGAATTTATATGTCAGCATGAGATATCTTAAGAAGAAAATAAGACCATGACAATACATGCTGTGATTGTCAGACACAGAACATTAAACTCCAATACAATAAAGATGGCATTAAAGATAGTCACGACCTGTGTCCAGTCTAAAATTTGATGTGAAGTTTCTACGAGAAGGCCTTTGGAAATGTTTGTTTTTTTTGGAATTTTTGGGATGAGTTAATACGATTCAAATGTAATAAATTTTTAAAAGAGCAATTCAAATGCCAGGAGGGAGTGCACGAAGCAAAAGCGATAGAATTAATATAGATTAGATTAAAAGGAAAGCAATCTCCAGCTGAATACCAGTGGGAACTGGTGAGAATATTTATAAACTAGCAGCAAAGCCTGTCGGACGACAGACCTAAAAAAAATCTGAAAAATCATTTTGTTATCAACTATCAAATATAAAGTAAATGTAATCTAAATACTGCACTAACTTGTGAACGAAGCTTCTACGGCAAAAATGGTTTTGAGTTTCGAAATCAGCGTAAACAACTGAGTAAGTATGTCAAATTTCATTAAAATGGATGCAGTGGTAACAAAATTATTTGGTTTTGAACGTATGTTTTGTTAGAATTTCAGTTGTCAAGGGCAGTTCCCAAGAATAAAATTTCATGGAAACAACATGGAATGACACAATGAACTAATATTTTCATCCAATTTGAGTACCCTTGATTCAATGGTATCATTGAGAACCGTTGGATCTATCTTAATAGCTTAATTATTCGAGTTACAGACAGCTTATTGTGCTTTAATTCTCTGACAATTTGTAGATTTTTTAATTATCTTTCTTCAAGTAATTTAATAATGTAGATGTCATATTGTTTGCTATTAATGATTGTAGCAACCAAACTCACCTTTGTATAAAAAAAATACTGCACTAACTTGTGAACGAAGCTTCTACGGCAAAAATGGTTATGAGTTTCAAAATCAGCGTGAAAAACTGAGCAAGTACGCCAAATTTCATTAAAATCGGTGCAGTGGTATCTTAGTTATATCGAGTTACAGACAGACCTTTGTATAATCTAAATACTGCGCTAACTTCTGAACGAAGCTTCTACGCCAAAAATGGTTTTGAGTTTTAAAATCAGCGTAAAAAACTGAGTAAGTATGACAAATTTCATTAAAATCGGTGGAGTGGTAACAAAATTATATCGAGTTACAGACAGACAGACAGATAGACAGACAAACTTAGCCAATTATATAAGTTGATTGTCTGTTAATGATCTAGTGTCAAGTCACTGGACTACAGTTGACTATAACTATAGAAAGTGTCAGAAGAGGTATGAACATAAAAATGAAGAAGATTTCTGTCCATTATGGCAGGAAGTTTTTGAAAGGATTCTGACTGATTGAATTCCAGTCTAACACCTCTTCTATTTCATTTTGCAAAAAGCCAAGACATCGTTCCCCATTCAATTGTCCTTCAATCAATATCGAACCTATTATTCGATTGCCGAAAAAACCCATCCAGCAATTGAACCCAAACCTTTCTTGAAAATTTCCTTCACAAACCAACCTTGGATTCTGTTGAGTATAATACCCAATATGGGTGTTGTTCTATTGAACATGCCGTTATTTGTAAATCGTGTTTCGTCTGTGTATAAAATGTGGAATGTAAAATTATTGTTATTCACGTGATTGTCCAACATTCAATTGCAAAATTGGAAACATCTATCATGGTTATTTTCATACAAGTGTTGATGTAACTAACACTTGTAGGAATGGAATCCATGTTTTCTTAAAATTCTCCAAATGGATTGGTGACTTGCAGGTGTGATGCTAGCAATCTCTCTTGTTGATGTTGTAGGATGTAGTGTCATATAAGCTACAATGTAGATTTCCATCTCTTCAGAAATAATAAATTGTTTCCGTGCATTATTTGAGACTTTGCGCATTTTCTGTTACACTCTTATGAAAAATAATTTCGAGATGGATGATGTTGGTCAGAGTATCTTTCAGCTTACAGAGCACGGCAGCAATTCCATTTAGTCTACACATCCCAAATATTAAAAGCATATCGATTTGTTCATTCTGCCTATAATTGTAACTTTCCATTTTCCAACATAACAATACTTCTGTCGATATACACACCTCACATATTAACAATACCGTAGACATATTACAATACAATACAATAGAAACACACATGCCGGTGGTTTCTCAATGCCATTCGACGTCAATTGTGTTTTAAAATATTCCTCATACATAACACATTCAACGAAACATGTGCAAGTGTAGAAATTATTGAATTCCAAATTTTGAAGAGAATTTAAAAATGTCTTAATATTTAAGGATATTCCATTTAAGATTGCAAAGTTTCAAAAGGGAATAGTGTGTTTTCCGTATTCTTTTATGTATCATTACTACAAAAAAAACATAAAAAAAAATATTTGAGGTGTACCACAATCCTGTTACACTCAGCATGTATGGAAACTCTTTTTTTTTTTTTTTTAAATGTAAAACTATGGTGTGGGGGGAAAAAATTTGCACCATTTAAGAAAAGTAGGCTTAAGTTTTTTCAGTAATTTTAGTTAATACAGCAATGACAGTGAAAGGACAGCTTCCACTGTAACGAACGCTGTCCGCTACCCGCGCTGCGCTTTTATCCTATCATCTCCTTTCCTTCTGTATAATATTTCTATAATATAGCTTCACTTTTCTGTATGATTATTTTCTAATTCCATATCTTAATCTAGAACTAATACCGATATTCATAGGGTTCCCTGCCTTGACTCCCAACAAATTGGCGTCTAAGAAACTTTTGTGCCCGTTTTAACGACTTCGGGAATGGCTCGAGAAAGCTTCTCAAAATGGTCCACAAAGGCTATCAGGCCATGAAGCCTATTGTTTACCTTTAAAAGCTTTCTCCCAACTTTCCCCCTTTTGTTAAGTGCATCCGGAATTGTTAAGTACGTACTAGTTGAGATGAAAACCCCCACCACCCGCCAGCTAGGGACAATGATGATGATGATGCATCCGGAATATTCTGTCAACGGGGGAAACAAAGGAACTGTCGCCAGACAAACAGAGGTGTGCCAGAAGCGATAGAGGGAAGGAAATGCTTCGCCATCCCTCCCACGAATATATGCGTCGGTCCCCGAGAGAAAGAGGGCGTGTTCCTGAGGAGGCGAGGTGCAAGGGCAGGCAACCAGGCTCTTGCAGTCAGTGGGCCGATCGCCGAAAAACCCTGCCCGCCTCCACCTTGTCGATGACGACTAGTCCTCGAACGGATGCAGACGACAGCATGCGGACGGAAGCTGCAAAAGAAACGGCCCAGGTCCTGCGGAATGCGGTACCGATAGCAGCTACCATATCCGCCTTCAGTGTCTTCATTTTGCCGGCTTCCCCCGATTGAAGTTGGCGAATCCCTCGAACCTATACAGAGATATGCAGGCTGCGCCATTACGGAAGAGAGTCTACGAAACGGCTTCCCCAATACCCGGCCGTCATTGACCTCTCGCCGCCTGACCTTCGACTGCCGACCACTGGAAAGCAACAGCTCCCAGCAATCTTCACCAGGTTTCCCCATAGCACCCGAATCCTGAATCGTCCCGTCCGGATGAGCCCACTGGAATCATAGGGGCTACCGGATCTCCCCTCGACGGCCCGACCACGAAAGTTCAGCGGATCTATTGGCGGTCCCCACTTTGACGTACGGCATTCTCCGAGCTCCCGAGTCCCGGACAGTTTGAACGGACCCTATAACCGGTTGTATATAGCACTTGTAACCATTTATCTATTCTTATCATTTAATAAAATTTTTTCTTGCAAATCTTACTCCTGTCTTAGCCTCACTATTCTTTAACTGAAAGGCGCAGGCCACTGATGAGTTCCCGGTCAGTTGGCTAGCTTTCCACAGCACCTTTTCCCGTCCAAACACCTTACTTCCCCCTTACACACCTCTCCCCTCCAGGAGCCGTGATCGTGGTTTTGTTCTGGGAATACATTAGACGGCATGCACCTTAAAACAACACGTAATACCACTCATTTCTTTTCCTTCTATTTTTATCACAAATCAAAGAGATAGAATGAAAAACATCCCTTTCCTTTGATATTTAGTAATGATCATATTATATTCTACAGATTACAACTAAGGAAAACAACTCTTTGTAACCAATTGTACACTATAAATAATTTAATTTTAACACCTCCCTAAACGAAACTGAATTAGTCTAATGGCCCTGAAGATATAACATTTATCAAACATTGTTATAATAAAGACATTTAAAGACCAAAATTATAAAATTGTAGTTGGCATACAAATTTTTCAAAACCTTTTTAAGGAAACATTCTGATCACCAAGTAGGTTTGATGGTTTTTAAATATACATTTTCCAGGTTTCTTATCTATAAGTCCAATTTGTACCAGAACCTGCAAGTTATCCTAAACCTGCAAATCAATTTTCAGCTTCCTAACGTAAGTAGTTATTAACAACTACCAAAGTATGATTTGCTGATGGATCAGAGCCAGAAAAGCAGATAATCCAGATATGAATAAATCTGTCCTTACCTGCTTCTTCATTATTTTATATGGAAATGATTATAGAGCATTTTATTAGGAGCTATTACACTTACACCACAAGAGTGGTGTAAGTGGTGCCTTGTACAAGGAGCTCTCGAGACCTTAAATTCATTTATTTTTATGTTTGAACAATTTTCAACTCAAATTATATAGTGAAGTCTCACTTATACGAATATGAGGGGGAACCAAAAATTATTCGTACAAGTGAATAATTCGTGTAAGTGAATTATATGTAGGACTATGGGGGTTTCGCCGGGGAATGAGAAATTCTTCGTATAACTGGATGTTTCGTGTAAGTGAATTTCGTATAAGTGAGACTTCACTGTATTTCAATAGTTTAGTAAAGAAAGCATTTCATATAAAGCATTACATTATTTTGATATGAATTGCATGTGCAACTCCAATAAAAAGGAAAGAGGTAAAGTCAAAACTACTTCACACCAGGAGTCAAATGAGTTGCTTTATTTCTTCCTAATAAACCCATCTATGCAGAAATAATAATTAAGCAGATACAGACGGACTTCTTTACGTCTGCATCTCCTGCTATTTACATCTGTTCTGATTTCATATCAGTGAAAACAGTAGTCTCTGGCTAAGTAAGTAAATACACATGAAAATAAAATGTACAAAATTCTATTGAAACTGTTTTTATCCCAAAATCTTCAGCTTTAAATAGGTGTAATTACCTTTATTCTAATAGTATTTACACTCGCACATCCAGACTTATCAAGCTTTCAGTTGTCTTTTTCAACATATATCAATAAACAGTTCCCATTTTCGTGTTGTCTTATTTACACACTAAATTACATTTATAAGTAGTTCATTCTGTCTCTCCTGCTTTATTCTTGACCAGATTTGTTACTGAAAAACCACATCATTATGGATGTACATCAAGACTTTCAATCAATTAACTGATTGGCAATTAAGGTTGTAGACCTACGGCCAAGTGCA
>JAFIDM010000007.1:30587483-30654885 GCA_023159025.1 Thereuonema tuberculata | reverse complement strand
AAATTGATTAATAATTACAATTAACACTATTGCACTATTTCTAATAATTCTTGAACTAATTTGAATCACTAATGCCCAAGTACACCAAACTTCAATTAACTTTGACGGCTGCATTGTGGACGTAACTAAAATTAGTTGGGGGTGCTGCTGCAGAAACATTTTAGACTTTGTTTTAAAATTGTGTGAAAGAAAACAAACCTGTATTAAAAGAAATTTATCAAGTTTATAAATAAATTTTCTTTTTATACATGTTTGTTTTCTTTAACACAATTTTAAAGCAAAGGCTAAAATTTTTCTGCAGCAGCACCCCCCACTAATTTTAGCTACGTCCACAATGCAGCCGTCAAAGTTAATTGAAGTTTGGTGTACTTGGGCATTAGTGATTCAAATTAGTTCAAGAATTATTAGAAATAGTGCAATAGTGTTAATTGTAATTATTAATCAATTTCTCGATTTTGAATTCTTATCTAGAGAAAATATCAAGAAGATATTTTGGAAGACTAGTTATTGTGAATAGTTTGTGAAACGAGAGACTGAACAGTACACTATAAGTGCAAAAGTTTTTGCAAATTTGTAAAGTCAAATTTTATGACTCCTGTATTAAAGTTTTTTAAAATTTTAATTGTCTTGCATCTACTTGGTAGCGGGTCTTTGCAACTAAAGTGTGCGTTCTGCATTAATCTCGCAGCACAGGTGAAACATTAGGAGTTTCACCTATCAAAATAATGAAACTAAGCCTTGAGAAAAAACATTTAGAAGTTAATCGTACAGTGAAAAAGTTTTCTGGTGCAATTAAGAAACACTAAGTGACTCATTTAATGTACATCCAGAGTTGGAGGGGGACAAAGAGAAGGAAGAAAACGGGAAAAGTGATATTGCAGTCAAGGACAGAGTATTTAGTCAAGAGTTTAAATGAAAGAATAAGTTGCACATCAAATAGTGAAAGAATTCAAGTCATCAGTGTAGCTCCCAAGAGCTGATCAAATAATAAAATAGCACAGGAACTAGGTGTGAGCAAGTACTTGAAGAAAACAAGAGGCTCTTGTGGAAAAACATGGAATCATTTCTGAAGTGAATTTATTGAAATTGTGAAGAATGAGAAAAGAAACTAAGGACTTGGCTGTAAATTTTTACATTAGTGATGAAGTAAGCAGTGTGTGTCCAGGAATGAAAGATACGAAGTCTGTTCATTTGGAAGATGGGAGCAAAGAATTAAAACTGAAAAGATTGTATCTATATAACTTGAAAGAATTATACCAAAAATATAAAGAGGAATATCCATCATTACGTATAGGATTTTCTAAATTCTTTGAGCTGAAGCCCAAGTGGTTCATTCTGGCTGGAGCAAGTGTCACTCATTCCGTGTGCATTTGTTCCATACATCAAAACGTTAAATTGATTGCTTCAGCTGTAAAAATCAATTACTGGAAATCTCTGCTTGCAAAATTAGTGTGCAATGTTAACAGTGAGAACCGTATGATGGGAGTGTGTGCAACATGTCCAGGTAGTAAAACATTAAAATTACATGAACTAAACCCCGAATTGGATGATTCTGCTGAAGATGAAGAAACTATTTCTTACAAACAGTGGGTGACAACAAATTGTTACAAATTAATCACCGTTTTAGAAACTGTCAGAATTTAAAGATAATTTGGTATCAAAATTAATGCAGTTAAAAAGTCACCACTTTATTGTCCAGAGTCAGTCGCAGTTTCTCAGAACAAAAAAAGCAAATCTCTCAGGATGTATGTGTAATGAAAGGGGATTTCTCAGAAAATTTTAGATTCATTATACAGGATGAGATCCAGTCTGGGTAAATGCCCAAGCCATTGGGCACTGCATCCCATTTGAGTATTTTAAGACTGAATCTGCAGATGAAGTATCCAACAAAAGCCTTCGTATTATAAGTGATTGCATGGAGCATAATACAACTGCTATTTATGCATTCCAAAAGCAGCCGATTCCATTTATTCAGAAATTCATACCAAATCTGAAGATCTAATATTTCTCGGATGGATCAGATGGACAATCCAAGAATAGAAAGAATTTTAATAACTTGTATAAGCATAAACAGGACTTTGATGTTGATGCAGAGTAGCATTTCTTTGCTACAAGTCACAGCAAGGGTCCCTGGGATTGGATTGGTGGGATAGTGAAGAGACTTGTCACAAAGGCAAGTCTTCAGTGACCAACTGAGGGCCACATCCCTACCCTTAAGAACATGTTTGAGTTTTGTATAAAAAACATTCAAGGCATAAACTTTGTCTTGGTGACTGAAGACGACATCAAGAAAGAACAAGATTATCTCAAGGACTGCTTCAACAAGTCCCAGAGATTTGATAGTACAAGGGATCACCACTACTTCGTCCCCATGGATTCATCTTCTCTTCTGATAAGTATATCATCATTTCATACTAACCATGTGCAGATCAGATTGACGGATCACAAACACCAATTCATTTTAATCAAATAACAAAATGACTATGTTGTTTGTGTTTATGATAAAAGATGGTATGTAGGTAAAGTAATCAAAACATCAAAGGAAATCAATGATGTTCAAGTGATGTTCTTCCAACCAGCTGGACCTTCAACTAGTTTTTCTTTGCAAAGTGATATTGTTTGGGTGAAGTCGAAAAACATTCTTGATTTTTCAAAACTATCAGAATTCTCCACTGCTATAGGGAGAACATACAATATTACTCAACAGAAGAACCCAGAATTACACTGAATATACAAAGATTTGTCTTAAGAATAAATGTTTCTGTAAAATTACCAGTGATAAATTATTTCATAGCAGTTAAACTTTTGTTAAAGAAAAACTCTTCTAACACAGGGTAAAAACACCAGCTATAGTCAATAGTATATTTTTAAGTTTTTTTTATCATTTTAAAAATGTTATAATATAAAGAAATGAGACCACTTTAAGCCTTTCATCGTACATGTTTTCCCATTGCCATTTTTACAGATAATTGACAGCCTATAAAATGTATACCAGTGTGAACCATAAAATGAAACTTGCAGGTTTTCTTAAGTACTAGGAAGAGTATCCATGGACAAAATTTAAAATTTTTGGCTGATCACCCTTTTATATATTTGACCTTGAAATTCATACTTTTTAAAAATTGTCCAAGTTTGGAGGAAAAAATTGCCAGGAAGCACTTCTAAACCAGACGTTCTTTTACTATTTCTGGAAACACTTTCAGTCATAGTTCTTGTATAAAAATTACTATCCTGTGGCTTCCAAGCCCCTTTCATTTTGAGACCTTCAAAAAAAGCAAAATTCCTCATTCCGATAGCAAACTTTAAGGTCTTTAAAGTCCAAAAGACATATCTTCCATTTAGAAACAGTTTCTGAAAGGAACTCTGTTTTAAGACAGTGCAAACCAGAACTTTCTATCTTACACAGAAACCACACAGCAGCCTTTCTTCTGTATCATTGCAAACGCTTATATTTGCTTGTCTCACTGACGAAAAATGAGCCTAAATCAAAGATGGTGGCAGATAAAAATAAAACAAAAATACTTCAGGGTGTCTACAAAATCTGAAGAAAAAAAATTCCCTGATTTTACAAACAATTTCTTTTAAAATTTGCTGATCATAAGAGAAAAGTTCCATGAATTTAACTACTTGGTAAATATTTACTATTTTCTGGATGTATACGAATAGAATAAGCAAAAAATTCTATTCTACTGAGAAAGTAATACAGGCATTCTGAAATAAATTCAAATTGCACATATTGACATTTCATGAATGATATAAAAGTATATTTTAATGAGCTTTTACAAAATATGCTGCATATACTATACACACACTGAAATTGAATTCAATATTTATTGCAACATACATTTGATTCGTTTATTACTATAAAAACAGTACTTATGAAATACTTAAAAAAAAAGTATTTTACTTTATTATTATTTTACTTTCTTTCCGGAGAGAAAGAGAAGATCGACGTGACGTGTGACCTTGAATGCTCCCATAAGTTAGATGCTTACGCTTGGCAAAAGATCATAAATTTCCCTGATTTTAAGTAATAATTGAAAAATTCCCTGATAATTCCATGATGTTTTCCAGAATAACAAAATTCCTTGACAATTCGCGGTTTTCCCTGATTTCTTGGTTCTGTAGACACCCTGTACTTTTGAGCAAGTTACTAGTAAGGGCACCTGTGGTGAAAATATAAATTAACAAGATGGTCAAGCAACCATTTAATTAAATTGGACGATTTCATATGGAATGACCCACATTTGAGTCTTTTATAGCAGTTGCACGATATATGATATTAAATGTAAAATAGACATAGTCATGACAAATTTACATTGTTTATTGATTCAGTTGCTCACTGTCTGGACTTTCTACTGCATCATAAAGATTTTGATCTCATAATGACTTTCAACCTCTGAATTTCAATTTTGTATTTTCCACTAAAGCAATCAATTTTTTTTTTTTATCCTTAGTGTCCTTGCATTAATTTTTGGTTAAGGCCAAAGCTATCTTCAGCTTTTTTAATCTAAATGCCAGCAACCAATTGCAAATAAATCATAATTCATGATAAAATATAGGAAGCAATAACTCTTGAGGTTTCAATTATAAAAACCTCAAAAATTAATTAAAAAAAAAATATTTTTTTCTTAAGGAAAATTTAATACTACCATAAGATACTTAATTCGATTTGCAGGTGATTTGCAACCATACAGTTTTCTTTATTTCAAGCACAGTCTCTTAACTTTCCTTTTCAACTGTAGTTTTTTTTTTTTTTTTAAGATCCACAAATTCAGTCTTATCATTCCTTCTCCAAAAAGCACTGATCTGTTGGAACTGCCTTAAAAGTATCTTTTACAATTAGAAAATTCCATTTAATTATGACTTCTAAAAATTTAACCCCCACTTCCTGAACTGCATCTTTTGTATCGCTTTCACAGATGTAATTACTTACCACTTCAACACTACCTCCATCTTATAATACAGCTGTCCCAGAAAGAAAAAGAAATTAATGACAGTAATAATTGAGAAAACTTTCAAACAAAATTTGTCACCTTTTTCAAATTTGACAAAAGAACTGCTTTCAAAACAGAATGCATTTTATACTCCTTACCCTAAAAAATCAACCCTTGGACAACAAAATTGCATCTAAATGTTGCTGGTTAATGAAATAACAAAACACCCACATTTGTGCCCCATTTGGAAAAATAGCAAAAAGACAAAGTTGTCTGAAATTGGTGACCCTTACAAACATACATTTTGCCACCAAAATGAATTTGATGTATCTTAATTGGTTGGTTGGTTTAAAAAAAAAAAAAAAATAGTATTTTGAAAACACCTGAAATTTTAGAGGAAATAAAACAAACCTTTTGATACAATATCTTTAGATCCCACAGCAAGGAAATCTTTGAGATCTTAATTTCTGAATTTTCCATACGCAAGTTACCAGCACAACATTCATATGAAGATTACCCTCCCTTTTCCTGATAAAGTTAAAACCAGCCAATTAAATATGACTACTTGTTTTAGAAAGTTTCCTCACAAAATCTCATGTGGCAGCCTCTTCCAAATATTGGCATAAAAATCTTACCTTCATAATCTCAGATTTTTTTGAATTTAACATATGTTAAAATTCAGAAAAAAGTAGACACCCGTATTTTTTGTTTGTTTTGTTAAAAAAAATTCCTGGCCCAAGATACAGGGCGCCAAAGATGGCACCTCTGGCGTCATTTCTCACTCGCGATTTTCGGCAAATTTACGAAACACTATCTCTACTACGGTTCAAGATATTTTGTTGCAGCTTTTTTTTTTTTTATTTGAAAGATAATATTTGTCTAATTAAATGATATCTTTCGCTTGAAAATGTGGCCTTGCTGTAGCCTTCTGAATTTTTTTTGAAAAATCAAAAATGCCAATCCCAAAAATTTTAAGTTTTTTACTGTTGATCAGTACGTAGAGTACTACATTTCCTGAAAAGGAGACCTTCCACTTTTGAGTTTAAATTTTTTTATAAACAATTGAAAATTTTGTCATACATTAAACCAGGTTCTGTTGCCACATATTCACATACTGGCTCATGAAATAAAAAATCTAATGTTATTTGACACAGCATTTTAATTTGTAATAAAAAAACAGACATAGCTTTCAAAATTTATAAACATATAATAAGTTTCATGGCATACCACTTGTGTGCATTCTGCTTATTAGTGAAGTTAGCAATTCAGTGAACTAAAAATTTATTCAAACTGTATTATCTGCCTTTGATATTGAGTGATGCCTTCCCGTTGAATGACTAGGAATTGGGGCATCCACAATCTTTAAAACATCGCAAATTGGAAGTGAGCACTGGTGGTGGTGTTGCTGTCTTGCAGCTGGAAATCTATATCCAATAGCCGGTCCATGTGGTAGCATAAAGTTCACGACGATTTCATTTAATTCACAACTGATATCTGTAACCTTTGCAATCCACCAGTCACAGTCGTACACACATGCCACAAATATTCCTCTTTGTATATTGTGAATCTGAATATTCTCCTGCTGTTTCTGAGATCTTGGTTGTTCAAATAAATTTCCTCTTTCTTGCTCTTTATAGTCCGTGCAATATAGGTTCGCCCATCATTGTAAATCCATACGTCTTCTGAATTCCTTTCACAGGGGCAGTTTGGTCTGATCATTCTTGTTACTGGCGGAATTCTTCAACTTCCTCTTTAGGCAGCAGGATGAGGACTGTTGATGTGTATGACTTCACCATTCTTGTAAAATCTTCAGCATTCGAAATTGCAGCTGTACTTGGGCTGGAAAGATTGTTTTGTAGCGTGGTGCTTCAGCAGGCCTCCTACACCATCGCAAGGGCCCCGACCAGTAGTGCTTAATACCTACTCCGTTGGCATAAGCGACTTAGTCACTTCAAATAGTTGATAACTATTTTTGAAGTTACTAGGGGAACCATCAGAAATAATAATCATTTTTTCTGGCTGCGATTGCAGCTGTTGTTGAATTTTGCGTATTGCCAACAATGCATGTGCTGAATCATGTCCTCTGTTATCACTTATAACTGCAACACTTGTGGTCTTGTTTCGAAAATATATAACTCCTGTAAAAATTGAAACTTGATAATTACTCCAGTGATACCCTTGTACTTCTTGTGATAGAATCACAGACCAGTTCTCAACAAAATCACTAAAAATAGTTGTTCAGCCTCTACACGTCCCTTCATTTCTGCAATGTGTTGTTGTTGCAATTTCTTCAGATATTGGTGTGTTACTGCTTTCACTGTCCATTTCCCATATTCAATAATGAAGGTATCAATGGCAACAATTTTCTAAATAAGTTTATTTTCCTCCCTTGTTGCATATGTAACTTCAGACGAGCTATCTGCTATGTTTTCCAGACCAAGTGTCTGTAAGGCAAGTCCTCCCTTTTCAGGAATATCTCGCTCTACATCACAGACTACTAACGACTTCACACGTTCAACAAAGGTGTGATGTCTCACGCCTTCAAGTTCGTTCTTCAAAATCACATGCAAAGTTCAAAATTGGCACAATACACACAAATTTTTAGTTCACTGAAATGCTAATTTCAGTTCTAAGCAGAATGCACACAAGTGATATGCCATGAAACCTATCATATGTTTATAAGTTTTGAAAGCTGTGTCTGTTACTTATTTTTATTAAGAATTAAAAAGCTATGTCAAATAACATTAGATTTTTATTTCATGAGCCAATATGTGAATATGTGGCAAGGAAATTGGTTTAATGTATGACAAAATTTTTAATTGTTTATAAAAAAATTTAAACTCAAAAGTGGAAGGTCTCCTTTTCAGGAAATGTAGTACTCTATGGTACTGATCAACAGTACAAAAATTAAAATTTTTGGGATTGGCATTTTTGATAACGGGGAAAAAAAAAAATTCAGAAGGCTACAGCAAGAGAACTTTAACACATTTTCAAACGAAGTGTAGCATTTTAATTAGACAAATATTATCTTTCAAATAAAAAAAATTGCAACAAAATATCTTGAACCATTCTAGAGACAGTGCATTTCGAAAATTTGCCGAAAATCGCGAGTGAGAAATGACGCCCAAGTCGCCATCTTTGGCACCCTGTATCTCGGGCCAGGATTTTTTTTTTTTTTGAACAAAACAAAAAACTACGGGTGTCTACTTTTTCCTGAATTTTAACGCGTTAAAATTCAAAAACATCTGAGACTATGAAGGTAACCCCCCCTGCCTGAATCGATATGGACTATGCCTATTGCATTCTTTATTCCCCAATTTTAAACAATCACATGGTTTATATAAGTTAGTCTTCTCAATACATAATTAAAAATGTTATAACAAAAAAATGCAATTTATTTCACATAAGATAATTCTAGGAATCTCAGTACTTATATTTTTCCAAAAGAATTAGAAGATCCAAATGAAAGTCCTTACATTTGTTTTTTTGTTAACTGCAACTTGATAAGAATATTTCTTTATTCTACAATTAGAAGTTTAATAGTACTCAAGTTGATTGTATCAAAGATTCCTAATACTTGACTAACAAGGGGGGGGGGGGGCCACAGTCTCTACATTATGGAATTTAATGCCCTTTTGTGAGATGAAAGTACAAATGAAGTACTTCAAAAATTTGTAGGTTCAGGGACAAACCCTTCACAGTTTTAGATATATTTGGCATTGTTTTCATTGGATTTCCACTATTAGACTTGTGTTAGAAATGCAACTGTCCAACTACAGTTGTCAGCGATAGCTCAATTGGCTAACGATGACACCTGCGATGCCCGAGGTGCTTGGTTAGAATTTACTGCTATGTTTTATTTTATACTTTCTTTCATCTTATTTTTTCTCCTTTTCCTAATTGTTTAGTAAAACTATTAGAAGTGGTAAATAACACCCACATATATATTTATTTAAAATTTGAACTGAGAAAATAAATTTTTTACAGAGGGGTCAAGGGTTTATGAGTGAAGTTCGGAAAGCTTACCTGTGTGTATATATCTATTTTTTGAGTATGAGAAAAGTGTGATCTTCCGATTCCTTATCTGTTTCTTCATTTAGGTCCAAGTGTAATATAAACATAAACCCAAATAATGTAAGCAATATATTAATATAAAGAGAAAAAAATTAGTGTAGTTAACCAAATATAGTAAATATTTTGAAAAACCATGGATGGTTGGCCCCTAAATCTATATTATATATATAAACAAACATACATAATTTTTTTTGAAGTACTCCATGTGTACTTTCATATCACAAAAGGGTATTAAATTCCATAATATACAGGCTGTGCCCTCTCCTTGTAATTTATAAACATTCTACTTTAACAAAAAAAAAATTGATGTATCAATTTACAAAAAGTAAACATTTTGCAACTGCTTAATTTTTTTATTCTCCACGTGAAATACAGAAAACAATTTTAAAACAGATTTTTGGCATTTAAATTTCAATAAAGCATTTTTTTTTTCTTTTCATCATATTAACATTGGATTTGTATATAATTAGAACTTGGTAATATTTTAAATTTTATACAAATATAAAGAAAAACTCAAATTATGTATTTTAATGCATATCGAATCCAACTTCAATAATCATATTCACACAAACCATTTCAAAATAACACTGAAATTTTGCAATCAAAATATGTAAGCTTCATTTTCATGTTACATAATCTATTGTAATTTACAGAACCAATAGTCAGTGCCTTAAGTTCACAGAAAATAGTTTTATCAGAGAATAGTTTATTTTTCCCATTCTTTTTAATTTATTAATTTCACTAAAAAAAAATTAAATGAAAGTATCACCATAATGAAAAAATGTCCTTCACTTACTTGACTAAGTGTTTTCAAACATATTGTAACAAAAAAAAAATCTTATTCAAACCCAACTTAAACAACATACCCAGACTCTTTGTTGTGTAATTCAACTTTGAAGGTGAGAAAAAAGCAACAGTATTTATAAAAACAATTTTTGGAAACTAATCTAAACAGATATTTCTTTATTCAGCTAATATGAATGGTTAAAAAGTGCATCTTAAAACCAAACAGCAAGCAGTAAAGAAAGGAATTCTAAAGACGTTCTTACTAGGGTAAATTGTTGATTCTTCCTAGCAGAATCTTTAACAATTAATATTTCTATTTAATTTTGAAAAAGACTTAAAAGTAGGAGTTTGACAAAATACATCTGACAAACTACAAAGTTTGCTAGATATTTTGCTCACTTGGAATGAAGAAGTTTAATAAAAGTTCAAAAACAATTTATCGTTTCCTATTCATTCGAAAGTAGGCATCTTTGTTTGCCAGAGTAAATGAAAACTATTACATCTAAGTTTGAAATGAACAAATGCTCAGAAAATATGCCACATCAACTTCATTACTAAAACTCCAATTGTCAGTTATACATAATTTCAATGCATTATGTGTAATTACTGAATGATTATTATTAACTGTTTAAAGTCCTAAATCAGCATGTGTGTTAATTGTACCTTTTTATTACTCATCAAAATGGCAAATTTCATTTCAGCTCATAACAAAGTATCTATGACTTCATTAAACAGTGGTAAATTGATACAACTGATTCATTAGAATATTATTTTAATTTCAATTATTTGAACGTTTCATAATAAAAGTAAAACAAACTATTCTCAAATTCTACTATTTTTAATTAAGGCAATTATATTTAAGAAATAAAAATTCATATAGAGAATTTTTTTTTCTTTCTTCTTCCTTTGAACTTTTATTCAGTTGTTTTCATGGAAGATCTTTAAAACCTGAATGCTAAATAGCAATTTAGCTAAAGTCAACTGGGTAAAAATTCAGCTTGGCTAACTCTTATAAAACAAGTTAAAATAAAAAAAAACATCAGTTTTTGCTGAATATTTTTGTGAAATTCCAAATAAATATCCTCTTCAATTAGCAAAATAGGACTTCTGCATAACAATGCTTAAATTTTATCAGATAAAAGTTGTGCTTAATTTTTTTTTTTATTTTCATGAATTTAAAATGAGCACAGTCATTGATTCGAAGTCCCTTAGGAAACAAAACAATGTTTCTCTCTTCAATTTTAACAAACCATTCATTTCTAGTAATTTCACTAGATGGTCTGAAAAATAATACATCAAGTTTTAGAGGAAGTAACCATACAATTACTGTAATCTTTTGAGAAAAAATAATAAATTAATGCAACAAATTTTGGGAATTTACACTCAAATTTCAATAGAGTATACCTTGCATATCCCAAATGTTTATTAAAGTCGTAACTGAACTATACCAGAACATTTATTTTACAACTGTCAAAGATAAAGAGAATTAATTATTTTATTATTTTTTTTAATATTTTTTTTACTAATTTGAAAGTTATTTTCTACCGGTTTATATTTCTATAAATACATTTAAACTTGTTCTTGGATGTACAGATATGCAGGTCTTAAACTATTGAAGCACATAACTTTAATGTAATAAACAATGAGTTGAGTTGTATATATGGTAGGTATATTTTTCATGGAGGGGGAGGTCAATAACAAAACATATGGAATAAATAAATATTCTACATATTTTAAAAGATTTTCTTTCATTCAAACACTATCATTTAGCATGTATCATTCAATCACTTTATATATATATATATATATTATATATACTTTTTTTTTTTTTTAGCTCTCAATTCTTATGTCAATAATGATTTTATCAAAAATGAAAAAATAATAATGCATTTTACAACCAAATTATTAGTTAAGTGCTCAAAACTGGAGTCCTTCAGATCTATTGTTTCATCTATGCTACATTTTAAAAAGTTGTTACAGTAATATGTCAGCAAGAAACTTTTTTTTTTTTTTTTCCCCTCAAAATAAAAAAAAAATTTTTATAAATTTTGATGTGTTTTTTTTTTTTTTTTTTTAATTATCACAGAAATGTTGATAATATATTAAGATGTGCAAGTTTGAAAGTCGTTCACAAATAGGAAATTCAATTTTAAAAAGTGTAAAAGTTATTTTAATAACAAAAATAAGAAAATAATAGCTATGCTAAATCTTAAATTTGTTTGTTTTCTATGCAGTTGGTAAAACAGTGAGTTTTTATTGCTGATTCTTTCTTTTCATCTTCTATTTAAGATATGAGGAAAAATATTTGCATTGTGACAATTAAGGTGTTTTTTTTTTTTTCTTCCCCTTGTATGTGTGTGCTAAAGTTGTGTGTGTATTTTTTTTTTTTTTTTTTCTGAGTGTTTTTGCTTTCATTTAAAATTTAACTCACCTGATAATTGATATCTTGTCGTTTATCATCATCTGCAAAAATAAATAAATGTACATATTCAACTAAAAGACATCAAAACACTACAACTCCACTCATTTAAACTTCAAAAAAGAAATTACAAAAAGTCATCCCAAAAGTTCTTGCAACTGCTTTTCTTCATTGTAAAGAGCAAATGATCAAACTAGCATCTCAACAGTAAATGTAAAGGTACATGTTTTACATTTGGTTCAGTAGCCATGAGGATTCACATGAAATGACAGTTTGACACTAGGATAACATTCAGAAAAATAATTGTAAAAAGTATACAATATTCCAAACAAAATTAAGTAACGATGTGTTTCAAGACAAAATGCAACTTTATTCTAAAATGACAATTCTATTGCATTCACAGTTATAAGCTGTGGCAGTTATTTAAAACAAACAGACTTTTTTAAAAAGTGCAACCTCAAAATGCAATAAAGAACGAGCATAAAGTCATTTCAAATTAACTGAACTGAATTTTTTCAAGGTCATGTAGAGAATAAGACCTCCTTTCATTCAATCACCAAAACTGCTAATGAATAAAAGGAAATAGCAGCACAAATACATGTAAAGAGAAATGGGTTCGAAAGGAAAAAAAAAAAAATCTTATGCCATTTAACTAACTCAATATTTCAGAATTAAAAAAAACACACTAAGGAAGTAACGTACACAGTAGATAAACTTTTGATGCTCTCATCACATCAACAATTTAAAGTGTATCATTTTTCTTAATAACTATTATGACTAAATCAGTTGATAATGAATGTTGTTATTGTAATGAAAGCAAAAACCACAGATGAAAAAAAAAAACAAAACAAGGAAACGAAAAATTTACTAATCTCCTGTATCTACTGTAGTTATCTAACTATTCAAAACAATGCTTTTTAAATTACATTTTTTCCTTAACAATATATGCAAATACAGAAATGTTAAGGAAGCAAATCAAACAAATACAAAATACATCTTTATTTCCTAGCATAAAGGAAACCTGGTTATGATAACGATACCATCAATAATATATATTAAATGCTACTCAACAGCATAAACTTATCAAAGCCATTATAAATGCATTTTAAGCAATCAAAACAATTGCTTGTTTTCTTTCTCAATGAAAACTTAAGAGAAAAAGTTTTACTCTGAACATTAAAGTCTTAATAAACCAGAATTTCTTTTTGACTCCAGCTTTAATTGTGGTAAGATAAAATAAACCATTGAATGAAGTTAACACACAACAATACTCAGATAGGTAATCAAAGGTAACTTTATCTTACCACTATTGAAACTGAATTTCCAATATTTTTTTATTTTTTTTACAATATCATAACTACTAATAGTTAAGAGTGGGAAAAAAATACATTATTCATTTATAGAATTTTCTGCATAATACAAGCTAAGAAAGAAACATAAGTCTAATAATATTCATCAAGAAACTTAGGAAGGACAGATAACATTGCATTACATATTCTCATCTTCATTTAAAGGGTTACAATTTTTTTGGAAGATATAATATTCACCTGAAAGGAAGGAATTAAGAAAATTAATACAGAATTGAAGCGAAGTCAGAAGCTTAATGAAGTTAAATTCCCTAAGCAAGTGCTAGATATCTAAGTTATATTATTCAAACAACAAAACTTGCTATAGTTTATACTTATAATTCTAAAAATATTAGAACATTCCAGTTAATTTAAATAAAATTAAAAAAATGAAAACTATATGCACACTACATTCAAAAAAAAAATGTGTGGAAAATTTATTTTTTGTTATTATTTATAATGTCACATTTATATCTAACTATTATGAAATTATATAGATAAATACTTAATGCTTAAAATGGCTTGTATAAACTCAATTTTATTTTAAATAAATAAAAGTAGTAATTATTTACTTTTTGTCTTATCAAACCTCAACCCAAAAATATTCATCCTAATACAACCTTTGATGGCAGGTTATGGGTTGAAAGATTAAAAATGCATAGTGTTAAAAAGATATCGAAACAATAATGTCCTAATTAGGCAAGTCTTAGAAACAGAAGGGGAATGAAATACGAGGGAGCAAAAATTAAAATAAATAAATAAATAAGTAAATAACTAAATAAAAAAAAAAAATTGGTTGGGGGGGGGGGGGTAAATAGGAAAGAAAACCAATCAAAAAATAATAATTCATACTTGAGAAAGGAAGGATAACAAAGCTGTCTTTCAATCTCCAAAATATAACAGGTAAACTCCTTTGCCTTACACTTACAGACAATTTTGTGTTGACAATGTTTCCCTTCAAAATTATGCTCAAGGACAGAACTGTTTGGTGTAACACCAAAGAAGCCAATCCAATATTAAAAAAAATATTTAATTTATTTCTGAATTTTAGGCCAACCACAACCTGTCCTTGAATACCAAGTAACTTCACATCCAGGCAGTTACTTTATTCTTTGGGCAACTACAGAAATTCTAAACAAGTAAAAGTTAATAAGCTCATTATTAAGGACTGTTGACATATTACCCAGCTGCCTGTGAACAATTGACATCTGAATGCATTTTTATAATGTCCAATAAAAATAAATCAGTCTTTTTTTTTTTTTTTTTTTCCCCATCTTTTTGATGTTTTGGTATCAGGAAAGATGACTAATTTTAACTCATGGATTGCTGGAACACAATACAGAGGCCAGCCATAAAAGCAACCTAGCCTTCTACTTAATTACAATTCATAACTGAAGAATATATTAAGTTTGTTGTTGTTGTTTTGACTTTATTTTTAAGGAGGAAAGTAGTACATGTCCCTGTATATTTAGCTGTTGAATTCTGCAGAATCTTGTAAGAACTTTTTGGGATGATCAGCATATATTTCTGGTATTTCACTCGGTAAGTTTATGTGCTATCTGCAAAAAAATAATTATAGCTCTTAAGTTAACTGTAGGGAGGGGCATAAAATGAATTAAGATGAATTTCTCTTACTACTTGCAAATATTTAAAAATCATACCACAATATTTTTTTATGACTTATGGAACATTCAGTTGAGAGGTTCCCCAACCAATAAAAATGCATAAATTAAATGAATATTGTATCTTTCAACTACATTCCCACACATATATAAGCATACCCTT
Source organism: Thereuonema tuberculata (assembly GCA_023159025.1). Lineage (NCBI taxonomy): Eukaryota > Metazoa > Arthropoda > Chilopoda > Scutigeromorpha > Scutigeridae > Thereuonema > Thereuonema tuberculata. Next base: position 30,639,538 of record JAFIDM010000007.1, on the reverse strand, counting down.
CATTTAAATTTTATCTCCCACACAATTTCTGACTAACATTAAAAGATCAAGACGCTGCTGCTTTTTTTGTATGTTTCAGAGGCCGAAACTCCCTGCTTATAGAACTTTACTGTATATCTTGCAGACTACAATCATGAACTGTAAGCTTTTACCACATCTGGTTTTACATGCCAAAACGAAAAGAATCAGAAAAAGATAAAAAATGGACGGCAATCTAAATTCACAGATAATTTGAAGGTTTCAAGAGTCCCAATATGGCTTATCCATCTGCTCTTTCTTAACCCTGTTCTATCATTTAAAAACTTTATCCTCTTATAAAACCTTGCAACCACCATTCCAAACCAATAATACATTAAGATGCAAAAAGGAATATTGGAACTTTATGTGCATGATGGGAAAGAACAGTCTAATCAAACTGTAAAGGGTAGGGAACTTTTCAAAACATTTCCCTTCTATATTAATATCAGGAAGAAATTTTCAAAAAAGGCAAAACTATTATGTTTTACATAGTGCACAGACCATAGCTACATTTGAGTGCCCATATAAATGTAAGAACAAAAACACCAGGCCGTCTTAGAAATTTTAGGTTAGTTCAACAAAAATGAGCAAAAATTTACCTACATATATTCCCACAGCCTTAGAAATCTTATTTTATATCCATCCTTTTTTAATGTCCTGTGAAGAGATTAATTCAACTGTAACAGTTTGCTTTATGCCCAAATGGCAGGATAATCAGCAAGAGACCCTGAACAAGCCAGTCTAAAGATCACAGGTAGTTTGCCCTTTTTGGACTTTATCTTCCCAATAAATCTTGACAGTCACATTTGGCAGAGCATCAGCAGAAAGATCACTGAAAACAGTTTTCAATCTTACTCTCACTAATACAAATTTACAGGACCCTTCAGCATCAAAAGAATTTGCATGACTTTTTTTTTTTAACTAGTGGTAAAGTAGTTTTATTGAAGCAAGGGTAGCAAAGTTAAGAATGATGCCAGTCTGTAAAAATTAGGAAAACAAAAATTATAGCTACACAATGATCAAAATGTTATTGCAAAAGGTCTAATCAAACAAATATGCCTATCCAACAATACACCAACACTACTCATGAAACTTTTTCCCAGGAAAATGTGCAATCACCAAGCAATTATTTGCAGGACATACAAGCATCTCCATTATTAATAAAATTGGAAAAATCACAACACAAACTCTGCTCTTTCTGGAAATTTGCTTATTGTGTGTATCACTAATCTTTTTTTTTTAAAAAAAAAAACATTTCCCTGTTAACATAAAGCAGGCTCTTAAGAAAAACACACGAGGCAAACTATCAATCATATACCATTGATATATAAAAAAAACACATTATTTTCCAGATAATGTTTTTCAAGTTCTACCTAACTAAGCCTGTGATGTAATTTTCACAGGAGGGAAAAAATCATTTAGGTCCATGTCTTCAAGTCAATCTTTTGAAATGTTCCATGCAATAAAAATATATTGTGATCTGACCCTTAACCCTTTTGAGTGTCAAGGCCTTAGTCTACCAATCTTTTATTTCTTTCATTAGCATCATTCAACAGTTTTATTTCACTTTAATTTTTATAGAAATTTATAGGATTTTAGTATATATATATTTTTTAATTTATGGAAAGTTTTATTTATGGTAAGTTTCTAGAAAATATTTTAGCATGCAAATAAAGTTTCTGATCTAACTGGATTAAGTAATATTAAAGTCTTAGTTCATTTCAGATATTCAAGCACAACAATGGATTTTCCACAATTTCACTGCATGAAGTTATGTAGCAAAGTTGGGAGTCTTTCAAGTTTTATGCAAAAGTCTCAGCTCAATATCAGTATTTAAGAGTTTCTGCCTGACCAACTATCATCAACAGCCAAATCTTTAGGTAGACTTTTGCAGCTGAGGAGTTATATTGCTGCAGACAAAATCGCAGATACAGAATTCAAACAAGATTTTGACAAGAAAAGTGATTACGTAGACCATAGAAGGGCATGGATGTGAAAAAAGGCAGATACATTTATATATAATGAGAAAATCTATTATTTAAAAAATATAAAGTACATGTCTGCTCAGAAAGTACCAAACACTGAAATTCTCTATTTTTTTTAAGACATCCGTGCAGCAAAACTGAACTTCAAAATGTTGGACAAACAAGCACTGGTAGTTCAACTCTGTGTCTCTTCTCCTTATGTTTCTAACATAAAAATTTTATTGAAGCTGCACTTTAAAGCATGGTTGATTTACCACTACTGAACATATGAAGTAGACTCACAACACCAAGGGCTAAAGGACCCATTAAGCAGATGAGAATCAGTTAAGTCCTATCAGATAATATGTCCAAAATCACTTTCCCTTTCATATGGCTCACTGAAAAATCTTTAACGTCCATTTTTAACTTCAGAACTTTCTGATCAAAATATTTAGGTTTGCATAGCAACATTTCAGCTTGCTTCAATTTGCTAACAAATTGAGTTCTAGTTTATTATTTCCTTTTCTCATGGAAGCTAAATTATTCATCCAATGAAGGATCATATAACAATTATATTTGTTTCTACTATTTTCAGGTGGTAGCATATTCTGGCTAAGAATCTCCCTAAACTTCAAGATGTCCCAAGAGAGATTTATAATTGTTATACGAGGTGCATTCAAGTTATAACATCTCCGAATTTTTTTCTCAGCACTGGAAACAATAGAAACATGCGGTTTGTTTTAAAATAAGCTGGCACTCTTTGTCATTGCTAGACAGAAATGGCAGCTTTGTACAGCGCACAGAACCTTAGCGACAGTTTGTGATATTGAAAATGGCGACGTTTTCATTACAAGATCAGCATGTTATCATTTGTTTTCTCCATTTGTGTGGTGTGACACCGATTGAAATTTATCGCCAGATGAGCGAGACATGTGGTGAAGGTGTCATGGATGTGTCTAATGTGCGTGTGTGGGTGCGATAGTTCAAAGAAGGCAGAACGTCCTGTGACGAGAAAACCATGACAATTTTGGCCTCGCAGAAGCCTGTCTGGCAACATGATCGAGCGAGTGGAGAAATTGGTTCTGGAGGATCGTCGAATGGAACAGATCGACGATCCTCCAGAACCAATTTCTCCACTCGCTTGATCATGTTGCCAGACAGGCTTCTGCGAGGCCAAAATTGTCATGGTTTTCTCGTCACAGGACGTTCTGCCTTCTTTGAACTATCGCACCCACACACGCACATTAGACACATCCATGACACCTTCACCACATGTCTCGCTCATCTGGCGATAAATTTCAATCGGTGTCACACCACACAAATGGAGAAAACAAATGATAACATGCTGATCTTGTAATGAAAACGTCGCCATTTTCAATATCACAAACTGTCGCTCACTCTCGACGCTGCTGCTAAGGTTCTGTGTGCCGTACAAAGCTGCCATTTCTGTCTAGCAATGACAAAGAGTGCCCGCTTATTTTAAAACAAACCGCATGTTTCTAACTGTTCCCAGTGCTGAGAGAACAATTCGGAGGTGTTATAACTTGAATGCACCTTGTACAATTAAAAGGTAGTGCAACAACACATGTGGTTTTCTTCATTATTCATCTTCTACAACTTATCAAATTTTGAATACTAAGAAAGTCTAAAATCTTAATCTTTGCATGAAAAAAAGCAAACAAGAAATTGCACATTTCATTCCTACATTGAGCTGTTGTCAACAGGAATCTTGTGACAGCTGTTTCATCCTTATTAGAACTCAGCAGCCAGATTTCCCTATACTAATGATGAACTCGAAGACGTGAAAGGCAGGCTATTGGGATCATTCCCGCTCCTGGGAGAGGAACTCCACAGAAACAAGCAATAAGAAAACCACTGTAACCAGTACAATATCAAAATCTCAAGGCAACTGAATGCTAACCACAAAAGACTTTTAATAAAGGGACAAGACTAAGAACAAAGAGGTCATTAATACAGGAGAGTTTAATGTAACAAATTGGAAAAAGGAAACAAGAGATTGCACATCTCATTCACACCTTGAACTATTAAGGTGAGTAAGTCTGGCTGACGAGTTCTAATAAGGACAAAACAAAAGTCTCGTATTCCCATTGGTTGGTTGGTTAGCTGATTTTTATGGTGCAACAGCATCTCAAAACTAAGCTGCACCAAGAAAGGTAAAAAGTATATTGAAAAAATATGTAGATAAAAATAAAGAATATCCTCCTATTGAACAACATTTAAAAAAAAGACCATTAAAACAAGAAAATACAGAACAAGTACAGCAGGGATAAAACAAAAGTAAAAATTGTAAAAAATATAAAAATCACCAGTAAAAACCTGAATATTATAAAAAGGTGGCAAGGTCACACAAACGATCTTAAAACTGATGAGATTGGTAAAAGATCATTGTCATGAAAAAGCAAGGAAAATGAAAGGGAAAGTTAAATTTATAAAGATAAAAACAAGCAACGATGACATTGAATAAAAGCAGGAAATTCAATTAAAATATGATGAATGGTTAAACCAACGTTTCAGGTAGAACATACAGAAAGCTGAACTTTAAGCAGTAAATATTTGTGAGCTAAGTCACTGGACATTGGTAAAAAGTCATGAACATACATACATACACAGGCTAGCAGGACTATTTGAAATTGAAGAACTGCACATAAGAGACAAAACTTGTCAACGAAAATACAATAATATGGATTCAAGTGCCTTTGTATACATACTTTTAAATAGGTGATCACGAAAAGCCACAGAGGCATTAATGGAGAGCCTTATGATGAACAGGATCAAGTATGCAAACTGCAGACAATCATGCAGAGCCATACACAGTGGAATCACAATCCAACTGTGATTGAATAAGGGCTTTGTAAATGAGTAACAAGGCCAATCAGCACCCCATGTGGTATGCAAAATCACTTCAAAGACAATTTCAATTTTAAAACACACCTTTTACCAAGTTCTCTATGTGATCCTTAAAATTAATTTCCTGTCAAAAGTGAGCCTGAGAAATTATGCTGATATGCACAGGGAAGTTTGAGGCCACAAGAGGCAGGTTGGGTTTGGGAAAGATCCCTTAATGTCAAGTGAAATTTACATTCTGTGCATCTAAGACTGTTAGAAACAGTCAACTCGTGTAACTGATTCAAAGCTAATTACAGCTCTCTCTCTCCAATCAAATGTAAATTTACAAAAGAATCTGCAAGTTGTCAACATACTAAGACTTGTAGATAAATGGAGGCAAAGATGTTGTGATTCCATTATCTTTACGGAAATTTTTTTTCCCTGAAGATAGACAGGATGATTAAGTGTAAAGCAGGGCCTTAATGCCATTGATGTTGGAGTGAAGTCCTCTACAGTTCCGGTAGATGGTCATAGTTGAAATTAAAATTGAAAGTTGGTGTGGAGGTGGTGCTGTTGGCCCAAATGTAGACAGAATCATTGAGATGTCCTCCATATCTTCTTCAGAAACTGACTAAGAAAAATCTCTCCGATGCTGATAACAAGGTGAACACGAATGTGAGCAAATAAAAGGCTTGCACTGAGGTAACAGCTGGACCCAAAGACTGTGAAATAGATTGACCCATAGACTGTGTTTTAATGAGAAAAGAGAATACTCTTGAAGAGGATACATTTGATGTCAGTTTGGCAGAAGCTGGAAGAGGTTTGAAAGAACAGATGTAAAGGTCTTATTTGTCAATGTATGTAGTAATTCTTTTCTTAGCTTTGGGATATGAAGTATTTAGCAGACAATCTGGATCTCTCTCTTCCAGCAAGGACATGCTTGGGAGTGCACAGTTGTCAAAGCAATTGATAGGTGAAGTGCAAAGTCTATCTTGTAAAAGTTCTTCATACTTGGGACAGGTGGTCTTGCCTCTTGAATCCACATCTGACAGTTTCAACGTCACAATGGGCCAAGAATATATGGTCTAGCATTACAATTCAGGTATTTGCTCTCACTGTTTTAAGTAATGTTGAAGACTTATAAATAAACTCTTCATTATACATTAAACATTTCTCCTTTAATGTTGCCTATAAATTCCATACAACAACAACATTTTGATATTTAATTTATAGGTAACATTAATGAAGAAATATGTTTAATGTTGAAGACTCAAAAGTGAAAATTTTTGTGCAAGTTTTGTGCTCTTTATTGTCGTAGCAAACATATACACATTTTACAGCAGCCACACACTGAGACTTGAAAGCTCTCAAGTGATTCTTCATCACTTAAGCCATCCAGATCCTGCTCAACTATGGCACCTTTTGAAGAATTCAGAGTCCTGTGTTTCGTAGCAGATATATTAGCCACTGTTGCGATCTCCAATATCTGCTCTCCTACTCATGAAGATGGTAATTCGAGCAACAAATCCCCATATATGAGCTTCTTGATCACTTTAATTGTTGATGTAACTCCAAGTAGAGCTTGGAAATTCAAAAGGAAGACAAGGATGCCAAAGTTTTGTCATTTAAGGAATGCACTGTGATTAAACATAAGATATAGAAATTGGTTTAATAGAGATTGGCTCTTCAATGGTTAGGGAATTGTTTCCCAGTGTTGGAAAATTTGAAGAATCCATAAGAAAAAACAAAAATACAAAGCTTGTGCTCCCTACCCACTACGAAGCCCCGCAAGGGGACATCTTAACTGCTGAATAAAATGCCAAGGTGATGCCAGGGATACACAAAAACTATATCTGAACAGAAGGGGAATTATACAAGATACCTCCCAGACCACAGAGTTGGCTCTAGTTAAAACCTATTAAGTTAGGAGGTGATCAACCTGATTATCTATGGTTCACCAGAAGCAATGACCAAAGCACCATGCCAGGCTCTCCCTTTCCCAGGACATGGATCTCCATGCAAGGCAGGCGTTTAGGAGCCATGGAAGCTATACTATGGAAAAAGGAGCCCTTCTTGAGTGGTCATGTACAGGAACCCACACCGATGGACAATTCCCATTAAGGATAGCTCAGGGCATGAATGAAATGTGCAATCTTAGTATTCTTTTTCATGTTTCTATTTGTGCACATTAAACACTCCTAAATCTGAAACTTTGCATAACAGAAGTAAAATAATATATATATTTTTTTAATTGCACTGAATTTTGATTCTAGTTGATGGTTTTTATTAATCATTCTAAACATAATGGATTAAAAAATAAATGTTATTTAAATGAAAAGTTTTGTTTATTTTTTTTTAAATAAATAATTTTCAACTACAGGAATTTTTTTTACTTCTCTTAAATTGTATTAAGTTCTAAAATTAAAAAAATAATGATGGTCCTGAATAGCCTCATAATTTTTAATTATCAAAATTACCACAATTTCATGAAATTGTGGGGAAAAAAAATTAATAATAACAATGGGTGAGACCAAGTTGTGTACAAAATGACATCCTGGTACAGCTGTTTCACGCTAATATGGCGATCATCAGCCAGGAGCAGTCATCAGTACACAACCAAGTCTCGATACACGGGGTCTGGCTGATGATCGCCATATTAGCGTGAAACAGCTGTACCAGGATGTCATTTTGTACACAACTTGGTCTCACCCATTGTTATTATTATTAATATTTACCTGCGCTTTATTTTTATGCGCTAAATAAATTCATAGAAGCCGCGTGTAGCGGCACATGAATTTTCTCGCCATTTGTCCTTTCGGCGAGTTTTTATTGTTTGTTTTAGCTTTTGCGGGTGCCACATTTCTTCCGACATTTTAAAAATAACTAATGTTTTGTTGAAGTTTGGATATTATTATTATTATTATTATTTATTATCAAGACTATCAATTCTAATCAAATTGAATTTTAAATATTAACATTACAGCAATTTCACTTCTGTTATGCAACCTTTTTTTTTTTAACCACAATAATATTGAAAATATGATTGTTGTAGACTGCTGAAATAAAATAAAAACCACAGATGTTTAGCGCTATTGTGAATATCATGAAGTATATTTACATTTCACATTAATTACTGCTGTTTGCAATCACTAATTTTTTTTTTTTTTATTATTATTTCTCTTTAAAACAAAAGCGAATCTCACATGGTGATTATGTATCAGAATTGGCAACACGTTTAAATAAGTACTGTGAATTTTATTAAATAGTTAATCATTTATAACAAAAATCAAAATTTAAATGTTATTTAAATGAAATGTTTCTTAGAAAGTTATTGTGACATGTTAAATAAATCTTTTAAGAAAAAATCTTCCGGATTTAGACAGCAACTGAATAGGTATTGCCATTTGATTTTATAGAATTACTTTAGAATTTAAAGGAAGCTTTTAAGATCTTTTAACAATAGTTTTAAGATTCTCTAATTAAAACATTTAATGACAGCTTATGGAATAAGATTAAGCAATGCTTTATCATTTAATTATTTATATCCCCTTTTAATTAAAATTTAGCAGATATTTATTAAATTTTAATAACGAGGAAGTTGTTGTAAATGAAGTTTAAATTTAGTATATTATTTTGTGTGAAATAAAGAATTTTTCCATAGCTTCAATATTTCAAAAGTATTCTTCTACAACTGATTTTAATCTTGTAATTAACAATATAATTACTGCTAATTGTTTAATCTTACATGACATTTACATTTTGATTCTACACTACAATTTAAAATCAATTAGAAATTTTTTTTTTTCTAAAAAACATCTTTAGTGAAATACTAAGGTTTAATCAAGAATTTAATTTTAACATAGTAAATTTAATTTTAACAAAGTAAATTTAAATAAGGGATCTGATTTCTATAGATCTGTTTTCCTGCTTTTCTACTTTCCATACTTAATATTAATGGTTTCTTTTCATTGTCATGTTGTGAAACGAAACATTTGTTCAGTTTAAGTTTGCAGAATGACATTTTGACTAAACCGGATCCTGCTGTGTACATAAATCCAAAATCAACTCAGATGCCTCTGAGGACAAAAAAAATAAATAAAATAAAAAATTAAAAATAATGGTCTAAGTAGTCAGATGGAATTGTTTATAAATTGTGGACTTCAAAATTGTGTCCCAGCATCATGCGATTTTGATCAAAGTGTGTCCCAATGCCTTGGCACTAAAAGGATCAACAAAAGTTTTGTTTCCTAAAATACTAAAGGTTTATAAATACTGTATTTATATACAAGTATAAGACATTACATTACACATCACTAAATAACTATCTTCTGTATTAATAGTTCCTTTATTCTACCCAAAGACCCATTTCTATCAATGACAAATTTCCTTCAAGAAATTTATAGAAACAGTACTTGGCAAGCATGCATTAATTACTTGTTAAAAAAAAAAGAAACAAAAAAAGAGGGGGATTTATACCAAACAACTTAATATATAAATTAAAAATGACACATCAAAACCTACACTTTCAAAGAAATCTATACACATAGGTTTCAAAACATTGTTTCTATTATATACAACTCATCATTTTCAGTCCACTGCAGGATGAAGGTATCTTCAAGTTTTTTCCAATGAGTTCAGTTGAAAGATTCTCTCTCCAATTGAAACCAATACAACTTTTAATTTCATCTATCTTGTGGACACTTCCTTGGCCTCCTTTCATTCCTCAGAATCCAGTTTAAAATTTCTGTTGACCATCTATTGTCATTATGACAGCCCAATTCCATTTTAGCTTCTTTATAGTGGTAATAGCAGGCACTCTGGTTTGCTCTCTCACCCATACATTTCATTTAGTCTCATTGTGTGATTCCAAACTTACATCTTTGAGCTGTCTGCAATCTCTGAATTGCTTTCTTGGTCAATGTCCATGTCTCTGCTCCATATGTTAGAACTGATAAACATTGCTTTACATTGATTTAAAACTTTCCTTTTAAAATCACAGTGGTATTGCTCCTTTCAATATTTCTGCAAAAGATATTCCATGCAACTTTCATTTTACAATTAATTTCCAGTACAATGCTTCCATCCATACTAATTTTGTTGTCCAAGATATTCATAGCTGCTAAATTCCTCTAATTCCAACTTGCCAACTTTAATTGGTTACCCATTAATAAATCCATTAAATGTAATCTTTGCTTTCTCGGAATTTAGCTTTAATCTAACTTTTAAGCTTTCATTAGTGAGTTTTTGTATCATCAATTGCAATTACTTTTAGCTAAGACAAGTGTATCATCTGCACCTTAAACATGGCTTCAGTAGTCACCACTAATATTGATGCCTATTTTTTTTTTCTTTTTCCCCAGTTTAATTTTTTTGAACTGATAAAAGTACTGCTGTAAACAGTTTAAAGATAGTATCTCCCTGTCTCACACCTTTTCTTATCCTGAATTTTTCTGTATCTTTGTGCAAGCGAATTATTGCAGTCACATCCTTATAAATATTTTTGATAAGCTCTACATAGCTAGTCGTGACTTTCAAAAGCTCTAATAACAGCAAACATGTTAAAAGCCTTTTCATAGTGAATAAATCAAATACAAACACCATTTCATATTCATCGGTTCTCTCAATGACTTGTTAAATAAATGTGATCAATTGTGCTGTATACACTATGAAATCAAGCTCTCTTGGTTGAGCAGATGTTTTCTGCAAGTGATTGGTATATTTTATATATAACTGACAAGAGGCTGATAGGTCTAAAATTTCCAGTATCTTTCTCCCTTTTATTTTAAAGATACAGTAAAACCTCATTAAGTCGTCACTCAAGGGATCAAAGATTTTTGACGACTTAAGCGGAGTGACGACTTAGGCAGAGTGGGAATTTTTGAAAAACAAAAACAAAAAACACTGAAATACAGTATTTTTATAAATTGCTGTAGGATTCGGTGAGAAAAACAAGATTTTCTAAAATCAATACATGCAAATGAATGAGTGGAAAATAAATAAATAAAAAAAAAAAACACTTTATAATTATCACATTTTAATCGTTTTAAAAGAAAGGCAATGGCCGTCTTTGAAACATTCCAGCCAACCATTGCTGCTGCCGAAATCTTCAATGTTCAACTTCTTAGCAATTTTCATGGCTTTTTCTTTTGAGAATCACGGTAGAAATCGGCACATTTTGTGTTCTGGCATGTTTTAGCCCTCGAACTAAAACCTCCTCGATCTAGTCAAATTTCTATTTCCTCATTCTCTTTCTTTTGTCTTTGCAGTCAGCTTTTTCAATTACTTATTTCGATGAAAGAATATCGTTTAATGTAGTCCTGGGAATATGGTGTTCTTTGGCAAAAGCTGTTTTCGAAACATTTGATTTTTCAAAAAGTGCAATTAAGTCTTTTTTTTTCTTTAAAACATGAGGAGGAAAGTTTTGAGGGTGACGAGTTATCTGGAGTAGAATTAAATTTGGTGACGGGTAAAGGAGGGTTATTTTACATTATTGTGTGTGAGACCTTGTTGGGACCAAAGGAAAACGACGACTTAATGAGGTTTTACTGTAGTAATATAACCACTGTACTTTTCCAATCTTCTGATGCAAGGCTCAAACGTTTAGTCAACAGATTAGCCAGAATTCCTTCCATTTCTTCTTTGAGAATATCTGCCATGATTCCATTATATCCTGCTACTTTACCTTTCTATAAAATATTTCAATGCACTTAATAATTTCCTCATGATTTCTAAACGCGACACCAGCTTCATTTCTCAAGGCAAGTTATGAATTTCTTACCTGTGAATACCTGTCAGGAAGTACAACTGTGAACTAGTAAAAAAGCAGCAGAGGAAATAAAAGCCTGAAAGCTGCCAAACATTCTTTATCCTTTTTACACACACTGTATTGTAAAGCTCAGCATATTCTATTCTCATCACAGGATCATCCCTGTTCATCTTCCTTTCTCTTCTTTTGATCATGAGTTGTTTGGCATTCACGTATTTTATTTTTCTCTCAGATTCTCCCATACTTAATGGTTTTAGTTTCATTCAAAATATCTTCTTCAGCAATGTACCGAAATGATTTCTCAAGTGTAGCTTAAATTCAGATTTCCTTGGATTTTTAACTAGTTTCTGTCTTTCTAAGCTTTATATATTAAATGTAACTTGCACCTTACTAATCAATGTTCACTTCCAGCATTAAACTGATTAAACACAGAGCAATCTTCTTATCGCATACTTTTTCTTATCCATAATGTAGTCCAGTTCTGCATGGCTCCCAAAAGGTTTTATCCATGTCCACTTTCTATTACGTTTTTTCCTTAAAGGAGTTCATGATTCTTATTTTCGGCAAATTCAACTAACTTGTTTCCCCCATTCATTTCTTTCTCCATATCCAAACTTATCAACTGAACTTTCATCTTGTTTACCAATTCTTGCATTACGATCGATCACCCATAATAATTCTTGGTTTTTTTTTTACCTTTCTGTTAGCTTTTGTGTCTCTTCATAAAACCTTCAACTTCCTCATATATATAAAATTGATATCTGGGTGTTTCAATGCACCTTTTAAACTCAAAAGTATAGAAAGAATAAGTACATTTAAGACTGATGAAAAAAGCATCTATAATTTCTACCAACTGAATTATCAATGACCTTGAATGTCAATCAATAAAAATGGTATAAACAGCACGATAGATACTAAAGGTTATATCTAAATCCCTTTCTGAAGGCTTTATTAAAATTCCATGTTGAACTTCAAGTTGCTTTGTTCATTTTACCATTTTCACTCCAATGAATGAAACTTTGTTAATTTTTTAGTAACAAGGATCAAAATCCCATGATTAAATTTTATTACTGCATGTTCAAAGTTACAAATATTTTTTACATTCAATCATTTTTATCTAATTTCATATATTTTCTGTCAGTCCGTATCAAAGCAATACAACCAAGAAGTGCCTTCAACGCTAATTAATACAAGCATCAACGACTTCCTTTTCAGGTCAAAAGTTGTTCTTAAATTATAATTATGGATTGAATACGAAATATTTCATATACCACAGTATTGAAATTATATTGCATTATAAACCTATTTCAAAGGTTTAAGTTTCTGTACTTCAAAATACTACAATAGTTAAATTGAAAGTGCTTCTTAAATCTTAAAACTTTTTCTAATAATTCTGAATATCGTAAACCAGTGTTATAAAAAAAACTCATTTTGATCAAAAAGTTAGCATAACATGACCCAAGCAGTATATATTTCTACTTCCTTCACATTATTCCAGTAATATGATGTAAAGGGATGCCGATTTCCAGGGGAAATTGCTGAATTGCAGTCATCTTAGAGCCCATAGTTACCAGACTATATAGATGCAATCCAAGAATAACACTGATGCAATATCTGATTTCTATGGACCATTATTAGATAGCTACCAATAGCCACATCAATCATGAACAGTATTAACCAAAAGTCAGCATTATGCTCACCTAAGAAAATAAAGGAAGGGCTCTTTCTCTCTTACTGTTAAAAATGTAACAAAAGTTCACAAAAATCCAAGATTAATTATAAGAATTATGTGCACCAAGCCAAAGGATGAGGAACCAAGGTACAGAGACTACTTTCTGAAATAAATTGGATCTTAACATAAATTTTAGATTTCTAGGCTGTGCTTATATTGACCTCTCCCTTTGCTGTAGATATATCGGATAGATCTCAAAAACATTCCTTCCTTCCGCAAGGCAATTTATTTCCCAGCAATTTTGGAGCACTTATTTTTTATTTAGAAGGTCTTTGTTTAGGACTTTTTACAACAGAAGCAATAAGTTTTATTTTCTCAATTATCTAACTTCAATCATCCTGTTTAGAAACTAGCAAGTGTTTATACTGTCAGCACTATAATACTATTATTTGAATCTTAATGTTGGAGGATCTTCTGTTTGGCAGACCTCTCTAAGTTGTTAAGAATTTATATTTTCGCTTTCCTTCTTGAACTTCATATACTTTTATCATTATAAAATTTGAATTACTAAAATATTTTCTCATACAAGCATGTTCTTACATGTGGGAGTCAATTCAGATCCATACTTTCTACTGAATCCGAGCAGAGATTGATCAATATGGATCATAATGTTTATTTATACACAACATTTTCTGATTCCATGCTTCTAGGGAATACCTTTACAATTTTGCTGAATTTAAGCTACTATGTAGAACTAGCTAATTAAAAAAATATGAAATTTCTGAATGTAATTTTGTAGAGAACTCCCCCCCCCCCATATCTCATGGTTAAAATAATAATAATAAAAATATATCTATATAAATAGTTGTCCAATATTGTATCAAAGATGGAACTTTAAAAGATCTCAGATATTTTACTATAAATATGAAAAGCCTAACTACCTCAACAGCATCACAAATTTAGTTTTATAAGCAATCACTTTTTCAACCAATCCTTTTAATTAAATCTTTAAAAAAGCAGCCTTCAAATCTTGGTTATTAATTTTTCCACAGCTCAATGCTTAATTAATAATTCCTCTAACTGAATCTTATATTTTACATAAATACAGTATTTATTTTTTTAACTATTTCTACCAAAATTAGTTAAAGTAAATCAAGTAACTTACTCTGCTTTGGAATCTTGGTTGTATGCTTAAAAACACAATGGGGCTTCCTACATCCTCCTGGTTGCTTTTCCCAGTAACATGGCATGTTTTTCCGATCTTTCTGCAATGTTTCAATTTAAATTAATATTCATTTTAGTTTCACTTGACATATAGAATAGTTCAGGAAAATTCTAAGAACAGATAAATTCATATTACAAGAGGGAATGAACAGTTACTGAACATTAAGGACATTGAGATTGGTTTTTAAGTCTTAACTTTTAAAAGAATATCTTTTTTAAATTAATTTAATAATTGTCATCTACATTTCTCATCTGCTGTTCCAATTTGATAACCTTTTTAGTTAAATTAAATAAAAAGGGCCTCATTTAATTATAGTAAAGTAATTTTGAAAATTTGAAACACCAACAATTATCAAATTCAACTATTTTTATCCACTGAACATTTAAGCTTTTCAACTTGAGAAACAGGACAGGAATTTGAACTAAATGTTTTTGGAATAATAATCTTGTATTAATGACAATGGTAGTGACAACAAAAACTGAGCGTTAAAATCTTGGTTTTGGTTTGCTGAAGCTTAGAAACAAAACTTCATACTGATAATTTAAATCTATCATTACCTTCAGCTTCACTAAATTCTCTTTAATACACTGGGTGAATTATCATAGAAATGATAGCTATGTTTCCACAAGCCTTTCAATTCAACTTAAGTTGTAATAAATTGCCAGTGATGTTTTGTAATAACACTAACTTAAAAATATCATCACTGATAAAACATAAAAGTAAAAGCCTATCAAATTATTTACGATCATTTACATTAAACAAAAAACAAAAAGAAAATAATCAAATTAACCCGACCAGAAATTTTATTTAAATGTTCGAAATACTGCCATGAGAAAAATTCATTATGGGTTTTATATAGATATTTGTCTTTAACACATACATAAAGACAAATATATATATATATACAGTGGTGGTCAGAATTATAAGGACAACTGAAAATTTCACAGAAAAAATTTATTTCTGAAGTAAATAAAGTGAAATGTATACATAAAATGCTTTTTTATGCTAGAAATCATTGTAGAATGCAAAACATTGGAAAATGCAAAATATGAATGATTTGCCGTATTAAACAAAAAATGTCATTGTAAAAACTGGCCAAAATTATAAGGACAATGAATGTTTTTGGCCTAAAACATACTAATAATTAATAATCTCCCCCTTCTTCTCAATCACTTTCATCAGTCTTGACGTCATAGAGTTTGACAGTTCCTTAAGAACGTTTTTAGAAATGTTTTTCCAGGCTTTTTCGATGGAGGACACGAGTTCTTGCTTATTTTGATATTGAACACCATTTTTGTATACTTCGTGTGCCAGAATACCCCACAGGTTTTCCATTGGATTTAAGATCTTGGCTTCTGGCCGGCCAATCAAGTAATTTCACGAAATTAGCATCAAACCATGCTTTCGAAGTTTGAGAAACATGTACTGAGGCATTGTCCTGCTGGAACAAAAAGTCTCCACTTGTAATTGACGGTGCTTCTGATAAAAGATTATTGCCCAATATGTAAATATAACTCTCAGACTTCATTTTGCCCTGCACAAAAACTATTGCAGTGGTTCCGCCAGTTGCGAAACCTCTTCAGACCAGCCACTGAGCCACCTCTAAATCTATGGTTTGCGAAAATTTCTTTTTCTTTACGGAGATCATACCAGAAGTAGCGAAAACCATCTGGTCCATCCAAATTAAACTTTTTCTCATCAGAAAAGATAATATCATCGCACTTCTTTTTCCATAGTAATGCATTTTTTGACAAACTCCATCCTCAGTCTCTTATGAACTTTTGTAAGAGGTGGTCGTGACCTAAGTTTTCCTAACGAACCTTTTTTTCTTTTTGTAAAATATGTCGAACAGTTCGAACACTGCATCGTAAGTTTAATTCCAGTTTAATTTCCGTTGATGTTTGTTTTTTGGAGCAAGCTCGCCTTATTATCATTCTTTTCACAGGCACAGAAACAGAAGATGGCATACCTATACGTCTTTGCCGTCCATATTTTTCGGGATTTTTAAGAAAATTATAAATAACCGTTCTCGATCTATTCAGCTTTGTCAAAATTTGATGTACAGTAAGTCCTGAACTTTTAAAAGCAACCACTTTCCCTTTCTAAAACTCCGAAAGTTTCGTACCTAGTGGCATGACTGAAAAAATAGAATATGACGTTCGCAATCTCTTACTATGCATTTATATCGTCTGGGAGTGCAGTGTGCTGAACAAAAAAAACATGCAAATTTTGCTTTTTAGAACACACAAATAGCATTGTCCTTATAATTTTGTCCATATCACAGTGCTGTCTAAATCCAAAATACATTTTATGAATGTGAATTTCCCATATATTTCCATAAAAACTAATAAAAAATGCTGCATTTATCGTTGGTTTCCAGCCATAAAATTTGCATAATTTTCCAGCCAACTGTAACCAAGTTTGGCGATTTTTTCCCTTGTCCTTATAATTTTGACCATCACTGTATATATATATTTATTAATGTTCCCCTATTGTAATGAAGCAGTACATTTACATTAGCATATCAGCTTTTGTAGATAGATACTACCATCTGTTGGCACTTTTCTTTTTTTCTCTCCATATATCTTACATAATAGAATACCAATAAAAATTAATAAATTTCTCACCGACATGAAACTACTCTGAATGAAGATGGTTGTCCAAGGAAGGCCCAAAGGTACTAATGAACTGAACTTGTAAGGGTTAACTATCACTTCTCTACAGGATTAACTGTTATTCTTCCGATTCTCAATTTTTAGCCATTTTTTACCCTTTCATAATTTTAGTTATAAGTTTGTTGTAGGTTTTTAATCTTGATGCATGCATAGTTCAAAATTTATAATATATACCACTAGTTGTAATTTAATAAACTTACCTTAATTTTCATATGTCGCTTGGGACAGTACACATTGCTGCACATGTTTTCCAGCCAGTCCTTGCAAACTTCTTCCGTTCCTAAAGCAGCTTCACAGTGGCGAAAGCGACAACTAGCCCCCTACAAATTATAAGTTCTTATTACACACAGAGTTAACAGTTAACTGGTTTTCTGCTTAAAATATCAAAATATATTTTTATTGTGAC
Organism: Thereuonema tuberculata; assembly: GCA_023159025.1. NCBI lineage: Eukaryota > Metazoa > Arthropoda > Chilopoda > Scutigeromorpha > Scutigeridae > Thereuonema > Thereuonema tuberculata. Next base: position 30,621,965 of record JAFIDM010000007.1, on the reverse strand, counting down.
AACACTCATATATGCACACTGTCCATTGTTGAAATATCGAATTTTTAATTGTTATTTTGTAAAGCTTCGAAAGAAAATTAAAAAAAAATGTAAATTAAGAAAATATTCCGAAATGATTATTTCAAGGCGAAGGGCAAAGAAAATTTGTTTGTTTTAATTTTAGCTTTCAACTCAATTTTAATTTAATTTAATATTTAAAGTTCTTAAGTTGGAGAGGTTAGAATAGTGAACCTGGAATTAATTTAGGTTAAATAGTTGATTTTTCTTAAGCTTAGTGAATTTAATGAGTTAACAAATTTAATTCATAATTTAATTTAAAAGGAATTTTAACTTTTCTTTTAAATGAATTGCATTTGTTTTTGTCATGAAGCAATAGCGAGGTTTGACATTTACCCCTCCACCCCGGATGATGGACTTTACCTCACTTGGACGGATCCAGATTCCTGCAATCTGATTAGCCGGCAGACTATGACGTGGCGTTGGCGCCTCGTTCATAGTTGATTTAAGGCCGTGCATCCAAGAAGGAAGTCTCTCTCTTTTCCCTGTCTCCTGCGCTTACTTACTTGGTCTCGAGAGCTGTGTCTCTCGCTCGTCTTTAGTAGGCTTAGCTAACTTATCCGCAATTCTGCGCGGACGCCATATGTTTTGGCAGCTATATTTTTATTCCTACATGTCTGAAATCGAGAACGATTCAGTACACATTTAGAATAGGAAGTGTTAATAATAAGTTGTCCTAGTTAGGAAAAGCTTAGACCTTAACTTTGAAAGTTCAATACTGCTAATTTTTAATTAGCGAACTCTATCGAATACATAGGAAACAAGGTATGCGTGTACACCCTCATGGAAGTAAATGTGTAAGTGAGCTATCTATCACTTATAACTTCTCGTGTGAGTTTAAAGTTAATTTCGAATTTACGAAATGCAATTCGCCAAGAAAGGTTAGAAATTCGTAGGAAAGTTATCCTGCCCAGCGCCACGTGCGAGAATTCCCTTGGTACGCACAATTAAAATAGTTAAAGCCATAGCTTCGCATTTAGCTATACGTCGTCATTTCGGAGTTTATCATTTTTGCTCATTTGAATAAACATTGTATATGTTGAACAAGTGTTAAGCCTCTCTTTTGATACCGTGGACGCAAGGTGTGGTTCCCTTACCCCCCCCCCATTGTCTGGGGTGTGACACTGCGGAGGGGGTAAATGGAAGTTTTTACCTAGATGAGTGCTTGGTTGGCGCCCAACGTTATTATAGAAATAAGTTATAATAATAGAAATAATCCAAAACCACCCACACTTTCTGTACCATCACCTATTTTGGTGCAAAAACGTGGGGAAACCCAAATAAGCACTTTACCCCTTTGTCCTGTCACAATATATACATACAGTAGAGTGCCGATTATCCGGACGCCAATTAACCGGATCAATCAAGGACCATGCGTTCCCCCCCCCCCACAAAAATCCGTCTTTATCTTCAGATTCTCTGAAGGAGAGCATTTGTAATATGCTAAAATATGCACTACTACAATTGCCAGTCCTAAGCCTGGAAAAAGTGTGAAGGGAAGTTACCTAAAAACATTGCCATAGCCGTTTTTGAAAGTTGTCCAATTACAGTAGAGCCCTGATTATCCGCAGATTTGGGTGACAAGGGCTTCGCAGATAACCCGAAAAAAGACTAAAAATGAGGTGTAAACACGAAAAAAAAATTTCACCATTAAAAACTACGTCTTATCAAAAAAAAACATATGTAAAAACTTTTAAAATATATACAGTACACCAGAAAGCTTTCTGCAGAGTAAGAGCCTGCCACTCATCCACAAGTTACGAGAAGGCCTATAGGATTACGATGCCCAATAAACCTGTCAGTAATTTTCGATCTTCGCACTGTATGGCCTATTGCATTTTCCTGTTGTTGGCTTGGATTAAAATTGGTTTTTTGAGATTCGTAATTAAAAAAAATGTTCGCGGCTCTCGCGGATCATCCGCTCGTGGTTAATCGGGGCTCTACTGTATCTGGATTTTTCGTTGAACCAGATCGGCCTGTGTCCCGACCAGTGCGAATAATCGGCGCTCTACTATATATATATATACACACACACACACATCATTTTAAAGAAGGGAAAAATAATCAGCTTAACGATTTCTCCGTCGCAATGAAACAAAATTTTCAGAATGGTATACAACTCAGATCTAATGCACGGAAATTGATTAAATTTAAAACATCTACTTAAAAAAAAAAAAAAAAAAACATCAAATCAAGAACATTGAGAATATTCCAAAAATTAATATAAAAATAGTCAACATTTGTGTATAAGTATAGTTTTACTCCAATCAAGTATATCTACGGATATATTAATACTAATGAGAATTTTATTCACAAGTCATAGTTATCAAATATACTTCTGATAACTGAAATCCTGAGATAATTAACACTTAATTTCTGTCTTGACAGTAATTTTAAATTTTTGTAAATAGCATTAAGGCATTGACTTCATTATCTGCAACTAAAGACACTTACTTGATGCTTGTCGTTAGCTAAGAATACTCCAATCATTTGACCCCTATTGCAGTTCATATCAACAATAGTAAAGGAAGTGGGGAATCAACCTTCATTACTTAAGTCAAAGGTGAATCTCACCCATTACAACTTACAAAGATGTATCTTGTAACCTGAAGGTCATTTCTTTTTCATCTTACTTTTAATGTATTAAATAACTCCTTTGAGTCCAAGCACATAGTTTAAGGAATTATTTAAAATCACTTAAACAATAACTTGCTTTTATATAGACTATAGGAGTCATTTCTCTCACTATCTCATTGAATTTGAATTCAACATTTAACAGCTGTGAAATCTATTCTGCTAAGCCTTGGTTACCAATTTGTTTGTTTTTTTAATTTTTTTATGTGCCGTTATATTTCAGTTGCACCTCAAATATCCACTGCATCTAAACATGAACTGGCGAATTTATATTTAATAGTACTTTTTAAGTTTTGATGGCTCATAAAATGGAAGCATTACAAATTCAAACAGATTCTTTACAACATTTATCCCTTATTTCACAACATAAAGCTCTAAATTGTTAAATATCTATATAAACTTGGAAAATAAATAAAACTGACAAATTTCATCATTAATGCACAATGCTGTAAGGGTGGTATTCTGTTGTTGTAGTCCTACAGTGTGCCTGGCTTAATATGCACAAGGTTCAATCATTTTTAGTTCAGTGCATGTATTAACAGATTTACTACATTAAACTTCTGTTTTTTTTTTGTTTTTTTCATGGACAAAAGGAGGGGAAACGGAATTTCTTTGGTATATAGCTCATAGAAAAGAAACACTGTTGTTTGGATTGCGAAAATGATGAAAGGCAAATTTAGGAAGTTTGGACATGCAACTGTAATTCAGCCTAAGATTTTCTCCCCCCCCCCCCCCAAAATAATTAAAGACATCTTCAGGATAAGCAAATGCTGTCTAACCACAATTGAGTTAATATTTGCATACAAAAGAAAGCATTTTTTCTTTTACCAAACATTATTAATCAATACAATCTTTTGGCCACATTTTCATTCTATCTTTGCAGAAAGAACATTCTCAACACAAATCTGCTATTCAGATTGTTTCAGAAAAGAAATCTTAAAGCAATTAAAAATAAATACAAATGAAGAATTTTATTTGTTAGCTAAAATATATTGCTTTAAGTTATCTTATTTGTAACGAGCTTCCTTTTAAAATTATCTCTTAGTATCTTTACCTATCAATACCCATAACATATGCTGTGATACTAAAATATTGTTACAAGTCGAATAGGCCGACCTCCCTCTTATTGGCCTTGAGCCTGTCTCCCTGCAGTAGAGTTGACTGTTCCAGTTGAGCCAGAAGGAGGCTTGGATGAGATATAAGTAGAAAAGCAGAGTCAAGCCAAGGCAGATCGACAGCGGCAACCAGCCACACAGGACCTTTCTCCTAAAGTGAAGAGAGAGTCAGTGGCACTTCGGAGCTGCCTCCTACTGAAGACGGTTTGTTGATTAGGCAGCCAGTCTAAACAACCACCTCCAAGAAGAGGAGGAAGAGAAGGTACTCGGTAGCAAGCCAAAGATGATAGGTCGTAGGAAGCCTGCAGCAAGTGGTCCTCCTACACAGAAAGAAACTGGCCCACCTGCCAACTGAGGCTCCAGGTACAAGACGAGCACAGGAAGGCAGTGACCGGACTGAAGTTATGAGATCCAGATATAAGACAATAGCCCAGGAGGAATCAGTTCAGCTAAAGAAGGATCAGGACTTGGGATGACTACCTAGGAAGGTGATGGCCCAGTTGAAGGGAAGAATAGGAACAACAGAAACAGCCAGAACAGATGCTAGAAGACGGTCCAAGGAGAAGTAATTTGGATGTTTCGTCTACAAGCTCTCGTTCCAGAAGTCTGGTATTTGAAGAAAAATCAGCACCTAGACGATTCCCTTATTCTTTGGTTATTAATCACTTGATTCGCAAGGATCTTCATTACAACTTATTATTTATTGTATCGACCAGTTTCGTCAGTCCAAAACTGTAAATGTATGTAACTGCTGTTTGAGATATCCGAAATAAAGTCAACTCAGTTGGTAACATATTACATGAAAAATATAATTTGCAACAAATACTACCGTTCTATATTATACTATTTTAATTTTCAATTTAAAATACAATTTCAGTGATTTCACCTATACTTCGCAGAAAAAGCTGAAGTTGTAGATTCCAGTAATGGCCCTTCCAAAATTTGTCAAAATATACTTTTAAACTTATAAAATCACTTTAAATACATAATATCTCCACATTTGCAGAAATTGCTCAAAATTATTCATGTTTCTGAATGAAAATGTTATTTACAATCTTTAAAAAAAAATATTTCTATATAAAAAGTGCAAATGTAACACGAGACTGCACATAATGGTTCTATTTTCTTTGAAGAAAAATATTAGGTTTATGCAACAGAACAGTTAATGCAGTATTTTTTTCATTAACTATACAGTTAATTTATGCAATTAAATTTCATGGTTTTATCACAGACCAATAATTACTTTGCAATTAATTTCCAATTATTTTTTCTTCTAAAGAAAATATTAATATGATACAGGGTTTATTGAGTCAAAAATATAGCCTATGATCTAAGACAAAGATGGTTTAATAATGAAATTAAAATGACTACAGTTTCGAATACAATAATGGAGTATTCTTTCTCAAGTAATATTTCGTTATTGTATTCAAAACTGTAGTCATTTTAATTTCATTATTAAACCATCCTTGTCTTACCTAAGTGCGTCGGCTATATTTTTGACATCTCAACTATGATCGGCGCGTGTAAAAATGGAATTTTAATAGCGTTAATTATTAGCTCAAAATATAACACCAACATTATCACAATAAAACTATTGTTCAATAAAAATAATGTTCTGAGGAAGAGAAATAGTTTTCCAAGTGGTGTGGCCTTAAAAGTCCTAAGGCCAAATCTCACAGTAGTAGTTTTTTGCAGTTTTGATTTCAAAACTTGAGAGAATTCTATTGACATTCTGTGAAAATTTAATATAATTGGTGCTGCTTTTCAAAATGAACTAATCAGTGATGGAATCTAAAACTTTTGATTTTCAGCTTTTGAGAGTTCAACGAGCCTTTATAAGAACACAATTTCTTTAACTATTAAAATATCTAGATAGGGAAAAATGTGCATGCAATTTGAAACAGGTTGACAATTCTTCCTTTTTCTGCTTAAATAATAAATTCCAAAACAAAATGCATTTTAATACAAGTTGTGGATTTTAGAGATAAATAATAATCGTTTTGAGAATCTTGGGTTTTCTCAATGAAAAATATGCAAATAAAACTTCAGCTTAATCGGATTCATATTACAGTAAAAAATAGTTTATTTTCAAAAGATAATGATAATCAAATCATAATGACTCTGTGGAGTCTGTTAATTTAAAAAAAATGGCATCACTGACTGAAGTTTTTTCTCCTTTGCTTGCTATTTGTCACTGTACTGCTTTGCATGATTATTGAACCTATCAATGAAATTTTGTACATGTCCAAATGCTTTTCTGTCACTAAACTGGCAATGAAAATAATGACAGAAGCAAATCTCATTGTAAAAAGAGTGCAATTGATGCGTCAGTGGTCATATCTATGACGAAAATGTCTTTAGTGTGATTTTGGCCATTATCAAGATAGGTTTAACTCAAGCACAGAGGGGGGACCTGAGTACTTTTACTATATTTTAAGCAAGATATTTATAATATCCAAATATAATATTCAAGGGATGTTATAATTGGCCTGAAACAATACCAAATACCATGTAAATTCCAAATACAAAAATAAAACCTTTCTCCACAGAAATGTTGATTGTCAGTATAAAAATTCAAGATTTAAGTATGTTTTATTGGTCATCAACTTATAAAATTGGCCAAGTTCGTCTGTCAAGTCTGTATCCATAACTCGATATAATTTTGTTACCACTTCACCGATTTTAATGAAATTTCGCATTCTTACTCAGTTTTTTATGCTGATTTTGAAACTGAAAACCATTTTTGCCGTAGAAGCTTCGTTCACAAGTTAGCGCAGTATTTAGATTACATTTACTTTATATTTCATAGTTGATAATAAAATGATTTTTCAGATTTTTTTATGCCTGTCGTCCGTCAGGCTTTGCTGCTAGTACTGTTATAAACAGGTAAACACTGTGAGATCACTTATTTTGATATCCTGGAAAACTGAATTTAAAAAAAAAAATATCAATCTGAGAGAAATGAAGAAACATTTCCAAAAACTAAAACTATTCTATCTAAGAATCTGAAACTATTTAGCAGCAGAGTTCATATCATTACCATATGAGCTACTAAACAATCATTATAGTAAGGACAAAATCAATCCTAAGAAATGATTCTTACTGGACTGCATTAGTAGATCACGATATCCTCTGTACGTAAAACTTTTAATTATCATTTGCCTTACTTCCATCTGGGACCAAATGAGTATACAAACATAATTCAAGATTTCTGAAATATGCTATAGGCAAATTTACCTTGAAAGTGGTAAATTTCCATTCATATAAAATGCCTTAAATGTTTATTATATTCCTGTGGGAAAACAATGAGTTTCAAATTTTAAATACGGTTTAAAATCAGCTAACATACTGAATAGCAGATAAAATTGCCAAAGAAAAGATAAAATTGAGACAAGAACCTTTGGGATTCATCCAATACAAGTGGAAACTCAAAAATGAACTCTTCAACAAAAACCCTAAGAGATTAGGGAATATGAAATTAAAGGGGTTTTTTTTTTTTTTTTTTTTAAATTAATCAAATTCATAAATGCCAAATCCTCACCCACTACAATAAACTATCCCACCGCCAGCAGACAACATCCTAAATGTTTGTGCAGTCCCTGAGGATGGGATACACCCAGTATCCCAAAACTGTCAGTATCTCACTTTTTTTGCTGTTTATTTCATTTTTACCAAGTGCTTTTCTTTTCCTATTTGTTATCTTTTTAAATCAAACTAAAAACAAAATTTAATAAAATGCAATTAGGCATAATTTTATACTTTTTTTTCCCCCAGAGGAATATATCAGATAAAGCAAAGAACAACCAAAACTGAAAAGTTTAACTCATGTTCCAACAATTAGAAAGAGCTGAAGAACAACGAGACGGAATGTTGGAGGAAACTGTGTCTACACTGGTTTACATTCATGAAAGAAAGGACATTCAATATCAAAGTTTGCATTTAAGAGACCAAGAAAAATGCATGGAAATTGGCTCAACAGTCAAACAAGCCAAACTTACCCACTAAGAAACAGTAGCCCCTCATTTACAGCAAATCAAAGATTTTGTAGAAGGAAAACAAAAAAAAGATGGAATTTACAGAATCCAAATCATATCTAAAAAAATATTAAAGAAAAGATCAAATATTCTCTCTCATATTTAGCTGGAAAAAAAAAAAAAAAAAAAACCTTATCAGGAATTATTCTCTGTAGCAATGCAATATCCAAAGCTGTTTGTTGTCGATATATACATGACCTGAAACCAATAATTATTAAAAGACTTTCTCGAAGATCGACATGAAGGAAAACTTGGCAGACATCTGTGCCGAGATGGGATATAATTACACTAACCCTTCTTTAGATTATCTCCAAACCCAATAAAAAAACATCCTCTTCTATATGCCTGATTGTCTTGCATTAATTTGATGTTCAGTAGATAATCAATCAAAAGATTGTAGAGATTCCTTAAGATGAAAATGATTTGTTTTCTTTCCATTTTATTAAATACATCACCGATGTTGCTTCTTTGAAGTACAATCACTGCTATCATTAAGACAATTTCATTAAGCTGTAACCATTCACACATCAGTTTTCAGCTTTCTTTTTTAGTATGAAAATTTGGATCTAAGCTGTCCAACTTCATGACATTGTCGTAGGCTATAACTAGTCACTTGCCCGACTTCATTTTTTTTTTTTCCTTTACAATGTGCTTATATTACAAGAAAAACTGGAATCAAAATGCATAATTGTCTTCATGACTTCAACAACAGCTGTTCATCCTCGATATGACTCATCAGCTAGATTGATCCTGATAAGCTCAGAAAGTGCAAAAGACACTGGATCATTCTCCCATTCCTGGGAGGACTCCACAAAAGGAAACAGTAAGAAAAGCACTAACTAGTACAGCCTCAAAACCTTGGCCTGCTAAGTGCTAGGCAAAAAAAGCATTTAATAAAAAGGACAACACAAACACTCAAGAAACAAGAGAAGTTAATGTGCCTACAAATCTGGTTGATGAGTTATCCCAGATTCCGTCAATGATTGCCCAAGGCATGAAAGGAACGATTGTGCCTTTTGTTGATTACCGTTTTTCATGTTAGATTATATGCACTTTAATCATTCCTATTTCATTAATTATACCCATCATGCTAGCATATATCTGTAACAATTTATATTTCAGCATAAATCGCCTTTTCAATGCCTGAACATTTTTCTAGTTCTATATTCAATTCAGAGTTTACTCCACATCCTACACCACTGATTTGCAATCTTTTGGAGGAAAACCTTGAAATATTTCATAAAATCTCGAACTGGCTGATACTAAGTTCAACAGGTAAATTACAAAATACATTAAAAACATTATTTATTGTCTTCTTTTCTATACTAATAAAAAATTACAAACTTTCATTTTGCATCTTGTTTACTGGTTACAAACACTGTATATTTTGTAATGATTTTTTTTTTCTTTTTTCTCAATTACAAAAAAAGCTGGCAAGTTGTATTTTTTTGCAAGCATTTGCAAATTCTCCTGGAACCCCAGACTTTGCTCACAGAATCCTGCTTGACAAATGCTGTCCTACAGTGATAGGCACTTTTTAATTTCACTTCTCCTCTACTCTTTTTCATGATATCAGAACTGGACTAAAAAGTCTAGCTGAGAAATAAAAGTCGTACAGAGCCTTAGAACTAAAATCAAATTGGACAGTTACAACAAAATCCTAAGTGTCAATTAAAAGGGGACAGGTCACGCAAGAGGTCAGAAAAGGTAGAGAAATGCCAAGAAATGAACACAGAAAATATGGAGGAATCCAGGGATATCAGTTTAAAATATTTATTTATATATATATATATATATATATATATATATATATATACATACACGGTCAAAGCTGATAAGTTTTAACCCTTAAAGCAAAAAAAAGAAGCTGAGACATGGGGTGGGGGTAGTTTTTTGTTTTGTTTGCTGTTGAAGTTCACTATCCCCTCCTTCCTCTGATTGAACAGAACCCAGTTGTTCAAAAACACTGTATAAAATTAGAAAGAAGCCGATTTAAAGGTTCTCACAGAACCACAACCAATATATCAGTTGCAGCAGGAGGGGAAATACTTACAAAATCAGTACATGGACGTTCTTAGCTGCACTAGCTCAGAGAAGAATTATCATGGCCATTAGTTTATCAATTATTTCTGTGTTTGTGAAGTCCGGGGGGGGGGGGGGGGGGGGGTATTTTTAACTCCGTAATTTAGTAAGGACAACTTTAACTCTACTAACCAAACTGATTAAAGTATTAAAAGCCAGGCAAAAAATAAAAAGTCTTTTAAATTTATTTACAATATAAAGATGGCAAAAAAAAAAAAAAAAAAAATGTTTTTAATAGCTATAAAATAAACAGTAAGCACTGGGAATTTATCTTCACCTGCAAAACCCATTAGCAATATTCTGCTTTGTATGTTCTTCCACCAGATCATTTAGTATCTTGAAAACTTCCTATGCCAACAGACTGCTGCATTTAAATTCTAAGTTACTAGATGGATTTAACAATAAGGATGTCATTAAACCTCAACTGAAATTGCAAAGATCCAATATCTTTGTTTATAACTTTTAAATAGAAATGTTCTTGTTGGCAGGCTTATTTATGCTAAGCCCTTTATATTAGACTTCTATAATAATGATATACATTCAATTATTTATAGTGTCTAAAATATTCATTTATTAACATCTTTTTCATGGTTTTTATCTACTAATTTATTCTACATCCTTAAAGTATTCTTATTTTAAGTAATATATTACAAAGCACTTAACTCTTACTAATGCAAGTTATTTTTATTTATTTACATTTGTAGTTGTTCCTGAAACATGTCAACTAACTTTATAATGAAAAAAACTAAGATTAAATAATCTTCTAAATCTAAAAAAAAAATAAAAATTTAATGCCCATCCTCTTTCAATTGATACTTTTCCAAATTCATATTGTTTAGATCATTGTATTTATTAAAGTATGGACAGAGAAAGAAGAATTGCCAAATATGGCGGAAAATGGATTATTCAGTTGATTCCGGAAGTTATTGCTGCAGAAGCAATATGGCAGCCTCATAAGAAATGGTTATTGTAAAGCTTACACAGAAAAGTTACAGGTAAAATAGTGGAAAATGTTCCAAAGTATAAGAGTCAGGGTGATGGAATATGTATTTTTGAATTACTAGGAAGATCTGCTATTGCTCCAAATTTGTCCCATTTGTTAGTAAAGAGAGTTGTCAACAAGCAAACAACAATGCGATCACACTTTGTTTATCTCATCCGGGCATTTTCTTTTCCTTGTCCAAAGTCACTTTTGGATACGAATTATATTTATAAAAAAAACTGAATAATATAAAAATAATAACAGAACATAGGTACATTAAAGATACAAAGAATTAAAAATATCGAAAATCTTCTCTTCTACTTTGCTTTGAAGAAAAGCAGAAAAAAATTACGATGCTTTGCAATAGAGATCACCGAGTATACTTGGAATTAGCAATCCATAATCTACTATTTCCTCATTTTTTTTCATCTCCTATAATTGGGAATAGCAAGACCAAATTCTGTCATTCTTCTGGAATAATTAAGAAGTGGACAGTACAGTGGATGATTAGTCAGTTCAGTTTAATATAGGTTTCCATCTTATTTTGCTGAAATGAGTCCTTCACCCCTTCCAAATTTAATTTACAACAAAACTGAATATTAAAGTTAGACAATCAGCCGTTGCACTTTTCAAAATAAAGAATGTGCAATTCTTAAGATGCATTTAAATAAATCAAAGCAAACTAAAAAATGAATTGCACATATATATGTGATTATCTTCACATTATCAAATGTTAAAATTTCGGCTTGACAGTATTTTTGGGAAACATGTTAAAAGACAATTTTTAACAACATGCACAATTACCAGAGACCATTCCCAATGTGAAAATATCTTTTTTATCCTTCAATGTGGAGTAACATCCTGGAACTGTTCATTAATCATTGTTAGATGTATTTTGTTGGATAAAGGATTCCAAAATAAACTAACTTTAAACATAACTATCTTAAGTTATATTTTATTGAAAAATTAACGGCACTTAAATTTTTATATAATATTTAAGAAAACAACTGTGTTTTATCAAGTTTTTTCATATTTTTTTTTTAGGATACAAAATATTTTTCTGCTATTCTTTTGACCAAGAAATTATCCATTAGATGAGCAAGTCCAACACTGAATTCTAAAACATTCGAAATGATGAAAACAAAGGGGAAAAAAAGTTTTTCTTTCATCACTAGTTAATGTTATTAACAACTATTTTGTTTTCTCCTTCAAGTGTCAAGACAAACCACTTGTGAAATATCATTAGGTCTAGAATTCAATTCTTTTTTTTTTTTTACAATCATTTGTTTTAAGTATTTCTGTAAAAAATAAATAAATAACTGATTTCCAAAAAAGTGTGATTACAATGACTAATTAAAGAATTCTATACTGATGTAGCAATTATTCAATGGCAGAATCAAATTAAGAAGTATATATTAGAAACCAGATCAAATGATTAACATATATAATGCTACTTCAAATGGTCATTTTTCCAAAATTTTTCAAAAAAAATTCATGCCAGTTCAGCTTTTTAAGTGTAAAATGGCAACACTAACTATATGAATATAATATCACAATATTTACTAACAGCCCTATCAATAACAGATAAAAAATTAAATAACTTTATTTGTCTTGTCGTGAACATTTAAGATTTAGACATGTTTGAAATAACTATTAATATGTACCTAAAAAACTTTTCCAAAGTAATCAAGCATGGAAAAATTATATTAATAAAACAATAATAAAATAAGTGGGTTTAAAAGTGAATCAAGACACAAACTATCTGCAGAAATTATTAAAAATATAGTAATAAGATTAAGATTTGTATTAATCTGAACACTAGTGAATCAATACAAAGATAGTTTATATAATGAATGACAGATTCAAACCATGTTGATGCTTTCAATTTCATATGAATTCCATATTGAAAATGAGAAATATATACATATACAGTATTCAAATCAATTGATTATTAACATTTTTTGTAATGTTTCATGGCTTTACTAGATAACTTTGATACAGATGTTTTTAATTTAATAAAAACATTTACATAATGCAAAAATATTATTAAACCATCCAACAATAAAAATAAAGAAATTGGAGAAAAAAATAAACATGAATTAAAACTGAAACTTATAAATACAGAATTCGATTATAATTAAATACATTAGAATTCAAAAGAAACATTGATAAGTAATCGTAATTGTTAAAAAGCAAAATAGATTTTAACAGAGAATGCGATTATTTGTAAGTAAATATTACAAAAATGAAAAAAAAAATTAATTTATCTTTATTTTATTATTACTTTAATGAAATCTAACGTACCTTTTGACATGTTGAATAATAGAAGAAATAGCAGTCCTCATTTATTAAACACGACATTTTTTTTTTATTTCAGGGTCTAAAGATAAAAAAAAAGGGGAAAACCTGATAAGACAAATTAATTCTAAATTACTATTATATTTGGGCAGAAAAAAATAACAAATCTCATTTTCCAATTAAAACCAAAAATTCTAAATTAGGGCCAAATGCAGTGGTATTCTTTTTTTTTCCTTTAAATTAGTTTAAAACCATCAAATTAATAATAACTTAATTGGATTTGACTGTATTTCGATTGAGGCAAGTTTAAATTCGTGTTTTTAAGGGAATTCGCGATTTGTTTCGATTTTTAACAGAAATTTGGTCCTTCTTTTTGGACAAACTGAAATTAGGCCTAACTATGGCAACAACGTGCAGGAACAAGTGTCAACTTACACAATTTATTTAGCAGCGTTAAATGGAAGTAACACATCAAAATCACAGTCAGTTTATGCACTGAGTGTTTTATAAGTGGTTGAAGTCAAAACGAGTGAGTTTTCTTTTAAGCCAAGACAACACGATGGCGGTCAGACGTCATTCCTGCTCGACTGCAATTGGGAAAAGCCAAAAAACAAAAACAAACGACCAAGTTGTACACTGATTTCGTATCTATGGCATCTAGAAACAAAACTTTAAATATGGGTTTCGAAACTGTCAAAAAACTAACGCTAAAACAAGAGAATATGCTTACGCTTTGCCACCCTTCCCTCTACTCTAGCAGTTGGAAGGACTTGTGATAAGGAGAGCGGACAATCGATCACTGCCTCCTGGTGGCAAATGGCGCCTGAACAAACTAATCGTTCACTAGATGGAAAGGAGCCCTCGCTATACGCCGAATCCGGATAAAATAAAATATCGGCATAATTCGTAATAATAGAAAAGAGGATAGCTTTTTTTATTTTTTTTTTACTATTTTTGTTACTTTTATATGCTATTTTTTTATAAAGATATAAGAAATTATATAAAGATATAGATTTAACTTTTTTTTATTATTTTTTTTTTCTTATATTCGAATAAAGATTAATAAGAATATGTGGAAGTTCTCCAAATGTTTTAAAAGATTATACAAATTCAAAACGAAAAAAGAAAAAGGTTAGAAGGAAAAAATATTGTGGAAAAGATAAATGTTTTATAAAACAATCAATAATATGAGCTTTTCTATTAAAACTAAAATAAACAATTGAGCCTAACTTATCACTCAACTAATTGTCCAATTACTAAAAGCCAAATCCGGAGAAAGCAATCATATAAGACGTCGGCTTAGATAAAACGACAGATTTTTATCATTTTTTTATAATTTACCTCATCACTGTATCTTTTATTCTTATTTTCCTTTCAGTTTTCTTTTTCTTTTTTCTCATAAAATGCATTTTCAAAAATATATTAATTAAAATAATTATTATTATTTTATTTTATTAACATAAAATAGGCATAAAACATTTTTCAGTGAAGGAACTATCAGAAAAAAAAGGGAAACCTAAAAATTTGGAACTTGACGGTTTGTTTGTTTGTTTGTTTTTTAAATAGTTAATTATATAGATAAGATGAATGGATTTTTTTTTTTTTTTTAGTAGCGGCAGAAAACGTTCCAAAAAAAAGTATGGAAGCTATCCAAAAAATTAAAAATTTCAAAAAAAGAACTAAAAGCATTAAATGGAAATATAAGCTTTTCAATGAAGTTGATAGTTTCAATTTTATTTTATTTTTTTCTTTTAAAAAAAAAGATCTTTAATACAACTAATAGTTTTTGTGTCGATATAAATGTGAATCCGGATAAATGGATTTGCTTAACGAAAAATCATAGTAGTTAAACAAGATTACAAAGAAATAGATGCTCACTTTTATTTTTCTTAGCTTCCTTTTTACAGTAATTCATAAGCATAGTAATAACAGAGACAACATACAAATAATAATAATAATAATGATAATGTTTTGGAATCCTGAAATGGAGCAACTTTGATCTTGAAGCCTTGGACAGAAAGACTAGGACATTACTTACCAAATTTCGAATGCATCATCCTAAATCCTCAGTTGACCGTCTTTAGATACCACGAAGAGAGGGAGGTAGAGGATTATTAAACATTTCTAGATTATGTCAAACACAAGTACAAAAACTTAGAGACTATTTCTTAAAATCTACAAAGATTTATTTCAATTGCATTGCATCCATTGACAATAACTACACTCCTCTAAATTTATGTCAGATAAGAACGCCAGTTACTCCAGTTTCTCTTGGGGATACAATACATACCTGGAAAGGAAAAGGTTTACATGGGAAATACCCTACAATGTTAAACGAAGAACAGGCGAATAAGAGTCTTTCGATACAATACCTAACGAGTGGCTACCTTCACCCAGAAACGGAAGGATTTATTAATGCCATTCAAGATCAGGTGATAAGCACAAAAAACTATCAGAAATTTGTTACCAAAAACATCGAACGACGACTCATGCCAAAAATGCCGTTCAGCTTCGGAAACTATAGATCACATAATTGGAGGCTGCCCGACGCTGGCAAATTCATATTATTTGAATCGGCACAACCAATTTACTAAAATTATTCACCAGCAATTTGTTCTCAAATTTGGAATTTTAACTTCTGCCCCGCCATACTATAAGTACGAGCCGGATCCAGTTCTTGAAACGGAGCGGTATCTCCTCTACTGGGATAAACCGATTGTTACTGACAATGCTGTTGACTTCAATCGTCCGGATACTGTTTTGGTTGATAAAGTGGAGAAACAAACTTCAATAGTTGACATTTCTGTCCCACTGTCCCAAAACATTTCCAAAACTGAAATTGAAAAATGTACAAAATATGAAAATCTGGCGATTGAAATACAGCGAATATGGAAGCAGCAACAAATTCAAACAGTACCAGTGGTGATATCGGCGACCGGAATTGTTACAAAGAATTTCATTGATAATTTAGAAAAAATTGGACTGCAACAAAATCTTCTCAAAAATATCCAGAAAAGTATATTATTACAAACATGTCATATCACCCGCAGGGTTCTACAACAGATGGCTTGAGATGAATTTCTCCGCCTACAAGGCTTCCGGATTATGTCTGAGATAAACACATCGATGGCTTAGCGCAAAAGTAGCGAATATCCATGCTTAACCTGATGGATATTCGCTACTTTTGCGCTAAGCCATCGACATGTAACTTATAATAATAATAATAATAATAATATCTCTACCCCTCAGTAAGAGCACGGTCCCGTACTACAAGTACATACCACAAAGCGTATTAGAATCACCCTCATATAAACTATACTGGGACCGCCCCATTCACACAGACAAAACCATACATCACAACAGACCAGACATCACACTTGTTGATAAGGTCAACAAACAGACCTATCTAATTGATATTGCAGTGCCTATCAGCAAGAACATGCAGAAAACTCACGCAGACAAGATCAGTAAATACACTGATCTAGCACACGAGCTCCAGAAGCAGTGGAGGCAGGATAGAGTACGTGTTGTACCCATCGTTCTGTCTGCCACTGGTCTGGTGCCTCACACATTGCACCACAGTCTCAGCACACTAGGACTTCACAAAAACACTTATGCACAACTGCAGAAGGCTGTGGTACTCAACACTACACGCATAGTTAGGAAATTTATGGACACAAGCATACATCCCTAATCATTCTTGCACACATCTTTACACTTGGCAGTATGTGCTTTGGTCCTTGACCCGCCATATTGTTTTTGCTGGGGAAACCCAAGGTTTGAAACATACAAACATAAAATAATAATAATAATAAGAGCACAACACTCCTCACTCCACTCAGCCATTGTCAAGGCTGACACACACTTCACACCCCTGGACCTCGCAAACCCTTCTCTAACACTCACCACTCCCGACACCCACACACAGCAGCTGCGTGAATCATGGGCTCGTAAGAAACTCCATGGCAGACATCGCCACGAACTCAGCCAACCTCATGTCGACATGGAAGCGTCGAACAGATGGCTGATGAGTGGTGAGCTGTTTGGGGAGACCGAAGGGTTCATGATCGCGATACAGGACCAAGTCATTCCCACACTCAACTACAAGAAACACATTCTACACGACGCAAAGACACACGACGACAGATGCAGGAAATGCCACACTACACATGAGACGATCGACCACATAATATCTGGCTGTCCCCTTCCACCGACACAATCAGGTAGCATCGATCGTTCATCAACAGCTAGCACACAAACACTCACTTATTAAGAACACGGTCCCATACTACAAGTACACACCACAAAGCGTACTAGAGTTACCCTTACATAAGCTGTACTGGGACCGTCCCATTCACACAGACAAAACTATACATCACAACAGACCTGACATTACACTTGTTGATAAGGTCAACAAACAGACCTATCTCATTGATATTGCAGTTCCCATCAGCAAGAACATGCAGAAAACTCACGCTGACAAGATAAGTAAATACACAGACCTAGCAAACGAGCTCCAGAAGCAGTGGAGGCAGGACCGAGTACGTGTTGTACCCATCATCCTGTCCGCTACTGGTCTGGTGCCTCACACATTGCATCACAGCCTCAGCACACTAGGACTTCATAAAAACACTTATGCAAAACTCCAGAAGGCTGTGGTACTCAACACAACACGCATAGTTCGGAAATTTATGGACACAAGCACACATCCCTAACTATTCTTCCAAAATTTTTTTTTTTTTTTTTTTTTTTTAATACACTTGGCAATATGTGCTTTGGTCCTTGACCCGCCTTATTGTCTTAGCTGGGGAATCCCATGGTTTGAAACTTTTTCGAGATAATAATAATAATAAGACAAGATCTACATACACATCGAGACACATAACATTCTTTCTGAACAGCAGAAGGGCTGTCGCAGGAATTCCCAGGGTTGTAAGGAGAAACTACTTATTGACTCTGTATATCCTGCGCCAGGCGCACGCGAAGCATAAGAACTTACATATCGCGTACATCGACTACAAGAAGGCATTTGACTCAGTCCCTCATTCCTAGCTTTTACACACTCTTCATACCTACAAAATAGACCCCAAGATCACGGCATTTTTAGATGCCACAATGAAGAGTTGGAACACAACATTACACCTACGCACCTCCAACACCTCCATCACTACAGATCCCATTCCCATAAGGAGAGGTATTTTCCAGGGAGACTCCTTGAGTCCTCTTTGGTTCTGTCTCGCCTTGAATCCACTAAGCCACATACTAAATAACACAAAACACGGTTATAGGCTTACCTCACGCACTCTGACACCATACAAAATCACACTCTTACTCTACATGGATGATATTAAACTCTACGCCACAAACAACGCACAACTTACTAATTTACTACAAGTCACCACACAGTTCACCAAAGACATTGGGATGGAATTTGGAATCGACGAATGCCGCAAGCTACTTATAACACGCGGGAAGACTATGGATTTGGAGGGTTTTGAACTGGACCATGGGTTGGCCATCCAATCCATGGAAGAGGGAGAGACCTACAAGTACCTAGGCTTCCAGCAAGCGCGTGTCATTGACAACGCAAACATCAAAAATGCACTCAAGAACACATACCGTGCTCGCGTTCGAAACATCCCCCAAACACAACTCAACGCCAGAAATAAAATTAAAGCCATCAATACTTTTGCTGTCTCCACACTAATATATTCGTTCGGCATAATTCCCTGGACAAACATCGAACTCGAAGCACTACAACGTATAACACGCACTACATTCACGAAACACAACATGCACCACCCCAAGTCCGCTACGGAAAGGATGACTCTTCCCCGCAAGGAGGGAGGCCGAGGACTCGTTAACCTCATCACCCTACATGCAAAACAAGTACACACACTTAGGGAACACTTCCACCAAAAAGCACAACACTCCTTATTACACTCAACCATTGTCAAGGCTGACACACACCTCACACCCCTGGACCTCGAAAACCCTTCTCCAACACTCACCACCCCTAACACCCACACTCAGCAGCTGCGTGAATCATGGGCTCGTAAGGAACTCCATGGCAGACATCACTCAGCCAGCCTCATGTCGACATGGAAGCGTCGAACAGATGGCTGACGAGTGGCGAGCTGTTTGGGTAGACCGAAGGGTTCATGATCGCGATACAGGACCAAGTCATCCCCACATGCAACTACAAGAAACACATCCTACACAACGCAAACACGCATGACGATTCATGCAGGAAATGCCACACTACGCATGAGACGATCGACCACATAATATTAGGCTGTCCCCTTCTCTCCCAAACAGACTACCTCCACCGACACAATCAGGTAGTGTCGATCATTCATCAACAGCTAGCACACAAACACCCACTTATTAAGGACACGGTCCCATACAAATAAACAAACAAATAAACAGGCAGATATAGAGATGAGGCTTAAAATAATAGAAAAAAAAGGGTCATAAAGTTAAAGCATTTTTGTTTACCTTTCTTGTTTACTGAATCTACTTCACATCCGATCTTTTCTCAATGATTAAAGTTTTCAATGCAAACAATTGTTTCAAATTATTCATGGACGTATTTGGGAGGGAGGAGAGCCTGAAATATCAAAATACTGTCTATGGATAGACCCAATTGTTTCTTGGGTTGTTGTTTTTTTTGGTTGAAGGTCGGCTTCCAAACTTGGCCCCATCCCCAAATAAAACCCTAAATCGTAATGATAATTAAACATTAACTATATCATAGAATCAAATGATATAATTTTACAATAAAAAGTATTATTTACTAGAACATAAATAATTAAGTAATGGAGGTGCTATTTTGAATATGTAAAATCCTTTAATTTGATAATATTGTTTGTTTTCTTTGTGATACGAAGAAATGAGGTAAGATAATGAAATCTTTATAGATAAGAGAGATTAATATTAAATTTAATAAAGAAACAGTCCGTTCAGTTTGGAATTTAAATTTATTTTTATTTTAGCAATGTTTTCAACTAACAGCTGACTTAATTTAGATATATTTTTTATAACATTTAAAGAGTTCAATACTTAATTAAATGAATATTTTTTGCAAAATTCTATTTTGACTTCTTAAGCTATATTATTTCGGGGATTTCAGTAATTGATTATGTAATTTTTACTGGTGTAATTTGATTTTGTAGATACTGTATTGTAATCCCAAGTAAATTTACAGATGAGTATTATTTTTTTTCGTAAGGAAGGAGAATTTTGAATAAATTTTCTTTTATTCTATTTTTATATAAATTTCCTGTTCTTTATTTAGGTTTAATGGCCTTTGCAGTTTAAATGTAAGTTTTATTTATTTTTCTAGTTATGTCAGTTGTGTAATCAGCAAGTAATGATAGAATTCAGAAGCGAATCAATAGAAGTCTGATACGTACAGTAAAACCTCTCAAATCCGACCCTCGGTAATCCTGCCTCCACAGTCGGCCTGGTCCTGAGTAAATTTTTTTTTTTTAATAACTAAATTCGCTTCCCTATTATGTTTCCCTATCCGCGCGTAGTCATTATGAGTGAGGAAAGAAAGAAAAACTTTGTCACTATGGAACAGAAGCTTAATGCGTTAAGGAGATTGGATGCAGGGGAATCTGCAAAACAAATATCACTAGAGCTTGGTGTCGGAAAAAGCACATTTGTATTGTTTTTAATAAATATTTGAGTGCAAAATTATGAAAATGGGGTTAAATTAATTAAACCTGACATTATGTCTTCACAAAAATTGAGCTATTGAGTTATTTTAAGAACACTCTCGGTAGTCTGGCTTTTCTGTAATCGGCCTACTGGACGCCACATTAGGCCGGATTTGAGAGGTTTTACTGTATTAATATTCTCTGTTAATCAGGTAAAATGGTAAAATTCCTCTCCTTTCTGAGTTTTCAAAGGCTTTACTGTATATGTCACAAGACAAAAATAATTAACAAAATTCTAATATATCTGACAGATAGTATCAAAATTTTGAAATTTTAGCTGATTCCAAATCATTTTTTGGGACTTTAAAGTTTGTTAATTTTTATTATCAGCCAATTTAGAGACTATTTTTTTATTATTAGAAGACGAGTTTCAAATACGGTCCTACAGTGTAGAAAGATAGCACTGCAAAGGTATAGGTGAGCGGTATCTAAAAAAAAAGAATAGTTCCAGAACGGTTAGCCTTAAGAGGACAAGTATTGAAAAAGATAGGAAAAGCAAGAGTATGATTAATAATGTGTTATGATGGATCAAGTTAATCTGTGAAATTTCTCTTTCCCGAGAATACTCGGGATGTATTGTTGTAAAATTGAACACGTTTAGTTTCTGTCATCTAGCTATGGAGTCACCCGGCCAGTGTCATTAACTGTTAAACCTACCTCTCGCGACTCCAAGAGCCACCTAGACCTATAGTGGGATACTTTAACATAAGGTATGGGGTAGCAGTCACAAGAAGTTTTCATCGGAATTGAGAATGGTGGTCATTCCGTAGGGAAGATCACAACACTTTAAGAACAAAGAGAAATCAAATTAACTACGTACTTCTTACAAAATAGATGGATTGTATTTATTTTTTAATTATTTTACAGAAAAAAAAGAGATTTATTTATTTTTTCTATTTTTTACTATAGTAAACTTTGATTAATGGAGATATTACATAAATTTTTCTTTAAAATTAATGGTGACATTTCATAGTCAGTAAATTTTACAATAATTTTACGATAATTACAATAAATTTTACGGATTGAAAACTAGAAGGAAATTTCGGTTAACCTCTAAGTTCTTTCTTCTGCATTGGACACCAAATTTAATGACAACCAGAGCATTTGGGATGACATTTCTTGAAATAAGAACAACCTCCACAACCCTGCGAAAGTAATGGAATAATTTTAAAAAGAAACATTTATAAAATACCTGAAGTTGGCTCTCGTTATAATCATTCATTTATAAAAGTAGTCATGAAAATCGAATCCTTGTAAAAAGGAAGCCTTATATCATGCAATAATAATAATGGTTTCCATATTGTTTAAGCAGTTTTTTTTTTTTGTTGTTGTTGAGGTTAGTGTGCTTTCAAGAATAAACCAATCATTGAACATTTATTTCTCGGAGTTCCTGAAGCTACGCCAATTGTTACCTTTAAGTTCTCTAAAAGAAATTGAAATTAGATCCTGAACGATTTGTCAGTTTGAGGCTGAATTTTGGCAGAGTTAAAAGGATGATCTATTGAACTAATGATCAAACGCGCAAAAACCTAGAATAGATCCATGCAACTTTATTCCATATTACTTACATAAAATGCACTTCGAAATGAATAACACTGATCACACTGATAATACATCTTGACAAAAAACTTTGAGTTTATAGACGCCATCTTGAGAGACGATGTTCCATGATTGTTGCCTTTGAATGTTAGCTCTGGTTGTGACGTTGTGAATTCGACATTTTCCAATTATGTTCTAAAGGTTTCTAACTATGAGGAAGTCTTCTCTAATTTTTATTCCATTTTTGGCCTGCATTGGTAAGAAAATTTATGCTCATAAAATCATTATGTTCGTGAGTCCGTCCCATAACCAGTGTATGAAACTTGGCGTGTATATTTAAGACAGAATCTATCCTTTCTGTTTGAAAATTTCTTCGCGTGGATCCTTGTCTAGAAATTTGAGCGTGACGATGATAAAAAATTCCCTTAATTCAATTGCATTACTGTCTAACACATTTATTTTGACGATCACGTTTGAGCGAGAATTACGAAATTCTCGAGATCTCGCCATTAACCTCTTCAACAGGTCTCAAGAAATTTAGTATTTTTAATGTCTGTCACTAGGAAAATGCTACATAATGAATTTATTGTTTGTTTATTGACTGATTTCAATTTATTAAAACTGTATTAAAATGTAGTAAAAGTCTCATCCATTTCCCCCGTATTATAATTCATTTAAATATTTCAATATTTTGTGAGAAGACATGGATAGAGACTATTCTCGCGTAAATTACGTGAAATCACGAAAATACGGGATCGTCAACTTCCATGAGTTTGATAATAGAATTGAAACAATTCATTTCTCTCGATGTCTAACAGACTGATAAACAAAAATTAAACAAAATATTAAATATTTATAAATATTTATATGATTAAACAAAATATTCGAAGTTGTTAACTGATAAATGAGAATATTTTTGAACTGACTTTTCCCCACAGAACGTTCTTATTTATTTGGAATTTCAAGAATTTCTCCTAAATGAAGTCCGCTGATTATGCACGACATAGCCATTCATTCTACTGTGCAGTCTATTACAACAGTTTCGTTAGTATGTTTGCTTACAGCCTAAAGGTGTTTAATCCTTACTTACAATAAATAGTGGCTACTGAAAGGCCTCCCTCTGCAGCTTTTAAAATAACATAACAAAAAATGTAGATGACTGAGATGATTCAGATAGACTCTTTAGCAGTCCAGAAACAACATGGTAAATATTCTACTGTATACAATATAATTTATATGTGCTTGAAGATTAAGTATTTATAAAAGCTTTATTTATTTAAGAGTTTCCTTGAATGACTGAAGCTGTACGTAAGCGGATGGCGCCAATATGTTATATAAATTATTGTATCTTAACCTTATTACCATAATGTGAGATTTGATGAAACTCATTAACTGAGCTTGCTCAGTCCATTAAAAAAGTTTACGATTGTCCAGTTTCATTTGATCACCCTTAGCAGCTTTTCCTTATTAATATTAAAAACTTGACACCAGGTTATATTACATTCTATCAAACTATTAACTGAGATTTTGGTTTCGCCGAACAAGACAAAAAGTTAATTTTAGAATCATTTAAATTTAAATTATTATTTTCATAAATGGAATAAAGCAATTGGAGAAGTTCCCATTTGGTTTGACTGATTTTTAAACGTATTGAAACAAATTTAAAAGTTAATTCTCAGACGATTTTAAAGCACAGAGAACAAATATTCAGTTATTAGAATAATATTCGCTGATTCGTAACTATGTCTATTACCTATTTTTATTAATTTTGTTTCCATCGCATTAGTAATTAAAACTTACTTTTGGTCCATATCGAAATCCTTTAGTAGCCCAGCAGATATAGGTTTTACACATCGTACACCTCACCAGATCACAACCACCCATTTTGGATAAAATGACATTGCACTGGGGACAGTGCATTGCTCTGCCATCTTTTAACATTTTCTGCAAAGATAAGCCGGAGTCAGCAATTAATTCTAGATATTAATTAATCTTATTAATCTCATCAAGTAATAGTTGGTACAGTCTATTAATTACTAGGAACTCTTATTTTGTAATTCTATGACATGATAAAATGTCATCTAAGTTCATCTCAGATTTCTTCAGATTCGTTGAAAGACTGAAATTTATTCAGAAGTTTCCTCATCACAAATTTCCTTATCAGATGCAATTGCACACCAATAACAAAAAAAAAAAACCCAAAATAAATCAATAATTTATTTTAATAATGTTCTTTTTTTTGCTGAAAAATCGATTGTAAGAAAAAAAAATTCTAGTTTAAAAGGGCAATAAGAGGATAACAATTTTAATATTTTATTCCGGAGATGTAATTAGGGTTGATGACCCCAAGGGTTAATAAAAAAAAATGTCTCCCTTTGAAAACTTGTTCTTTAAAATTCTGACTGAGATTGGTTTAATATTGGAACTCAAGCTGATTATTCGTTGTAATAGCGGCTACAAAATAATAAAAACAAAATGTACTGTTAAAAAAATGAAACTTATCAATATATTATTGCTAATATGTTTTTTATAGCTTATGGCCACGTATTTATTTCTCACTTTGCCAATGCCATTTCGTTTTAGAATTTTTAAAAGCCACCAGTGCATATATTGTATATGAAAGCTGTTACAGATATTACATAATTTAACATTAAAAATGGATTTTTCTAACTTAAACTGATGCAAACTAATTATAATGGGATCAAAATTCCCTTTCCTCCCTTTCAATGATCAACTAAAGCAGAAAATCTTGTCCCATCGAAGCTCTCAAACATCAATTTTAACCTCCTGAAAGATCTCTCACAGCTGGAAATTGAAATTGCAATACTCAACAGGAAATTTAAATAGGGAAAAACATTTTCACCTCCATACCAGAGTTCCCCAGCTTTTGAAATCTGAACATATGGACGATTATTCAAAAGCATCTGACAATCCAGTATTTTTTCATAAAACTGATAATTATCAATATAATTTTTATCATATCTTGAAGAAAAGACAACTTTTCTTCAAGATATTTATTTGCTGCTGCTTTCTTTTAGATCAAGCGCTAATACTTTAAACATCTATAAGAACTCCAAATTGTGAATCCGAGTCATGGACACATGTTCCTTTCATTTCATTATCAATAATTCCTTTCATTATTCTCATCATTTCTTTTGTATTTGAGTCCTACATCCTTGGCTTCTTCAGCAATCATTTACCTATTTCTTCTGTCTGGAGTGTCTTCCCACTTGTTATTCATCATACAGTTTCAACCGTGGTTCAAGTGAATCACTGATCAAAATGATTCTCGATTGCTCAAAAAATAATCATCAATGTCTTTTAAATTATAAGCAGCATCAGGAAGTTTCTGAAAATTCAACCGATTGTCTTGTATTTTCTGTGATTCAGTAACTTGTGTGTTTCAAAAATGAAAATAAGTTAATTGTAAGTTGCTTGGAGAATAAAAAATCTATCTCCCTTACTGAAAGCAGAGATGGATTAAAATATCGGAAGATAGGATACTGTAGCTATTCAAGTTATAAAAATTTCTACAATTTAGGAATGTGTATGAAATATCTAATACATGCATACAATTTTTACTACAAGATATTTTATTAAGTGCTTTAGGTGTCGTGCCGTAATTCACCACTGAATAAAAGAAATTTTTAATCAAAATTGTGAAGTAATTTAAGGAACAATTCAACAATGTGAAATAATAGTAATAGTGCTAGTGGTTAAAACTCATTTAATGTTTTCTGATTTGTTAAGGATTGAAAAATCGCTAATTTGGTTAAAGAATCTTACATCAAACTGTTTCTTGGTTCTTTTGGCTTCGACTGTCAAAGCGTTTACTAATTCTTCTTTCTGAAATTCGATACAAGTTCTTCCCTCATGAGTTGCATGGCAATTGTAACAGTTTTCTGTATCACACACTGGGCATTTTATAAGATGTCTATTATTTCTGTTACTTCTTTGATATGAAACATCAATTTCCCACCATCCAGGACAGTTGAGTTTCTTGCAGTGAAAACTGTTTTTAATTTGTCTCTCCGCTATATTTAGTCCTAGTTGCAAATATTTAGTAAACTCCTCCGATGATAAAATCTGCAAAATAAATAAAACTTTTCTAAAACTACATTTCACTTCTAGTGTCGGTTTGACAAAATTTTTGAAGGCGACATCTAATTATAAATTGAGAAAGTGACTTTGTTTATCAATAACATAAGCGAGAGTCCAGTTCGCTCAGCCAATGTCTGCTCAGCTAATTTCAGAGGATTAAATTTAACTTTCTTAGAGCGAATGCAATCTCTTAGTTGATTGGAGGAATGAGTCTGCAGGCAGAAGTATGTAATTTACTTCTATCAAAAAGTTAAATTCTATCAAATAGTTAAAATTATGTTATAGATATCGTCAACAATTGCCTGCAAACTACACATAACTCAATCGACTTCATCTTATTAGAGCGAACTGAACTCTAACCCTAATACAAATCCTACTTACAGCTTTAATTTCCCGTTGCTCAATCATACAAGGACAACGTTTCAAATCTTCAAAAATGAAAGGACATTGGATGTCTATACTTTCCGAACCTTGTATCGTACTAATCAGACAGGCCCTAAAACAAATTGTTATTTCGATTAACTGATTAACTTATATGGAAAAGTTCTTTCAGTTCAGAATGCGAAATTTCATTAGGACAATTATTAATATTCAATTTATGTTAATTTTTTGCACGAAATTCGAGGAAATAGTCAACAGATCTTTAAAGAGAGAGAGAGGCTTTTTTTTCAAAAATATTATTAGTTTATCAATTTTATTAAAAGGAAGATAACTAAAAAACTTTTCTCATTTGTTTGTCTTTTTTTAACGAAAATTGAGTGATTTCAAACAAGTGCACTTATTTAGAAAGATCTAGAAAAAATCAGCAGAAATGTTCTGTTGTTGGAGCAAAGCAAAATTTTTTCGATACATTCAGAACTTCTCAAGTATTTTTCTTGACAAATAGACTAAAAATTGTAGAACTATTAAGAGTGCTTACAAGTCAACCTAACTGCGTAATTATTGAGAATGGGACCCAGCACCTGACTTTAGTTTATTCTTCATTTCTTGGATTAAGTTAATCATTCTTTATGTTACGAATGTAGGAACTTTTATTTTCCCACCAGTGATTTCCACGAGTTCAATTCACAAGGCATCACTCTTTAGAAAAATCTTAACGAAAGGAACTTTCTGGGTGGTTCTTGTATTCTTGTAAGCTTTTTGTATTTTAAAATGAAAACATTCAGTTTACCATGGAAAGCAAGTATCTCTGAATTCAAAACCTTGTTTGATGATAACAAATAATTTAGCAGAAAATCTGACTTGAGATTTTATCTATTAATAAAAAAATGTCTCTACGAAAGTATTTTTCCATTTTATTTATCCAATCTAATCAAAATAGCTTAATGAAATTTTAACAGAATTTATTTATTATCATAGATTTATATTCATCAGTGTTTTTTCTACTACTTATTGCAAAGTATGAAATAATTGTTTTACCTGCAGAACAAATGTAAACATCCCCGAAGTATCACTCCACGCTCGGGTTGAACTTCAGTCATACAAATAGGACATTCAAAAGCAGTTCTATTCAAAACCACTGCCTCCTTCGTGGCATTGATGAGCTCTTTATAATTTTTCTGACGTATGGCTTCCAAATCCTAAAATGAAAACTTTAATTTTAACCTATTAAAAAGTTTTAAGCAAAAAATGTTCCAAATTTATTCGATCCAAATTAATATTATAATCGTTAGTGATATTACTTTCATCTTATATTAGAAAATGATCATAATTTAAAAATAGTAAGATATCCTCATAATCGTAGCAATGGCTGCAGTTTTTACGATAACCTAATTTGGCAAACTACTGTTTTTCGTAGGGAGATGAGTTATTCTCTTTTGAACAATAAAAAAGTTTTTGCCGAATCCTTTGTTGAGATGTTGCTTAATTTCGTTTGTGATGTCTTTCATAAAAAAAATAAATTGACCTTTTCCGGCTTTGCTCTTCATTAAATGTATGGCTTTTTCTTTCTTCTTTTTCTTTAATTTTAAGCAATTATGCCTGTGGCTTTTTTCAACGAATTTAATTTTTTCCATTCCTTCAACTTCACTTGTACAATTGTATTTTTATTTATTTATTGGTGGCTTTGATTTAAAATAGAGATAAGATGTTATTTAGTGTCATTAACTACTATTACATAAGATAAAGCTCTATTCTATTTACATTAATGTTGTCAGGAAAATTTAAAGGATTGTCCTTATTAAACACATTAGAATAGATCCTTAGGAATTTTTGTTTTTTAGTAAAGAACCAATAGTTAAAGCTCTTTAGGAAAATTACTGGATTGTTCCTTTTGATATCCTAATTGATGAGTTCTATTCAGCAGTTTCTGTTCACTGTTCCAATATTTCAACTAAAGCTATCTAAGAAGACTAGCTTCTTGTTGTATTTTCCATTTCTAATTAGAATTTCGTTGTTGATATTATTTCTCATTACCTAAGAATGATGAAGATATCATCTATTAGTATACATGTGATTTATTTTACAATTTATGATTTTTTTTTAGAATGGATTTTCTATAATCTCATTTATGTCCCCTATTGCCAATGGACTCCCTATTAAAACCCCTTTATTTTGTTTGCTTACAAATTTGATGATGTTTATTTTATGACGAATTAACCATAATTCTAAGGGTTATCCGGAAACACTCTAAGGATTTCTTTTAAGGAAGAAACTGCAGGCGATACAAAATTATTATAAAATTCAATCTATGCAAACAATATATTTTGAGGGTCATTAAACAAATAATTGATTTTCTGAAAAGTAAATGAGACATTGTTCGTTAGTCTCATCTTTGAAAGAATTGAAATTCTTTATATCTTTTTTCTTTAGAAAAATACGAAATGATGAGAGGTCATCTGCAATAAGATTACTTGAACTTATTTAAATAATTGTTATCAAGG
The DNA here is from genome assembly GCA_023159025.1 of Thereuonema tuberculata. Taxonomy (NCBI): domain Eukaryota; kingdom Metazoa; phylum Arthropoda; class Chilopoda; order Scutigeromorpha; family Scutigeridae; genus Thereuonema; species Thereuonema tuberculata. The sequence goes on along the minus strand of JAFIDM010000007.1, from coordinate 30,592,517 downwards.
ATTTATGACATAACAAGCAAACATTAGCAACTGAAATTATAAAAATCTGAAAAAAGTAAAATAATTTCCCTACTGTTTCGTTTAGTTTATGTCCACAAATTTCACATTCATCCAGATATATCGAATTTATAAAACTACACTGAGGACATGACCAACCTAAAGAAAGAAAGAAAAGAATTATTTGGTAAATGGGAAAAGAAAAAAGATAAAAATAGGGATAAACGTCCATATCACAGTGGAGACTGCAAAGCTTAAATAAACAATAAAAAAACTCACTAAAAAATTCTAGGATGTCACTTAGTAAACATTTGGTCTCGCCCATTGATATTTATTAATATTTATAAGCGCGTTTTTTTTTTTTTTTTTTTTTTTTTTTTTAAAATGCTCTAAAAAATTCATTGAGGCAGGCGGGATACTGGCATATGAGGTTTCTCACCAATTATATTTTTAGTGATTTTTTTATTGTTTACTTAAGCTTTGGAGGCTTCATTCCGGCGATTATTCCTATTAGCCTCTGCACCGAGATCTCGCTGTTTACTGGTGACTACTTCTAGCTGGTGATCGCCAAAGAGCGTGAAACAGCTGTTCTAGGATGTCACTTAGGAAACACTTGATCTCACCCATTGTTTATTAATAAAAATATGAATTTGCTATAATATTAGAAATTCATTCTGAGCTTTTAGCAACTCTCGGGTATGAGGAATCATTGTAATTTTTAGTCTTTATTTTCATTAGACAACTTTCCCCGTCGAATAGTACTTATGTCAAAAATAGATAATGAATTATGCTTGTCTACTATGCCACCAAGCAACAATCGAAACGAATTTATGGATTGCAGAAAGTTGACCGTAAATGAATGTATAAAAAATTCTAAAAGAAACTTCGGAAAAAGTTCTTTACGCACAAAAAGAAAACAAAAAAGAAAGGAAGGAAGAAAAGTGGGACTTAAAAAAGATATAAATTGTGATTGTGAAGCCAAATCATAATTAAAGGACTTACGTAATATTTTAAGAACATCACGGAATCTAAAAATACCAAAGTAATACTTGAATTTGTGGGGCAGGAAAAAAAACTAAGCAATTTACTAACAAGCAAGTGAAAGTTAAATAAATTTTTAAATAAATAAATAAATAAATAAATAATAAATTTTTCTTTTAGAAATTATAACTTTTTTGTATTAAAAATAATTATAATTAATAATCAGAAAACTTACAACTGCCATAACTGAAAATTCAGATCCACTATAAATCAATGCTGGAAATGGGCAGTCCCATATTAATTGAACTTGTTGTTGTTGTTTTTAATTTATTTAAGAAATTGAAATTTTGTACAAAATGTTGCTTTAAATTTTATACACAAGTGAAATAAACCAGAAGAAAAATAAACAACTACTTTTCTTGTTTCATTTTAGTCTCTATTTTCATATATTGATTTTCAAATACATTATTACAGAGTTAGTAGATCGCCAATGAAAATAAGAATTCAAAGCGAAAAATAATTCGATAAAAGCTCATAAATCTATCAAAACAATAATACAACTTGTGTTGATTATTAAACCCTTCAATATCTCCCAGTTCCAATGTAAAAACTAAAAAAAAATTGAGTTGACGTCGAAAATTCTGTTACTATTTCTTATTCAAATTCATTTGAAGAAAAGTGTTTAGACAATGTATTGTTAAAAAGAATGTTTAATTTCGCTGTCTCAGGGAAGAACGGTATGAAACATGTTGATCATATCTTTCAGCTCAGCCTGTTTTTTCTGTGTTATCCAAGGAAAGTTCTTTTACAAGCAACGATAATTTCTCATCAACAACCACTCTAACATTTTTTTCTGTTATTCAGGCTTTAAATATCAGCGAATGTGTTTTCAATTTATATCCGTTTCAGTCGAATGTCGTCAACGAGAAGGTAAAATAAATGACGTACTGTAAATATCAAACGTGACTATCAATCTATGAAATAAGTTACGTTGACGAATTTCATAACAGTTTTCACAAATTTTTGACAGTAAAACGATTGTAAGTAATTTTTAAACTCGGAATGTGTTATAGTTGATTTTTTTTTAATGCTAAAATTTCATTTACACTAAAGGGAAGAATATAAGCCTATAATTTGATTTTCAAGAATCGCTAATGTTTGGCATTTAAAGCTTTCGATTAATATATTCAAAAGTTGTTTGGTTATTGTGTGTGTGTGTTTTATAGCCACTAATGACAAATGCTTTACAAAAAATGAGAACAAACATTGACTTGAATAATCACAAGCATTTTTAAATCACTTAATAAATTTTGTTTATGTGGCTTAATCTTAAAAACATTTAAGAAAGAAGTTCGTTATCACTGCTTTGTGGCTCAGTTTTCTTCTATATTTCATTTCTAAATCTACAGTCTTTTCGTGGGTTTTGTTTTGATCATCGTTTTTAATACTTCCCTGCATTATTCACGCAGTAAATCCGGACAGGATTGAAAAAGAATTTTTCTGAAGTTTCTAGCACATTCCATTAATTTACAAACGGAATCGCTAATATTTTTAATTAATATTATTTTTATAGGCTATACCTTCACAATTTAAATCTAGTGTAAGATAATATAATTTTCTTAAATATCCCTTCAAAAAATGAATAAATAAATAAACTCCTGTTTTTTTGTTTCTGTGTTCCTCCTAAACCTATGAATCTCACCATCCAATTCTTGAGTTGTTAATTCTGTTCTCGGTTTTTTTAAAGGAACCAGTGAATTCCCATCGTTTAGTTTCCTTTTCATTGATTCATTGGATTCAAGACTTTTTATCGTTGAAAGCCATCCGTCATTTTCAAATATAGTTTTAAATAACCCCAAGAAATTCCCCATGAGTTAATGACTGATGATCATGGTTTAATAATACCTTGCTTTTATTACCATCCACTTTCATTGTTTAATTATGGTAAACATTGTCTACATTCGAAGTGTGCTGATAGCATTACTAGCTTTTATGATACGAGATATTGATTATATCAAAATAGAAATGAACTTCATGTTTCATATTTATTATTATAATAGTGCAATAAAACAGTCATCATATTGTTAGAAAGTTAATAATGATCTGTTTGAAGAAAGTCTGATGAACAAAAAAGCCGTGGGCTAAACTATTGACATTATTTTTTTATTTTTTTTTTATTGATAATATACATGAATCAACAACTCAGTCCCGTTAGGGAAGTTAATTTCCCTGTCAACAGGTGCTGTTTAATGTTAAAATATACAGTATATGTAAAAAATAATTAAAACTACAGTGCAACTTAAATAATTCGAAGCTGAAGGGACCACTATAAAACTTCGAATTATCCAAGATTTCGAATTAAACAAGTTACATCTTTTAACTTTAATTTCAGGCCCACTGAATGCTTGAAAAGATTATTCTGTCAATAAGTAAATATTTATTCAGAAAGATCATGGTATGAAAGACTTAAACACTATATGTACGTAAACAAAATAAGATTTACATTACGTAAGCTACAGTACATATTGCATTCAATACAGAAAATTATAGTTTTTCAAAAAATTGTGCAATGTCTGATTGTTTTGTAGAATTCAGTCGCTTAAAGTTAGCAAAATCATCAAGCACGTTTAGTGAACGGAAAACAGCTTCACTTACGTTGGTTTGTCCTTCAATGTATCGACAAAATTTGACGCTATCCCGTACTCGTTGGCGATTTGGCATTTCTTCTTCACACCATTTTCCACCTCCCGAATGACGGCGACCTTTTCAACGAACGTTAAATTCTTGTACATGCGTGGTTTACTTAAAGACATGGTGACATTGACAGCAGGAAGCTCGAATGGCGTCTGAAGCGTCAAGTGTCGAACGGTGGCGGGAAGGGGATTTTAGTAGTCACGTGTCGAATTTCTTAACGATGAAACGCCGAAAAGTCGTTATGATTCGAAATTTTTTATAAAAAACTTCGAATTAAGGAAGTTGAACTTCGAATTATCCACGATTTTTTAACATTGATTTACTAAGAAATTCAAGGGACCAAGAGAAATCTTCGAATTAACCACGATTTCGAATTAAAGATGTTCGAATTAGCCAAGTTGCACTGTATTTAAAAACTAAAGATAAAACATAAATTTTGGCCAGGTGAGAGAGTGATTAGAATAGAAAAACAAAACTAAAACAATAGCCATATGACAAGAGTAGCAAATACAAGAAGTTATTTACGTTTACATAAGGATTTTCATTATTACTAGGGCAAGGCATTTGATGATTTTGCATCTTTTTTCTATGAAGGTTGAAACATGGCTCGCATATATGAAAATATGTAACATTAAATAATTAGTTAAATAAAGGCAATTCGTTAGGGCATTTTATTTTATTTTTCGGCATTTTTTAGGGATAGGTCATTTTTTGGCAATTATTAGGTCCTTTTGAGCATTTTAGTAGATTTTGGAAGGCAATGTCATTTTTTTTATACTTAGAGATTTTATTTATTATTCAGTATTTTTGCTTGGAAATTTTTCCAGGAAACAAGTGAACTTTTTTTTTTTTTGGTTGTCAAAGTTAAAAAAGGTAAAAAATAAGGTTTAATGTAATAAATTCAAATATTTTATTGGTCATTTTTTGGCTAGACTTTACTAAACGGCACAGGTGGTGATTGGGTGTGGAAGAACACACCACGTGGTTTTTTTAGTATCTGTCATTTGTTTATTTGTGCGGAGAGATATTTTGTTTATTTTTTTTTTTGATCACGTGACTTCTTTGTTCTTTATTCATTTTCTGTTTCTTCTTTGTTCTGCTCTGCCAAACAATAGATGGTTTGGAAAGGTTAACGGCCGGTAAATGTGATTTTGTTTATTTGGCAAGTTTGAGAGATGGTTGTAAGAAAGATGTTATTGATTTCTGTATGAATGTGGGTATGATTGCGAAAATATACCCTCCGCACACGACAGACGAACAAACATAAGGTAAGCATTTTTCACCCTTTTCTTTTTTCAACCAAAAACAATTACGCTTAGGTTAGCCAAGTTAGGTTGGCTTAGCTGCAGGATATAACCCTTC
>JAFIDM010000007.1:30536222-30571645 GCA_023159025.1 Thereuonema tuberculata | reverse complement strand
TATTCTTCCAACTTCTTTACCCACATCAAATCAGTAAATCATTAATTCAGAATCACTTTGTGATTAATCCTGCACTGATGTAATTTGTAATATATTCTTCACCCTATTGAACTCTTCCTGAATCGCTGTGTCAAGAAGCCTTTTCTTAATGATATGATTCCGTGAAATCTATCTCCCACGCTCTGTTGATTCTAAAAGCATCCTGACTTACTTGAAGGACTTCATTTGTCTTCTGTGCCTCAGGCGTGGAGGCGTACTTTAATTCGTCCATCTGGTGCTGAGCACAGGTCTTTCCCTCGTGCACTGCTCGGCAGTTGTAGCAGTTGATGGAGCCACACACAGGACAATTCACCATCGGACTGCAGATATCTTTCTGTCCTATGCTACTAAGGTCCACGGGATCAACAATCCACCAGCCTCTACAGTTGGGTTTCTTACAGTGAAAGGAATCTCTCGATTGCCTTTCAGCGAAGTTCAAATCACGGAGGAAGAATTGCTTCAATTTTTCATCAGGCAAAATCTGTAAAGGAAGGAAAATGAAAAGACGATAAACGTCTGTACTTGATCATTAACTCTAAACCAGATAAAATTGGAATAAAACTTATATGTCAACAGACGCTGCTCGTTCCATGAAAATTAAGGTGGTTTTTTTTTTTTTAGTTTTCAACAACGGAGATTAAGCAAGAATAGAATCACAAGAAATGAACAATTTCAATTTTCAGTATTTCGAGATGCTAATGTAGAGATGAAAAATACAGTATCTTCTTTCGTTGTAGCAGACAGAGGTAGAAGATAGATGCATTGCCCTATCTATGTCTATAAATATCTGGACATCTCGTCGTGGATAGTATCTAGATACTTCTAACTAGAGACATTTTCTAAAGAAATTAGCAAAATTTCCCAAATTTCCCTCAAGTCATTGAGAATAAAGGATTAATTTGTAAAACAAACATATATCTAATAGATGAATACGTTTGCTTTACAAATTAATCCTTCATAAGCTAAGCATTCTGCTAACGGGGATTAATTTATTGCTCTTTTTATTCTTAATTTATTTTTTGATGTTTCTTTAACTCAAGGGTCATTGTTTTGTTTACTCTTGTCCTTTGTTTATGTTTCTTTTGATTATGTTTCTTTTGACACCGAACTATGAGTACAGGGCGAATCAAAATGACAAAATGTAGGAACATCGAAACAGTCTGTCTTCGATTCCCAGTACGAAATTTCTAAAAAAATACCTCAGTGAATCTTTATGTGTGTGCTTCTTTAAGCTTATTTTTATATACGCATGCATGTTAAATTTTGCCATTAAATATTCAATTTATTATATTTTAAATTTTTCTTCCAAAGAAAAGGAAATACGTTGCAGCACGATGTATTTTTTTTAAATGCATTCATTTTTTTAAAAAGACTCTGAATTTGAAATCTTCGGATGTGTTTGGTCTTTCTTTTCTATCAATAAAAGACAGAAGTAATTGGGTTTGCCCAGTACAGTTCGTTTTCAAAACATTTAAATAAAATAATGCAAATAGGTTTCAGTTTTCTATTCTTTCTGATATTGAGACGGAAAGATCAGAATGTTCAGAATATTTCAGTCTAGTAGAACAAATTCAGCAAGCTTGGAATCTACTGACGCAGGGCGAACCATTCTTCAATCGTTGCTTTGCAGAGAAGACTAAGACGGGCGGGCAATTGCTGCCTCTAGGAAGGGAATAACTTATTTATTAACGATGAAGATTTTGTTCCGTAGATTTCGTTTGAATCAATCAAGTTTTTACGAAAGACTTTGAAGTTATGTCGATAATGAGTTTGATATCATTGTGGCTAGAATTTAGGCTCTCGACGTCTCGAGTTTAGACCTATTAAGTAATGAATGTAAATATGCTAACAAGAGAATAGAAGATTTCATCGATGGAACACGGATTTTAATAAAAATTGGCAGGGACATAGTTTTCGGCTTGGAAAATACGAAAACTGTCCCAAGTGTTGAGTGGATACTAGGTAAGGTCTACGAGCAATTAAAAATTTAAAAATTGAAAATTAAATTCAAATATAAAAATAGCAATAATATTTAGAACCGAAAGTAAATGGTGGCGTGGTCTGAAGCGTGAGATGCGTGCTGGCTAAGGTTCGATTTCAGACACAGACATATTTTTAATTATAATTTAATTTAGTTTTAATTAATTTTAAGTAGTTTTAATTAATTTTTAAGTGTTTCTAATGCATTTTTAATCATTGATAATTATTACAATTTATTTGTAATAGCTGATGGACAATTATGTACAAATTTACAGAAGAAACGATGCTGTTCAAACGAATAGTTCACAAAAGCGAGGTCATATAGTTTTGTTTTGTTTTTAAATATCTATAGTTCAAATGTAATGATTCACTATAGCGAGTGCTTTTCATGACAATTTCATTGATTTTAAACATAATTATAGCTGTTATTGAAAAATAACTATTTTAATACTTTAATGTATCAAATTTGCTTTTAGCTGCTTTACATGAACTACTTTGATTACTTGAACTCGTAGGTCGCTCTACAGACAATTTATAATTACCCTTCAATTATCATCATGAATCCATTCAACATACTGCGTGCCTTTCTTTCACCTGAAAAACAGTCTGTAACGAATTCCAAAAATGTAATCAGTGAAACTGAAAGACGAAAAGGTCAAATGTTATATAATTTTTTGTTATTATTTCAAACACCGATGATGATGATTCTCTCGAATTTTGCGCGGATTACTGTGACGGTGATGATTTAAGCGAGATTGTTTGAAATCAATGAAAAACACTCGTTTTAGTGTATCATTTGAATTATAGATATTTTAAAAAAAACTATATGACCTCGCTATTGTGAACATCTGAACAGCTTCCATAAAATTGCACATAATTGTCCATCAGTTATTACAAATAAATTGTAATAATTAGCAATGATTAAAAATGCATTAGAAACACTTAACAGTTATTTATAACTACTCAAAATTAATTCAAACCAAATTAAATTATTTTTAAGAAAAAGTAAAAAATTCCTGTGTGGGGAATCGAAGCTGAGCCAGTGGAATCCCACGCCTTAGACTTCTCCACCATTTACGTTTGGTTCTAAATATTTTTACTATTTTTTTTTATTTGAATTCAATTTTAATTTTTTAAATTCTATTCCTTGACCAGTGTCCATTAAGCACTTGGGAGATATTTTTTCGTGTTTCCAAGCTATGTCCCTGTCAATTTTTATTAAAATCCGCATTCCAACGATGAAATCCTTCCCTTGTATGTATTTCTAATGTCTCACGAGATTAATATTATTAATAAATAAAGAATAGATAATTACATTTTATGATTTAACTTAAAAGTTCTTCCATCATTCCAGAAATCAACTATGTTTCAGAAGTGAAATTTAATCATTTTTTAAATCGGAATTGAACTCACTGGATCCACGGAAAAGAAGAGACAAATTCATCATTAAACGATCTTATGTCTGTCCATGAGTTCTAATTTTTTTTTTTTTTTTGAAAACCAAATTACTGTTTTCTTATCTTTTTAAAGAAATTTCGCTAATTCTGTAAGCTTACAAAAAAATGAATTTACAAATTAATACGGTAATCGAAAAACAACACTGAGCTACAGCTTGAATTCATTGCTGTATTAAGGGAACTGATGGTAAAAGGTTATAGAATTAGAAATGAAAAAAACTCTTACGGCGTAAATTTCTCTTGGATGCAGGAACTCTGGACACCTCGTCATTTCCTCTTCTACGAAGGGACACTGGATCTCCACTGTTTCTGCTGCATTAATGGTAGCTATCAAACATTCTCTAAAACAAACAGAAAAACGGATCTTAGGAATTTCAATTTGTAAATCAGATCTTCGAAAATTTGACCTTCTCAGTCTTTATCGCTGACCGTGAAAGTTTTAATTATTCAATAATTTCTTCGAATTAGTTACAGTCTGAAAGCGATGCAGTTTGTTAGAGTTATATTTGTATATGAATTGAGCTTTTGTATCCAAACAATTCTTTTTTTTAATAAAATTTTAGTTTTAAGAAAATTGAATTCAGATAACCTCAAAATATACCTGCAGAAAGTATGTAAGCAGTTTCTAAGTCTAATTCCATTTCCAATTTGGACTTCCGATAAGCAAATGGAACACACAAATAACTCCTTACAAACAAAGACGTCTTCACTATTCGCAAGAATAAACTTATTATAGTTGGCCTGACGAATAGCATCCAACTCCTACATGAATAGAATGGAAAAACAATTGAAATCAGTCATTCCGTGATTGTTAGGTTAAGCAGCATTACATAAACGGAGGAATTTTTTAAATAAAATTTATCAATTAATTTTGAATTACAAAGGACTTATGAAAGAGTTACCTCTGAACAGTTAATAGTTAAAAAAGAATTCTCTAATAAGAAACTAAGATTTTACGGCCTTTTCTTGCCACCAAATCCAATCAAAAAACATATTGTCATCGTGACAGGGATGAGGCTTTCAAATGATTGCTATGTCTGATAGCAAAGCATAGAACTACGTTAACAGTCGGATGAAACCATAAGTGACTTTTTATGTTGGCAAAATACCACTGCTCTACTTTGAGCACAGGTACTTTTTTTGAGAAAGGTTGTGTGTAGTTTCTTAAATCTGTAGGTAAAATGTTGTAATGATAAAATGAGAACATCATTGTGTTTCCTATAACTATCAAATATCCTTTTTCATCCATTCTTACGTCCATAGACGTACCAAGTTGAAATGTGATGGTTATGAGGGTCTTCTGCGTTTAACCAAAGTAACAGTTACGTTCTTTTCCAGATAAGTGTAGGGTTACAAATAAACAATGGTCCTCCAACCAAAAGAAAAAGTGTCAAAAATACTAAGTTTTTCTCATTTTTGGCAAAAAAAAGGGAGGGGGTCTTGTTCTGAATTGGGGGCTTCGCGCCCTCCTCTTGATATCCGTCTTTCCATCATTCATCTATCAATTCTGTTCAACATCCCCAGAGTAATATATCGTCGAAAACTAGTAGATATATTTTTTTCTATTCTCTCGGAGACCTAACAAAATATTTCCTCCTTCATTAAGAAACAGTATGGCGGCTCATTACAATACTACCTAGTAAAAACTATGAGGGTGATTTAAGAAGACTGATCAAATTTCAGACCATATAGCGGAGTTGAATGTTGGATAATTTTAAGGGAATTACATGGGTGTAAGTTACACTATTATTATACAAGTAAAATCAGAGGAGATGTTCAAAATGGAGATCTATAATTTCACTACAAGTCCAAAAGTAACTATAACTAATAACCAAATAATAAGTAGTTCATTTCTCTATTATCATTTCGAGTCGCTAGTGGATTATGTCAATATTGTGTAGACAATCACCTGTATGGGTTACTTTCATAGCCGATTGGTTTCGGCAGATACAGTTCGTATTTTGCTTTGTTTGGATCTCTTTGAACACTCCCATTATTTAGAATTCTATTATTATTATTATTGTTGTATTTCGGAAAACATAAATCAAAAAGAAACACTTTTAGAACAAAAAAGTGCTTCTCCACAAGAGAAATCTCAAACAATTTCTTCAAAAGGGAATAATTTTAATCAACATTTTATTCTTAGCGAATGATATTAAAACAAAATTATTCGTATGGAAAGGTATCTGTTTGAAAGGTTTTCTGTTTGAAGGAATTTGAAAACGGACTGTAAAGGACACAGGTATTCTACATTTTAAAATAAAAGTTTTAATCACAGCCAATGGAATGATTCCAAATCTGGTTTTAACTCAGTACTTGATTTATAATGAATTTCATTCTAAATTTGTTTTACCTTCGCATCTAGTTTATGCTGACATGTCTCACATTCCATCAAATATCCTGAATTGAAAAAAGTGCATTTGGAGCATGACCACCCTAAGAACAGAAGAAGAAATAGCTATCATTAACTTCTATTGCATTGTCTAATTACTAAAAGATATCTTATTTACTTAAGGAAATATTACGTATAGTAATGAAACGAAAGACAAAGTGTGTTAGCGCAGTTGCTGTAAAACCAAGAAACATACGAAGCTGAAAAATGATTCAGGAGCATTTCTTTTTAATTCCACTTCTCATATTAATGGGGTGTAGATTAAATAATAAACATACATATGTAAGGAAGTAAGTATCTTTCTAATGAAAGATTTCTCAGAAGATAACAATAGCCTAGAAGCACCAAACCCGGTATTCTTTTTTCAAAAAGATTAATGTTATCCAAGGATATTCCCTTTCTCTATTTTATCAAAATACGTTTACCAGTTATAAGTAGCTGATTAAACTCCTGCTGAGTTTAAAACTCATATCATTCATAAACTGAGAGGAATTTTTATCATTTCTTTCATTCAATTGTATCTTTTTTTTTTAATTGCAACTAACAGTGATTCAATGAATTTAATTTTGAGCAATATCAACATTTCTCCCTTCTTCAAGCCTAAATTTTCTAAATTTTCAGAATATTATCTTTAAATACAGGTATAATCTAATTTAATTCTGGAAAATTAAACATCGTGATAAAAATGTCCAGACAGACATTAAGATTGCAGATTGTTTCTGACCGCTTTTCGGTTTAGAAATCGCGCGTTCAACGAAAAAAATAAATACACGTGATATCTCACTACACCCCCCCCCCTTGTGATAGTTCGTGATTTTTTTCCGAACCCCCTCCCACTCCTTTCGAGCCTTACTCGATTAATGGACGATCCCTTAGAATCGAAGCAGTGGATTTCTATCAATACCTTAAACAAAGCATATTAATCCTATAAATGTTTGCGATTATGATTAAATTAGTTTTGGACAATGTCAGAAGAAATTGCGCATTGAACTGTAATCAGTCTTCTTTTGTCGAAGAAAAGGAAAAATCTCGATAGTTTATATTCAGTCGAGAAAATCATTTCAACAAGACGTTCCTCAAAGAAAACGTACTTTCCTTACATATTATTCCTTGAAATTTCTTTATTTTTGTTAAATCCTAATAATGACAAAAATCAAAAGTCTGCGTTTATTTTCAAATTGTAACGTCGGACAAATACTAGTAGTATAAATTTTTCTTTTTTTTTCCCGAAAAAAAAAATAATTAAACTCGCATTACTTTCTTAAGTTGTCTAAAACGGATTGATTTAAAAAAGCCACGCACAAATTAATGGATTGGCTAAAAGGATTAATACTTCATTAATAATTTATGTTTTTTGGTACGGTACGCTCCGAAGTGCGAGCTTCAGAATCGAAGTATCAGTGTTCCAGGGAGCGCTAGTGTTCCCAATATGACGAACCCCTAGCAGACTCCCGAGAATTTCTAGGTAAAGATACTGAGGTGGTTTCTCGTTGCCTTCCTCAGGACGCCATTATGGAATGACGTCAGACCCGAAAAGAAAGGGAAGAGGAGGCTGACAAACACGGGAAAGGAAATTTGAAACAACCATGCTCTCTACCGGAGATTTGAACCCGGATACCGGCACACCGGCCTCACGGCAGACCGCCGCCTTAGACCACACGACCACGCCGGCACGGCTCATTAATAACACACCAATGAAAATCTATTGTTGACGTTTTAATGTTTTTCAATGGAATTATTTGTCAACCCGCGCTAATCCCTCGACAAGGAACCCCCAGTTGGAAAAATTTCAAAATACTCATATCAAGTTTTAAGAAGTTCCACCCAGCTGTTCAAACTTATTTATGGAAGGGGGGAGGCAAAAACGACGGACTGACCCTCGATTACTAAGGAAAGGAGACTTAAAATAAGCGGAGATTTTTCAGTTATATTGCTTTTAAAAATGAAAAAAAAAAAAAAAAAAAATACAAGCTTTTAAAGAAAGCGGGCTTCAAGTTCTTTCAAGAACTACTTCTCCCCATCTCAATTATGATAGTTAAATATCGCTAGTAAAGAACTTGGACACTGCTTCCGTTGCATACAACACTTTGCAGACAATGTAACTGATTGTTAGTGAATGTAAATGATTTCCACTCAATTTCCAAAAAAACAACTTACCTGTAATTATTATATAGGCACATAAGACCTGCATTTTATTATGCATGTCTTAAACGATGCGTGATTATTGGATATCACATATTAGCAATCACATTAAATAAATTAGAAAAATAAAAACAAATAAGAATCTAGTTCCGTTGGCACCAATATGTTTTCTTTCCCGTATACTTAGCTATTTCAACCTCTTCATTCTGCAGTTGATAAGACGACATTCTTTGAAACGGATTTGAAGGTAAGCTCATATTCCGTTGTCCACTTTCATTAGACAGAAAACTATTGACGTATCGCAAACCAACATAGATTCAAGGAATCTTTCGGTTTGGAAAAGCAATGCACTGCTTAGGGATAAAACTGAGTAGCTTTCGAACGTCTTATAACAATTAAGATGCACTTTTTATTGATTAACTATTATGATCGATTTTTTTATATTGAAGGATAAGATTGTGATTATGTGATCTATTAAAATAAAAATAATGTTAGAAAAAGTGAATTTTTCAAAGCAAACATTATTAAAATGGTTAATATTAGTTTAAAAAAAAGACAATGACTAAATAGGCTACTGTATAATATTATAAATGAAAAGAATAGTTAATAGTTAGATTAGAATAAAAATAAAAAGGAAAAGGATAATCTCTTTCAGATATAGCTGATGGTAAAAATAATTATCAATATAACCATATCGGACTAATCGTTCATTTACTGGAGGAAACCTTTTTAAAAACTATAAAAAACTTTTAAAAACTTCGAAGGAGCAATTAGAAGCAACCATTCAAATTAAACGCTACCTTCTAAACAGCAAATGATCCCAGGTTTTTAAAAGGGTAAAGCGATTGAATATTATTCAGTTTTATAGAAAAGAATCAGAACCACTTTAATACAAACTGAAAAGCAAATGTTGTTATTTACCTTCAGGGTCCTCTTCAGTTTTTCGTCTTTTTTCTACGATTGGGGACAAGGAGTCGTTAAGTTTTCGTTTGGCCACCATTGCAGCTGCTTTTTATTTTATATTTAAAACTAACTTAAATTCTAGAGTTTCAGTAACATGGCTTCTTTAAAAAAATCTTATTCTAAGCTTAAACAGTTAAATTGCACTCTGATGATAACAATCAATCCAAGGCATCTTGTACTTCTGTTGGAAGCATTAGCCATCACTTTGTTTTCTCTTTGTGACCTGTACTATATAACTGATAAACTATCACACTTTTGATAAACTTTCATTTTCTGTTTTAGTAGATTTTTTTTTCTTTAGACTCAAAAATAGGTGAAGACAAGTCATCTGTGTTCGCAACATCGAAACCATGCGTTTGACGTTATTCATATACAGTGCAACTTGGATAATTCGACGCTGAAGGGACCACTACAAAACTTCGAATTATCCACAACTTCGAATTAAACAAGTTACATCTTTTAACTTTAATTTCAGGTCCACTGAATGCTTGAAAAGATTATTCTGTCAATAAGTAAATATTTATTCAGAAAGATCATGGTATGAAAGACATAAACACTATATGTATGTAAACAAAATAAGATCTGGGGGCACGGCAGTGCCCCCGCCAAGACGAGCCGAAGGCAGGAAGGGCACTACCTTTTCTGGAAGCGTTTCGTCGTATTTTCGAACCCTCATAGCTTCGGCCCGGATAATACTAGAGAGCTCAAATTTTCAGGATAAGATGCAGTTAGCAGACTAATGAAATACGCTAAGTTTCATTTATCTAGCTTTTAAACTTTGGATTTTATTAAGATCTGAAATACGTCGATTCCGTCACTGATTGACTGACTGACTGACTGACTCATGATCATCAAAACCTCTAAGGTACTTCCTGAAGTCCTAGAAAGCTGAAATTTGGTATGCAGGCTAGGATTAGCACACAAACAACAACAAAATTAAGAAATCCGTAACTTTCACCCTGCAACCCCTCATAAAGGGGGGGGTCTGGTTATGCATTATCGAACCCTCATAGCTTCGGCCTGGATAATACTAGAGAGCTCAAATTTTCAGGATAAGATGCAGTTACCATACTAATGAAATACGCTAAGTTTCATTTATCTAGCTTTTAAACTTTGGATTTTATTAAGATCTGAAATACGTCGTACCCTCAATGCTTCGGCCTAAATAATACTAGAGCTCAAATTTTCAGGATAGGCTAAGATGCAGTTAGCAGACTAATGAAATACGCTACGTTTCATTTATCTAGCTTTTATACTTTGGATTTTATTAATATCTAAAATACGTCGATTTCGTCCAAGATTCACTGACTGACTCATGATCATCAAAACCTCTAGGGTACTTCCTGAAGTCCTAGAAAGCTGATATAATCCTAGAAAGCAGGCTAGGTTTAACACACAAACAAACAAATTAAGAAATCTGTAACTTTCACCCTCCAACCCCTCATAAAGGGGTTCCGGTTCTTCATTATATAACAATTTCTGATAGGTATATCCCACCCAAAACATTTCATGTAAAATAAGTTGCGAAGACTCCCATGCTCATAACACTTTCACTGTTAACAAGTTATCTGATCTCATCTTACAAAAAGAAATGAAATCCCACCCAAAACATTTCATGTAAAATAAGTTGCCAAGACTCACATGCTCATAACGCTTTCAGTGTTAAAAAGATATGAGATCTCATGTACAGCCAAGCTCCTAACTCTACAAGGCCTAACTCTACAAGCCCTAACTCTAAAAACCCTATATCTTGGTCAAAAAGTATGGCTTGGCCGTTTCATGGAACTATTTCATCCCACCCAAAACATTTCATGTAAAATTCGTTGCCAAGATGCTCATAACGCTTTCACTGTTAAAAAGTTATCAGATCTCATGTAGAGCCAAGCCCCTCACTCTACAAGACCTAACTCTAAAAACCCTACTACCTTGGTCAAAAAGTATGCCTTGGCATACTCCATATCCTTTACATAACTCCATGGGATTGTCTGTGCGACAGCCACGAAACGGCCAAGCCATACTTTTTGACCAAGATATAAGGTTGTTAGAGTTAGGGCTTGTAGAGTTAGGGGCTTGGCTGTACATGAGATCTCATATCTTTTTAACACTGAAAGCGTTATGAGCATGTGAGTCTTGGCAACTTATTTTACATGAAATGTTTTGGGTGGGATTTATATTACGTAAGCTACAGTACATATTATATTCAATACAGAAAATTATAGTTTTTCAAAAAAGTGTGCAATGTCTGATTGTTTTGTAGAATTCAGTCGCTTAAGGTTAGCAAAATCATCAAGCATGTTTAGTGAACGGAAAACAGCTTCACTTATGTTGGTTTGTCCTTCAATGTACCGACGAAATTCGGCGCTATCCCGTACTCGTTGGCGATTTGGCATTTCTTCTTCACACCCTTTTCCACATCGCGAATGACGGCGACCTTTTCAGCGAACGTTAAATTCTTGTACACGCGTGGTTTACTGAAAGACATGGTGACACTAATAGCAGGAAGCTCGAATGGCGTCTGAAGCATCAAGTGTCGAACGGTGGCGGGAAGGGATTTCAGTTGTCACGTGTCGAATTTCTTAACGATGAAACGCCGAAAAGTCGTTATGGCTCGAAATTTTTTATAAAAAACTTCGAATTAAGGAAATTGAACTTCGAATTATCCACGATTTTTTAACATTGATTTACTAAGAAATTCAAGGGACCAAGAGAAATCTTCGAATTAACCACGATTTCGAATTAAAGACGTTCGAATTATCCAAGTTCCACTGTATATTTTTATATTATGAATATGAAAATATATTCGGACAGATTATCAAATCTATAAGAGAGCTGATCAATAAGCGTGATTTAATGCATTAAGTCCAATTCAAAATACGGTATATATTTTCAATCCACTGCAGAATGAAGGTCTTTGCAAGTTTTGATTTAGTTCTTTATATCTAAAGCTTTACTTTCCAAGAATCTAAAAGAATTTTTAATCTCATTTCTTCTAACGTCTTGTGGTTTCCTCTTATTCCTTGAAATCCAGTTTAGACTTTTTGTTGTCCATCTACAATTACTTTCGTTTTGCTACTTGCCATCCTCAATTCAAGTTTTGTTTTTTCATTCTTATTCTTGTAGTGATTATAATATTGGACACAGCTCTTCATCTAAACATTTCGTTTGCAGTCTCATATTGTAATTCCTAATTTGCATCTTTAGCATTTCTCTGTGTAATCCTGTAATCTCAATATCTTCATTGCTTTCCTGGTTAATATCTATACTCTACTCATGATAAAATATACTTTTCTTTTTAAACCTACTGGCATTGTTCCTTTCAATATTATATTATCTCTCCTTGAAAATTTTATTCTTTGAATAATTTCCAATGTAATATTTCCATCCATACTAATTTGCTATCCAAAATATACACAGCTATTGACTTTCCTCGCGTATCTACGTCTGTTTTTTACGCTTATTAATAAATCGCTGAGTCTATACCCGTGTTTCCCAACGTGGGACAATTTGATTGGTAAGGGGGGCAATTCGAAAATGGAGAAATTTTTTTTTGGTTGTTAAAGTTAAGAAAAGTTGGTATTTGTTTTGTTTTGTTGGTTGTTAAAGTTAAAAAATTTGGTTTATTTTTTTTTTTGAAAGCTATACCTAATTTGATGGGGCATAGCATACTTTAGGTGGGGCATAGTACAAAAAAAGTTGGAAAACACTGGTTTAGACCTTTGTCCTTTAAGTTCATTTTAATCTAATTTTTACGCTTTTTCGGTGATGACAAATCTGTATCTGATTGTAATTCAGTAGCATTTTTAGCAAAACAATTATTTTATCTGCAAAGCGAAAATGATTTCATTTTTTCCTATTAATACTGATGTCTCTTTTTTTCCGGTTCCAATTTCCTAAACAGTACATCTGTTAGTATAAATAAATGTTTAATTAATAAATTGCTATAAATCAATTTCAAAATTCACTCTAAAAACACTATAAGTGATTATCATTGCAGCTATTATATCAATTTAAAAAATGATTTTGGAAAATAACCTTCCGAAGTCGACTTGTCACCGGTTACAAGATTGAATATAATTCCTAGCAAATATATTACTATAATTAATGTACTGTTGTAATTTTTATTCTTCAAATTCATTCAAAACTCATTAGAGTTTAATATGGAGCAATAGTTATTGTACGCCCACACCACTCTGTTGATGTTTACATATCAATGAAATCCCTTGAGTGCAATCAATCCATTCATTAATAGCTCAAGCAACACCTTCTAAGTTGGCTCAAGTGACCAATCATGTGGCCCAAATCCAGCCAGGGTATAGTTATACAGAAAGTCTGATTATTACCAGAGATACCGCCATTTTGTATCAATCTTGTACTGTCAAAATTACAAATAGAGCTAATTAAACCAATATATCGCGCTAAATATCTACACTGTGTCTATTTAACATGATAATACAGCGAACAATCCTTGGTTATCCTACTATGTTATGATTATAAGGAAAAATTGCGGTAATAGCATATGTCGCTGCTTCTTAACATGGCGAATCACTTTGGTTGAGCAAAATCACAGCGCATGCGTTATAGGTTCATCGGCGCCTCAGTTTAAATTTTCGATTTTATTCTAAACTTTGAAAATGGCACCCGGGAAGCGCCAAACGTCTGATTGTGACTGGCAACCCCAGAAAAAGAATAAATTAGCCCCTGGTAATTCTTTCACGGTTTTATTTTATTTTATCTACTTGATTGTTGTATAATAATTTTCATAGTTTTTGGTGAATTTTATTTCATTTTTCTCGTCTACAGAACTTTGGTTAGGTTCCGATGTCTCAACGAAATAATGATTACTGAAGAAGAATTGATTTTTATTTTTATTTTTGATCATTATCTTTTTTTTTTTTTATTTCTTTTCATGATAGTTTTAATAACATTTTATTATATATACTTTACTGTGCAGTCATTAATATTTGGATGTCTTTTTTTTAAACCTTCCTGATATATCACTAAACGAAAAGAATTGCCCGGGAATGTGACTGCTAATAATAAAGAATTCACGAAGAACTGTTCAAAGTTACCAATAAGAGTTTAAAATTATAGCGAGTAAGGAAAGATTAACTGTTTTGGTAGTCGAATTTAAAGGCTTAAATTTTAAGAAATTTTTGATTTGAAATTCTAGAGAGAATGGTAGAGAAATTAGCTAATTATACGTAAATAAAGAATAAAGATTTGATTAAAGAATTTAGTAGAAAGCAAGTTTAACGTCCGTAATCATTTATAAATGGAGGGAAATCGCCAACCGGACAAATAAATATGCCTTCAGGATCACTTTTTATTTTATTGTTGTTTATCCCGGCGGGCCATTCGCGGGATCGCATTTGCTTTGGGTAGAGCTTTCGCCCGGCGAGCCAAACATCAACGAGTAGATTCTGCTGATGAGTCCCCAATAAGGACGAAACAATTGTACAGAATTCTCGTTGATGTTGGCTCAATGGGCGAAGGCATATTTATTTGTCCGGTTGGCGATTTCCCTCCATTTATAAAGAATTTAGTGTTACGATATATAATTCCAAATTCTTGTACGTTTGATGTCATCCATAATAAATAAGGCAGTTAGGGTTCAATGTACCGTTATTACATTGTATTAAAAAGTAATTTGATCCAGTATAACTGAAACGGCTAAAAATCAAAATAGTTGAAAATAAAACCAAAAGAAATATTATAATGCGACAATCTTATTAATATAATCTTTATCAATATAATCTTTGCAATAAATGCAATGAAGAAAAAGCGAATCGATGAGATAAATAATGATTTTTTTTTATTTATCAATAAATGATGGGGAAAAAATGAAGATCCATAACATGAAAACTAGGTAAACCAAGATGGTAAACATTAAAGATAAATATGTATGTAAATGCGATAAAACAGATCTACGTTTGGGCCTATTTAAATCTAGATAAATGATGCTTTTTCTCTAAGAAGTAACTTTTTTAACTTAAATCTTTTTTAAAGATATTATTTACAAAAGTTTAAAATAATAATAAAAAAAAAATTCTTAATGAAAAATTCGTGAAGTGTTGTATCAATTTTAAGAGGATTTTGATATTCTGGATGACAGAGAAGGGGAAGAAGTAAAAAAAACAGGTTAAATAATTTATGGATGGTACTTTTTATGTAGATCCAACCATCTCTTTTGTGATCGTCCTGTTTCTCTAAATATGTTCGATTTTGCTGACATCTAATAAATTTTGCCTTCTTTTTATCCACACACATTCTACCTAGCTCAAACAGTTACAAAAACCATCACAAACTTCCAGGTACTCTTTCCTAGTTGTTCACATTTCTGTTCGATAGCAGATTATACTATTTCTCTACTAGGAAAAATGAGGGCTACTATTCATGTAGCATTGCATAAAAAATGTCTGAAAGTCATTTCTGAAATCCAATTTATAATACGGTATGCGCCAAAATATACAGTACTGAAACTCGCGCATCTCGAACACGTGGTTGCGTTTTTCGACGGGGTATAGCTCCAGCTACACGTGTTCGCAATAGTGAAAAGGAAGTTGTATTGACAGTTTTGTTGGAAATGGGTCTCTCGACGGAGGAAAAAGTATTCATAGTTGAGCATTATTTCCACTCATACGGAAGCAGTCGTGAAGGTGGACCGATTTTGGAAAAGGTGGCAGAACAATTCCAAGAGAAGTTTAATAAGACTGCACCAAGTAACACAGTTATGCTGTCTATTGTTATGAAATTTTGCCGTTCTGGTAGTCTACTGTGTCAACGGAAGGGGAAGTGATCGAGCCATTTGTTCAGGATTTGATAAGGTTTTGTCGTGCAAGGAACATTCAGATGAATAGACAGTGGTATCAACAGGTCGGGGCGACCAGTCATACCGCTTGAGAATCTCTAGCTGTGCTGTAAGAAAACTTTTCAGGACGAATCATTTCACGTGGTACTGACTTCCCATACCCGTCCATTCCCCCGATCTTACACCACCTGATGCCTACTTGTGGGGAATGTTAAAGGAGAGTGTGTTCCACTGTGAAGATCCACCAAGAACTGTTCCTGCATTATGTGAGCAAATCATCTCCTTTTGCAGGAGTCTGCAGCAACCTTTTTTTCAGGATATGTTTGCGAATCTGCGTGAACGATATGAACACTGTCTACAGCGAGGCGGTGCACACTTTGAATACTTACATTACGCATACCGTGGTAAATCAACATGCTAATAGTGTGTGTGTGTGTGTGTGTGTGTGTATGTAGTGTGTATGTTAATTTCGTTTGAGGAGAAATAAACTCACAGTTGACAATAATGTAATTTTGTTCATCTTTTCCTTTCAGTACTGTATATTTGGGCGCATACTGTATATAAGGTAAATGGACCAAATATCGCCCATCTAAGAAAACCTGCCCATATTTTTGTCATTTATCGTCTCAGTTGCTTGCAAACAATTACAATAATATCATATTAACCTTCACTTACATGTTCCTGAACCAATTATAGATATAACTATTATTTTGTTTTTTTCCTCAATTTTTGTTCAGGCAAACCTCATATTTTGAATTTTGTGAAAGTGTTCCAAATATCGCCCACACCATTAAATACTTTGTTTTTTTGCACTTCTTTGCATTTTTTTGTTTTTTTCTTAATCTTTTCATAATTCTTTATGGGTGTTGCCAGCTTCTTTTTCTTTGGATCGTCTAAGTTCAGCCCCTTAGGACTTAGTTTCCTTTTGCTGAGAGAATTCATTAGAGCAATTGTGAATGGTGACCCACTCACAAGACTGGGACATCAAATGTTTTGGAAGCTTTCAGAAGGCCCATTTTTTTATTTTTTACAGCTGTGACAACTTCTCTGTCCCATGTCTTACGTTGAGACATCTGTAATAAACCAAAATAAATTATCGCACAGTGGGCGATATATGGAACAACGAGGTGGGCGATATTGGGCACTCTCTAGCTTGTCAATTTGGGGGACACTACAGACAAACCGGCTACCTCTAACAAGTTACAGACATTATCAACTGATAGGTTATTTCTTTCACTACTTCACGATATTAGATGGTTGTGATGGCATGAATAATTCATAAGCTGCAGACTAAAAGAAACAGTAGGTTCATAACTTACCAGAACGAAAGAACTTCAAGAATGCATAAAAAATAAACGGGTTGAAGTAACACCACCAAACGAACACAGCGTGCTAATGGAAGGAATGGCAAATTGTTTCCATCGGTTCCCGTGTGATAGCATCACTATCCCGTCCTACATCGCCCTGGACGGTATTAGGAACCTGGGCGATATTTAGGCCATATACCTTACTGCTTTCAATCAAATTTTCTTGCTATTTCTACCAAAATCTGATTCTACTGAAATTTTTACCCATTATATTTTACTAGTGGGAGTTATTTACCCTTAATATCTTCAAATAATTTGTCTGCCTATCATCCAAACAAAAACCAAACACTTAAACCCTTAACAAGAGAAGCTAATATAAGAGAAATTAATAAAAATATATTTTTTAGTTAGGAAAAGAACCAATCCTTCCCCAAATTAATAACAAATTCTAGTTAAGGCTGTCAGTTTTAAACAAATATAAACTCCTCCATACATCACATAAGTATTTAAAATATTTATTAAATACTAAAAAGTTTAATTAAAGTCAGACTTAAAGTTTAATTTTTAGAGTTTGTGAAGGGGAGAATCCTTTTTAATTTACTTAAAATTAATTCTCAACTTAGGAAAAATCTTTGAAGACCATATCTTAATATTGAAGTCTGATTATGCTTTTATCAAATCTTTTCCTATAAAACAGATGTTATTTCCTTTTAAGTTGTAGAATTTTTCAAAAATTCTAATTTTTTTTTAACTTGAAACATTTCATTGGCATTTGAATAGCATCATATTTCTTACTTCTTTTTTTTTTTCAACCAGAGGATGAATTTCTATTGTCTTATTATTGTGTTATGCTTGTAATTGTGTGTGTGTGTATATATATATATATAATATATATATAGTAAATTATAAGTTATATTGTATTATTTATACAATATTTTTAGTTTTTGTAATTGTACAACATTTAAGAGTCTTTATCACTTATTATCATAATTCTTTCAGTAATATTGCTATTATACTAACAAAATAACATACAAAATATTATAAAAATAACCAAATAATATTAGTGTAAATATATTATTCATATATATTTTCTGTAATAATTTACATAAAAATAAATACCCTTAGAACCTACATACAGATACAATATGCAAGAATCTCATAAGACTAAAATTGTAAATTTATAAGAAATAAATAAATAAAATACAAAAAATATTTGAGCTTGGCCATTATCCTTTTTTACCAAAAGATATGAATTTGATCCTTAGCTATAACTTTGGAAGACATTACCAATCACTGTCTTTATAATAGGTTTTGATAACCAAAGAATGTATGTATTGGCAAGGTTTTATTTTATTTATTTATTCATTTATTTATTTTTTGAAAGAATTTATGAATAGCTAAAAAAATATCTTTTATAAAAATATTTGGCTAAAGTCTAGTATCCGGCACCCCTCGTACGGCCTTCGAAACAACTTTCATGCTGATGAGGTCCGAAGGACCGAAGCGTTTATTCCAATTAGCTGTAGGTTAGGTTAATTTAGGTCTGCTTAGCTGTAGGATGTATGTATTGGTAAATTTGGAAACAATTTTGGCCCTTTCAAAATTTTTTCCCATTCATTCATTAGCCTTCCAAACAGATTTCATCCAATCGACTTCCGGTCAACCAGAGTGCCGTTAACTAGACTTTTACCAAATATTTTTTGTTGTTGAAAGTATGGAAGTGGATTTAGATTTTTTTTTTTTCCTATCAAATTTGAGATTGCCTGTTCATTAGATAACGGCTTCTAACTTTAGTGGTTAGATTCATATTGAACTCTTAGGATAATTGGGTTAATAAATTTATTTAATATAAGATGTAACTTGTTTCGCAGCAACTTTTGCTACATTTCAAGTGAAATAGAACTGAATAACATTAAAACAATATATGAACAACTATAACATGTTGTTTTTTAATCCTAATTCAATTTCAGAAATAGTGTCAATTAAATTGTTTGGAACTTTTGGTATAGCAAATTGTATTTCTAGTTCAAATAAATTGCTATACTAAAAGTTCCAAACAATTTAATTGACACTATTGCTGAAATTGAATTATGATTAAAAAACAACAGTGAATTACAAGAAACAAAAAAAGATATTCTAAGAAATAAACTAAGTTCTTCATCGACAAGATGTTCGTTTCAACATAGATCAAAACAATATCATAGAATGGAGAAAAGCAACTTCATTCTTCAAATCTCACCCTAATTATTTACTAACCAAGGCTAATAAAGGTAATGTATTAGTTATTATGGATTCTTCAGACTACAAAGAAAAAATGGTAAATCACTTACGGTAAGTGATGTGGATACTTATTCTCGTGCTGACAATAGTAAGAATAAAGATGGTGAATTTAAAGGTTAAAGAGTAAGTACATAACTTTGCTTCCAGATGGTTCAATAAAACATACATCTCTAAATCTCATTTGCTTACATGGCTTTATTCCCCTCATTTATGGTGTTCCTAAAATCCACAAAGATAGATAACATCCCAATTTGACCAGTTGTGGATTTTTGTTTTTTATATTCTTATCCATTACCGAAGTTTTTAGCTTCACATTTAAAAATTATTGATGAGAAACTGAACAAATTTTGTATTAAAAACTCATTTGAAGCCATTGAAAAATTAAAAGAACTTCATCTTAATAATAAAGATATCTTAACCTCTTTGGATGTACAGCATGTCCAAAAACAAACGACACTCAACAATTTGACCACATGAAAGGTGGCACTGTGAGATGAACACGTAGGCAATTGTTATATTCGGAACAGGAATAATTGTGGATGTGAATTAATCAGTGTTGCTGTGAAAATGGTATTAACTACTGAAGAGAAAGTGTTTATTGTGGAGCACTATTTTCTATCAAATAGAACAGGCCGTGGCAATGGACCTAGCCTGTTACACGTTGCTATAAAATTTCGGGAGCGTTTTAAACGTTCAGCACACACGAACAAGGTTATGCTATCCGTCGAACCGGAAGTGTATTCACACAGCGGAAAAGTTGCACCGGCCATCCCATAACAGTAACAACGAATGAAAATCACGGCCGACTTTTTGAGCAAGTGTTGCAGTCGCCACAGTGAAGTCTCCAATGAACAGCAGTTAAACGGGACATGGGTGGAACATCAGTTTGACATATGTTCAAAACCATTGGTGGGTTCCCTTACAAGATACCAACTGGCCAACCATTGAAACCTGTCGATAAAGAAGCAAGAGTCGTAAACTGTGCTTCCATATTAGCAATGGTGAATGATGATCCCGGATTTTTGGCTAATGTTTAGTTTTCGGACGAGTGTCATGTTCATCTGAATGGCTATATCAATAAACAAGCAACCCAATTTCTTGGTTTCGCCCGACTAGACGTTATTGAAACAGATTGTTGAAACACCACTCCACAGTGAATGGGTGATGATATGGTGTGCGGTATCTGGAAACAGCATCATTGGTACGTACTTCATTGACGATGACCAACAGAATCCGGTGACTGTAAATCAGGTGCATTTAGAGAACATATAATCAGGCAGTTTCTCAGGGACCTCCAACGTTTCTGCCGAGCACGACACCTATGTCTTCATTCCCAGCGGTTTCCACAGGATGGGGCTATGTGTCATGCGGCGAGAGAATACTTCATGACATTTCCGGAAATCACATGATATCATGTGGAACAAACATTTCGTATCCCTCACATTCCCCTGATTTAACTCCATCTGATGTGTACGTTTGGGGAATGCTGAAGGAAATGGTTTTTCAAGGATAACCTCCAGCAAACAAACATTGCTGAGCTGCTTCAAAAGTTTGTGACAACTCGTAGGACAACCTATGAACCACTGCAAGTATTGCTTAGAGTGCCAAGGAGATCACATTGAACATGCATTTGTCAACAACCACCTTTGATTATTCTTTCGGTTGCAGCGTTTTCTAAACAAAACGGTTCAGTGTTGTTTGTTTTGGGCCATACTGCAGTATCATTATATACTAATGTAAATATTGACAAAGTATATGACATCATTAATAATTTATTAGGTCCACTAGATTTAGTTGAAAATTTACCAAATTGAGAATTCATGACAGCGTTAAGATTTTGTTTAATGCCCTTGCTTGTTTATTTATAAACAGATTTTTGGTTATCCAGTAGTTGCCAATCTTTATTTAAAACATTTAGAAAATCCTGAAATTTCTAATGGTATCAATACCCCAACCTTGTATTTATATTATGTAGATGACATCTTTATAGTAAATAGGAACCAAAAAAAAAAAATTGAATGTTAAATCAAAATTTGAACTATTTGATGGAAGTTTAAAATTTATCATTGAACCAGAGAATAACAGTTCTTTAAATTTCTTAGATCTTAACATAAAAAGGCAAACTGAATTCTAAGCTTTTTCTTTATTTCGAAAACCTATATTCTCAGGACGCCTTTTAGATTATTTTTGTTATCACCCATTAGGTTATAAAATATCTATTATCAAAAATTTGTTCATAAAGCGACTATCTTAGCAACATTGGAAGGGATTCATAAACAAATTCTAGAGTATATTCAACTATTACTAATCAATAATTATCCTACTCATCTGATTGTTTCTAATTTGATTAATTTTCTTACGATATCAAAAGTAAAGACTAAAAGAACTTTCAAAAACCTATGATTTCTCTGCCATACTATAACCAAAACTGAAATTTTAGCATGTATATTAAAGAAACAAAATTATCATGTAATCTTTAAATCTGTAAATAAAATTCTTAATCTATTGTCTCCAGTTAAAGACCCTATTTTGCAGAACCAAAAAATAGGAGTGATTTATTTAACTCAATTGTAAATCATATAATCTTAGATATATTGGTTTTACTAAGCAAAATTTATATAAAAGAATTAGACAACACCAATTAGATAGCAAAAACTTCTCCACAACTCAAAATTTCACAAATTTTAAATCTGCTATCATAGAACTTTTAAGCAAATTTCCAAATCATATTAATTGGATAACATCAAAATTTTAGATATTGATAATAATTATCTGAAATTGCAAGTAAAAGAGGCCTTTTACATTAAAAAAATTTCCATCGACTTAATGAACAGAAAATTTGAAATTCCTGCAGTTACCCATCTACTTCATTGTTAATTAATTATGTTTTCTTTATCGTTTGCTGTATGCTCATTAAAGCTTTTTGTTAGCGTTCAGTTTACAGTTTTATTTTGATATATTGTTTCTGATGAATTGTTGTCAATTAATTTGAAATTTGATGTAGTATGTTCATATATTGTTTTAATGTTATTCAGTTCTACTTCACTTGAAAATGTAGCAAATGTTGTATCCTATATTAAATAATTTTTATTAACCCAATTATCCTATGAAGTTCAATATTTAATATTAATGGGTTAGTAATAGTTAGTAATGGATTTAATAATAATAGGTAAGATTATTGTTGACTTTGGACAGGCCAGTGATGCTTACAACTGATTTTCTTTAATCTCAACAGTAGTAATATTTCTATCAAAATTCAACGCTTAAGTTGACAGCACTGAAACACTCCATTACAAGTTGTCATTGTCCTGTGGAGAACTATAGGAGCAGAAGGATTATATGATCTCGTTTACCAACTTAAATATTAAAAATAATAATAATAATAATCTGCTTCAATTAACGGAAGTTTCTGGAAGAAAAAAATTGATATTAGTAGCTCTGGAAGGTAGCAATATTCATCAATCATTTTATTCATATTCAAAGCTTAAGAATTTTACTGAGGGATCTGCTTTCCTGTTTTTGATTGTTTGTTGAAATTGCAACAAAAACCAATTGTTAGATGTGGTTTTTAAATGACTGCTAACAGGAACCATATAAACTGTAAATGTCACCAACTTTTCCTCTTTATTAAAAATAAACAAATTAATTAATTCCTAAAGAACGTATTTCTAGTAAAATCATCACCATTATTATTGTATTTCTCAAAAAAGCAATGTGGTTTGTTTTTTTTTATTTTAATTTTTGTGAAAGAAAGTTTCTGATGAAAGTTTAATTAGTTTAAACTAGCTACCAGTATATTGAATTTCAAATATCTATTTTCAATTCCACTGTGTTTTTGACTAATCTGAAAAAAAATTCTTATTGAAGATGAGATGTAGCCTCATAAATATGTATATTGGATTTCAAGACAATCTGAACCCTGGCTCAAAAAGGAGTAGGGGAGGACACAATAGGGGAAAAGGCTAATAAAGCATCTGGATCAATTTGAAACTTAATTAAATGTACAAGAAATACTAATTCAAAATAGGTAGGGACCCTATTTTTTGGTAACAACGATATCTGTGAAATGTTTTGTAAAAGTTGCATTTATGTTTATCTTGCTGTAACTTACATAAATAAGTATAAAGGTTTTCTAAGTGCGAATTGTCGGGAAATGGGCCTAATAGCACGAAATAAGAATGAAATAATCGTGAAATCATCAAAACAATTTCCTCATTCGTTTGTGACTTTAGTTGATTTACATGCCACGAGGGAGCACTAGTCAAGCAGCATGTTAGCGACTCAACTATTACTGTTGACAATGCTGCTTGTCTTAATTAATTCATCTCTCTGCTGTGAGAGGCTTCACTTCTGTTTTGTGCCGGTCTTTCTTAATAGAAATGCTGAAAACTAAAGTCGCAATATATTTTCATTGCGAAGAATATAAAAGATGAAGGATTTTCTGTGTTTGATAAAACAATGCTCATGTGCAAATATTGTAATGTACTGATGTTTCTTTTTTTGTAGATGCTGCCCATTATCCCGGGTGCCAAAGCCCACACCCTAATAAATCATATTCTATAAAGGTAAGTATCTGTTGATTCTACAAATGATATTTATTCATATTAATTTTTTTTTTTTAATGTATCTTTTATTCCTTAAGCATGTCTTGCACTGAAGCTCAGTAACTCATTCTCATCTCGTGAAGAGACGAGAAAGTTCCTAATATCAAATAAAGTATAATTTTTATGTTTATAAGTAAATATACTTTATTATTGATTTTTCCAACAGTTCTGCTCTCACTTCTTCTGTAAACTGATAGAGAATAGATTTATTCTCTATCCTTTGAATTCCAAAATAGAAAGTTGTTATAAATGGAAAGTTTCATAAATCAAGTTGTTGCAATTGAAATGTCAGAAAGTGAATGGATACTTCAGACATCCATTACTAGGTGCAAAGTGAAGTTTATTAATCAAAATAATCATCACCAGCAGCAGTACATTTTTGCCAGCAAGATATCTGTATGCCATTGTGAACTAACTAACTAACTTATCATTTGATAGCTCCTTGTGGTCTACTATAGCCTGTAACATTTAGAAGACAAATGGGGCCACTACCTACAGAGCAGATTTCGGGTCCCCAGCGGACACAACACACAGAAGAAGACGAAAGAAACAACCATGCCACGATCGGGATTCGAACCCAGGTACTGGCGCATTGGACGCCACTGTGGAATTCATTTGCAAGGTTCATATCCCTGGACCAGAATTTTGCAAACCAACCTTGTGTCATGCATTCATTCACTTTACCTTCACCAGATGCTGTATTGATTTTGCGAGCTGCTTCTGCTGCATGGCGTCCCAGTTTAAACTCATATAGGATATTGAAATGAAGTTGACTCGGATCCATTGTCCCTTCCACTGATCACTTGGAACTGAAACCTCACAGCACATGCCTTACATGCAGCAGGTTTGCCGCTTGAAATTGCATATAACAAATCCCGTGTGGCAACATTTTAATCTCTCAAAAATACGTGTCGACTGTAAAAGGTTATAAAATTGACATTTCATCTGCAACAACCTGATATGTGTAATTTTCAAACATTCTTCATGACCTCGAGCTGTTTCATGTTTTTGCAATCATTAACTTATTTATGCTGTCGTCCAGAAACTTTCTGTAAAAGATATATCAGTCTGATGAGCAGGATGCTTCCGCACAGATCTCTAAGGGACATCTTTTCATTCCTACAGAGAAACAACAGTTTTCAAATGTATAGGATACCATTCTTCTGTTCAAAATTCTGGCAGTGATCTTTATTTTATACTAGCCGGTTACTGTCACTTCGCTTTGGAACCCTTGCATACATAGCATAAAAAAAAAAAAACTTTATTTTATTTATCAAATTGTGGCCTTCTCCGGATAACTCAGATGTATTGCGGGTTGGTGCCACACACCCATATATCGATAAGGCAACTTTAAAGGGAAAATAGAAATCCTCTTTATTCTCTATCCCATGGGAATTTCGAAAAAACCCGGCCTTATTCCTTGTCTTCATCATAAAGGGAACCTCTGTGCAATATTTCAGCTTTCTAGGTCCAAGGGTTTGGGCTGGGCGTTGATGAGTCAGTGAGTGAGTGAGTCAGGACTTCTCTTTTCATATATGTAGATTTTCTCTCTCTATCTGTGATACTTCGGCAGTTTGAATTTTATTTTTCAGGATTACAGTGAACATTCTTCATCCTCATTGTTCCCTTAGCAAACTATAATTTCCAACTTGTATCTGCTTAGGAATCAGATCCTAAGCAGATGCAAATATTATAATGCCTAAGCTTGGAAGAATCTAAACATAATCTTATTTATTAAATAAGTGTATTATCATAATTTAACATGCATAGAGTTGTTTCAAATCAAAGGATAAAAGCCGCCGCACTTGGTTAAAAATTGATTACTATTTACAATTAAAAGAGTACTCTGCTAGCTGCGTTCAGATTGCAGACTGGACATCGAAGGGGAATCTGCGATCTGGACACAGCTAACAGGGTGCTTTTTTAATAGTCAATCGATTTTTAACCAAGTGCGGTGGTTTTTATCCTTTGATTTGAAGTAACTCTATGCATATTAAAATTATTATGCTACTTATTGCAGACATCATTATCATCATGAAGAATTTTGGAAGGTACTCTTGGCCACGTAAAAAAAAAAAAAAAGTGTTTTTTTTTTATGAGTTTACACTTTCTTTGAATCAGTATGAGATACCATCTTTTTCATTGAATGTGATTTTTTTTTGTATTCTTTTATTGTTTTTTGATTCGTGTGGTTCAGATAATTGGACAAGTTATTTGACTTCCTTCAACCAATAGGAAGACTTTTTTAACCCTTCCATTATTTTTCAGGAGTAGCCTTATAGGATATGGCTTTAATTTTTTTTTTTTTTTTTTCATTTTTACATCTGAATATTAACTATCTAAGAACTATTTAACGATTCCCAACAGTTCTGATAGTAGTAGTATTTGTCCTACATTCATCCATTATCAGAAAATTTAATGAGCATAAATATTATTTGGAAAATATTGAAAGGCTTATGATTTTAAATATTGGGTGAGTGCAAAAGTTCTATCCATTTTTGATATGAAAATTTGCAATGGAATTGCCCTCACACATGACATTGTAATGACACAAATCATCTGCCAATCAAATGTGTGGATGCCTCACATATAAATGCATCGTGTCTCACAAAGTTAATCATCTCAAAAAAAAATATCAGAGGGTGTAACATGGAACGCGAGAAGGAGCATATAAGACATTGTTTGTTACACGAGTTCGATAAAAAGAGTACGGCAGCCGCAGCATGTCGCAATGTTTGTCAAGTTTATGGGGAGAATGCAATAGACGAAAGCACATGTCGCCGATGGTTTCGTAAATTTAGGGAAGGAGACAGAAGCTGCCAAGATCAGGCTAGGAGTGGACGGCTATGACACGTTGGAGAGGACGATATTGACCAAGCCATAAGAAACAGCTCGAACCCACCGTGCAAGAATTAGCAGAGACCTTCAACGTACACCGGGCAACGGTTGAGAGACGGCTGGGTAAGTTGGGTTTTACGAGAAAGTTAGATCGTTGGGTCCACATCACTGACAGCTAAGCAACGGGATGACCGAATCTCCACCTGTGTTTCCTTGCTTTCCCGGTACAAAAATGACCCATTCTTGACACGATTTGTGACAGGAGATGAGAAGTGGGTTATGTACTGTTATGTAAAGTGTCGTAGGACTGTCTGTCACCCTTCTGATCCGCCTGCATCGACTTCGAAAGCTGAACTTCATCCCAAGAAGGTGTTATTGAGTGTGTGGTGGGATTTGCAGAGAATAATTCACTGAGAGGTCCTGCCACTCAACCAAACCATCAATGCTGCCTTCTACTGTTCTACAGTTAGACAGGCTGCATTCAAATTTGATAGCAAAGCGGCCAGGTCTCATCAATGTCGCGGTGTTATCCTTCATCACGATAACGCTAGGCCACATGCTGCTGTCATCACTCGCCAAAAGTTTCTGGGCTTTGGTTGGGAGGTTTTACCCCACCCTCCCTATTCTCCTGACTTGGCACCAACTGACTATCACCTATTTCGTGCGTTGAACAATTCCTTCAGTCAGAAAATCTTTGATGATCTTGATGCTGTGAAAACTGCCATCCAAGACTTTTTTGACTCGAAACCGCCGGAATTTTACCGCCATGGGATTCATCTCCTACCAGAAAGATGGCAAGAGGTCCTAGATAGCCATGGGAGTAATAGGTACTGTTCATTTTGCGTTTATTTGCTCTTCTTTATGGGTAATAAAAACGGGTAGAACTTTTGCACTCACCCAATAGTTTTATTAACTAGGTATACACTTAGCTATCCATTTCATGGTGGCAACTGGGCATGCAGTGATGGGAGGTTAGTTTTGAAGACTGGTGGAGGAGGAGGGGGTTGAGACCAAATAATCGTTCTAATATTTTGCATTGGACTGTAAATAAGCATTGTAAAGATTACAGTCCTGTGATTTTAGAGGTCATTTTTTGAGGGAAGGGATTGGAGTGAAGACACCAAAATAATCGTGCTTATGTATTAAGGACCACTAATAAGCAACATATAAAATTTTAAGGAAAATTTGTCCAATTGTTTTAAGCATGATAAACAAACAAAAGGAGAAAAATGTCCAAATAAAATATATAAGATCTGGTTGCTCAGTCAATTAAATGTCAATTTCCTTTTCTCATTTCTTTAGATACTTAAAACTGAACATTTATTTTCTTATTTTAGGTTTAAATTTTAGTAGATGTTACATTTAGTGTTGCAAAATTATTTCTCTCTCAACCAATTAAGCAAGGACTTCCTCAAGGATCTGTTATTAGTCCTCTTTTTAACTCTTTAATTCTTGGATTAACTCTTTATTATTTGCTGATGATCTCATTTTGTGGCAACTAGCAGTAATGTTGAAGCCCTGAAATTTGCATTAATAAAGCATTTTATGTGCCTCAGACTTGGAATGATATCAACGAAATGATTGTCAATCTTAGTTTCAAGTTTTTTATTCTGTCAGATCATCTTTTAACTTGAAAACTGAATAATATTTATCTTCCACATACAAAGATATCAATATTTTTGGGAATTTTGTAGCATAAAAAACTAACTTGGATTGGCCTTATTGAAAAACAACTTGAGCAAAGGAAATAACATCTAGGATTATTGAAAAGACTAGCAGACGTGAAATGGGGGTTATCCAGGATGTCTAGGCTGAACTTACAAATCATATTTGCATTCTGCTTTGGAATATGGCACTGAAGTTACTATCACAACCTCTGATGCAATCTTAAAGAAAATTATTAGTATATAATATGAAGTTCTTGGAATCATCACTGGAGGACCTCGTTCTACCGTGATTGCTATTATGAAAGTGCAGACTGGCATTGAACCTTCATAAAATACATATTGATATTAATTACTAGGATAATGATAAACCACCGAACAAATGGTTAAAGACCCAAGATAATATCACAATGAAATAGGGTTTTAAAGTCTCTACTTTTAGACTTTCCCTAAGGACAAGGAAGATGGAAAATGTAAAACTAGCAGAGTGTAATCTTGATTTGACTAAACCTGTCAGGAAAGCTACTATGCCAGATTGTGAGCTAAGAAATATTGCCCTGTAAACTATTAATGGTAGATATTGTTTATCTATTTGGTTCGATATTCATACTGATAGGATCGATTTATGAAAATCCTGGTGCTGGAGTAAATTCATCTGAATTTCAGTTGTCAATACCAGTGGGTAAGCAAGCCACTAATTTTGATGGTGAGATTGGGGTGATGTTTCTGACTCATAAACTTAATTCAGATGTTTTTCAACTGAAGTGTCATTTTTATTGATTCCCAAGTTGCTATTCTTACACTGGCTGTTTTCAGCCTTGCTGATAATACTAGTGTGTTAGAATGCTGATGTTTAATTGATCAAATCCTTGAACAGGACAATTAACTTGTCCTCCATTGCATTCCAGGGCACTGTTGAATTCATGGCAATAAGATGGCAGACAGCTTGCCCAGAAAAGGTGCCCAACTTACCTCTGCTGATGCAGTCTGTTAAAAAAGGTTATTTGTAACACTTACAAAAAGTACATTCAGAAGACCCATGCTTTATAATCATAAGGTAAAGATTGGGCTGATGTTCTAATGACCTATTCCATATCCTTGCCTCATGAAGTCTTTGTGGCTTGTTTTAGATTGATGACAGGCCATGATTATGAAGCAGTTGCTTCGTATTGATATCATATTTAAGTCTGTGTTCTATGCCAATTGGACAACATCTTGACAAATGTCCTGCTCTTCAGGACATAGAACATTTTTCTAATCCTAATCTTTTAAAAAAGTTTTCTTTAAAGCTTATCTCTATTGGACTTCACATGATCAAATGACCAAAGTTGCCAATGAAATGGGTGTTGGATTAAAAAAAAAGAATGCAAATTCACTATTTAACAATTTTTCAAGAATAAATAAAATCTTAATGAATAATTATTTTAGCAAATGCACAAATAATTTAAATGAAGAATTCAAATAAATTGACAATGAAGTGTATAACAGTGAGAGGAAGATCCTGAGAAATTTACGATATTAAAATATTTTAGAAGCAAGTTCATTATCTACTTAAATCAACCAAATCTTAGATCTTCTATAAGATATCACAAATCTTTATTAAAACTCCAAAATACTGCACCACAGACCAATATTTCGTCTTATTTTTCAAAGACTTCCTCAAGGTTTTTTGGTAACATAATAAACAAATAAATAAAATAAAAAATAAAGATCAAAATGGAAAGAGAAATAACCTTCTCAAACCTTTACAAATCAATAAATAAATTCTATGGCAATAAGTACATCAAATAATACTATTGTCATATAACAATAAAACATTCAAAATATTTTGAAAACAATCAAAAGATTTGAAACTTATTATTACATTAAATGCTACTAACTTACTGTTATTTAAAACAATATTAATTAAATTTTAAAATTTTACTTAATCTTTTGTTTTTTATCAAAGATTCTCTGAAAATGCTCAAAGAAATGTTATTCACTTTCTGTGATTTATCCCTGTTAAAACATATGCAGCAATTTATTAGACAAGATTCTAATGCATATCTTTTATACTCATCCTGAATTTTGTAAATGATATCCACTAAAGGATCTGGATTGTGACCATATCGAAAACAGTGGTCTGCCCATTCAGATATTTTCTCATGTTTATTATGGAATGTCCGTACATGTTCCTCCACCCGTTCTTTAACTTACCTGTGGAAGCACAGGTCGCGCAGTTATTTATAGTATTATTTGATGTACTTATTGCCATAGAATTTATTTATTGATTTGTAAAGGTTTGAGAAGGTTATTTCTCTTTCCATTTTGATCTTTATTTTTTATTTTATTTATTTGTTTATTATGTTACCAAAAAACCTTGAGGAAGTCTTTGAAAAATAAGACGAAATATTGATCTGTGGTGCAGTATTTTGGAGTTTTAATAAAGATTTGTGATATCATTATCTACTTTATTAAATATGTTTTTTAACTGTAGTGGTGGTTTTTATGAAAAGAGACAACACTGTAATTCACTAGTTTTTATTATTATTATTTGTAGAAATCAGAAATTAGTGGTACTGAATTGATTGGCGAAAACCTGGTGATCACACTTGAGCCATTTGAATGTCCTCTATGCTTGGATGATATAGAAATAGGCTATGGTGTTAGACTTAAGAACTGTAATCATAGATTTTGCAGGTAAGTAGAAGAAAACACAAAGGATTTTTAGTTATTTTAGCAACATACATTTAAGTGTTCATTAGAATTAAAGCAGCAAAATTTCTATCTTTGCTGAAGATCATATACTTTTCCCAAGAAGAAGGTGTTCCAAATATTCTGAAATGAAAAAAAAAGTTTTTAACGTAGAAGAAAGTAAAGGCTTTTTTACATAAGTGTGTGTGTGTGTGTATATATATATATAGTTTAGTAATATAAGTTAATTTTATTCTTATATTCTTGACGCTCTAAATTACTGAATTGCAAATGATTAACTGAAATCTTTGCATCGCTAAACTCGAAAATATGCATCATCCGAGTTTGGCCATTAGATATATATATATATATATATATATATATATATATACATACACAGTCGGACCTCTATTTTGCAAACTTTTCTTTGGAACCAAGAACATTTTGCTAATTTCTTCGTAAAACAACCTCCAAATAGCGAAGTGCATTTTCTATTTAACGAACTTTTTCGAGGATACAGCTGAGGGAAAAGAAGAAATTAACGATGATGTGCTGATTGACGATTATCTTTCACTTGATTTTGAAGTTGAGACCTCGGAAACACTAACTGAATCGGATATTTTGGACAGTGTGAAAAATAAAAACAATACAGCAATGAATTGCGATGAAGATGATGATCATGATGAAGAAATCAAAAAACCTTCGTGTGATGAAATGCTAAAATCATTTGAAACAATCCGACACAAAATACAATTTGAAGAAAATACGCCTGAAGGGGTTTTTGGTGCATTGCAAAGATGCGAGACGTATTATAAGCGAAAACACTTTTTCAAAAAAAAAAAAAAAAAACTCAGACAAAATTAACAGACTTTTATTAGTAAAATTTAAGTATGCATGTGGTAATGTATGCTTTATGTCATTAAAATTATTACTTTTTTAATAATATTTATTGTTTATGTATTTTAAATATGTTTTATTTAGTTTAAAGTAATTTTAAAAGGTCAATCTCTTATTTAATGAATTTTCCATATAACGAACTTTTTTTCGTGATTTACCGACTTCGTTAAATAGAGGTGCGACTGTGTGTGTGTGTGTGTATATATATATATATACCGGGTGATCCAAATTAAAGAGGTGTTTAGACTTCTTTATAGGAAAAACTACTGGGCGAATCGCAACCAAATTTCGTATGGACCATGCAAATGATGCGATGAGATCTTGAGTATCTTGAGCCACATGTGGGCGAGCAAAATAATTCATTACTCAGCAAGCCACGCCTTTTGTTTTGGATTGCACGGCACAGTTTAGTTAATGTCTCACAATAGGTCTCAGAATTTATTTTGTCAGCACGAGGCAAAAAATCCACAAGCCAAACCCTCCTTCCTATCCCAAAACACAGTGCACATGATTTTTCGGGCTGAAATTGTTTGCTTGAACTTCACTTTCTTGGGTGATTTGAATGTCACCATTCCATGGATTGTTGTTTCGATCCCGGCGAAACATGAGCCACCCATGTTTCGTCGCCTGTGACAATTTGGTTTAAAAAAATCCTCACCAAAATCACTGCATTGCTCGAGGAAAGTCAAAGCACTGCACAAAAAACTTTGTGCACCTCAGTGAACATTTTCGGTACCCAGCGTGAGCACAAATTACGATAATTTAAGTGTTCTGTCACAATTTCGTAAAGAACACTCTTGAAACTTCAGGAAACGAGATAAAGATAAAATCGTAAAGCGTCTGTTCTCTCGAACTTTTCCATCAACTTTCTGCACCAAGTCTTCAGTAATGACAGAAAGTCGCCCACTTAGTTCCTCATCATGCACATTCGTGCGTCCATCTTTAAATGCTGTAGCCCATTTTCTTACCATTCCTTCGCTCATAATGTTTTCCCCATACACTTCACTAATCTGCCAATGAATTTCAGTCGCTTTCACATCTTTTGCAATTAGAAAACGAATGACAGAGCGTATTTCACAGTCGGCGGGATTTTCAATAGAGTGAGGCATTTTAACGTACTCTCAAACAGACATAAACATGGTCGAATTCTTCAGTAATGGCATCTGTGGCTAACCAACAGATGCAGATACTCAATGTGCATGTGCAGAACGGCAACCACAGTGCTGCAGCAGCCGAATTTCAAAACAGTACTTAAAAAACATGCCTTGTATATATTTTTTTATTTTTAAAATCTTTTCCTTTGGTCTTACCCGTGTACATTTCTTTTATTCTTTTCCCTTCGAATTTTAAAGCACTAATTGTGCTCTCCATCTTACTTTTTACTAGAGCATCTCCCCAAACAATTAAAGACGTGTCCCAAAGGACTCGTCCTGCCTAAACCTCCCTTGTCCCCTATCCTCCCCTCCTGTTATGTAAGTGTGCGACCAAGCCACGTAAACATATCTTACACTAAAAACTCGTTTATCCGAATTTGATGAACTGCACCCATTTTGGATAATCCAGAATATATTAAACATATACTGTACATTAAAAAAATTACAGTGAATATGACACAATAAACTAAAATACAATACCGCACTGTAAATTATAGGTTCTACAGTACTGGAACATTCCCATTGCTTGTTAAAGTAATCAATCATAGGTGCCTGCCTAAGCTTTGAAGCTCTTTGGTGGCTGCCCGATTTCGAAGTAACTTTTAATAGAATTACAGTTAAAAAATCGCTTGTGTATGCTATTAAATATTGATTATAGCGACGGAAAAATGTTTTTGTGTATTTTTAAAATATGTTAAAAAATCGCTTCTGATAAACGAGTTTTTAGTGCATCAGGAAAACTTACATCATAAATGCATCAGGTTTAATGTAATAATCTTCGTCTCCTGAAGAAGGCCCGAGCTACCGGACCGAAATATCTTACCTTGGAGTGTGAAAATTGCTTGGACAATGAGTTTATCCAGTATCATGTCCCACTCCTCCTTCAGAAGCAGACTATAAGAGAAGATTTTAATTGTGAGGTTTTTTAAATGCATAAGAAAAGATGTAATGAAATGAACATAAGGTTTCTATAATTAAAGTATCTACTTGAAGTCCTCTGATGCTCAAATGAAATCGAGAGATATGAAACTTGAAATATCTTTGCAAGTAGACAAGGGAAAAAGAAAGTTACCAAAACAAAAAAAATCTTAGTTCAGAAGATCACCACCAGGAGAAAGAGCATCACTTTGCTTAGCATTACATTCTTTTAATGTTCTAATGAAAATGTGGGCACCACTGAACTGCACCATTAAACGAACATGGCTCTCATCCTAGGTGAACAGGCACTGTTGCTCAAGCTGTTTTATAGGAACAGTAGTAATTGTTACAACAGCCTTTTGCAAATATAACCAATGGAAGAACCTACTCAAAAGGCCAGTAACTTAATGTGCAGTACAACGGATGAACACTTAGTTTGAGGAAGCACGATCTCTTATGATATGACTTCAATTAGGAAGGAGAATCATTTCTTCCAGAGTTGATGGAAGATATTACTACAGCAGTAGATGATGGTGAGATCAGAAAGGAGAATGCTTCATGGCAGCTGGATATGACAAATTCCATCATGTGGAAAGCGTAAAGGAAAAAGCTATGTATTTTCCCTACAAAATTCACAATGATACAAGAGTAGTAACTTAATAATGTGGAGATCACAATATATTTGCACATTCTTCTCATGCAGGGCTCTCAGTGGTCATTGAATATCCTCCAGAGAGATGAGGCTAATTTTCTCTCGATGAAAGGGTCAACTGTTATATAACTGCCTAATTTGGGCATCACAAAAAAACACTGTAAATAAAGTCCAGCATATAAAGGTGAAATTCAGATCGGAACTTATCAGAGTTCAAATCTTCAATATAACATCATGTTTTAGGTGCAAAGTTTGTTTTTCTTTGTTTGCACCTTCCTCTGCATTTTTGATCCCATGGTTACAAATTGCAATGGGATAATCTTTAACTAATATATTTATTGATAAATTTCTGTTGGAAAACTAAAAATCCTACATTAGTCATATATGTAGTATTTCCAAAAGCTTCTCCTGTAGCCTATCGCTTATTTTTTTCTTTTGGCTGCAGAAATAATGTATAAATTTAAGTTATTTAATTAACCTTGTAAGGACAGCTGTGGCTTCTATACACAGCATACAGGGTGGTCCAAACGTTGACGTCCAAAAATTTTTTTTAGATTCCTGACATCTGGGGGTACAAGGAAATACCCCATGTGTGTAATGGTTTTTTGTGTAGTTTTCGAGTTATGAGTACTTTTGTATATTTTGTGAATTTTCG
>JAFIDM010000007.1:30467661-30506222 GCA_023159025.1 Thereuonema tuberculata | reverse complement strand
TTCTGTTCCGAAGTTAGACGTCTTAGGCATTAGACCACAAGGATTACATTCTAATCTCAATAAAAAATAAAAATGTATCGTAGATATATGATTCACACGCTGGTTCTAAAAGCAGTCGTGGATTGAGAGAATATAGACATCAAAAATTAAATTAAAAAAAAAAAAACTTCTAAAAAATCTTAGTTTTAGTTTACTTGATGTAATTTGTGCGTGTGTGTGTGTGTTTTTTTTTGTTTTTTTTTTAATAAATAAAAAGTTGTTTTCCGTTACATAAGCGAGGCTTCCGGAGCGAAGCGACGAGTAGCCGACTAGTATAATTATAAAAATATATTGTGGAAAGGACTTTATGATGAAAGGAAGAATAACACAAAATTGCTGTTAGATGTTGTTTCAAAAAAAAAAAATAATTTTTTTTATCGGAGAGGCTTGAAGCTGATGATTAAAAATTAATATACAATGTTTTTTTATGCTTATTATTTAATACCACCTGTCTCATTGTAAAATTTTTAAAATGTTAATTATAATTGACCAAATAAATGCTTTCTTTCTCAGATTGTTGTGTAATTAATTCTACAGAAGTTAATAGTATACAGGGTGATTCAAATTTCCCTGTATAAACTTTAAAGGTAGATCAGGAATACAAAATCAAACCGTATTTATAGTGAAACGTATGTCCGCAAACGCCATCCGAATGCGCTAGGGGCGCTGTTTGGCAGCACATTAGTTGAGCAGTGGGAGTTGTCCTACATTGATTTCTTCTAGGGTTACCTCAAAGGCAGGGCCGCGCCAAGCGGGGGTGCAAGGGGTCTTGAGGGCGACGGGCGGCAAGTAATGTGTAGAAATTTAGCTTATTAGAGGCGGCAACTTTTGCCTGGCACCCCGGCGCCAACATACCTTGGCGCGGTCCTGCTCAAAGGCATCGTCTACGAGACTCCATTGCCTCTGACGCTGACCTCGTCCCAAGAGTCGTTTGGCTGTTGGATGTGTCCGCGAAAGGCCTTACATTTTTGCACATGTTCGGCAATCCATGCATCAACGTTGTGAGGCATGTATTACTGTTAGTGAAAGGGACTGTGAGCACCTACTGTGAACTTGTAATTGTGCACCTTACTGTCATTTTGTAAACATAGGGCTAATAAACATGTTGTCTACCTTACTTGTTGTCTTTTATTTCTGAACCTTAGCACAGTCGGGTGACGTTTGCGGACATACGTTCCACTATGAATACGGTTTGTTTTTAAATTCCTGACCTATCTTTAAAGTTTGTACATGGAATTTTGAATCACCCTGTAGAAAAATATTTTTAAAAACCTATCGACAATTAAATTAAAATTTTGTGTCTGGCCTTTTTTTTTTTTTTTTTTTGGGGGGGGGGGGGGGGGATTAACTTTTTATGTTTTAAGTTCTGGCAACCCTACCAGAAATACACTTGTCAAGGCCTTATTCAGGTTTGTATTAACCGATTTAATCTCAATTTAATTAGTTGATATCGATTTCTATTGGTAATAGTTGGTTAACAGAATATGCAGAAGTCGCGACAAGTGTAGACACTGCGTCACTGCTGCATACATTGATTTTTGAATTAAGTGTATTTTACACAGAATGACCAATAAATTTTCTGTTTAAATTATTTGTAACAATCATTAGCAAATTTTCGTTTCAATTTTGCGAATTTCATTTGACTGCTAGTTATTCCTTCATTTCTTATGATCATTTTCCCCTTTCCCACCGTAAATCAACCCTTACATATCTTTTATGTTGCATTAACAAAAATTGATTCTTGGAAATCATTCTTCGATAATGTCTGCTTGCAACAATTGGAAACCATCGAAATGCCTGCACTGACAGCAGCAGCAGAGCAACAATTGTGTGGTCTGACACCTTCTTAAAAAGGTTCAACGCAAACATGGCACCCGAGAAGCGTAAATCCCCTGATGTGGCAAATATTGAAAATTCGGCATCTAAAAGACAGAAACTGTCCGATGGTAAATATATTTATTGCTAGGAATAAAGTTTTGATGATTTAATATAACCAATTGGAAAGTTAGGATAAATTCAGAACCAAAACTAAAGGACTGTATGGACTCCTTGCAGATCCTTTTGTCATCAAATTGTTGAAAACTCTTTTCCTTTTGTAATTTGCGCCATAAATGATATCGTTGGTATATTTCTGTTTTTATTTGGAATCAAACCACATTTGAATAGCACCGGAAGTATTACATAGCATTAGGCCTATGAATACAAAACGAATGTTTAGACGCTGGCTTATTTGTAAGATCATTTTTAAGTTTAAGCAAGAGGTAAAATAAATAAAGGTAAGTTAATCATTAGAATTAGAGGAATATTAATAACACTGTAGTCGTCTATTAAAACTCTTAAACTTCAGTTAGGCTTAAATCGAATCATGAGAAGGTAAGCTGCATACATTTATACAATTTTTTTTGTTCAGTAAAGGATTATGTAAGTGCCTACGCTTTCGGTTACACGATGTACATTACTATAAGATACTATAAGTATAGGCCTAGTATATTATAATAGTACAATCGACATAAATGTAATTAAAAATTTTTGCTCTTACTGGTTTATGCAAGAACAGTTAAATTAAGTCTTTTACCTAATAACGTACCCGCAAGTAAATTTTTACCGAATATTGTATTGGTTCTATAATAACTAAAGAAGCCCATTTTCATTAATTCACCCAAAAACAATTCACAGAATGGGTCACAAATATATCCAATTTAATATTTTCCTTCAACATTTGCAAAATCTGATACTTTGCGCCAAATATTCCAAGAAGTAGAAATGATGTTAAATTATACCTTATATATGTAGATGATATTTTTGTAATAGTTAAATAAAGTTATATTGATCAATTGATGCATGATTTAGAAAGTCAGTTACAAGAATTTCTTTTACTAAAGAAATCAAAGTGAATAAAATGGTAAATTTTTAAGATATATCATTTGACTACTTAAAAAATGGTCATTTGGAATATAAATTGTATAAAAAAACAACGTTCACTGGACTTTTACTTGATTTTCAATCCACTCATACACTTATGTATAAAAGATATGTAATTTACAACTCATTATTTCGTGCTTACAAAATTGCGCCAAATAATCAGATTAGAAGCTGTTAAATTCAAGAAGCTATCAATTTATTATTAATGAATACTTACCATTGAAACTAATTTTAAGTGGTTTAAGTAGATTAAATAAATCTTAAAGAAAAATTGCAGAAAACAACGAATTTATAATTGGACAGGAAAAGTGTATTATAATATTACTTTATTATGGTTCAGTATCTGATTGTATAAATTTTTAAAGAAATTTGACTTCAAAATAATTTGTATCCGGATGAATAAATTAATGAATAAACAACAATGGGTGAGACTAAGTGTTTACTGAAGGCCGTTATACACTTAACTGCAGCTTGATCAAGCATTTTGTACAAGCATGCACAACTACCTCTTGCCACCACACTATGCAAGTATGCTTGAACAGCTTCATTTTGTGCTTGAGATATGTCGAGTTCGGACGACTACGCTTTGCTTGCTTTGATTGCGTGTGTCCTGATTTTAAAAAGAAAAACACGAAAGAAGAAACATGGCATGTGCGTGTAAAGACTGGTTATTGAAAAGAAAAAAACCTATTCGCACATTAACTTACTGAGTGAATTGAAAATATATCCTAATGATTGGCATAATTATCTGCGAATGAACGAAGAAACCT
Organism: Thereuonema tuberculata; assembly: GCA_023159025.1. Taxonomy (NCBI): domain Eukaryota; kingdom Metazoa; phylum Arthropoda; class Chilopoda; order Scutigeromorpha; family Scutigeridae; genus Thereuonema; species Thereuonema tuberculata. Next base: position 30,502,491 of record JAFIDM010000007.1, on the reverse strand, counting down.
ATTTGAATCTTTTGTCACTCGTAACACCCATAATTTATTTATTTATTTATTTTTCTTTACAACGATATCCCGGTCAGCATTTGGATCTTTTTTTGTTATATCTCTAATAACAGAATATACGCAGCTTCTTTCTTCGCCTTTTCATGATAATCTTTGGCTTTAATCCTCCAGAGACAAGGATTATTTAGGTACACCTGAACGAATTCCTCCAAAATTTCTCATGTTGCCCATGATGGAAACTACGGAGAGATGCGTCTCAGCCGAAATCTGAGTCACAACTGACCTTTGCTTGCACAAGCAACCTATACACTTGCAGTTTGGTTTACGCAAACCATGGCTTGTCAAGCATGCCGATGAAATTTCAATCAATCATCAAGCCACTTGTACAAGCACAATGCTTGCGCAAATTTTCCATACAGACTCTCAAGCATGCTTGTACAAAATGCTTGATCAAGCATGCAGTTAAGTGTGTAGCGGTTTTAAGTGACATTCTGTAACAGCTGTTTCATGCTCTGTGGACATCATCATTGTTCCGGCAGAATGCTGGCACATAAATTTCTATACTAATATTTGTTAGTGAGGTTTTTTTTATTATTTATTTTCGCTTTGGAGGGTCCACTGTGATTCCGAAGAAAATTATTGAATGTTTTGTCACACACCAAAGATGGAATACCCCAAACTTCATTCAATTGGTGTAGTGTATCAGTTGGAGTATGACTTGTAAAAAGAAATATATTGGAATGTCCCAACAGTTATTGATAAAAAAGGTTAAACAGCATAAATTGATGACGTCTGCGATGAATGATCATTTATTACAAAATTTAAATCATGTATGTAATTTGAAAGAAGTGAAAATTTTGTCAAAGGATGTAAACTATTGTAGATTGAGAATAAAGGAAGCATTGTTGAATAAAAAAATTAGCAAACAGCTAATTAATAGAAAACATGAAATACCACATAACAGATTTGTTGAATATAGAATTTGTAACACAATGTGGTTATTTATGACTTTGTTGGGGATATACAGGAGGTGGACACAATAATAAGAATGCCTGTATGAAAATGGCCCATAATTCATTTGCGCAGCAGAACCACACCATCTAGAATAGATGTCGGCCAACTAGTGGCCGTGAAGGTGGAGATATCAGTCGATCAGCAGCTATCAGCGAAATGCCGTTATTTCCAACCTCTGAGACTTCGAAAGAAGTATGATCATTGGAGCCCGCCTCACTGGAGCTTCAGTGACGAAAACAGCTAAGCTTGTGGGGATTGCAAGAAGCACTGTGCCAACTGTTATGACAGTCTATACAAAACATTGTAAGGCGTAATCTGCTAAACAGATCAGTGGGCAAAAATCAAAGCTTATGGATAGGGATAGACTGGTGTTGATAGACTGGTCACAGATAGGGAGCCTACAGCATAAGACAACAACGGTGGCCAAGATAACCTCCCGAGATGAACACCTATCTCCAGGACCCCATATCAACTAAAACTATCCAACGAGAACTGCATGCTGTGAACATTCATGGTAGAGCAGCTATTCCAAAACCATTGGTGACACCGCGGAATGTGTTGAAGCGATGGCAATGGTGCCGCGAGCACAGATACTGAACACAACAGGAGGGGGGGGGGGCACGTCATTTGGTCTGATGAATCTGCATTGACATTTATTTCAGACCACTGGACGTGTTTATGCATGGAGAATGCCCACAGAAGCCTTTCATGTTGACTGCCTCCTTCCTAATGTTAGCTCGACACTTTCTGAACTAGAGAACCTGCTCTACACAAGCAATGATGGGTTTTTTCCCCCCCAATCTTGGGTACAGTGGCCTTGTTTTGGGCAAGAAGGTCACAAATTTTTTTGCTCCAAACATTGGCTTTGATCAAGTAACAGATATCAGAAGTTCTTGTAATCTAATTCATAAAAAAAAAAAAAAAAAAAAAAAAACCTCCTTTATAAAAGCTCAAAGGTTTGAGCCAACATATCGCATTAATTTCACCTGCAGAGGGAAAACCTTTCATTAAAGGCTACATTATTTGTATATTCAATAATCATGGCTTACTCTTCCTTCAGATCCAGGTTATATCGATTGTTTATAGAGTTTTTATTTGTCTTTTGACTGCAAGTAAAATTACACTGCAAATTTCAAGCTCAAGAGAAAGTTTGGTGCACCAGTCGCATGCGTTTTTACTTGTTCAATTTTCAGGCAACAATTGTGACTGTCTACTAGCATTTAAAAAAAAATCCAATTTTTAAGTTGTCTTTGTGTAATTTGGCGAGTAGTAATAAAAACTTGACACATCCCCAGTTGTATTGTTTTAAAAAAAAACAAGAATTTTTAAAAGAACTTAAAATCTAGTTTCCTTAAAATATTGTTGTTAAATTTACTTTATTATTTAAAGTTATGAAAAGTTTATGGTTATTTTTAAATTATAAAATTTGCTGAATATAAACAGTACAAGTTTTCCATTTTCTGAAAACAAATACTTAAATCCACATTATTTACTTAAATTGTCTGAAGTAGATTAACTTTAATCACATCAAACCATTTGCTAATTAATGAATTAGTGAAAAGACTTAGATATCATAAAAACCCATTGGTTAGTTTCAAATGCTTTCTATGGGAATTTTGTTACAACAAAGTATTTAATTGCAGGATGGGAATGTCAGAATTGTGGTTTCAAAAATTCTTCAGAGGGCGATCTTGGGTGCCATGGTTGTGGAGAACCAAGAAGCAGAAATCCATTGAAAGATAGCAGTAAGGTAAGGTAGAAAAATTACAGATTCAAAAACAGGGACAATCATTTTCTTATAGCTATATATTTAACATTAGCCTACCAATTGTAGTTTCATGAAATATTGATATTAGCATTGATTATCAGATTAAAATTGTGCATTACCAAGATGCATTATAAAGAAAAGAAAAACAAAAGTTATGATATGGAGACTTTATTATCTTAAAGTCGGTGCTTAGCTTATGTTAAGTAGCTTTCGACAAATCAGTATCAGAAGACTAACTTAGACAAGTTCATTTCATGAGCCTCTTTTGTCATCTGTTATCTTTAAATGGCTTCAGAAACACTGGCCTTGGAGTTGGACAAATTATCAGTTGGGGCAATTTTTCTTGTTTTGATAAGATTCAAGCATTCATTTCTTATATTCATCCATTATTTCTAATTGAAATAGTTTAGATAATGGAATGTGTTTCCTTGAAATGAAGTCATTGGTTTACAAATATCTTGAATCAACTACATGTAGATCGAAGAGAGAAATTGAATTCAATCAATCTTGCAATTGATTGTTTTCGTTGTCAATCATTTATAGTTAAACAAAAATATTCGCAACTGAAATAGATTTTAGAAATGAACTATTCAGATGATTTTACTTAAAAGATATGAAAATCCCATTAGAACGTTTTACCAAACATTTGGCAATTGTTTTCTTTTGGTCTCCTAATGCAGCGATGATATTTCTGCTTCAGTGCTTGCTTACTGTAGTATCTAATCATCATATGTCATATTCTGCAAATCTAAAATACTCTCTTTCTCTAAATACTACAATTATTAAATCTTTAACGATTTTTAACATTAAGAAAGCTCAGTCTTGTTTCATATTGATGACCTATAAACCTTGATCCAGTTCTGCAATTTTTAATGAAATGGGATCAATTGAAATTTAATTAAATGTTATGTTTTAAGAAAAGAGGAGTAAAATTTTTATATATTTGGCAATTTTAAAATTTATCAAAACTACTATTTTTAGAAAAAAAAATTATTATATACTCAGTTAAACCTTAGATAGATCAAATGTGCATGTTAAGAAAAAAAAGAACGAAAGCTCAAATTAAAAAAATCACCTTAAGAAATAATATACAGTAAACGAAAAAGAAAATGGTTTGATTCACTGGAAGTGGCATTTGTAAGCATTGACAAGATACGCAAATTATTCAACTCGCCATAAAATCTCTGCAGAAGCAATGACCACTGTATAGCCATTAGTTTATCTATTGAAGACATATTTCTGAAATATGACTAACTTATCAGTGTTAGCATAATATGGCCTATTAATGCTTAACAATTTCGTATTATCAGTTTGAGAGAAATCAGACATTAGATTGTTCTTTTTTAAGTTTTAGTTATTGATTGAATGAATTCAAAAGGCAGCATAATTTGTATCTAGATTATAGAACTTTTGTTGGAGCAAAACTGATAGCAGACAGATCTTGCCATCAGCTGAATTTCAGCATTTTGATTGGGGGATCAAAAGTGAATAATGCTTGTCGACTTATACAGTGGAGCACCGTTTATACGTTTTTCAAGGGACTGAGAAAAAAAAACGTTTAAATGAAAAAACGTATAAACGAAATTCCTAAAACTTACGAACAATTTCGTAATAACCAACAATAAAAAGTCAGAGGTAAATTAAAATATTAATGAAAATGAACTACAAGAGGTATGTAATACAAAACTTTTTATTCCGGATTTAATGTACAACTAGTACTACTATTCATATTCATTCAGCATTGACAAAATATTTTGTTATTTTAGGTTGTAGGGCTTTTTTGGAATGCACAGAAAAAAGTTCATTGTGAACAGTTAAAAGTGCCATCTTTATCATTTAATCACTGCTAATGAGGTATTCTTGCTTAGTGTTAAAACCCGCCAAAGCTTGTTGAAAACTTGGAGGTTTTTCAGTGCAATTTTCTAAGACTGCGTGCCTTTTCTAAGATTGAACAATCGGCAGGTAGGAATCTGAAGTTGAAATGCGCATTTTCTCTCTTCTTGAGTTCTTGAAAAAAACATATAAATGAAATTTGCGATTTGAGGAAAACGTATAAATGAAATTATTTAACGTTAATATGCATTGGATTTTGCCGGGACCATTCAAAAAAACGTATAAATGATAAAAACGTATAAACGAGAAACGTATAAACGGTGCTCCACTGTATTTAGTTTTGTTTTTTTGTTTTTTCCTCAAAATATTGGGAGAGGGTGAGCAACTGCCTTCCCCCTCAAATTCCGCTTATGGACCTTATATGTTTCTATCTTAAACTAGCAAAAATACTTCTTTAGTATCAATTCAGTGTAGTTTTCAGATATACCTTTGTGAAACAGTTTGCATACTATCATAAAAGTGATAACATTGAATTGACATTTGTAGAAAAAAAGGTCATTGTCAAGGTGGATGAACTTGGATAAGTATTTATTTTGCAAGCAGAAAAATTATATAGCCTCAATGGCAGCTGCTTTTTTTAATGTTAGATCGTACTAGTAAATAGTTTACTATTTTACTTATTCCTGCCTTGTTACTAACCTTTATTTGATTAACAATTCTTATAACCATTATTTTCTGAGATGTTTATTATTACTTAACTAGGATGATTTGGCCATTAATGAAGATGAAAATTCTATCTGGAACCAGTTGGTTAACTTAGAGATGGATGATATCATATTGAACATTGTTCCATTTGAATGTCCTGTTTGTTTTGAATTCATTGAAGCTGGTGATGGTGTCTATCTTAAAGAATGTCTTCATGCATTTTGTCGGTAAATATTCCATTTAAAATATTGGCTGTAATTTGGTTTTCAGAAAATAATATGAGGAGATGATCTTATTTTAAATCTTTAAATATTAAAATATGGTTTAATTTCACAATTTTTAGATTGAATGCCATTCCTGTCTTCAAATTTTTGTGAAAGAAAACAATTAATCTGACATAAAATATTTTTAACTTTTCAGAACAAATGATACAATTTGTTAATTTTATGATATAAAAGCTAATAACAGAATAAATCATTCAAATAATGTATGGTAATACAAACCTGATTAGCAATTTAACACATTAACATCATTTTTTTTAAATTGGTTTTAATAGAAATTTGTCAATTTCAATAAATAAATAAATAAATAAATAAATAAAACAATTTCAAGGCCTGACTGTTTTTGTCCCTGTTTTTGGTTGAATGTAAATCATTCGTTTGTCTTATAAAATAAAATTCAAGTCATCTATAAAGTAGATTTTCTTAATGTTATCTCTTTGTCAAGCCAATTATTTATAAATAAATTTTGGGAAAATTAGTAGATGTAGGAAATTCCAATATGAATTTGACATTTTTAGCATCGTTCATATCCTTTTATTATATTTTTGACTTTGATAAGTCTTTATTCTCAAATTTGTTTGCAAACAACATTACAATGCTGCATCAAATTTCCTAAACTGCAGTATAATCATTTATTACAATTGTAACATATTGCATTATTGTTATCATTAATCAAATCAAAACTGATAACAACTGATAAGTTGAATAATCAGTCCATTTTGTGTGATTTCTAAATTCAGTGAATATTTTACTTGAATAATAAGTAAAAAAAATTTTAAAGTTAATGTTCAAAAATATATATATATATATATATATATATAATGAAATGGATTGTCTATAATAATAATATACTCTGAAGGGATCTATTATAATAGTTTGGAACATACTCTTTCCTACTAAATGCTGAATATCTGACCAATGTAAATTAATATTATCTAGCTGAATAATTGAACCAATTTTGTTTATGTATTTCAGAGTATTGACATCTAACCAACCAAAAAACAAACAAACAAACAAACAAACAAACAAACCTATAGTTTTTATTTTCTGACCAAAAAAAGGCAAAATTCTTTTCCACCAGATTAAAGTAATTCTTTGGGTAATAAAAGTTTGACTGGATAGTTGAGTATGAGATATAGATTCCATCACCAATTACAATGAGAAAATAGTATGGAAAATAAGGCTGGCAAATGAGAAAGGAACTATAGTAGGACGTTGATAATCCGGCATGCTTGGGGATCTGTCAATGCCAGATTACCAAGGCCATTTTTAAAACCTTGGTTTTTAAACAAGGGTGTTTAAATAAAAACTACAGTTTTAACATACAAAAATTATTAATTGTTGTTTAGTAAACACAACAGAAAACATTACAGTAAACAAAACAAAAATTTAAAAGTATGTAATACTAAAATAAATAAACCACAAACACCATCTTCTGAAAATAAGTATGTATGTGATGGTGATGTTTCTTGACAACTAAACTTGAATCATTTACATATCTAATGAGTAGGTAGTTGCATAAAGAGTTTTATTCAAATTGGTATTCTTAATGGTGTGTATAACAATACTAATGTATTAAAAATATTAAAGTTTTTTGTTTTGTTTTTACAGTTTTATTATAGATTATACATATACTAGATAGAAAGTAACAATTTTGATGTGTGTTTAGAATACTTTCATTTATTAAGTAATTACATTTTTTTTTGTTTCTTTTTCTTTCAGTCCATGTCTTAAGCAAATAATTATAAACTGTAAAGAAGCTGAGGTTATTTGTCCCTACGTTGATAAGGACTATGATTGTAAAATGCCATTGCAGCATAGAGAAATAAGATCAGTAAGTGTTGAGTGTTTTTTTTGGCAATGATAATTGTTCAGATTTGGTTTCATCTTTCTAAAATGAAGATTTATTGCACAGGTTCTTTGCTGCATTGAGATACAATTAGTGAATTGTAGTGAAAATAGTGTCCTGTATCATTCACTATATCTTACTGCTTACTTATGACATTTTGAAACATCATCTTTAGCTTTTGCTTCAGTTAATATGCAATATATTGTAAGATATTTTGAGAAAATAGTAAATGTTTTCTTTTCTGTATCTGCATGTATTATTGAGTGGTAAAATCTTTCTTTCCAAAGGCAAAGCATTTAAATAATCCTTAAGAGTTATCCTCTGCTAAGCTAAACTATGTATAAGATGTATGTTTGGTGAAGGGTGAATCCTTATGGTTTTTTTTTTCTTATAAATTCTTTATTTCAGTGATTGTTGCTTCCTACACTGAACCAATGATAATTGAAGCAGTAAGTTACAAAGTCTGTCTCAGTATTAGTTGTAATGGATCAAGTACTTATACACAAAGTATAGCTAAGTTGCCATAAAATGTGACACCATTTTCACATATTTCATCTTACTGGAGTATCTAGATACCCTTTACTTTAGAAATAGTCATTGACTATGTATTGGTTCACCCTTTGATACCACCCCTTGGAAGAATGGGTTTCTTTTCCGGGGGTCAAAGTGGGCTGCGTGGGTTGATGATTGACCTTGATTTAGTCCCTTGGGTCAAGAAATGCCTGGAACCTTACCTCATTACCAGAAGGCCATATAGGCAGATAGTGCCATACTTTATTATGTAATTTCTTCATTTAAGTTCATTCTTGAATAGAATTGCTGAAAGTAGTATCTTACCTTGTATGGGAGTACTTTGATCTGGCTAATTTGGTTTAAACATTTTTGGATTCTTCCTAAGAGCTAATTTCTTGATAATAAAGTTTTGTTTTGTTTTTTAATTTTTTTTTTCTAAAACTTCAATGACTTCTTTTATCTTTTAAATTTAAGTTTTGATTCTATTATTGAACTTGCAGCTTTGTACAGTGGAAGAGTATAGCCAGTACCTTGATAGAAGCATTAAAGCAGCAGAAAATACGTTGGACAAAACCTTTCATTGTTTGCAGCCTGATTGCTTAGGTTGGTGTGAAATAGTGGGTGAAATAAGGGAGTTCTCTTGCCCTGTTTGTGGATCTGTGTCGTGCATGAACTGCAATGCTATTCATGATGGTATGAATTGTGCTGAATTTCAAAATGAAGAAGTCTGCAAAGCTCAAACTCATGAAATTCTGGAGACCCGAAAGAAACTGAATGTAAGTTAAGACTGTTTTTAGATTTCTGTGGATCATTGCTAAACGTCTAACAAATATATCAACAATATGCTTTTTTTCCAATTAGGTCACCATGACTGAGTGATATGAATATAACATAAAGAAAGCATGTAATACGGTTAGCAAATCTAACAGTGGTTCACAGAAATCTGAGGAGTATTACTATAATTATTAAAATTGTTTGATAAAAGTAAGAAAACTATGTTTAAGGAGTATGAAGAAAATAATTAGGACGTATGAGATCCCTTCTCATATAGTTATCTTTCTTGGCCTATCTTCCTTGTACCATTATACACACAATAACTAAATAATTTCTCACATAACTAGCAAAGTACAACTCACTATATTTATAATTATTGTTAAATTTATTAACAGTTTGATAAATTGTTAGATTCTTTAGTTTTTTATCTTCCCTGTTTAAGGCTTTCTACCATCTACAATGTAGTTATGTTGAATACCATTGTGTTGAGATTTTTCTGATGTGGAAGAAAAATTTTGTTGTGTTGTTAGATGTTTAGAACTCAGTAAGTTAACTGAAAAACATAAATTAAAGACAACTATTAATATCTCTGCTGCACATCCACTGCGGTAACTGTATTTTCCAAAGATGAGAATGTTCAAAACTGTGTTTACAACTTTGAGGTCACACTTGACTTATAAGCCCTGCCCCCTAAAAACCCCTGAAGAGAAGTCAACTTTTTTGTTAGTGAGTTGTAGTTAAACCAATGCCCTAAAAGCGCTAAAAAGTTTGTGGTAAAAGCTGTAAAACAACATCAGGATAAGGTTTTGAAGATTGAAAAAAACGTCAAAAAGTGGAAATTTCTATCAGCCGCCATTTTGAAACAAGTGATCCGATTTGGTAAAAAAACGATACCAGCAGAGTCCCTAAGCTCAAAACTCAAAATTTACGGCAGTTATCCAAGTCACAACGAGGTCCCACCCCTCTTCTAAGGCTCACCCCCTAAAAATCCATGAACAGACTTTTACTTATTTGTAGTTAAACCAATGCCCTAAAAGATATAAAAAAGCTCTAAAAACACAATATGTATAAGGATTTGAAAATAGGAAAAATCGTCAAAAAAGTTGAAAAGTATATATATCATGGGAAGAAGAATTTAAATGGCATTTAAAGAGGGACGTTCAAGTCAAACTGGGACTTTAGTCTCATGAATATAAGAAGAGACCAGAGCGCATCTTGTTAGTCATGGTGGTAAGTGACAAGTGTCTCCTATTACTAGAAGGTGGTGCTGATGTCAAAGGTTACGTGACTGACTTGTCAATCAAAATAGTAAGCAATCGTGTGAGTGCAAGCACGGAACAACATGTTATGAAATTTCTGGTGAATGAAGGCATAAAACCAATTGACATTTACAGAAGACTGCGAGGACAGTACGGTGATGATATTCTCAGCCACAGTAAAACATTTGAATGGTGCAAACGTTTTAAAGATGGCCATACATCTGTGAATGACAACCCAGCCTTGTTGATTCTGAGCCCACTGCAATCATTCCCAAGAACATTTAGCAGGTTGAACACTTGATCCTTGAAAATCGACAATAACTTGTCAATTAGCACAAGACAAATCTTTCTATAGGAACTTTAAACACCATCATTCATGAAACTACATTTCTGGAAGGTTAGGGCTCGTTGGATACCAAGACAGCTTTCTGCCTTTGACCGGCACAGACGATTGCAAATCTGCAGTGAGTTAAAGGAACATTTTGACATGGAAGGTCAGGATTTTCTGGATTTTCATTATAAGCTGTGATGAAACTTAGGTAATCATTTCACCTCGAAATCAAATCAAGCATCAATGCAGTGGAAGCATGCAGACTCACCACCATCCATAAAATTCCAAGCAGTTGCATCAGCAGGTAAAGTTATGGCCAGTATTTTAGGACAAAAGTGGCATAATTCATGTGGATTTTCTACCCCATGGTGCCATCATCAACAGTGAATACTACTGTCAAATTCTGAATGATGTGCATAACACACACTCAAAAAAAAAAGACCTAGTTTGATCACCAAAGGTGTTCTGTTTTTGCCGGGCAATGCACAAACTCATACTACCCACTGCATGGATTGCAGACTACAGGAACTCAGCTGGGAGTTATAGCCACATCTCCCTTACAGTCCGAACCTCACTCCTACTGATTTCCACCTGTTTAGGCCATTGAAAGAATTCTTGGGAGGCCAACATTTCTGCTGTGACAATGAAATGAAGCAGGCAGTCTGATTATGGCTCTGGCATACTATGAAATCTTTCTACGCTGATGGTATCCAAGCATTAGTGAGATGCTGGGATAAGTGCATTAGTGTAGCAGGGGATTACATTGAGAAATAACTGTATTTTCCACTCTCATTAATGTGTTATGTTATTCTGGGCAATTAAAAGTCCAACGCCCTTCATATATTCGTGATCTACAACCCCTGATCGGAGCTATTCACAAGCTTATGGGTCGTTTGGAAAATACACTAATAAGATTATTGCTTCTAAGGTGAATAAACTAGAACAGTTTTCAAGGCCAATTCCAGTAATTAACTTCTGGTATCGATGTCAGCATTATTGCATTTATATTCATTAACTTTTTTTCTCATTCCATGAAATTCTAGTGAACATCCCAACTTAATGTTAATTTTTTACATCCTAAACTGCCATGCATCAGATGAATTGCCAGGTTTTAATCTGTTATTGCATTTAACTTCAAAAACCCATTCAGATTTTACCTTGTTATCCTTAGACTAATTTATGCTTCTCTCTGAAATAACATGCGTTTATGATTGTATTATGACTGGATTCAATCCTATCCCTTATCTTTAGCATTAAAATGGCTGAATGTTTTAAGCCAGAATTAAAATTTGGTTACTGTTGTAAATATGGCAGAACATTTTAAAACATTGGGTTCTAGTTTCAGTGCAGTACAAAAAATAAAAAAAATACTTATGAACTGTATTCATGAGAATTCCTACTGAGTCAAGATTCTCAAAAATCCATTAAAAGTAAAAGCGAAACTAAATGGAATTGAAATTTATGTGAAAAATATGAATTTTGTCAAAACTGTGATTTACTCAGTGATGTGAAAAATTTCAAAATAAATGATGGCAAATTACTTTATACTGTTTACTATTTTCTTGCATTTTCACTTTTTGATACAAAAGTAACTTCTTATTAATATAAATGTAGAGAAACAAATTTTTCATTAGGGGCCATTCAAGTATTACATAAGCATTGAAGGGGGTTCAAGCATTGCTTATTTTTGCTAACAAGGGGGAGGGGGGATCAGAGTAATGCTTACGTAAGACAGACAAACATGCATGCCAGAAAGTGTGCTGCGTGAGATAGACTTTTTCCTCAGTATTTCATATGTACTTTTATATTTAATTTGTTACGTTTTAATTCAGGAGTGAATTTCATGTAATTTTGACTGTTTTAATTTATTGTTCAGTGATATCCACTGTTAATGATTTGACAAATCTTACGTAAGCATAAGGTGTGGAGGGGGGGAATTCCTTATTTTTGCTTACAAGGGGGAAGGGATCTAAAATAACTAAAAATGGGCTTATGTCAGAGCTGGATCTAGGTAATCTTGAAGGAGGAGCGGGCAAACTCAATATTTTCCCGCCAAAAACGTGTTTTAGGGGTTAGAAATGTCACTCTCCTCTCTTGCTTTTATTGACAGGTTGCCCTATTATTTCTCAGAATACTGAACATTGGCTGCCTGTCTCTTATTCAGAGCTGAGGGTATGTGTTGTGTAGCCAATTCAAACCCCCAACAAAAAACGAATTTTAATATTAAGTCTCATCAATTTTATAAATACGCTTTGCCATACATCAATATATTCTCGTAGTTTTTGAACAAAGTTATTTTTTTGTGAGACTCATTTGGTGCTGCCCGGGGGGTGGGACCTACTTTGCTCCACCCTAGATCCAGCCCTGGCTTAAAAACTTGAACGGTTCCTTATTGAAAGTGAATGAATGAATTCAATTTTATCAAGCTTTGGTAATGATGATAATTTCTAGTAGTTACAGTCAAGCATCAAATGATTTCGTTTACCTACTGCTCATTTGTTCTTGAATTGATTCAACTATAAATTTACTTAAGCGTGCTTTTATTAACTTTTCCACTAATGTATTTTTTTTTCTTGCTTTTCTTGAACAGAAGATGCTGCAAACTGGGCTTGCCATGAGATGTCCTAATTGTAGCATTATCATTGTGAAGAATGGTGGTTGTGCTCATATGAAATGTCGAATGTGTAAAAAGGACTTCACCTGGAATCCAAGTAAACTCCAGCAATTTGAGCCCGATAAAGCTGCAATCTCAGTGGAATCCAAAACAAAAAAAACAGTAAAAATTACTCTAAAAGCTTCCAAACCACCACCCAAGCTTCGAAAATAATTGGCATTTTTTGGAGTGATAGGGTATCTATCATTTTGTAATTCCTTTTTTCTTTTTCTTTTTAGAATTATTTGGGATTAAGATTATAATAAAATTATTTTATGATATACAGTCGGACCTCTATTTAACGAAGTCGCTAAATCCCGAAAAAAAGTTCCTTATATCGAAAATTCGTTAAGTAGAGATTCACCTTTTAAAATTACTTTAAACTACATAAAACAGATTTAAAATACTTAAACAATAAATATTATTAAAAAAAGTAATAATTTTAAAGACATAAAGCATACATTACCACTTGCGTACTTAAATTTTACTAATAAAGTCTGTTAATTTTGTCTTGAGTTTTTTTTTTGAAAAAGTGTTTTCGCTCAAAGTACGTCTCGCATCTTTGCAATGCAGCAAAAACCCCTTCAGTATTTTCTTTAAAATTGTAATCCGCGTGGGATTGTTTCAAATGATTTTAGCATTTCATCATATGAAGGTTTTTTGATTTCTGCATCATAATCATTTCCATTTTCATCATCTTCATCGCAATTCATTGCTGTATTGTTTTTATTTTTCACACTGTCCAAAATACCCAATTCAGTTAGTGTTTCCAACTTCAAAATCAAGTGAAAGATAATCAGCACATCATCGTTAATTTCTTCTTTTTCCCTCAACTGTATCCTCGAGAAAGTTCGTCAAATAGAAAATGCACTTCGCTATTTGGAGGTTATTTTACGAAGAAATTAGCAAAATGTTCTTGGTTCCAAAGAAAAGTTCGCAAAATAGAGAAATTCGCAAAATAGAGGTTCAAAATAGAGGTCCGACTGTATATAAAATTTTGATTCTTGACCAGATTTTTTTTTAATTTTACAAAAAAAGAAAATATTTCTTTTAATCTGTTTTCTAATAAAACATTAATATGATTTCATTTTATAGTTGAAACAATTACAGAGGGTTGATTACGTTACAAGTGAATGATTTCTAATAGGGATGGGTAGTTCGTGAACGAACTAGTTCATTGAACTAGTTCGTATAAAAGAACTATAGTTCATGAACGACCTAGTTCAAATGAACTAGTCCGTTCTTTTACCATTCCACTATTGGCTATTGGAATTGGTTTATTTCGTATTTGAGAACTTTTTTTTTTTTGGTTGTTAAGGTAAAAAGAACTATCTCAAAAGAACTAGTTCAGTAAATAGAACGACTTTGCCCATCCCCAATTTCTAACCTTCACAACGTAATACAAAAATCCTTAATGCTATGATCAATATTTCGAAATATTGCCCTGCATCACAATTCCATTCCACAAAACTCCTTCTCAGAGAATTCGTATCAATCTCCTTCCATTCCTCTCTACAGACTTTCCATAAACAATCTAATGAACGTGGTCACCTAAGGGCCCGTTTTAATTACCCAAACCGCAATAGTCGATCGAGGATGCAACAGAAGATTTGACCAGGATATCAGAAAAAGGGATTGAGTTTCTTGTTCAAGGGTTTTTAAGTAATTCACGGTCCACTTAGAGGTGTGGCTGGAAGCTTTGTCTTAATGCACCCAAACTTGATTTATGTCTGGTCCATACAGGGAAGGAATTTCTTTGTGGTATAATGGATCCAGCACGTTTCTCTGATAGTAGAAGGAGTTAACTTCGACATTGTTGGTCACCTTACGAATCCGTAATTTTCCTTATAGCAGTATCCAGCGATATCATGAAACCTCTTGGAAAATTAGGAAAAATAAAAATAAATAAAATGCCATTTATAACTCATGGAAAAACAGACTAAAAGCAAAACATATTAAAAGATGAAATAAGTTTTCCAGTTCTTTAGATATAAACTTTGAATCATTGTAAAGAATCATTTTGTCAGATTTTAGTAAATCATTTATTTATTGAGAAATAATTTTAGTAAATATTTAGAAATAAATGTTGTTTAGCATATTTAACTTTATAACATTATAAAGAAAGAACGATTGAATGCTCTCTACATGGTTGCATTGTGTTTTGCAGCAGATTAAATGTCGTTAAAATTGTTATTATTGTTGAATGATAACATTATTATGTTTTGAGTTTTTCTGATGTCACAACTTGGCTTTAGTTAGTTTTATGTTTCAGAAAGAAGTTTCTGCTTTAAAAATCTTATTATATTTGTATATGTAGATTTTATATTAAATATCTTTTTCTTCCATCTTGTGATAGAAGACAATTCAGGTCCTTAAAATGATGATTAAATCATCAAAGAAAAAAATTTTGGAATTCTGAAAAAAGGTTTCTGCTTTTGTGCTGTCATTGTTATAATTTGAGAAGCTAATGATTCATCTGATTGTTTCCTTCTTAGACCTGCTTATTTATGACCAACCTCAGCTTTCAACCAACCCTATAAAATAGGATTCAGCAGCTATCAATATTTCATTTCATTTGTAAGACATAATGTAGTCAAATGACATGTAAATTATTAACGATATAACTAGTGCCCATCCTCTGCATCATGATACTGGTGGAGTTTTTTATCACTGTTCATTATTGTGAATACAACAGAAACATTGCCTAAATCTACATAATGTTCAGAAATATAGGGTGTCTACAAATGATTGGAGTGGTTTCGTGATTGTACTGTGAGTGTATAATTTAACCTACCATCAAAAAAATTGTACAGAGACTTAGAGGAACTCTCCAAGTTTTTGTTCCATTTTAAAGATACTCGATACGTGCACTGCTAGCGATTCTGCACACATCAACTCACAAGTTCATTCCACACTCGATGTAGCATGTCCCAGTCAATTCCAACAAAAGCATTGCAGATGCGTATCCACAGTTCTGGCAGATCAGCTGGTAATGGTGGCACAAACGCTATCTTTCACATTCCTCCATAAAAAAAAGTCACAAGGGACTAACAAGTTGGGAGCTGGAGGCCATGGCAGCAGTGCGTGATCATCGTTCGCGGTACATCCAATCCATCAGTTTCGCAGTGTACAGTCCAAGAAGTCACGAACGTCACGATGGACATGTGGCGGAGCACCATCTTGTTGGAAGATGAAGTCCATTCTGTCTGTCTGTGACTGTGGAATGAGCCTATTTTCCAGATAAATGGATCCTGTAATGGACTTCTCAATGAAGAGAAAGGGGGCGTAAATTTTAAATTTTGAGACCACTCATAAAACATTGTTTTTTTGAAGATCCATGAACGTGCTTTACGGTAGCATGGTGATTGTTGGTTCCCCAGATTTGCACATTGTGTTTCTTCACATTGCCATTCAGGAAAAATGCTGCCTCATCACTGAAAAAGAGTTTATCACAGAACTCGTCCTCTTCCATAAGCTCTTGAAATTGTGCACAGAGTTGATGTGTGCAGAGTCACTAGCAGTGCACATATCAAGCATTTTTAAAATGGAACAAAATGGCGTTTCTCAATGTCTTTGTACATTTTTTTTGATATGTTAAATAATACATCCACGGTACAATCATGAAACCACTCCAATCATTTGTAGAATCCTGTACATAGATAGACTATAGTCTTTGAAAATTTTTAGTCTAAGAAACACTTAGAACTCATCATAAGGCGGCATCCTTATTCCAGAACAATACATCTTATCAGGATTTCAGCTGATTACCTTGAAAAGATATTAAATTATTCAACAGATTACAAATTTTATAAAAAGTCAATGTGTCATGCAAAAAGAAAAAAAAAAAGCTTTTAACATCTCCAACATGGTGTTGAAGATCTTTTCAATAATGTTTTAATGAAATCATGGAAATAGTGACTTCATGAACTCAGGAAAGGTTCGCTCCAGTTCAGTAGATGTGGGGAAGCGTCATACTTTAAATGCATGGTATTTAATTAAAGCCTAGCAAAGGAGGATCCTCAGGAATTTCCTTTGGAATCATCTTTATTATCTCATTTGCCATGTTGTGATGTGCTTGGTTACAGAGTGATCTTTGGACTATGTTCTTATAACTCCACAGCTTCATTAGTTCTAAGTCTGAGCAGCGCAGGATAGATGTGATAATCTGATCTGGTTTGAGGAAGGAACAGTGGATTGTTCCACCCAGCAATGACCATTACTGATTTCTGGTATAAACTTACAATGCGCTTGGATGTGATTCCCTCTCAAACAATTATGGTTGAAGTTTTTAGAGATCTCATTCCTTTGCTATCCAGTTTCCATTGTTAAAGGAAAAAGCACAAATATTGCAGCTTTTTATTCTGATCACATCAGTAACTACGATGACAACTGAGCTACAAGGCTACAGTAAACAGCTTCTATCATGGTCTGGGAAGGTTTTAAAAGCTCTGAGAAGGCTGCAGATACTTTCTGGATGATGTTGACTCTTCTGTATTTTGCTGTACAAAGGAAATATTCCACTTTCATTTCTTACATAATAACCTAATCAAAATTTAAGCTCACTGTAATATTCTTTATTTTTCATTATTTTAATCAAAACAAAAACAAAAGTCCTAAAGAAAGAAAATTTTCCAAGGCATTTTTTATTTATAGCTCTAAACTTTTGAAAGGAAGTAGGTCTTGAAATGAATCAATTTGTTTAGCTGACTTCATAATGGATCCAAATTTTACAGCCAGTGAAGAATTTTACTAATTTGGCAGTAATGTTGCCCTCCAGTGGGGCAACATTAATTTCTAATTGAAAAATAAATTATTTTGGAATTTGAAAATTGTTTTTTAAGATAAAGCCTGAAAAAAAAGGCTTAATAAAATCTTGAAAATTACTTTGCGATATGTGGAGAATTATTGTTTAAGTAGTGTGTCAAATTTATGGATAATTTTGTATTTCTATAATAAACATTTAGAGATAAAATGAATTGTAGAATATCAAGAAAAATATACAGGGTATTCAATTTATCTGAAGACATTGAAATATCCCAATAACTACATATCGGATCAAGCAACTTTAGAATTAAAATTTGTTCGTCTCGGAGGGGGACATCCAATGATACCAAACTCGACCCCCTACCCTCACCCCCAAAGAGGTGAGGGGTTGGGGAAAAAAAAAGTAAATAGGAATCCCCATCGTTTATTGCAGATTCGGATTCTCCGGAAACTTTTATGTCATTTGACCATATTATTGATGTAATTTCTTTCACAGATGGCGCTGCAATCGAAAAAAGTACATTGATTCTGTTGTGTCGTAGACCGACAAAGAAACAAAAGTTCAGTTAGTTGTCTTTATTTCACGTGAAAGTACATTACACTTGTTTACTAGGCTTCGCCCCCACCTCCGTGCAGGGACGGTACCAGTACGATCGCCGAGGTAAATGGCGCAAGGAAACCTAATATCGAGGTTGCGGCCGGCGGCACTAAGGCCGCAAAAGCGCTTCCTAGATGGTGGCGTATATCACCACTCAGAACAGCTGTTCAGTGGTCCCGGATGGTGATTCTAAATGCGCAAGCTATGAAATCACCCCACTCCATATCAACTTTAATACTGTCGTAGAGTAGAGCTCTCGACTCGACCTGAACAGTTACAATCCTAGTAACACTTCCGTTGTGTTTCTCGCTTGTCGTCCCTAATCCTTGTCGTCCCATTGCCTCTCACATATCGGAGTGTTTTGTCCAATCAGAGTAAGTGTTCAAAAATATGACCTTCAACTTCAATACACTTACTGATTCTTTCTTCAAATGACTGTACACAGGACAGAAGCATATCTGCGGGAATTTCTGCAGGGGTGGGGGGTTAATTCACATCATTGGATAGCATTTTGACAAATACGTCTATGTTTTTATTTCTCTGATTTGATGAGTATTTCTTGAGATATCCCCAATTTTCAACGATGTTTTACCCATTTTGATTTTTGTCAATAACAGCGCCATCTGCGAGCAACACGACATACAGTACATCCCGGATCAAATGAATCTGAACTTTTCTGGAGAATCTGAATCTGCAATAAACAATGGGGGTTCCTATTTACGTTTTTTTCCCCAACCCCTCACCTCTTAGGGGGTGGGGGTGGGGGGTCGAGTTTGGTATCATTGGATGTCCCCCTCCGATGTTTAGTTATTGTGACAAAATGAATTTTAGTCACAAGTTTTGTAAATATTAAGGACAACTGAAGGAATTTAAAGTTTCTTTTTTTTTAACATTCCTTTAAAGTTAAATTTACTTTACTGATCTTATCTGTGTTCGGGGAACTAACAGCTGTAAGAAGGGGTGTGGTGGGAGAGAGGGGAGGAGCGAAGGCCAAGCTTTCTCCGTATCTTGACCGCAGGTCAACCCTTTGTTTTAAGGTGTGGGTCACCATTCACAGGTGGAGTTAGGGGTATACAATTTTGGCCAATGAGAGAAGTGGTCATTGTCCAACCGAGGTGTAATGTAAAATAGAAAAAATTGAAAAACTCTCTCTGTCATCTGACTTCAAGAAGAAAGGACGAAACTGGTATGTAGGAAGAACCCTGAGGCGCTCGGTAAACTTGGTGAGTCTTAGTTCCATGTGGGGAAAGAGATTTATTCCTTTAGTTTTCTGGAGGGAAAATAGGGATAATAATTGAATCCTTACTTTAGATTAGTTAGTGTGTGCTAGGTTATTTTCTGAACGGGATATAGGCGATTTTCCTACCTAGTCGGAATTTACTGAAAGCCATGTATTCGTTCGGAAAATGAACCGGCAACACTGAGTATGGATTAAAGGCTAATCAGGAGGGCTCACAAGTACTTATCGAGTGTCCTAAGCAGGGAAATACTAGTACCGTAGTATCGTGCCTAGATTATAACATTGTAAAACCACACCTCGGTAATATTAAATTCTAAATTCATAGTTGCAGGGTTTCCTCTTAATAAGGGAGTAATTATAAATTAATTGGATTACATATTCCTTCAGTGTCCTTAATCTGTCTATCAATTACGCTGAACAATGTACATATTCTTATTTTTAATATTCTTTGTATATAAGTTTTAAACAGGATTTTTTTTTGTTGTTGTTAAGTTTTAAGGAAAAATAAAAAGGAAAATATTGGATCCAAGATACTCTCAGTGTGAATTTAATTTAATACCTAACTAAATATCCTGAGAATTTAATTTAATATAAAATATCCCGAGAATTATTAATATCTATGAAGTTAAATCTTCGAACACTCTTTCAGACATAGAGGAAATTTAAATCAGAAATAGAGAGTTCACATATGGCCCCCACTATTTCTGATTTAAATTTCCTCTTATGTCTGAAAGAGTGTTCGAAGATTTAACTTCATAGATATTAATAATTCTCGGGATATTTTATATTAAATTAAATTCTCAGGATATATTATAAAGATGTTTGATCCGATATGTAGTTTTCAGGATATTTCAATGTCTTCAGATAAATTGAACACTCTGCATATTTTCCTTCTCTTCTAGCTTGTTTTAGAAAAAAAAAAGAAAGTTATGCAGAATAATTATTCATTTTTTTCCCAACCTATTTCAGATTTTCATTTGCAGATTGAAATAATGTTGAGACTTGTTCTGGGTTGTATTCCATCCATTCTCTGATTGTCATTAAAGGAAATCATAATCTCTGAATAAAAAGAAAACTAAAATGAATTAAATAAATAGAATAAAATATTTTTTAAAATTAAAAAGTTTGTTTGTAAATGTTTATATTGTAAAAAAAATACTAATAAACAATGGATTGTGCTTCACTGTTGGGTTTGTTTCATTTTGTTTTGTACCTTTTGTAAAATTGGTCATTCAGACTTCCATATTTTTTATTAATAATTAATTGATATTATATGGGCCCGGTAGCCAAGTGGTCAGGGCGCTTGGCTGTGGGTTGGAGGTGGCAGGTTCGATTCCCGGCCTTGGCTGAGGGCGGGGATTTTTCCATGCTCTTTTCATCTCCTCCAGAATGGGTACCGGGTTTCTTTCCCGGGAGTTGAAGGCGGTCGGGTGTCGGGCTGACCACCCGATCTTAACTTCGTCCCATTGGTCACGAAACGCCGAGAGCCTGACCTCCCGCGACCCCAAAAGCCTGCATAGGCTTATCGTGGGACACTTTAACTTAAATTAATATTATATTTTATTAATTCTTGTGTAACATTCTTATCTGTAGCTTTCACTACATTCAAATTTTATTTACAGTTTTAGAATTCTTTTAAAAAAGATAAAGGTAAAAGTTATTGATTAAATTAATAATTATAAGCTCTTTTTATTTGGTAAACTTTAAACTTGCCCAGATGTTTTGTTGAATAAAGTAAGTGTGAAGGGTTGTCTTTTATTTAATATGAAATAAGACAAGACAATTTTATGTTAAATCTTGAAAATTTATTTTGTATACTCATGGACAAAAAAATTAGCGCACCAAGAAATAATTGCGGGATCGTAACGAAACTTGCAATGAAGGTACATGTCGGGGAGAAATGCAAATGATTAGAAATGCAGCGTGATTGCGCATTACGTATAGCCGGTAGAGGGCGTTGAACATCGTACTCTGTGGAGTATAAAACAGGTAACCAAAGCGTGTTTGAGTGTGCTGAATCATTTACAAAGGAAGAGCTGAGGTAGACATGCCATTACGTCGTGTTCGAAGACAGTATACGCAGTTGTCGCAGTTTGAGAGAGGGAGAATCGTCGGGATGATGGAAGCTGGGTGGTCAGCTAGGCGAGTAGCTCGTCAATTAGGCCGCTCTGATTGTGTTGTGAGGAGGTGTTGGGACCAGTGGACCCGAGAGATGTCATGTACACGAAGACCAGGCTCAGGACGCCCTCGACAGACTAGTCGTCGAGAAGACCGCCACATAGTCAGAAATGCACGCGTACAGCCAACTGCTTCATCGGCCGCCATCCAGGCACAGGTAGCACCTTCACTAGGGGCCGCTGTGTCTTCTCGAACCATACGAAGGCTCCTGGCTGAAGGACAGTTGGTATCGCGGCGCCCATTACGTGTGCTGCCCTTGACGCCCACCCATCGACGCCTCCGTTTGGAGTTTTGCCACGCACGAGGAAACTGGACTGCAGCGGAATGGAACCAGGTCGCCTTTAGCGACGAATCCAGATTCAATCTCGGCAGTGATGACAATCGTGTTCGTGTGGAGAGCCCGTGGTGAACGCTTCAATCCTGCCTTTGCTGTACAGCGACACACCGCTCCCACAGCTGGTGTGATGGTATGGGGTGCCATTGCCTACAATACACGGTCACCCCTAGTATTGTTCCGTGGCACCATGACAGCCCAGCGGTATGTTCATGAAATCCTGCAACCAAATGTGTTGCCACTCATGCAACGGCTCCCAGGAGCCATTTTTCAACAAGACAATGCTCGGCCTCATACGGCAAGGGTGTCACAAGACTGTCTCCGCACTGTTACTACCCTTCCTTGGCCTGCCCGATCCCCAGATTTGTCTCCAATCGAGCATATCTGGGATCATTTGGGACGACGAGTTGGGCATCCCACGAGTTTGAACGAACTAGAGGCAAGGTTACAGCAAATATGGAACGAAATGTCTCAAGACATCATACAGAACTTGTATGACTCAATGCCCGATCGTATCGCATCGTGCATTCGCGCTAGAGGGGGTCCAACGGAGTATTAACTCCTCCATTCTTTTGCCTTTTTCTCTGAAATAAATTATCCTTTTTCTTTGATTTTCTTATCATTTACTTATATCAAAGTAGTCATTACGTATGTAAATTTTCGTTTCATTTTGACGACTCCTTCTTGGTGCGTTAATTTTTTTGTCCATGAGTGTATATACACTCATTAACAAAAAAAACGACGACCTAGAAGGAGTTGTCCGATGGAGACAAAAATTGGTGGAGAGGAAGATTATGTACAGAATAGAAAATGATTAAAATTTCAGACAAATTGAATTATTTATTTCAGAGTTAGAGTTACAAAGTAACGAGCTCAATAAGGTGTTGACTCACCTCTACCCTGAATGCAAGCTGCCACACGACGTGGCATAGAGTGATAAAGCTCCCTGATGGTCTCCTGCGGTATTTCTTGCCAAATTTGCTCCAATTGTCGGGCTAGGTCATCCACATTCCCTGGTGGATGCAGTCGCCTTCCCATCATATCCCAGACATGCTCGATTGGAGAGAATCTGGGGATCTGGCTGGCCAAGGAAGTGTTTCACAAGCTGCAAGACACGTCATAACAACACGTGCCGTATGTGGTCTGGCATTATCTTGCTGAAAAATAAGGCCAGGGTTCTGCAAAAGGAAGGGTAGCAAAACAGGTCTCAGAATGTCGTCGACGACCCACTGAGCTGTAAGTGTGCCGCTAATGACGACCAAAGGGGTCCGGCTATCAAGGGAAATGGCACCCCAGACCATAACTCCTGGTTGAGGGCCTGTGTGGCGTGCAATAGTGAAAGCAGGATCGGCACGCTGCCCTGGGCGTCTCTAGACACATCTGCGATGATCATGAGGACACAGTTGGAAGCAGGATTCGTCGCTAAACACTATACGTCCGCAGTCAGCATCATTCCAACCGGATCGAGCCAAGCACCACTGTAATCTGGCCCGACGGTGTGCAGAAGTGAGTGGCAGGTGGCGTAGCGGTCGGTACGAGCGTGGTTGTCGCTCTCTCAGCCGTCTGTGAATGGTCAGGGTGGACACTCGTGTGTGGGTCACACGTCTGATGATTGATAACGATGATTCAGGCGCTGTGACAGCTGATCTGACAATCACTCTATCCTCCCGCTCTGCTGTGACCCTAGGTCGACCGCTACCTTTATGACGCTGAAATCTGCCATTGTCCACCCATTCCTGCCAGCATCTTCTAATCGCCGCATCACTTCGACCCATATGACGAGCGATTCTCCCATTTTCCCAACCTACCTCTTTCAATCCAAGGATACGACCTCTTTCAAACTCTGACAGTTGCACGTAATGAGCTCGAATCCTGCGGAGAGGCATTTTTTCAGTCATTGAAAGGTATCCTAACTCGCAATGCCGCAGAAATTTTGACCATCAGATTGAGAATCGCTTCTTATATACACCTGCTGAGTGCGCAATTCCGATGTGCTGTAACTCTCGCAATTCATTCATTGGACACCAAAGTTTAATCATTTGCACGGGCGGTCCCAATGTCTTTGCAAACGAAATTTCATTACAATTGGACAACTCCTTCTAGGTGCGTCGTTTTTTTTGGTAATGAGTGTATTTTAGAATCAATTGAGTATATTTAAATCCTTATCTTTCTAATAAAAAGTAGAAATTGATTCCAATATCTTTAATTTCATTGATTCCCTACATACTTTTTGTTCCAACCAAAAAGTATGTCCAGGATAACTTAATAAATGTGATTCAAACAATAGAAATTTATACTGAGGGGAAAAAAAAGTATAGTATAAATCCCAGCAATACACACAGCAATCTCAAACCTATTCAAGAGTCCGACTGAAGTATTAAAATTTGTGGACCACAATTAGTTGAAGAAAATTAGCAAAATTAAGAACAGGCTGAAATAATATTGGATTAACACAGGAATTTTAGACTGGTATTATTTTTGGACTCACTTGTTTGAATTCTAGCCAAAAAGCGAGGCAGCGCTGTAGGATTTAAGTTGTTCTGATAAAGCAACCATCCAGTTGTGCTTGAACTATGCACAGGGGAGCCTTCCCATATGAGCAAGAGGGGCACTTGCTCCTTCCAGGAATTATCAAGTTGAATGTAATTCATATAATCTCTCTCTTGTAAGAGGATAGAGAGATATTTAGCAAATAGTAAATTTTATTGAAGTTATTTCTTTTTCTTTTACTTCACTTAATTTATAGAATTTACAGTATAAAATGCATTGTCCCCCCCACCCCCAACCTGGAAAAATGCGACAGCCTATCTGTTGTAGCACAACTACCATTTGTTTCTATTGTCAGTTGACACAACAAAGTGGTGTAAAATACACATCTCCATACTCCATTCTTTAAATTTGAGACCATATCGTATACAACGGACAATAGATAAAATCAGTAAGACTAGCAGCACAGACTGGCTGACGCAGGCAGGTTTTAAGTTGCTTACTCTGTATTAGCAAAAGATCAGAATAAACTTGCAGGCCATTTGAAACTGTTTATCTAAATCAAATGGAAAGTATTACCTTATTTTGTTTTGTTTGTTTTTATGATTTAGAGTCAGAAATGTTCAAAACAGATTTACAAAACAGTTGTTTGATATTCAAAGATGAAGAAAAGATAAAAGTACTAGGATGGACGACAGTATTTTCTCATTTAGTGCATGACAGAATTATTTGTAGGAAGGACAGTGGGAACTCTAAAAAAGTTAAGAAAATGAAAATCAACAAATCCATAATTCCACAATCAAGCAGGTCACAAGTGTTAAGTTTTTAAAAGGTCCTCCTGTCTTTCCTCTTCTGCCTCGGTATTTTAAATTCATGTTCAGAAATAATTAGTCTTGATTGATGAGCACCAATAAGCATGATACAGCAGTTTCAGGACTACATTTATTTTTATAATTATATGGAATTATCTGTTTTGAATTTTAAATTCATTATAAAATTGACTTGATTGGGTATTACCTCTGGGTGATCAATTTCGATTCTATCCTTTGTTAGTGGTCAGAATGACTACTATTTTTTTTTTAATGATGATCTAATTGTTATTGGTGAAAGTTTCAATTATGTCTTGACTATTGTGCAATTTGATAAGTGACAGTTTGTCAAAGATGGAAGTCCTCTTTGATTTACATGCTTTATGCTACAGAAGCAATTGACATTTATCATATACAGGGTGTTTCACTCGCTATCGAACCCTAATTTTCCCTTATTTGATACGGACATACCTTGGTTTAGGAGAAACAGAGATGATTTCATAGCAAGTGTTGAAAGTGGTTACCATTAGCATCAAGGTATGCCTGCACAGATCTCTCTTATGTGATAGAAGATATTCACCAACACATTAGGAGTCATAGCTTCAATTTCCCGCCGAATGTTTTCTTGCAGTTCCTTGAGAGTCCGTGGCTTGTTGTGATACATTTTCCCTTTCAGCATAGAAAGAAATCAGGTCAGTCAACCTTGGTGGTCAAAGTCCCTTAGAAATGATCTTCAAAGAGAAAAACAATTTCAGCCATGCTGACGTTGGAGATGTGGCAGGTTGTACCATCCTGCTGAGAGTTCCTCGTCATCCAACTGATTCAGAAACTCATGGAATATTTCAACAACAAATTCCAAGGACAGCTAAAACGCAATCAGCCATCACTTCGCACAAGCGTGACAATCGCCCTAGACAGAACCGCCAACGCCCATGTCCTTCCGTAACCATGCTTCTCCTGTATGTCTGCGACGAATTTCTCTACATTACTTCCATTAGTTTGAAAATTATAAGGGAAAATTGGGGTTCAATAGCAAGTGAAATATCCTATATATATACGATGTAGCCAAGAAAATACATTGGGCACTATGTCGTAAATTTGGATTCCATACATCAGAAAAACCCTGGCATCACAGTATAGAAAAGGTCTTGGATAACGGGCAAGTTAAAATCCTCTGGGATTTTCGTATTCAAACAGACCAGCATGTAACAGCTAATACGCCTGATATTACATTAATTGAACAACAAAATGTGACCCTAATTGACATTGCCATCCCTGGGGACTGAAGAGTCCAGGAAAAAGAACTGGAAAAAATCAACAAATACAGGGCTCTGGCACTTGAAATTACACGAATATGGAATAAAACAACTACAGTGTTGCCAATCATCATTGGTGCACTAGGAACACTATCACTTAAATTTATGGACTATTACACCAGACTTGGAGCACCAGCAATAACAACAGCTGAATTACAAAAGACAGCCATCATTGGCACTGCGAACATTTTACGTCAATACCTTAGCAACACTTAGGCCCCTGGTTGAGGCCCGTCTTGCCTAAGAAAATGCCAGTGATTAAACGTGATTTTTTGTGTTTGTTTGGGTGAACGTTTACACTGTGTAACTATTTTTTTTTTTTTTTTTTTTTAAGAGTAAATTTTTTTTATATATATATATATATATATATATATATATATATACAGTATGCGTCAAAATATACAGTACTGAAATGAAAAGATGAACAAAATTACATTATTATCATCTGTGAGTTTATTTCTTAAAAGTTTTTTGAGTTAGATACCTATATATTTAACACAGGTATCTCACTAAAATATCAAACTCAAATACTAAACTCACAATTTTTTTCACAGATACCTCTCATAAAGTTCTCTTTATACTGTAAATATCAAATTTTTATTAGGTCCCCACCAGAGATTTTGGGGCTCAAACTTTGAAAAAAATGAAAAAAGAGCATTTTTAAAGCGCCGTAACTTAATTAGGAAGCCAGTACCAGAGCTAAAATATTTTTTGCTTAAACTTTGGACGTACATCTTTTCTCAAAAAAAATTATAGCTTTGTTATTTCATTCCTTCCTGCTCAAAAAAAAAAAAGCCGGAACTTCGATTTTTTTTTTCAAAAGCGAATATCAGTTTCGGTTCTAAATTTCAGCCATTTGTGTTAAGAGATATGGTGAAAAGGTATAGGACATAAAATGTAGCTTAGAATGTGCTGAAAATAATGTTTTTTTTTACCACAGCTTTCTATCATTTTTCTTAGCTGAGTTATTAAAATTACCGCAACTATCTTCAAAGGCCAAAAATGCCGGAAGCCCTAAAACAAAAATGGACGCCATTTTTAAACGAAATCAAATATTAAAAAAATAATGCCTGTTTTGAAGTACTCATGCATAGGGGTAACAACAGTAAAAAAATCATTTAAAAAAAAAAATGGTCGAGCAACCAATGCTGGACTGTTTGGTGTGGATTGACCCCAAAGGGAATTGCATTGGTGAGCATTGGCAACGCTCACTCATCGAGGTTGCACTGTCGGCGTTTTCAACGCTCGTGTAGACCGGCCCTAAATTCCATTTTCTATTGGGGAATACTACACTGTTTTATAAATATTAATAATAAAATAAATCCCATACAATTCCAATGCTGGTATATTTTCAATCGAATTGGGACAGATCTTATTGTAGAGTTACGGAGTTGTAGATTTATTTTAAGTAAAATGATATTAATATCTTTCAAGTTACAATGTTTTGGCAATCATCAATATTTCTTTACTTTTCTTTGAATTTATCATCGATAGTAATTATCTTTTGGTAATTTGTTTAATCAGCTTCTGCATTCGTTTGTTTCCATCCTATTTTTATTTATTAATTGAGTTTTTATATGTTTTGTATCTGAAGCGCCGTGATATCAAAACTTTCCGTTAGATGTCGCTGCTCACCCAACTACTACAACTGAAATTTGAGTTTTGAGCACGTGTATGTCATATACTTTTTGATTAATAAATTTTCTGAATAATGTCTACTCAAACCTCCAGTATATTTCAAGCTTTCCAAGACTATTTAAATGCCGAACAGGATTTGCGAGAGGAAATCAGACTGGTTGTGCGCGATTTAGAGCACACTGCCCGCGAAATCCTAGCAGTGATACAAGGCATTCACCAAGAAAATGGCGTCCACAATATCTCGGCTGTTTGTCAACAAGCGAGAAAGTTACTGGAAACAGCCCGATGTCAATATGAGGAACTGCGCAAGAAAGTGCCCAAGGATCAGTACTATCGATTTCACGATCACTGGCGCTTCACCAACCAACGTTTCGTCTTCTTATCTGCGATGATTGTGTACTTGGAAACTGAGCAGTTGATAACCAGAGAGGAGCTGAGCCAAATGTTGGGGGTTAATATTGGGGCCGGAGAGGGTTTTCATATGGATTTGGATGATTATTTAATGGGCATTTTGTCTCTGTCAAGTGAACTGGCTCGTTTCACAGTGAATAGCGTCACAGCAGGCGATTATGCGAGACCTCTGAGGATTGCCAAGTTTATGAACGAATTAAACTCGGGCTTCCGGCTCCTCAACTTAAAGAATGATGGTCTTCGTAAGAAATACGATGCTCTTAAATACGACATCAAAAAAGTTGAAGAGGTCGTGTATGATCTTTCAATTCGTGGCTTAAAACCTAAAGAAGAAATCCAAGTTGGAATGGAGGTGGCTGAAGCGAAAGATTGAAAGAGCCTCTTCCGAAAGATAACAACTCGTATTAATCGTCATACTTCATTATTTAATTGTGCTTTAAGCTTACGTGAGACAATTGTTAATGTTTCGAAGCGAGATAATCATGTTTCCTTGGTAACTTAATTCTACAAAAGGGTACAGTTTTAAACTGAAAGAAACAACATTAACAAATTACTTTGATGAATTTATTGATTTTTGATGAAATTCCGAACTTTAACAATCACTGCGATATAATTACCAATGAGGTGAACTGGCGTGAATTTACATTGTTGATTTTAACCAATATAGACTTTTTGGTCTCTTAATGAATTTCGGTGTACCTGAAGTAATTTATAGAAAACAAAGGTTAGCATTCCTGTCAAGTGAGGAATGTTAATTTATAAGAAAATTTAGCAATATTAAATCATGTGAATTTATTAATTCAAAATTTATATTTATTATCAGAAAATATTTGTTGTCTCGTCTATCTTAATTATTTTCAAATTTATTTCTTCAACTGTTTGTTTGTAAATTTAGAATTAAAAACATCTTTTTTTGCTGACATCTTCATTTAATTTATGCATTAGAACTGTTAATTATAGTCATTTTTTTTAATATAAATTATATTTCCATAATACATTCTTAAGGCTTCAGAAAATCTGATGTATTATGAGATTTTCCCTTTCATAGGTGAAGAGGGAATCTGAGAAACAGTTGAAGGTTATTCTAGATGTAAAACATGCAAATGGAAAAACTTACCATCACATATACTATATTGTTGTATCATATCAATCGAGATACAAACTATTGTTGCTGCCTAATGTCTGTATTCTTTCTTTCTTTCTTTTTTCAAAAGTGAGAGCATGATAGCCTAAATATTCAAGGTGATTCATTGAGTTGTGGATTACACTTGGCTAGGCTTACATACTTTGTTTTTTTAAAGTATAATACAAACTTTGTATTTTCAAAATATTTTATGTACAATATTTGGATGAATCTAAGCATAACTGTGAGATAAGTCGTTTTTTTGCACAAATACTGGTAAACAACAAAGTTTGTGAGATTTAATAGATGCCAAAAAAGGGCTTTAAAACAAGAAAGAAGACTTATGCCAACAATGCAATAAAGTTAAAGGGTATAAATTAAGCTTTTCTGTTTTGTTTGATTTACCTAAAATAAGGAGTTATCCATTTCAAGATTATTTGTTTAATGTCTAATTTATTGAGTTCATTAAATATTCTCTAATCTACCAATGGTTGTACAGAGCAAGTATTTTAATTACATCAATATTATGCCAGTAAGTGACAAAAGACATACTAAGAAATTTCATTGCTATCTTTCAGTAGAAGTTATTTTGATTTATTTAATAATTGTAATAAATTTAGGTTAGTAATTAATAGATAAATGAATGAAAGGTAACTTCAATGCCTCTTCATTTGTGGTAGAATCTTTTCAGCCACATGTTTTCACACAGTAGTTGTAATCAGAAATTGGATAAATCTTGTATATACCAATAGGTTAGAGTAAGGATGCCTAAGGAAAACCACCGCTGATAATTGAGATTGCCATACACTGATTGAGGATGTCTATTTAAACTATCATTATTTATTTTCCCATTATTTGGTGTATAAAATGCAGTTGAATCAACCTGTAGCTGAATGATGTTAAAAATCATGTGACAAAGTTTGTAATGGTATTTTATTAAAAAAAAATTTACAAAACTAAATGCTATTTAATAGCTTTTATTTCTTTCAGCCAATAAGTAAAACTATTAAAATGTAAGTTTGCATTGTCATTTTAAACTATTTTTAATACTCATCACAATATATTTTTGTGGTATGCTTCACAGAGTAATTATGATAACTAATTAATATCAGATTTATATCAATGTTGTAGCACAAAAAAACATCTTTCAACTAACAACAAGAGTCCTTTACATTTGTATCACCAGTTTAATTTTTATTTACAATCATTGAATGTAGAAGAACTCAGCCTCATACTCAAACTATTTATAAAAATTTGAGTTACATTTAGACCAAGCTTATGATCAGTGGGTTTCGTATGGCCTGCAGAGGAGGCTGTGTTTGGTCCATCACAATATTTTGTAATTAATACTTTGTGTCATTTAGTTCTGTTTCATCACAGCCCAGAAAATATTGAGAGATTTAACAAATAAAAAATTCAGTCATAGAAAAAAAATCTTTTAATGCTTTCAGGTCGCACCCTTCTTTCCCCTGCTTTTCCCCATAGGTCGTGCTATTTTCGCACATTTTCAAAGCGCATTTGTCACGAACACAAGGATAAATAGAAATGGACTTTGGATCAGTGATAAGAACTAATCTTTGTCTTCAAAATGGCCTATTAGATTTTATTGTTATTATTACAATAAACAAGAAATTTATTTACAAAGACGAGTAAAACTTGTAGCGGAAAAAAAAAAAAAAAAAAAAAACGATTTACAAGGATTCTTTGTAAGAAAAAAAATTATAGAATATTAGAAAAAAGAAAAAAATATTACCAAATATCCTATAACAACACAATATAGAATTTCTTTTCACTAACCAACATAATTTGCCATTGTGTGATACTCTTGAAAGCAATTTGGGAGTCGAAATGCTGCTACATTACATTCCACACATCACTATCGAGTTTTCTTTCTAATCCTCTTTCCAGCTTTGTCAGCAAACTCCATTTAGTCATACTACATTAGTACACATACATACGTACATTCTCTTGTGGCCGCTGCTCAGATAAACACTTTCTAAACAGAATCAAAGCAATAGTAAAGTTGTGCTCTGAAAATTGCCAAGCAACAATTTTGGGGAAGGTATGGCCGTCCTTACAGTGAATAAGATTTTCAGATGATATTTGATAAATTACAATTTCTTTTATTGAATTTGTTATTCAAATAGAAATTAATAGTAGTATTCTACTATTTCAGCTATTGTGTGGTTCACAAACTTTTTTGTGCAGTTGCAGCCGCTCTCATTAAATAAATAAATAAATAAATGTGTCTCACTAAATTTCAGCCAGCATTAGCACTGAAACTGGCATTATTTCAATAGCTCTTGAAATGAAGTAAGTTTGAGACAACTGATGTAAATGCTAGTAGTAATAAAATTCTAAATTTTTTCATGTGAATTCGCTGTAAAACAAATGGTTTTAAGTTTCTATTTGTATGCTGTATTTTTTAAAAAATCTCTTGAGTAAACATGGTATCACAGTTACATAGAAATTTTAATTGGTCTCTTCATTTGTCTGAATTTTCTTTTCTTTTGTATGTAAATTTTCTGAAAAACTAAAAGATTTTGTAAAAATATTTGAAGCTTCTTTGGTCTTAAAACTAATGACTTTTTTTTTTAGACTCTGCTTACAATCCTTTATTCTCAAAACCTGTCTGATTCTTGAGATTACAATGACAAAATTAATGCTATGTAATTTTAACCTTTTGTTTTCTCAATTAGAAATCTTCCTAAAAATTGTTTCTCTTTATAGCCAATCGTGGAATAAAAAAAAATGATAAAATAAATGAATAATTTGGAAAAAAAAAACCAACATGAATAGTGAATTTACATCCCAACAACATATGGAAGGAAGATCCTTAATCTCTCAACTATTCACTACTCTACAAGTAGTAAGCCAATTGTCCAACTGTTACGAATTTAGGATCTTATCATTTTGTTGATAGATGGTTATATTATTTTAAAACTTTAAGGACAACTATGTACTTTTCTAAAATCACTTGTCCAAATGCTGTATACTTTACTTCAAGGGAACCCCTTCAGATTTTCTTTTTTTTTTTTTGAGATAAAAGAAAATATATATATATATGTATATACAGCCAGAGAGTGATGTGGAATTTGAAAAATGCCAATACAAAGACCATTTCACTGTTTCTGTGAAGATACGGCCAATTTATCCTCACGTCATCAGCGGCACAAGTGGAAATTAAAATTTAGAAAAACAAAAACGCAATATTTTAAGATCTTGCTCCTTTTATCCTATTATTTTTTTATTTCTTTTGTTTTTATATCTTTTATTTTTATATAGTAATAAAATTGTTAGTATTAAAATTTAATAATTTTATTACGATATAAAAATAATAGGATAAAAGGAGCAAGGTCTTAAACTATTGCGTTTTTGTTTTTCTAAATTTTAATTTCTACTTCTGCCACTTATGCTGCTGATGACGTGAGGATAAATTGGCTGTATCTTCACAGAAACAGTGACATAGTCTTTGTATTGGCGTTTTTCAAATTCCACATCACTGTCCGGCTTTATATGTTTAGTAATATAATTTAATTTTATTCTTATATTCTATACTTTCTAAATTGCAAATGATTGATTGTAATCTTTGCTTTGCGAAACTCGAAGGCCTTGCTTTGAGTTTTGCCCGTTCGATATATAAATATTCTAGAAACATGAAATTCCACCAAGATGATCAAATCCATTAAAAATGAGATAATAAGTGTGGAAAAACATGATCAAAGCATCTTTTAATGTTTTGAATTGCTGAGAGTATATAGAGATATAAATGCAAACTGGAAGATATGTGCATTGATGAAATATTTGAAAGAATACAAATAATCTACAATTACTTGGCTATGATTGTTTTTTTTTAAAAATCATGAAAATTTGTGAAAAATTTTATACACAGTTTTTATTTCAATTCTTTTGAACTTGAATATTTTCTAATTCTTTAAATGTGGTTTGATATTGTTTGCCTAGAACCTCTCCATTCTGCTTTTGTCTGTTCAGAAGCAAAAAGCCATCTAGTGGCAAAGGACAATATTAGTGTAAATACTGCTGCTAATTAATTGCACATGCATTTTGCCAAGATGTGTTATGGAAAGTTTTTTTCGTTACAAAGTTGTAAGATCTGTGCATTATGGCAGGATTTTCTCACATTTGAAGATCTGAAGCCTGTCATAAGCTTTAATATTGATGTAGGTTTCTATTACAGTAATAAAATAAAAAATATTATTTGTAATAAAATAAATACCAGTGACAAAAAAGGGGAAATGGGGGCTATTTACAAAATAGAATGCATGATTTGTGATGCGTTCTATCTTGGAGAAACCAAAAGAACGGGCATTGGAACATAATTCATACATAAAAAACAAATTAGAGGAGAAATCTGAATTTGCTGAACATTGTATGAATAAAAATCATTGTGTAAAAAGTGAAATCAAAATTTTATGTATTGAAAAAGATTGTAAAACGAGGAAAACTATGGAAAGTCTACTAATTAGGAATACCAAAAAGATGAATATAAATAGAAATGAAGGTGTTAATGTAAACAAATTTATTGTGGAAATGGCCAAAGAGTTTAACAATATAAGTATTTCAAATTGTAAAAATAAGGTGAAAATTGAAGAATTAGGAGAATAACATTTGTAAGTATTGTTGTAACAATACAATTTCATGAATGTCTCACATATGTATCGTTTTCCTCTACTTGTTTGTAACGTATTGTTGTTTTTAGGCTTTGAAAAAGAAAAGAAGACATGTCTTTTCGAAAATTATGAGCTATTTATTTTAATAAATGTATTGTTTTATACATTTATTTTTGTTTTATTTTGAAGATTTGAAGACCTTTCAATATAATAAAGGTTTCCATAATTAGCAACTGAAACATATAGGTGAAGCATTAATTTTTCTCGTCGGAAGCGCAGTGGTGCCTCAAAGAAAAAAATACACAATGAAAAACTCACCAA
>JAFIDM010000007.1:30432781-30452673 GCA_023159025.1 Thereuonema tuberculata | reverse complement strand
CATAAAATCCATTGTTCTTCAGCAGCTGAAAAGAAAATCATTTACTTATTTGAATTTCAATAATCACATGTTGAATAAGTGAGAAATATATATAGCACATGTGAAATAGGGTTGGCATATTTGATCCAAGTCAAATATTTATGTAAACCTTACAAAATATATGACTAATGGTGAGAAAGTATCAAACCATCTTTTCATTCAAATTAAAGTCAATATGGTAAATATGCTTTCATCTAGATTATAAAGGAATCAATCCTTCAAATTTAGAAGGGCTTTATTGTTTCCAGCCATCTGTGCTGAATATTCCTGTGTCCTTTTACACTTGTGATAAGGAAAATTTGGAATTGGAAACCCATTCATCAGTAGAATTTTTTATTAAACGAAGAGAGTTACCCAGTGATAATAAGGGCTACTTTACAAAGCGCTTGTCAAACATGGGGAAATCTGACAGTATTTGAGAGATACTTTCAAGAACTGTCTTTTGAAAACTCATATCTGTCTTTTTTATGTCAGGTCTATGGTAGGACTGCTGTACTGTTCAAAGCTGCTATGCTGTTTTGTTTTGTTTTTTTTTCTTGCTGCTGCATCAAAGTACTAGATATTACATGCAATTGCTTATAAACATTTAAGCCACCATCCCACTGCTTTGGCATATGTTTTCTATAAAATTCACAGTATGAGATTTTGCCAACAGGGCAACACATTATATGGGAAAAGCATTGAAGCAGAATTAATAACAAACACATATTAATGTTCTGCTGCCAATCATAAATCTTAATTCAATTCAGAACCTACAGGATTATCAAGAGAATGGTCTTCCTTTCATCTATGAAGATCATATGTTTGGAGTTACCTATTTAGAGCCTTTCCTGCCATCAACTTTGGTGTTGATGTCCTTTGGAGGTGAACATACTTAATTTATTAGTAAACTACAGGATTCATTTTAATCATTATTTAATACAATTGGTGAATAATTTAACTTTACAGAATTCTACCTAAGACTATTTAAACTGTACCTTATTGACTCTATTTAGAGGTCTGACAGTTTGACAGGATGGTATAGTTATTATACACATCAATGTTAAATGAATATAATACTTAAATAACATTTTGCCATAAAACAGGACTTTTTAAAATACATGTGATATTTTTTTTAAACATTAATATGCTTTTTGATTAGCATTCATTCCCACGTGTTGAAGTTGAATTTATAAAAATTAATTACAAACAAATTCTTCAAGATGCATCAATTATTTTGTTATATAGAAATGGCTTTCAAGAAATAGTAAAACTTTCTCTTAAAAATATATATATATATTCTAGCATAATTTGTTTTTTGTTTTTTTTTGTGTGTGTATGCAAAATCTAGCGTACTCGCCAAGTGCATAATTAAGTCTCATTAAATAACTATAAATTTAGCAATATTTTGACACTAACAAAGAAATCAGAGAAACTATTGTTTCAACTCATTGCTATTTTAATTTAATTTATATTTTAACTGATAGATTATTTATCAATTTATCAATTTCAATTTTGTATTTCAAATATCTAATATAAATATAAATAAAACTTATACAATAATGTTAAATTAAATGATGAATTTTCTGTAAGCTCACTTTACTTCCATTGTTACCCACAGTAATTTAAGTTAAAAAAATTTAAATGTAAAGTTATATTTTAGCTTTATAATAATCAGTTTTAAATAAGAGGACTAGTCGTACTGAATGACACTATTCAATAATT
Organism: Thereuonema tuberculata; assembly: GCA_023159025.1. Lineage (NCBI taxonomy): Eukaryota > Metazoa > Arthropoda > Chilopoda > Scutigeromorpha > Scutigeridae > Thereuonema > Thereuonema tuberculata. The sequence continues at coordinate 30,450,930 of JAFIDM010000007.1, read as the reverse complement.
GAATAATAACCATTTGGAATTTGTGATTAATGACAATGCTTCATAGAAAAAATAAGACAGTGCTATGATTATGAATCAGATAGTTAGCGCCTCTATAAAAGAAAAGGGCCTTATCAAAATAGATAAAAGGCACAAATGGGATCAAAAGATGATTAAAAACTTAACAATTACAGCTGGTTGTATACTATGCTGTGCCTCATCATTAGCCATGTTCTGTGATGCTTCCATTTTTTCTGGATGAACTAAACAATGATTTTCAAGAATCATCATCTTTCATCTACTCTAAATATTTGCTGTAATATCAATTTGAAGTTCAACTTGCCTGGATCACACTGCTCGTTGTCTTCTTTAGTAATAGGCTGCAGGGAATCTTCAGTAAAAGAAAATTTGCTACTGCTAGCAATGCAGACTGATTTCCCACATGGAGATAGCGCTGCATATTCCAGTATCCCAAATCCAGAAAGTTTCCTTATTCTGCTGCGTATCCAATGCTGGGAATCATCTAAAAATATATGTGAAGTACTATAATATTAGAAAGAAAGCAGCATTAATACTAGAATTTTTTCGATAAAAGGTTTTAATCTTAACTTTGAAAATCTTAAAACACACCTAAGCCAAAATATTCAATGTAACTTCTTTCCTATATTTACATTAATTTTTTTTTTGAAAATCACTGAATTTTAATATTTAACAAGATATCTTTTGAATTAAATAGTAAATACAGTCAAACTCCAGTTTTACATTTCGCAAATAACGTTTTCCTGTCATTTACAACATTTTTTCTCTGTCCCTTCAATTTTCCTATTATTATATTTTTTTTCTCTTGTATTTACGCTGTCATATTGAACTTCCTGCAATTTACATTGTTTCTGCCAAACAGAGTAAAAAAATGATGGCATTCATGCAAAAAATTGAACATAAAATGGCAACCACAAACGTAAATTTCACCATAAATAATCAATTTATGCAAATTCAATGGCATCAGGACACAATACCATATTTACTCAAAACTAATGCGCACCTTTTCTGGCCAAATACAGTCTAAGGAGCTATCTTTCTGCTACAGAAGGAGATGATTCAATTTTTGATAAACTGAATGAAGTAGTGAAACAATAGAAAACTTGAGACATAAAAGATGTACGCACTCAAAAATATCAAACTTGTTTTGTAAAAAGAACTAGTGTCTTGTTTCATTTGAAATGTGTGTAGGCCTTATATTTCGAGATTTTAAAGTGATTAAAATAATGTGTATGATAATTTTCGTTTTCTAAATTAAATATTTAATATATTCCTGTATGTTATAAAAGTTCCAAGCATTGATTACAAATCGTTCTATTTATTGAACATTGTATCCTTAATGTTCTTGGTATGTAGAAACCATTTCCCATAATTAAGACCACTGTTTCAGAGTCCCTTGAAAAGAGTAAAAGAGGGGTTCGACTGTGCATACTTAAAATACAAATTTCTTAAAAAGTAGTATATTTTTAAGATTAATTATTCAAAATTAGAATTTGTTACGTGTTGTTTTAGGGGCGCTCGCCATCTAACGCATCCTTAAGCAAACCACGACTACGGGACAAGGGGGGAGAGGTGTGTAAGGTGGGAGTGAGGTGCATGGATGGGAAAAAGGGGGGAGGTGCCGTGGAAAGCTAGCCTAGAGACAAGTGGCCCGCGCCTTTCAAATGAAAGAGAATGGGCGGAACTCAGACAAAGGGTTAAATGAAAGATTTTATTATTAAAATAAACTGATAGAATAAATACAAGATAACAAGTAAAAAGATATTTCACATATTCACTCTAATAGTCCGTTACGATCAGTCCTGGGCTGATAAAGTTCCCACGGGTGGCACAGTGACGAGCTCCATTATTGACGGGGATGAACGGCCGGGAAGGTCTCGGTGGCATTCTTTGGGAACTGCAGAGGCACACTTGCGATCACCGAAATCTGTCTCCGTATCTCTGGAGATGTCGACAGCTAATAGCGGACGGGCGGCTGTGTTGGAGACTGGCGGAATCGTATTTCTGCACGGGTCCGCGATGTCTCCTCTGATGGTCGCCTTCCGCACTTGCACTGCCGTCGGCCTCCTGTAGGGGGTGAGCTCCAGGTAATAGTGAAAAGCGGGCAGGTTTTCTGCGACGACCGAGCACGCTTGCCGCGTGAACTTCGGGCCGTCTTACCTGCGCCTGGCCTTCTCGAACGCTGCTTGCTGGAGTTTTGTCGTGGATTGACTCCAAGCAAGCCGGTTGCGGGTGGGGTTCTTGACGACTGGCCGCTCTTGCCGCGGGACGGTGTCGTCTTCCCCAAACCTCGCTTCCTGCTCTCGGCCGCTGCTCTCCGGGTACTCCTCTGTCTTCCTCTCGGGGGCCGCATTATATTCTCGGGAGGGGTGGTGAGACATTTCTGTCCCCACCGTTGCTTCTGGCAGATCATTCTTTGTTATGAAGTCAGGCCCTTTGTTCCCCCCAGATGAAAGCATTTCTAGAGCAGTTTAAAACAGGGGAAGGGCGGTAAACAAGCTCTTAGTTCCCGAGACAATGGATGCGATGGCAAGATGGATATTGCGTAAGTTTAGATGAAAGTTTCACGACTCTCTCCCAAAGTTGTTAAGCCATTGTCTAGGATTTCTTGGTGCCAAGTTGGCGGCGACTTTCAGACTTGTAGGCGCCAGGACTGAGAACGTAGAGAGAAATATGTAAAGTTGGAAATGTTCAGAAAAGGAAAAGAAATGTGTTAGAAATATTAGGAAAATGTAAAGGGAAATGAGCGGAGCGCGGGGCACGAATACGTTCGTGACAAATTCATTGGTTTAAATCAAAGCAAAAAAACAATATTAAATAATAGCATTTCTATTCTGTATCTCTCGTTTTAAAACGACATATTAAACAGCAGATTTCTGCAAGAAACAACCATCATTTATTCTAAATCATAAACATTAAAAAAAATTCATTTCCAAATAAGAAAGGCAATGTTTTAGTAATGAACACAATATGTCAAAATAAATAAATACATGAAATTATTAATACATCAGAATACCTCTAACTGCCTCTAGCATATAACTGTGTTTATATTGTTAAGATAGTTTATTAACCTAAATTTTAGACTATTAATCATGTGAATTTCTGAAGAATGGAAATACTGTAATATTTCAATTTTTCTTTATGTGATTGCTGCAAGAAATATCAAAGATCCAGTTTTTATAATCTGCCATTTTATGATAATGCATAATTATACACTTCATTGATGAATATGTGAAGTATAGTCTATCCAACCAATTCACATGTTCCTGTTTGCTCATTTGAACAAGATAAAGTGTAAGCTATTTTTTGCCTTTCATGGCCTTGTGAAATAAGCAAAAATTTTTGATATGCCTAAGGTGTAGGTTAAGTGTCTACAAGCCTTAGATTGTTTCCTTGTTCTCAAAGCTTTTGTCCATTTACATGTCTTTGCGAAGCATCTTTGCAAATGTTTTTGCATTTTTTTTTTGTTTATTTTTTTTTAATTAATAATGACCTCCAAGTGTAGTGCAACTGTGTATATGTTTTCATTGTTAATGAATTTTTTTTTTATTTCTTAATTTTTAATGTTCTGTGAAATGTTTTCAATGTCTGTTTTTAATGGACTTTGTAATAATGTGTGTGTGTTTGTGTGTGGATGTGTGAATGAGTAGTGACAGTTTGAATGAATGGGTGAGTGATTTATTGGTACACCATACAATTGTAAGTACTATACTATTACAAAGAAAACACTCTATAAAGTACATTAAGAAAATGCACAGTATAGTAAATAAGCTGTTTTTACAAGAAAGGTACATGAAAGGATTAGTTCATGGTGATTGTAGCAACGTGTACTGTGAACAGGGCCCTGCAAGAACCTAACCCCATTTTTCCCATAGGAAAACGGTTCTTTATTCATTAAGTTTTCAAGGAACTTAATGTCTTTGAATGGTGACAATGGACTAAATTTTACTGACTACCTTGTAAGATTTGAAGAATATTTTTACACTAAAAATACAAATATTATTACCAGATTCCAAAGTGATCCATAGGAGATTTGTAGAAATTTTCTTTTTCTCATTAGCCTTAATTTCATTAAAATTTAAAAGAAGACATTCTATCCTTCGCTCAGAAACACTACAAGAGTGACGTAAGTAGCAACAACCACTGTTTTCTTCACAAAAGCTGTCATCTGTCATCAGCATCTGGAAGAGCAATTAAAGATAATATTTATAGAAAAAAAAAAATGAAAATAATTCCTTAATGCTAATTTAATAAATTTAAAGAAAATTATTTTAATTGCCCCACTAACTCTGGCATATCTTTGGAAGTTTAAGTGTGATTCCCTAAAACTTTTAAACTTCAATTTAACTTGTTTTGCTGTCATTTTTTGTTGTGAAATCAAAATTTTGCATCAAAATCTATTTGAAATATCCTGGAACCTATTATTCAAGTTCTTACACAATATTAACTTCAGAAGAAATCTACTCAAGATTCTCCGAGACGAAATCAGTCCAGGACAATTTTATGAACTCAGAAGATAACAATTTATGAGAAATTACAATATCTTCCATCAGAATTATTGAAATTTAAGATAAAAGTCAATTGTAAAAACAAGCTCTAAATTAACATCTTTTTTAAACTTTGCTCAATCATAAAGAAATATAATAAAGAATGAATTGTTAAATTGGATACTTTTTTTTTATGCCAATTTTGGTTTTTGCCACATACCTTCCATGTTTGTGCTTCCTTTCTATTACCTGTGTGAAGAAGATAGAGTGTGTTGTAGCCGTCAGCAACAACAGCATGTTCTGCAGTTGGAAAACGAATATTGACAGGGAAATCATTTTCATCTCTTCTGTAAGAATTTTTAGGGAGTTGAAATACAGTCTGCAGGCTTGTAAACTGGAACTGGAAAACATAAATAAAACAACATTTAAAAATTAAAAGAAAACATGTTATATTCTTCTGTTGGTTTCCACAGTTAGTTCAATAAAACATAAGATGCAATAAAAACTTCAGAAATTTCCAATATTTTTAATCATAAATAAATACTTCATACATTCTTAAATTGCCCAGCTCAATTAGAATTTAAGTAGTTTTTGCTCCATAATCTTTACATATCATACACATGTTCTAAAAATGATGCTATTAGCATTACTCACTATGAGGCTTTCCTCCTGAAGCACTTCTGTATTCTGATTTTTTTTTCTATGTTGATAACTATTTGATTTATATGTTTTCAAACTTGTTCAAGGTTCTGAGAGGTAAAATGTGTAAAAGACATATATTAACAACTAGCCAAATATAACAGTGTGACTTGGGATTTCTGTATTACTTTTGCTGCTCCTAATCAGCATTTGGCTTCTCTCTACAATCATGAAACTAAGCAACATATTTCAGAGGGACAACTACCTAAGGAGAGGGTTAATTAAAAAACACTACGGTTTCTCTTAAGTGTTCATGCCAAATTTCAGTTTTCTAGGTTTCTTGGTTTTACAGTAACTCTGCTATGACAAAAATTGTACAGTTTCTTCTTTTTAGATTAATGAAGTTTAAAAGCATCATATTCAAAGTTTAGAAGGACCATAAAAAAAAAAAAAATCCATTTAAAATTGCAAAGTTACAGGGATTGGATTCTGCAAATTTAACAATAAATTTTGGAGGAAGGAAAACAGCATTGTTAGAATTATGTTTTTCTAGCTTCTTAATCTTTGGTAAAACTTCTAATCTATATTTGACAAGAGGACTGAGTTATCCCGAAGCGATACTAATAAATAAAATAATAATCTATAAGAAAATTAATTTATATTCCTTTTCCTATATTCAATTGAACTAAAGAGAACTTAAATACCTCTTTAAAATTTACTTGAACAATTTGCTGATTTTTATCAATGAAGTAAACGGTGTCTTCTGGTAACCAAGGATCGGAATGTAAATTGTTGTGATTGCTGAATAGTTTCACTTGATGTAATGTATATTGATTTTTGCTTGCTTGATGTTCTGCTGCAGCTACACAAGAAAAAAACAATCAGATTACTACTCACAATTATTTCTAATTTTTCTTCCATTTAATACTGTCATTCCTATTTTTGCTTTTTTTAAAAGTGTTCTATCTAATCAACTTAGGTTCACAGGAAGCAGTGTTAAATTCTTTGCAATTAAATGATTTATAACGTTACAAATGTAAAGCCAAAAATTTGGTAAAATTAATTTACTTTGTCTGATGAGATAATCTCGTATCTTTAAGACATATATGGCTTTTCTGACATTGCTTTCTTTTTATACGATATCTATTCTCCCCATGTATTACATTTAGTGTGCGTTTGTCAGTTCATCACATATTTAGAACAGTGTACAAAAGATTTATAATAGGAAAACTGAAATTTTTGATATTTTGTAGGTAATGATTTGGCAGACTTAATTTCCTGATTTTCTTCTCAAATCTGAGAGCTGGTTTTTTTTTCATACTGTTACTTTTATTTGCTAATTTTGAAGATTAGAGGTAGTAAAAATAAGATTAAAATAACTCCTTTTTGAAATGACTACAGAATGTTTAATAAACACACTACACTATCAAATACAGATAGATTGATACAATTTTGTAACACAAATCATTTTCAGATTATGACTTGACAGTTTATATTGGGTGTTATCCTAGTTCAGCGATTGACAATATTTTATCTTATACTTTTACAAATACTGCTTTAGGATGGGAAGACCCATTTTGTAGGACAATCCATTTCTCACTTTTCGTTCCTTTATATATTTTTCTTTCCTTTTCTCTATTCTCGTACTTGAGTTTGAAATTTCATGGTTGTATAGTGGGACTGAGAGAAAAGCTGCAGAAGTCAATGTAAAAAAATACTATTAAACTTTTAATTTTACAAATATTTTTTTATGAAAAATAGCTTCAGATTCCAAACATGCTCCATCTAGAATAGAAAAAAAAAAATGTCTGAGCTGACAAATGACTCGTATCATGTATTTATCTATTACTTTGGTAAATTACATAGTATTCAGTCACTATTAGAATCATTTTATTTCAGAAGCTTCTTTAGCTTTATGTTTTAAATCCTCATTCAACAGTTTCTTTGTTCTGACTTTGCCACACCCGTCATCAACAGAAGATAAAAAGAATGATTCAAATCTAAGGAAGAAAGTAACAGGATCTGAATAGCTGCTTAAGTAGATCCTAAAATACTTTACATTCCACCTAGTTCAATTTTTCAATTTGAATTTGAAGTGATGCCAAGAATGAATCTCTATACAAATGACAATCATTTTCTTTTTGTAACAATTATGTCTTTGTAAATGACTCCAAGCATGTCTAGAAACAAGTCTCAACAAAACCAAAGCTAGAATAAGTTTTCTTTGTTGATCTAAATGCTACCTTTATATAATACTTACAAAGTTAATAGTATTAGTTTTTGTTTTGTTTTTTGCAAAGAACTAAAAATTAATCAATTATTCAAGGTACACATGCAATATTAAATATAGTTAAATAATTAGTTAAAAATCCTGAAAACAGCAAAGTAATGCAGAATGACTGTTTATAATTTAAAAGGGTAGATTAACATACTTTCTACTGTTTCATAATGAAGAGTTTGCAGTAGAAGATACATATATCCCATGTTCAAAGGGGTTGCTGGGAGTAAGTGGGAGAAAAAGTTGATAATGGCAAGCAGACACAATAACCAATATACTGAATAATTTCCGAGGTTATTTTTGTAACCTCCGTGTTTTAAGTTTCTTAAAATCTGTTTAAGTATCAATATATATTTTTATTGAAACTTATTTTTCTGCAGGCAGATTAAAACACAAATTAAAAAAAAAAAACAAATTATCTTTATTAGAATAGTTACGGCATTACAGAATTTTAGGTCGAGTTCATGAAAATGGGCTCAAGTTAAAAAAGGTTGACAATCATTGATTTCTTGTCTTATTTTCAAAATAGTGAGGAATGGATTTGAAAACGTAGCCTAGTATTATACTAAGCAAAAGTTGGTAGGCAGTATTAATTTTTGAGAATTTATACAGATTTCTTTTTAGTTATTTATTTTTAAAAAGAACATGGGGAAGAGCCAAAGAGTTAATAGAAAATGACAGATGAAATGATGAAAGAAATTCTTTGATTCCATCTTAAAATAAAAACGGAAAAAATAATAATTATAATAATAATAATAAATAGTTAACATATTTTTTATGGCATATTAAGTAAAGATGATCTATCATTCATAAACTTATCAGTTTTTAGAATATTTCAAACAATAATTTAAAAAAAAGTAATTCATTATTCCAAAACCGTTAAATTTTGTTACAAAATGTCTATATTATTTGGCCTGATTGAACTACTACCTGTCGATAAAGACTGAGAATATACAGAGAGATGATCTAATGACAGTTTATAGCCATCGAATTTAGGATTTAACAGTGATTTGTCTGGCATTAGATCAAGTATTGTTAATGAATCCTCCTCCATTGTAATAATTTGTTTAATTTGGAAAGTAATAATAAATACTGTGTGCTTTTCGATTCTAACATCCAACCGGAAGTACTACCTAGATCCCATCCTTCTCAGTACTTCCGCTTCCTCTATTAACTACACCACAAAACTTGTTCTATTTTCTCAAGAAAAGAGAATTAATTACAATTGAAAAAAATATAAAAGACAATTAAAGTTACTTTCCGTTTTAATGAGGGATTTTTTTAAACGTATCAATTTTTTTTTCATTGCAAGAAAAACAAATAAAAATCATTTCTTATTATCATAAAAAAATAAATGCATAATTATAATTTTAATTAAGAATTATAATTAAGGAAATATCTTAATATCTAAAAATCTGAAAATTCTTCGTCATATGTTTTCGTTTGTCTATAGAAGAAATCTCGGTTATTGGTAGATCGCTGTTTACATGTCCACCATTTCCACCATTTCATTTCTGTATATCGCGCTCTATCTCGAAATACTGTAGCGGTTACTTTTAACTTAATGAGAAACACGGAGGTAGTCCACTACAATCTAATGAGGTGAGGAGCACCACGTAACGCTACTGTAGCTACAACCTACAAGGAATAGGCCTAATACTCAATAAAATCTCATTACAGCAGATACCATTATAAATAATGACTTTATTTTACTTTAATAAGGGTTTTTTAGATCACGCATAAAGATTTGTTGAAACATTTTTCTCAAACCACCCTATGTTTTAGTTATTGCCCAACATTTAAGTAAATGTTTAAATAAACTTTAAATTTTAAAATTATAATAAAACTTTGTGAAGAATTATCATTTTTTTCATTATAATTAATGGTTTTTAAAAGAAAAATATGAACAAGATTTGTCTTTCTTTCATTTCTTTTTGTATTCTCATAATGTAAATATTTTCTAAGAATACAGTCTCATTCGCTTTCCTTATCTCAGTTATATGAGTGAAATAAACAGTAGGGGCGTAGCGAGGGGGGGTCTATCATGCCCCGGGCACCACTCGCAGAGGGGCGCCAAAAAGGTATTGTGCCCCGAGCGCTAGCTTTGCTCGCTACGCCACTGGAAATGAACACCATTATTTTATCAATATAATCAAACAATAACAAAAAAAAAATTGACCATTAATCCTGAGTCACATAAGCTTTTGAACAGGATTTTGTTTCTGACGTAGGAACTTCTGCAACCAGTCTTTCCCTCTTTCTTTTTTTTTTTCCCTTAGAATCGTTCGTATGATTCTGATCATAAAAGTACAGACACTGATACCGATGTGTACCGACTGTTTTCAACTTTGTATTGACTAAAATCTATACTCATTGAACATCATTGAACGAGACATTTCGGAGGTGCTGGTATCCTGGTGTGGGCTGGCATTATGATGGGCTCTCGTGCACCTCTCCATGTCTTTGATAGTGAAACCGTAACTGGTGGGATGTGATTATTCAACAATACGTCCGTCTCTTCAGGGGGGCAATGGGACCTGCTTTCCTGTTTATGGACGATAATGCACGTCCCCATAGAGCGGACATTGTCAATGAGTTCTTGGAGGATATCTGGCGCATAGACTGGCCAGCGAGGTCCCCCGATCTAAACCCTATTGAACATGCTTGGGATATACTCAGGAGACGCATTGCAGGACGGCAATCCTCTTCCTCGTCGTTCCCTTCAAGAGCTGCTTACAGCATTGTTGCAAGAGTAGAACTCTATTCCTCAGGAACAGCTCGATAATCTCATCCTCAGATGCCACATCGTTGTACAGCATATATTTCTGTCAGAGGACATCATAGTCCATATTTCTGTAGAGCATTAAAATTTGCTTTTGTGCCCATATCTGCCAATAACTGCGTGACTCTAAATTGGGGTTTTCCATTTTAACAATTTTTTCAGCCACGATTGTTGGTTTCTTGTGTTTTATTATTCTTTTCAGTTGTATCACACATTTATGTCAACCAAATTGGTTCCCATTAAATAGCTGTAGGATCATGTGTCTGAATTGCCATTATCCTTAACTTATGGACATGAGTGGGATATGGATATGGCAAATTTTAATAATCTCTATCAAATTTTTCAGTATCTAACTTTTATATTTGTTTTTTTGTTTTTGTTTTTTTTCCCGTTCTTTTCGAGAATTAACAGAAGAAAGTGACAAAAAAATTAGAAAAAGAAGAAACAACAGCGTAACAATGCAGATGGATCATTTCACATTCATTTGATTAAAATTAATCGGATTAATTAATTAAGCAACTAAAATATTATTATCACATTAAACTGACAGCTTTTTATTAATTTAATAAGCGTTGTATGTATAATTGTACAAGGAAGAAAAAGATGGATAGCTGTATACGTATTTAATAATTTACACTGTATTTAATAATACTTTGAAAACAAACAGATGGATTTTAGCAACAGAATTTTTCAGCCGGGCGGGACGCTGTCTGGCTGGCCGTTGTGGAATGTTTCTACTTTTATCCTTTTCTCTTTTAATTAAAGCCCATTGCACTTGGATCCGAAAATCGGTCGGTCGGATCCATGTGTAATGGACTTAAGGGGAGCGTTTGAGATCAAAATTATCATATTCAAATGAAAAAAGTTAAGGTGAATGAAACACAATTTACGTTTAGGGTGATTCAGTCCAAAATTTATATATTCAAAACACCCTCATTCACCTTACCTTTTTTCATTTCAATATGATAATTTTGAAACACTCCCCTTAAGCTCATTACAGATGGATCCGACCGACCGATTTTCGGATCCATGTGCAATGGGCTTTAAAGTTTCGAACTTGTTTCCACTTCTTGCAATTTATGCAGAAATATCGCAAAGCATCATCGTATTGAAAGATGCAGAGAAAAAAAGAATATTAGAAGAATACGTATGAAAATGAGTTGGTTAGATTAAAGGTAAATAAATAAATAAATAAATTCAAATAAAAAATAGACAGAATCTAATAAAATAATTAGTTAATGAAAAAGACAAGAAAATTTAAATCAGAATTTATAAGGATGCTGCTGCTGTTGTTGTTGTTATTATTATTATTATGTTTGTATGTTTCAAACCTTGGGTTTCCCCAGCAAAAACAACATGGCGGGTCAAGGACCAAAGCACATATTGCCAAGTGTAAAGACGTGTGCAAGAATGATTAGGGATGTGTGGTTGTGTCAATAAATTTCCTAACTATGCGTTTTGTGTTGAGTACCACAGCCTTCTGCAGTTGTGCATAAGTGTTTTTGTTTTATTATTATTATTTATCGAAAAAAGTTTCAAACCATGGGTTTCCCCAGTTTATTATTATTATTATTATGTTTGTATGTTTCAAACCTTGGGTTTCCCCAGCAAAAACAATATGGCGGGTCAAGGACCAAAGCACATACTGCCAAGTGTATAGACGTGTGCGAGAATGATTAGGGATGTGTGCTTGTGTCCATAAATTTCCTAACTATGCGTATAGTGTTGAGTACTACAGCCTTCTGCAGTTGTGCATAAGTGTTTTTGTGAAGTCCTAGTGTGCTGAGACTGTGGTGCAATGTGTGAGGCACCAGACCAGTGGCAGACAGAACGATGGGTACAACACGTACCCGATCCTGCTTCCACTGCTTCTGGAGCTCGTGTGCTAGATCAGTGTATTTACTGATCTTGTCTGCGTGAGTTTTCTGCATGTTCTTGCTGATAGGCACTGCAATATCAATTAGATAGGTCTGTTTGTTGACCTTATCTTATTATTATTATTATCGATTATTATTATTATTATTATTATTATTGAGGGACCGGTGATTGAGTGGTATAGCGCTGAACTGCGGTTTGGAGGAGCCGGGATTAGTTTCCGGCGGAGATCAGGGATTTTCTCATCTTTTTGTTTCTCCCGACAGTCCTAAGATTCATTCCGACCTCTGTAAAATGAGAACCTGCTTTCTTTTTCGGGATTGAAGATGGCCAGATTGATCCCCTGATCCCTTCCCGAAGGATGTCTTTCGTATATAGCGTCAGGAATTGGCGTCGTGGAATTTATTGCTATTGTTAATGCTTTACAAAACAAAATACACTGTTTAGGTGTAGTAAAATTAAAAGCCATTGCTCTGTTAGAAAGTATTGAAAATAAATAAATAAATAAATAAATAAATAAATAAATAAATAAATAAATAAATAAATAAATAAATAAAATTTATTTAACTTTGTATTCCATTATTACAGCTTGCACAAAAAATATGTATTTTAATTATATAAAGTATATATTCAATTTAAATTTAATACTTAATTTCTATGATTTCCATAGGTATTCATGCAAAAAAAAAAAAAAAAAAAAAAAGAACGTGACTTCATCATAAATGTGCCACTTTATTTAATTTATTAAAATAATTCCTAATCGTTTTGTTCGCATATGTGGGAGAGAATCAAAGTGTGTTGAAGGACGGGATCAAAGAACTTTTGAAACGAAGATTTGCTTGTTCTTACATGTCTGATGACTACAGAATTGATTCAAAGAATCGTATGACAGAATATTACCTGGAGAATGCGGAAACGAGTGATTTTAATGGATGGTGAACGCCTCAACTGACTAAGAAACAACCACAACTCTCCTTAAAAGAACTAAAAGACATTTTTTATTTTCTAAATATAGAAAAACCTATATTTTAAAGCATCGCCATAACCAGCAACATACTTAGAGAAAAAAGTACATCTTTAAAACGCAATTCTTGAAAATTTGATCCTTTTCTGGTCTTTTCAACACAAACTTGTATTACAGCTTGAAATAAATAATGCTTATCGTCTCAAATAATTGCCGTGTTCTCGAATATACGAGCACGGAAACAAATGCTCCTGAAAACAAAACAAACAAATTCCTCGTTTATTCTTAGATAGCATTTCTGATTTCCTATTTGACCTTTCTATTTGATTCTGTTTCTCCCAAACGATGCATTGTATAAAAATCCCCGCGGGAAACAATCACTTTTTCTTTTCTTTTCGTATTTGTCATCTCACCGTTCTCCCTACTATCTAATGGGGTAGATTTTACGATAAAAAATAAAATGAAACAAGAAAATTGCTAACATTTTTCCTACTTCCCATGTCTCTTTTAGACAAACGATAACAAACAAATACTTTTGCCACCACCCACCCTCAAAAACATTATTTTATTTTTTTTTATTGATAATAAAGAGAACTTTATCAATTTTTTTTCAACACGCTATGTCTTTCTCTTTTTCGTTGCTTGACCAAAAGGGAAATAATTTCCTAAAAAATGTTTATGAATGAAAAAAAAAAAAAAAAATGCCCATCAGGAGACAGTCTAAGAAATTAAAAGTTAAAACTTTAACAAAACACAGAAAACATTTAAAAAGGATAAAAAAAACAGGCGGACCAGTTTCGAGTTCTTTGTCCTTTTTAAATGTTTTGTGTGTTTTTTAAATTTTAACTTAATCATTTGAAAATATAATTTAAGAAATTCTTCATTTTAATCAGCTTCAGTGTTATTCAAACCTATAGGCAAATAAACACAAAGGTTAATGATATGAAGGAACAGGTAAATACATTGTAGCAGATGAGTATCTATACAGATACCCCTGTATAGGTTACTATTTTCTAGTGAAATTGCTGGTGTAGCTGTACTTAAGAAATTAAACTTTAAAAATTATAATTTAAGAATTATAATTATTAAATAATTTCATGGCTAATCTTTTAAATAGTATAAAATAATAATTAAATAAGATAATATTAGTATTAAAATAGTATTAAAATAATAATTAAGTATAAAAAAGTTGGTTCCAGTTTTAGAAATTTAAAATACCATCATAGAGAAGTAACTTAGGTGAGATATTAAGTTCAGTAGTTATCAAACCAGTCGCTTCCTTTACACCAGTGGTCGGCAACCTTTTGTTGTAAGAGGGCCAAATATGTTATGTGGGGATTACTGCGGGCCGCACTTGGGCCAAATCTTAATTTAACAATAAAAAAAAAAAAAAACGGAAAATCTAATTTTAACAACCTCCCCCCCAAAAAAAACCCCAGAAAATCTCATTTTAACAACCAAGAAAAAAAAAAAAACAAATCTTTCAACACGCCTCGCGGGCCGCACCAAAACGCTTCGCGGGCCGCATGCGGCCCATGGGCCGCGGGTTGCCGACCGTTGCTTTACACCATCCAGCCATCTTCGTTCTCTGTCTTCCTCTTCTTCTGCTCCCTCCGACCTTTCCCAGCATTATATTCTCTTTCCCAGCATTATATTAATAAAGGAAGCGCCTGGGATGTCGCTGCAACAGCTACGGGATGCTGCTAGAGAAAGATCAACTTGGAGAGAGCTCGTTCATGAAGTCACCAGGAGTCGAAGACGACTCGACGGAACATAACAACAACAACAAAAAGTTATCAAACCAGTCATTAAGACTCGTGCACCCTCTCCTCCGTCTTCCAGATCTTGTAAGGATCAGGAGTAATTTGAGATCTGTAAAATATATTAATGATTCAAAATTGTTTACAAACAAAGAGTTTAGACATTCGCGATAATTTTTGTCCTGTGAAATAGAGACAATCGATTAATAGAGTTTTCTATAGTGCTTCAATTATTTCATTGATTTTTAATAAAATGAAAGGATGAAGTCAAATTCATATTCTGCATTTCTTCACAAACTTAATGATGTTCAGTTAGTCTGCATTTCACCTCAATTCATTTCGTGAAATAGCAATACATGAATACATATTTAGATGTAATTTTAAATGATAGGTTAAATCATAGACAGTATCAGTCTATGATGATTTGTCATTATGTTATCAATATGTTTTTGCCAAAGATGTTAAGCAAATTGGGAAGTTTTATTTAGCCTGATGCACTTGGGGTTTAGCTACGAAAGTTAACAGAACAAGTTTTATGGGGCTTTTCAACGCATGCTTATATTTGGCACTCCTTGTCAGAGGAAGATAGTGTAAACTGGAAAATATAAGATAGTGCAGCTCTTATCAGGGCAGAGGAAGTTTGCACCGAGAATTGTGAAATGTAGAACAGTTTCTGCAGATCTTCACTATTTCTGGTTAAACTTCTACCTTGCGTGATAGTAGAACAAAAATTAGTGAATAATTTGCAACAAGAATAAAGAAAAATTCACGAAACTTTCTTTGGCATCAATATGTCACCATATGTTACTAGCTGAAAGTCAAATTCAAAAAGATCTTTTATGCCCTTTCGACCATATTTACCCAGAAATTTCTTTTCACACTTGATACCTTTCCTCAGCTTGGATTTCCATTTTTATAGATGGCTCTAAATCGTGCTGTGGTCTTAGAGCAGATTGCTGGATCTAAAGATATCTGAGTATACGTTGGGTCTAAGGAACCTTTAAAATCTTATACAGCTTCATTTTCCAAGCTGAACTGGAAGATATCTATAGAGCAATCAGATGGAAAAAACCCTCCTACCGGGAAGTCTCTGTTCAATGACTTAACGAGTGTTGTGTGTTTTATCAAATGAAATAAAAGAAATCCTAGGTATATTATCCAAAAACTAAGTTAAGCAAGTTAAACCAAGTTTTCTAATACAGTAGAGTCGTGGTAATCCGAGCCCCGATAATCCGAGGTGCATACCCAAGCGATACCCTACAACTTAGACCAGGCGATGGCATGACATCACTGCTAAAAAGCGTTGCTCTACTGTCAAGCAAAAGACCTTGGACAGTTTTTTAAAGTTGTAAATGCTTATAAAGAGTCTTTTCATGTAACCGGGTAACATTGTTAATGTATCTGTAACTTTAATATCAATTATAAATTAAATTTGATTCGTTTTAGTTGAAAATTCCATGTTTTTTTTTTCTTTTTTCCGTGTAATCCGAGGCATCAGCCCCAATTACCTGGGATTACCGCGACTCCACTGTAGAATGCGATGGGATTATAGAAAATGCAGCAGCAGTCAAGCATCCGTCAGTAAATTATAGCCCTGAGCACATTTTTCCTTGTCATTCTCTAGCCAGCAATACGAAAACAGAGGATATGAAATTATCTTTTTGAAAGATGGAAAAAGATTTGAAGTTTTACTGTAATTTCAAATGTAAAGTTGCCATGGACTGAATCGAAAATAGACGGATTTTAAATATATCTCTACAAAATATATTTGATTATTCATTGCCCGATTCATTTATTCTTCTTCGGTTTTACAAAGTAAACTACTTGTAATTTTCAATAACAAAGCAAAACAATCTCCATACCTTTCATTTTAATAATTTTCATTTTTATTCAATCTGAAATAGTGTAACATTTCACCAATGTCAATCTTTTTCATCGTGTAAAAGAAGCCTTTCTATTTTCTTTTTACTTATTTTTTAAAAATTGCAGCGATCAAGCTAGCCTTTAGTTTTAAAGAATTTAAAAATATAACTTACCTGTAAAATAAGCACTTTTATAAATTAACTTTTGAGTCTCACAAGGTAAGTACCTGACCTCGAACGCTGAGAACCGTACAAAAATGTGCTTAGAATATAAATCACTCATGGCGAAAACAGTGGTGTGAGTCATTCTCATGCAAAACTGCACGTCTTACCAAGAGACACATTTGAAGAATGTCATTTTTGGTATTCTCGGGCCCCCCAAGTCTATTGCAAAAAGTAAAAAATTCGCTCTTAAGGAGGGGCAGGGACACCACACTTGGGTGGGTGAAAGGCGACACGGCTACCTAAGTATCCCACCACCGACCGACAATGGGTTCCTTATATTTAGGGCCCCTTCTCAGGCTTCAAGTCTAATGCAAAAAATTAAAAATCCGATTCCCTATGGGGGGCAGGGATACCACACTTGGGTGGGTGGAAGGCGATGCAAGGACCTAAGTATCCTACCCCCGACCGACACTGGGCCCTCTCTTTCTTTGAATGGCATTGCAACGCATGCCGGGTTGATATATAAAAACAAAACTATTTATGAACAAAAAAAAATATATTTATAAACAAATTTTACAACCGTTTCGAGGAGTTCATGTTACTCCTCTTCGTCATATTCAAGGGCGGATTTAAGGCTTTGCGAAGGGGGGGCGATGGTCACCATTCCGGAGGGGGCGAAAATTTTTGAAAATATTAACCTTAAAAGACGTATTTTTAGACTATGTTTTGATGTAAAAATAATCTTTTTTAACTGAAAACCCAATATTAAACAACGGCCTATTGGGATTTTCACTTACCATCCAGGTCAAGGCGGGGGGGGGGGGGGGGGAGTGTCTCTCACCCCCCTCTTAAATCCGCGCCTGGTCTTATTACTTCTCTTCGCCTGATGAAGATGAGTAATATGAACTCCTCGAAACTGGTTGTAAAATTTATTTATAAATACATTTGTTTTTAAATTTACAGTAATTATGTGCGGTGGCTTATTTAAATTACTGAATTTCAAGAAGCGCGTTAAAACATCTCAAAACATTAAATACTGTTTATTCATAAAACTTCTTTAAAACAGAGTTAAATCAAAAAAATTCTAATTCTTATATAAAAATTTCATTTCTTATCCTACATTAACTAAATTCTATTTATTTTACAGAAATTTTTTTGTAATAAATCAAAATTTTCGAAATTTAAAAGTAATGGATTAAGTTTTCGCATTCAATGTAGCTAAACACAATCTTTAGTTACTTTGAAAATATAAAAAAGAATATAACATCTGTACGGAGGAAAGCACAAAGCCTACTCGGATTAGGATTTTGAGACAATAG
>JAFIDM010000007.1:30400331-30430792 GCA_023159025.1 Thereuonema tuberculata | reverse complement strand
AAATAAATAAATAAATAAATAAATAAATAAATAAATAAATAAATAAAATTTATTTAACTTTGTATTCCATTATTACAGCTTGCACAAAAAATATGTATTTTAATTATATAAAGTATATATTCAATTTAAATTTTATACTTAATTTCTATGATTTCCATAGGTATTCATGCAAAAAAAAAAAAAAAAGAACGCGATTTCATCATAAATGTCCACTTTATTTAATTTATTAAAATAATTCTTAATGGTTTTGTTCGCATATGTGGGAGAGAATCAAAGTGTGTTGAAAGACGGGATCAAAGAACTTTTGAAACGAAGATTTGCTTGTTCTTACATGTCTGATGACTACAGAATTGATTCAAAGAATCGTATGACAGAATATTACCTGGAGAATGCGGAAACGAGTGATTTTAATGGATGGTGAACGCCTCAACTGACTAAGAAACAACTACAACTCTCCTTAAAAGAACTAAAAGACATTTTTTATTTTCTAAATATAGGAAACCTATATCTTAAAGCATCGCCATAACCAGCAACATACTTGGGGAAAAAAGTACATCTTTAAAACGCAATTCTTGAAAATTTGATCCTTTTCTGGTCTTTTCAACACAAACTATGTATTATAGCTAGAAATAAATAATGCTTATCGTCTCAAATAATTGCCGTGTTCTCGAATATACGAGCACGGAAACAAATGCTCCTGAAAACAAAACAAACAAATTCCTCGTTTATTCTTAGATAGCATTTCTGACTTCCTATTTGACCTTTCTATTTGATTCTGTTTCTCCCAAACGATGCATTGTATAAAAATCCCCGCGGGAAACAATCACTTTTTTTTTTTCTTTTCGTATTTGTCATCTCACCGTTCTCCCTACTATCTAATGGGATAGAGTTACGATAAAAAATAAAATGAAACAAGAAAATTGCTAACATTTTTCCTACTTCCCATTCTCTTTTCTTTCTGTCTATTAGACAAACGATAACAAACAAATACTTTTGTCACCACCCACCCTCAAAAACATTATTTTCTTTTTTTTTTTTATTGATAATAGAGAGAACTTTATCAATTTTTTTTCAACACGCTGTCTTTCTCTTTTTCGTTGCTTGACCAAAAGGGAAATAATTTCCTAAAAAATGTTTATGAATGAAAAAAAAAAAAAAATGCCCATCAGGAAACAGTCTAAGAAATTAAAAGTTAAAACTTTAACAAAACACAGAAAACATTTAAAAAGGACAAAAAAAACAGGTGCACAAGTTTCGAGTTCTTTGTCCCTTTTAAATGTTTTGTATGTTTTTTAAATTTTAAATTTTAACTTAATCATTTGAAAATATAATTTAAGAAATTCTTCATTTTAATCAGCTTCAGTGTTATTCAAAACTATAGGCAAATAAACATAAAGGTTAATGATATGAAGGAACAGGTAAATACATTGTGATGAGTAGCAGATACCCCTGTAGGTTATTATTTTCTAGTGAAATTGCTGGTGTAGTTGTACTTAAGAAATAATACTTTAAAAATTATAATTTAATAATTTAAATTTAAATAATTTTATGACTAATCTTTTAAATAGTATAAAATAATAATTAAATAAGATAATATTAGTATTAAAATAGTATTAAAATAATAATTAAGTATAAAAAAGTTGGTTCCAGTTTTAGAAATTTAAAATACCATGTAGAGAAGTAACTTAGATGAGTGAGATATTAAGTTCAGTAGTTATCAAACCAGTCATTAAGACTCGTGCACCCTCTCCTCCGTCTTCCAGATCTTGTATGGATCAGGAGTAATTTGAGATCTGTAAAATATATTAATGATTCAAAATTGTTTACAAAGAGTTTAGACATTCGCGATAATTTTTGTCCTGTGAAATAGAGACAATCGATTAATAGAGTTTTCTATAGTTCTTCAATTATTTCATTGATTTTTAATAAAATGAAAGGATTAAGTCAAATTCATATTCTGCATTTCTTCACAAACTTAATGATGTTCAGTTAGTCTGCATTTAATCTCATAATTCATTTCATGAAATAGCAATACATGAATACATATTTAGATGTAATTTTAAATGATAGGTTAAATCATAGACAGTATCTGTCTATTATGATTTGTCATTATGTTTTTGCCAAAGATGTTAAGCAAATTGGGAAGTTTTATTTAGCCTGATGTACTTGGGGTTAGCTACGGAAGCTAATAGAACAAGTTTTATGGGGCTTTTCAACGCATGCTTATATTTGGCACTCCTTGTCAGGGGAAGATAGTGTAAACTGGAAAATATAAGATAGCGCAGCTATTATCAGGGCAGAGAAAGTTTGCACCGAGAATTATGAAATGTAGAACAGTTTCTGCAGATCATCACTAGTTCTGGTTAAACTTCTACTTTGACCCATGCATGATAGTGGAACAAAAATTAGTGAATAGTTTGTAACAGGAATTAAAAAAAAATCACAAAACTTTCTCTGGCATCAATATGTTACCAGCTGAAAGTCAAATTCAAAAAGATCTTTTATACCCTTTCGACCATATTTACCCAGAAATTTCTTTTCACACTTCATACCTTTCCTCAGCTTGGATTTCCATTTTTATAGATGTCTCTAAATCGTGCTGTGGCCTTACCGACCGACACCGGGCCCTCTCTTTCTTTGAGTGGCATTGCAACACACGCCGGGTTCAGCTAGTTATATATAAAAACAAAACTATTTATAAACCAAAAAAAATATATTTATAAACAGATTTTACAACCCGCTTTGAGGAGTTCATGTTACTCCTCTTCGTCATATTCAAGAGCGAATTTAAAGCTTTGCGAAGGGCGGCGGGGCGATGGTCACCATTCCGGAGGGGGCGAAAAATTTTGAAAATATTAACTTTAAAAGACGTATTTTTAGGCTACGTTTTGATGTAAAAATAATCTTTTTTAACTGAAAACCCAATATTATACAACGGCCTATTGGGATTTTCACTTATCATCCAGGTCAAGGCGGGGGAGAGGGGGTGTCTCTCGCCCCCCTCTTAAATCCGTGCCTGGTCTTCTTACTTCTCTTCGCCTGATGAAGATGAGTAATATGAACTCCTCGAAACCGGTTGTAAAATTTATTTATACATACATTTGTTTTTAAATAATACAGTAATTATGTGCGGTGGCTTATTTAAATTACTGAATTTCAAGACGCGCGTTAAAACATCTTCAAAACATTAATACTGTTTATTCATAAATACTCTTTAAAACAGAGTTAAATAAAAAAAAATTCTAATTCTTATATAAAAATTACAATTCTTATCCTACATTAACTAAATTCTGTTTATTTTACAGAAATTTTTTTTGTAATAAATCAAAATTTTCGAAATTTAAAAGTAATTGGATTAAGTTTTCGCAT
This sequence comes from Thereuonema tuberculata, assembly GCA_023159025.1. Lineage (NCBI taxonomy): Eukaryota > Metazoa > Arthropoda > Chilopoda > Scutigeromorpha > Scutigeridae > Thereuonema > Thereuonema tuberculata. The sequence continues at coordinate 30,427,423 of JAFIDM010000007.1, read as the reverse complement.
TCAATGTAGCTAAAGACAATCTTTAATTACTTTGAAAATATAAAAAAGAATATAACATCTGTACGGAGGAAAGCACAAAGCCTACTCGGATTAGGATTTTGAGACAATAGCTTTTTTTCCTTTGGTTTTAGGTAAAATAATTTGATCAGTTTAATAAATCAAGTTCATAAGTTATTTAAAAAGTGTTTAAGGTAAATAAACATTCCGCTCGTGAAAAATACAGATAAATTCTCCGGTGATCAGAGTGTTCTGCGTATATGTTGTTTGTATTATTATCATAATCATCATCCGAAGTTAATAATATCAAACTCAGATTGTATTTCATTTCACAGAAACACGATCCTTTCCTTTTTTAGACGTTCTTTTTTTTAATTGGTTTGAAGGAAGTTACGTCATTGGTCTTACGCATGCGCTTTAGTCTTTCAGACGTACACGCGGTCTTCAGAAATTTAGAACTACGTGATCAGTAAGGAGGCATGGCCAAAAAATACGGAAAACGATGGCTTAAAGGCCATAGCTGCGTTTCAAATCCACAGACGACGAAATATAGGGAAAAAGCAAAAAGCTGCTACTTTGCTCCTGACAAATCATCAGGTAAAATTGGTTTTATTTATTACCATATGATATTTTAAAAGTTGTCGGCAACGTGAGTAACCATGTGAATGACTTGTCATTAGCCGGCATTGAAGCGATTACATAGAATTCAATGAAATATTTAAAAAATGTAAGGAATTTAAAGTATTAAATATATTTCGAAATCAAAAGTAAGGTATTAAGTTGATTTTTAAGCAATGACATTCCTCGGATTATTTATTGCCCCATTAAATGCTACTTTCTGAAGTATTTGGTAGGACCAAAAAATCGTAATTCGAAAATAGAAGTTGATTGCTATAAATACTACGGTATATTTTTCTGGATGTAAGATTAATAATTAAGAAATTTATACCATTATTGACTTTTAAGTACATTCTTATCCATTTTTTTAAAGAGCTGACGCTATACATATGCAGAAAAGGGTAAGTTATAAGAAATAAAAAAAACCTACTCCATTCTGCTACTATACTTTTCCTCCAAAAAGATTCTGTAATTTAGCTACAAAATGGAAAAGAAAGCCTACTTTTAACCAGTGATCATTAATTCTGTCCTTACTATAATAAATTCATTCATTTATAAACCTAATGTAAGCATTTCTATTACATTAATTGGGTGCATTAATATTATGTATCTTAATATGGTAGGAATATATTGTAAAATGGGTATTGCTGCAATAGGAGCAGTTTGGAAATTTTAATAGTTATCTGTTTTTAAAACAATCTTATCTTCTGTTCACTGTTATCAACAGAAATGAGCCAAGAAAATCAGATATAGCACACAGTTAAACTTATCGCTGTCAGAAGCAAGTTTATTGGTTCCACTTAAGATTTTAGTGGAACCAATAGATCTATATACTTGTCAATTCTGAAATATAAAGATTTTTTTATCTTCATTGTTTTATTTGTTGTTGTTAGTTTTTTTTTTTTCTGAAATTACAAAAAATAATACAAATAGCAAAACTTTGTTAGATATTCCAGCAATAAATTTGGATAACCTTTTGTCACATTCTACAAATTAAAAAATTAATTATTAAAAGTCATATTATATTTTATCTAAATCTTATTACAATAGAGACATTCTGTGAGAAAGGTAGACAAATGTTTGATAGGAATTGTTAATAAATAAAGTTATGGGAAGGGGGCTGGGGAAAGAGAGAAAAGAAATATATCCGATTCATTTTATTATAAAAATTAAGAGGTCGACTTTTAAAATTGTGTTTACTTGAAAAAGCCGCCTGAACAATAGGGGAATGAAACGTTGTGTGAATTTTTATTAATCATTTCTAAATTTGTGGAATGTAAAAACTGTTATAATTTATTTATTTATTTTTTAAAATTGGATAACCAATGATCTCTTTGAGATTTTATTCTATGAAAGATTGATTCATTCTAATGTTTTTTCTTTTACCCATTTGGTGACGAATTTGTGAGGTGTTTAAGACAATATTAAAAAAAAAAAAGTGATAATTATGAGAAGATGGGAAAATAAATATTTCAGAATCAAAATACATAGATATTTACTATTTTATTTAAACTATTTAATATTGGTTTAGATAAAACAACATATTAAATTGATAGTTTGACTTGATTATGTCATTGACTTGAATTCATCTTCCATATGTTGTTCACTTTATAATATGCATTGCACATTTCTTTTTCCTATGAATCATGTTATAAATCATTTCAAATGATATTTGTTGTTATGATAATTTTTGATACTACAAATATGATATGCTTGAATACATGATTTTATACATGTGGCATCCAGAGAAGAAACTATTGATGGTTAGTCAGAAAAATATTTTAAATATTTACAAATAAGGAGCCTGTGTTTTAACTGATGTTGAAAATATTCTCATTTGAATTTTTTACTGAGTTTGGCCAAAACTTTGGTGGAAGAGGATGACATCATTCACTTTGCCATTTTGTAAATAAATTGAGCTAGAAAATGAACATTTTTCATAATTTTTTAAGTATTCTTATTTATTTTTTACATTTTGAAGGTATCGGAGTATGATTAGCACTTAAAGAAAACATTTTTCTGTTGTTGTATTTAATTATATTTGTTAACAGATAGACTCCTCTGAGAATATTTTAAGATCTATGGAATACGTTCCAAAATGAAAAAAAAAAAATAATAAAATATTGCTGCTCTTAATTATTAGCTATAAGGCCATCTTAGAATCCAGTCATATTATTGTGAGTTATTAAAAGAGGAAATCCAATGTTGTTGTTGTATTGTTAATTGAGCTATACAATAATTAAAATTTTTTTATTTTTTTTAATTACAGAACCATCAGCTTTGACTGTTGATGCTTTATCAAAGCATAATGAAGCACTTAACGAAAATTTTGAAGATGCAGCTGATGATGCTCAAAGCTTAGGAAATTTATCAATAGAAACATTTGCTGAGAATTGGAGCAAATGTGGAAATCCAACATTTAATAGGTATGCATATATAATATGATACACATTATAGCTATGCAGAATGGTATGTTTCTGCTAGATTCTCTCTATGGTGGGGAAACAAACTGAAAGATGATTCGCTGAACCAAGTGACATCTTGTCAGTTGTCAAGGCCTCCACTTCTGATGTTCTGTGCTCCAATATATGAATTTTTTTTTTTAGCATTGATATCAGTAACGAGAGATTTGTATATTGTAGCAGGGCCATAAATACAGGGTATATCTGAAATGTGCTGCCAAACTTAGTTTGTATTCAGTCATGCAAAACAATGAATAAATGTCATATAAACATGGGTCTGGAAATGCTTTATTTCCAAGATATGAACGATGCAACAATACAGGGGTGTTGGCTGTATAGTCGCTCAATTTCACAGAAAGTGCTAGAAATGTCCTCCACTGGCTGCAATGCACGCAACACAACATCGTTCCATCGACTGCCGAACACCGTCGAAGATGCCAGATGCATGTCGAATTGTATTACACCCATCTACTCTGCAATCATGCAGTCTGTGGGCATCAGGAACCGGTGTGTATGATAACCCCATACGAAAAAGTCCAGAGCGTTTAAATCAGGGGGACGAGCAGGCCATGCTGTTGGTTCCCAATCCAACTGTCGGGATAACGTTGGTTCAGAAGTTGTCTAGCTGAAATGAGGTGGCACACCATCATGCATGAACTGCATGTGATGATGAGTGTGCAAAGGAACATCCTCCAGGCATGTAGGAAACTCATTTTCCAGGAAATCCCTGTAAGCATTGCCGGTTTAGTCTAGCTGGTAGAAACACTGGCCCGATGAGATGGTCACCAATGATACCAATCCAGTCATTTATGGAAGAACTTTGTTGGTGCCGTGACTGTGTGGTAGCATGCGGGTTTTCATCGGACCAGTGGTGAACAATTACGAAAATTCATAATGGCATCTTTCGTGAAGCAAGACTTGTCGGTGAAAAGCACAGACTGTGCAAAAGTAGGTTGAACACAGTATTGCAGATACCATGTGCAAAAGACCAGATGTGGAGGGTAATCGGTGGGTGATAGATCTTGCACTCTCTGTATGTGATATAGCTAGAGAAGCTATTCCTGGAGAATTCTGTGCACACTTTGCTTGGAAATGCCAACTTTTCTGGCAGTCTTTCTAGTGGACGTTTCAGGATTTTCTGCAACTTCATCCAGCACCTATTCTTCAATGTGTGTTGTTCTGATGTGTTAGTCTCTGCCTCTATCAACAGTAGTGGGCATAAATGATCCTGTCTCACCCAGACGACGGTAAATCACCCTAAATGTATTCCTGGATGGACACTGTCATTGTGGAAAGGCTTCCTGGTACTGCCGTGCAGCTTCTCTTCAATTTCCATTTGCTCTTCCATAAGTGAAATGGATGTCGGCCATCTCTGCATTGCTGTACCTCGTAGTCATGATGTTTTCTAGAACAAGTTGCAGCGATTCTAACATCTGGAATGCATTCAGCCAGACTGCTCCACTTCTTTTGGGGGGGTTTGAACATTATATATCATGATTACTGAGGAGCAGTTTAATGACTACGATACGACTTAAAGGCCAACACCTCTGTATCGTTTCATCGTTCATATCTTGGAAATAACTCATTTCCAGACCCATGTTTATATGACATTTATTCGTTGTTTTGCATGATTGAATACAACGTTTAAGTTTGGCAGCACATTTCAGATACATCCTGTATTTATTCTGTAAAGTTCTTGGAACACTGCTCTGTATGAAATGGGGTGTTAACAGATATGTAAACTCTGCTGTTCTACCAATGAATTGATGATTTTTGTTTTCTGTTCAGAATTTGAATTGTTACTCAACGGTCCCTATTAGACATCTTCTTTTTCTATCTACGAATGATAGAAAAAGATGTTTAGAGACAACAAGCTTTTCTGTTGGATAAGCAGCCATTCTGTCTATCCCGTCTGTGGTATGTATAAATATATGTATGTTTTATATATGCACATGTACAGGGTATCTCAGGAGGAAGGGCATTATTCCGGGAGGTTACAGTATTGGTCATTCCAAAGAAAATAATTCATATTATCATGGTGTCCTATTTTTCTAAGATACAGCTATTTGAATATTGTGATTAATATTATTCTTTTCTTCCTCCATAAAATGGCACTTTCTGAAGTTGCATTGATTTGATGTTGAAATTTTAGAAATTTTATTATTAACTGAAACACATTTGTCACTTGAACAATAAATATTAGAAACAGCACCTACTATCTTATCAATTAGCTTATAGTATGAAACCTAGTTACCTTGGTTACCAATATTTTTTCTTTTTGATTAAGGGCAGTTATGATTGTGGATATGAAAATAAGTTTTAATGACAATAACCATATTACTTCTGCAATCACATTATTCACTAAACGTTAACAAACTATAGACTCATTAAAAGTGTTTACTTGAATTATCGCTAAGAGTTTTTTTTTTTGCCATACAAATCTTATGGAATGATATGTTGTAAAATTTAATCTATTACTGATTGTCAACCATGACAATCTCATCTCTCAAAATGAAATTGTCACCTTTTAAGTTAAATTTGTGTTTCTTTTTTTTTTTTACTTTTCAGGCTTTTTAAAACGTTTGATGCCAGCTCAAATATTCATAAGGAATTGCTTTCAGTTATAGCAGCAGTAACTGAAGTTATTAAATCACAAAATGGTCGAGAGACAGATACTGAATATTTTGCAGCACTGGTAATTATCTTTTCCAAAGTTATTTAGGAAATATAACTTCTAAAATTTTAGTTAATCTAAGAAAGGAAAACAAAACAAAAGCATATTTTTGTATGTCTAACTTTTTTTTTTTATTATTATTTAATTTCTTTGCAGATGATTACTTTGGAGAGTTTAGAAGAATTGGATTCGGTTATAGCAGTTGTTATATTAATGAGAATGTTGTGCAAAAGGTATTTAACTAAATGCATTCTTGCTTTTCATCACTTTATAAGTAATATTTCTTAATTTTTTTTTTTTTTATATAAAGCATAGTCCATATCGATTCAGGCAGGGGGGTTACCTTCATAGTCTCAGATGTTTCTGAATTTAACATATGTTAAAAATCAGGAAAAAGTAGACACCCATGTTTTTTTGTTTTGTTCAAAAAAATTCCTGACCCGAGATACAGGGTGCCAAAGATGGCACGGCATCTCGGGTGTCATTTCTCACTCAAGATTTTTGGCAAATTTTCGAAACGCTCTATCTCTAGAACAGTTCAAGATATTTTTTTGCAGTTTGTTTTTATTTGAAAGATAATATTTGTTTAATTAAAATTATATACTTCATTTGAAAATGTGTTCAAGTTATCTTGTTGAAACCTTCTGAATTTTTTTTCTGAAAAAACAAAATTAATTTTTTTTTCAAAAATGCAAATCCCAAAATTTTAAATTTTTTGACTGTTGATCAGTACCATAGAGCACTACATTTCCTGAAAAGGGGAACTTCCACTTTTGAGTTTAACATTTTTAAAAAAAAAATTAAAAATTTTGTCATACATTAAACCAGTTTCTGTTACTGCATATTCACATATTGGCCCCATGAAATAAAAATCTAATGTTATTTGACATAGCATTTAATTCATAATAAAAATAAGTAACAGACACAACTTTCAAAACTTTTAAAATAGCAGGTTTCACAGCATACCACTTCTGTGCACTCTGCTTAGAACTGAAATTAGCAATTCAGTGAACTAAAATTTGTGTGTGTATTGTGCCAATTTTGAACTTTGCGTGATGATTTTGTAGAACTTACTTGAAGGAGTGAGACATCACACCTTGGTTGAGCATGTGAAATTGTTAGTAGTCTGTGATGTAGAGCGAGAGACCTGTTTGTTTCAGGAATGTGGTGACTGTCCTGGAAAGGGAGGACTTGCCTTACAGTCACTTGGTCTGGAAAACATAGTAGATAGCTCTTCTGAAGTTACATATGCCACATGGGAGGAAAATAAACTTATTAAGAAAACTGTTGCCATTGATACCTTCATTGACGAATTTGGGAAATGGACAGTGAAAGCAGTAACACACCAACATCTGAAGAAATTGCAACAACAACACATTGCAGAAGTGAAGGGATGTGTAGAGGCTGAAAAACTATGTTTAGTGCTTCACTGAGATTTTGCTGAGAACTTGTCTGTGATTCTACCGCAAGAAGTACAAGGGTATCACTGGAGTAATGAAGTCCTCATCCTGTTGCCTAAAGAGGAAGTTGAAGAATTCCGCCAGCAGAAAAAGCAAGAATAATCTGACCAAACTGACCCTGTGAAAGGAATTCGGAAGACACATGTGGATTCACAATGATGGGCGAACCTATATTGCACGGACTTTAGCAAGAAAAAATTTGAACAACCAAGATCTCAGAAACAGCAGGAGAATATTCACATTCAAAACTTACAAAGAGGGATGTTAGTGGCATGTGTGTATAACTGCGACTGGTGGATTGCAGAGGTTATAGATATCAGTTGTGAGTTAAATGAAATCATAGTGAACTTTATGCTACCACATGGACTGGCTGCTGGATATAGATTTCCAGCTGCCAGACAGCAACACCACCACCAGTGCACACTTCCAATTTACGATGTTTTAAAGATTGTGGATGCCCCACTTCCTATTGGTTCAACAGGAAGGTATCACTGAATATGAAAGGAAGATAATGATACAGTTGAACAAATTTTTAGTTCACTGAATTGCTAATTTCAGTTCTAAGCAGAGTGCACAGAAGTGGTATGCCGTGAAACCTATTCTATATTATAAGTTTTGAAAGCTTTGTCTATTACTTATTTTTATTACGAATTAAAATGCTTTTTATTCCATGAGGCCAATATGTGAGTATGTGGTAACGGAAACTGATGACAAAATTTTCAATTTTTTTTTAAAAATGTTAAACTCAAAAGTGGAAGGTCTCCTTTTCAGGAAATGTAGTACTCTATGGTACTGATCAACAGAAAAAAAATTAAAATTTTTGAGATTAGCATTTTTGGAAAAAAAAAAAAAAAATTGTTTTCAAAAAAAAAAAAAAATTCAGAAGGCTACAGCAAGAGAACTTTAACACATATTTTCAAATGAAGTATATAATTTTAATTAGACAAATATTATCTTTCCAATAAAAAAACTACAACAAAATATTTTTAACCATTCTAGAGATAGTGTTTCGAAAATTTGCTGAAAATAGCTAGTGAGAAATGATGCACAAGGTGCTATCTTTGGCACCCTGTATCTCGGGCCAGGAGTTTTTTTGAACAAAACAAAAAAAAATACAGGTGTCTACTTTTTTCCTGAATTTTAACATATGTTAAATTCAAAAACATCTGAGACTATGAAGGTGAGATTTTTTCTTTGCCTGCCTGAATCGATATGGACTATGCCATAAAATTAAATTGTTTGATACAGTGAACGTTTGTTTGTGCTTCCTTTATTCTTTTATTTGAAACTCCTGCAAATTTTCTTTTAGTTTTACTCAGGACTGAAACTATGTCTTCTAGTATCATTCAAATTGCTGTTATTATCCCTCAAATATGGGTTGCTCTTCTCTTCACAAAGTTACAGAGCTTGAAAAACAACAGTTTCCCCATGATGTTTTAATCAAAATCTATTAATTCCTAAACAAGATTTACATTATTTTGCCCTAGCTTATATTCCACAGTGTTCAAAGACACAAATAAAAGGCAGAAATTAAAAAAAAAAATGCGGAAGATTAAAAGAAAAACAAGTGAAATAAGTCTTCATTGATGTGGAATTGGAAAATTTAATAATTGTTTCATGCATTGATGAATTAAATGATTATGCAAATTCAAAGGTCAAAATGGCAGAGTTAGTAAACTAATTTATTTTAAAATAAGACTTGTAAGATATTGATATTATACAGTTATTGTTTTTTTTTTTTTTTTTTTTTTTTTTTAAAAATTAACAAAGTAAGAAAACTAAATAATTCAAAAAAAAAAAAAAAATATGATTTTATGTAATTGTTTTTATTTTTCTCTATGAATCTAGTGAATAAGATCCAACATCGTATTAATTTTGCATTTTTCCTTTTCCATAGATTACCTCATTCAGTATTAAAATTGAAGTTTTCCGAAGTATCAAAACTTCTCATTGGCCTATTGGACAAATATTCAGATGCTGAAAGTACGCTGTTGATCAAAGAAGTATGTATTTAAAATCCATAAAATAATACTTTCAATTAAATATTAAAAGTTTTCAATTTGTAATTTATAGCAAAAGTTTGAAAATATAGCTGTAATAGTTTTATTTTTTAATAATACGAAATATCTTGTTGCAGTCCTAAAAGTTTCTGAGATTGTGCACCAATTGTTCATAGCTATATGGCTTATGTTCATCATATCCCCTCTGCCTTCTTTCTGTTCTGATACCAAAGAAACCTACACTTTCTTTTCTACTTTGTCACAGATTTAATATAGTTGTTGGGTACTATTCAAAACTGCATTCATGTATTTCTTTGGATAGTTTTATTTAAAAGTTTATTAATATTATGATAGATTAATGGTAGGTTTGTAGTTTGTTAATAAGAAGTCATTGCTATCTTCAGAAATTTCCCTCAGCTATTCAGGTAATTTTATCTAAAAACATAAAACTCCCTCTACTAAGAATTTGCATTTACTGAGTTACTGCCAGCTCTTTGTTTCGATTTAATAGCAATAAAGAGAAAAATGAAATAAAACTCACTTGTAAAAAAGAATAAACAGGATTAAAATGAGAATAATTACTTGACAGTTTTGTAAAGGACATCACAGAAGATGGAATACGCTGAGTATTCCAAAACTATTTGTTTATTACCAACATTTTAATCCTGTTTATTCTTTTTTTATAAGTGAGTTTTATTTTCATTTTTCTCTTTATTTTAAGACATGCATGTTGTCCATCGAATTTAATTGCGAGACTTTCAATCTCTGAATATTGTATCTAGGCCATCAATCTCTCTATTCTGTTACTTATCAATAAGGCCTGTGCCACTAAAGTTCTTCTGTCAGTTATGAATGGATCTGTGCAGTTATCCTCTAAACATTAAATTTCCAAGATGCAATTCTCATGAATTATTTCAAAAGAAAGCACTAAAACTATTTAATACTTAAAAAAACTTCAGTAATAATAATAATAATAATAAAAGGATGTTATTCATTTTGCAAAACTGCCAGTTGATAATTTCTTTTAACAATTGTTATTTCAATCAAAATCTTTCATATTAAATTTGCCTTTACCAAAAACGTATGTGTGTGTATATATATACAGGGTGATTCCAAAAGGTGGATCAAAAATTTAGCTTCAGGCTCTACTCATGAAACCACACAAAACAGTTCCTATAAAGTGTTTGTTTCTTGTTTGTTTTTTGTTTTCTTTTGTTGGCACAGAATGTTGCGAGAAAATGTATTGCAAATATTCATAAAATGAAACACAAATAAGCAAAATAGGGAACGAATGATGTAATAAACAGTGTTGTAAACCAAAATGAAAACAATTAATGTATCCAGAAGTGAATAATTTCGCGCAAAACAGTAAACATTATATTGCTTTAAGAGTCAACACAAATAATGGAAATGACTTGGAATTCGTCATAATAAATGTTCAAAATGTCCTCCATTAGCTTGCATGCGTGCTTCCGCTCGCCATCTCAGTGATAAACGAATTCTTTCACAAATCCCGGGATTTTGCCGATGTCCTGAAAGCAATTGGCTATTCGTTCTCACAACTTGTCCCAACTGTTGACTGGGCTGGAATACACTAATGTTTTTAAATATCCCCAAATACAGAAATACATATCAGGGAGACCATCGCTGTGGACTATCCCTACTGATCCATTGCCACCAAATTGATTATGTAAATGGAACTGTACAATTCATTAAAAATGTGCTGTCGCCCCATCATGCATGTACCACATTGTGCTGTGAATGGAAAGCAGAATATTCTCAAGTAATTGAAGGTCATTTTGTAAGAAATAACAATAAGCCTCCCCGTTTAGTCTGTTCAAAAGAACAAATGGTCCCCTACAATTCCACACATTCACTGAAAATTGCACTTGATGATGTTGGTGAATAGCATGTGGAGGTAGGCCCAAATTAGGTTATAAAAATTGAAAATTCCATTTCATATAAATTGAGCCTTGTTTGTAAAGAGAATTCTGCTAAGGAATGACAGAATTACTAACTGTTTTAGTAGCCACTCACAGAAATGTACCTGTGAATGATAATCTCCTTCATTTAAAGATTGAACTCTTTGAAAATGATAGGGAGTGAATAGATTTTCATGCTCAATGTTTCAGATTGTGTGCTAATTCCCTCTTCCATAGCAATTTGACGAGTACTGACACTTGGTGATTGGTTGAGTTTCTGCAGCACCCTCTCTTGTAAATCATTTGTCCTAACATTTCTGGGCCTTTCTGGTGATTTTGGATGCTTAAATATCCATGTTGTCTTAGATGTTGATGGATCTTGAAAGACATAGTTGGTCTGGATGGTGTCAATCAGGAAATTTTTGTGCATACTGTCGAGCAGCTTGACGTGCATTTCCATCGGCCTACATCAAATGCATATCTCCTAAATCACTGTTTGTAAATACAAAAGGCATTGCAAAATTGTATCCAGAATGACGGAGATATTTTTTGACACTAAGATGAATGTATTCTGCATGCCATGTGGCATGCGCGTGCACATAGAAAAACCAATTAATTGTTGCTGCAGCCGTGTTTAGCTTCATTAACATTCACTAATTTTTTAAATTGTGTTTTATTCAACACCGTTTATTAAATCATTTGTTCCCTATTTTGCTTTTTATTGGTTCATTTTATGAATATTTGCAATACATTTTCTTGCATCATACTGTGCAAAACAAAACAAGAAACAAACACACCTACATTGAATAACGATACAAGACATTTTTCAAAAACTATTCATTTCCGGACTCGTGTTAATAGAAACTGTTTTGTTTGTTTCATGAGTAGAACCTATGGTTCAATTTTTGACCCACTTTTTGGAATTGCGATATGTATATTAAAATTAAATGGAATTTTAAAAAATATTTAAGAGAAGTATTTATCAAATGCAAATTTATAGTTTTACTTGGGGACAAAACTGTTGATTATTTAAGGCTTTATTTTTATTTTTTGTCTTTTTTTTAAGTGCAAACTCTTAGCATGCATAGGCTAGAGGGAAATTTGTAAGTGAACTTCAGCACTTGGTGAACCTATTTCTGTTATCTGAATAAGATATCAGAGTAACTGTTACAAACTGATTAACTATCATCTGGAGTTACCAGTTCTTTGATTAGTTGCTTTTGACTAATTAAGAAATAATTACAAGTGAGAGACAATAATAATAATGAAAGTTCCTGTTTGTTAATAAGTATTTGCCAATAATATGCAGAAGTATAGTTTTAATTTGTACTTTATGACATTTTGAAATTGATGTTCGTAATTATCATTCCCAACAGTTCTTAATATTAATCAAGAACCTATTTTTCTTTTTTGCAGATTCTCAGGTGCCTTTCTGTAATGCTACGAGTTCAGGAATTGGCTGTATGGAAAAATTCTTCTACTTTACATATTTATCAACTTATTTTAAATTACACTGTGCACACGAAGCCAAAGGTAGAATTAGTTTACATTTTAATTTTCTTCTTGGAATGGAAAGTGTTTTTTATTCTTATATTGAGTCTTTCTGTCAGCAGAATCCAAATGGAGAATTCCATGACTAAACAATTAGTCTAGGGAATAGCTTTGATGCTACCAATTATTGTTTTATGTACTTGTGATAAGTACTAGCCATTTGAGGTTTGAATCATTAGTCCTTGATTGCTAATGGCGTAATAGATATCAGTTGATACAATGAATAACACTGTAGTTGCCAACCAGAATAATGTAAAGCTGTTATGGATTATACGTACTACAGATAGATTGAAGATTTTAGAGTTAAAGATTTCAGTCTTTAGAATGAATCCAGATCTGGACGACCTCAATAAGACAGTGTTCTTTGAAGATTGGAAGATTTATTTTTTTAATATTTTTCCTGAGACAGCTGATCAACAAGAAGCCAAAGAAGGAGCATTTGGACATAATCAAAATATTTTTCAGAATCCTCTATATCAGGGGTACATAACACTAACCTCTCGGGCCGCATGCGAGATGCTGATATATTTGCTGCAGTCAAGTAGTTTTTAAAATTAAAATTGAGCCTTTACATTGCTATCAACAAATACATTGAAAAGTGTCATAACTTGCCAAAGCTACTGTCTCAGACTTTGCTATAGGAATGTTGGTATGAAACACAACTAGTGCATTATTTGATATGTAAATTACATTTATTATTAATTAGTATTATTATAAATGACATTACGGAATCATTAATTAGTAAAATATAGTAAGGGTTGGAAGGTGAGATGCTGCAGCCCTCCATCAGAATTTTTATAAAAATTATGGCTTAGACTTCCTAAGGTTGTGCACCCTGGCTCTATACTCCAGACTTGCTTCTGGATGATTACCATCAATCAGAAAATGCAAAGCAAATTTTCCATGAGTATGTGAGGTTCTGCTTCCTCAATTTCTTTTTTAAAAAAAAAAAAAAAGGGAGAGGAGCATCAGTAAGTTTCCTGTCAACATTGTTGGCATGCCTAATTGTTTTTCTTTGGTTTGCTGGTTTTAGGTTTACTTAATATTCTAATAATGTTGAAGTTCAAGGTTCTTATTTTTTCATGTAACAATCTAATAATTCATGTTAAGTTTGATTAAAACAATGAAAATCTTGAAACTGAAATCTAGTTTCCAATGTCATTGTGTGTATATTGATGCTTTAATATCATGAATTGGAAGTTGAATTAAAACTGATCATTACTAATGATTTACTTAAATTTAAAGATATTAATTGTTCAGAGTGTAATTTCCTCCTTTCATTCATTAATCATAGAAATTATTAACTTTAATTGGGATGTGTGTTTGAAGGGTAGATTAAAAAATATAAATATTTTTAAATTTTTCTAGTCACTCATTTTCTTTACCAAAAATACATTATTACAGCAATCATTTTCACTATTATCAAATCATGATTAATCAGAAGTATCAATGAATAGTTTTTGTTTTAAGTATTTAAAGCTTGAAACTGAAAATAAAGACACTGATGCTGAATGTACACTTAACAGTGTAATTGGCAGTGTTAGTGTATTAACGACATGGACAATTTATGTCAAATCTGGAGTATTTTATGTAGTAATGTATGATATAATTTATTTAAATATTTTAAAAATTACTGCAATCATTTTATTCTAAATTTGTTAGGAAATTGGTAGAATACAATTCATAAAATGCTTTAAAATAACATTAACTTGTTTTTAAAACCACAGAATAGCTTTTTATCATGTATATTTTTATTATCAAAAGTAGTTTTCTTCCTTCTGTGTAATAATAGGTAGGGTATAAGTTTTCTTTGTGAAAAATTTAATCATATATAAGATGTCTACTGTATAGATGTTATCTTAGATTACAAGTCCATTTTTTATCTGGGTTTGTGTTATCAAAAAAAATAAATAAATATTGGTATCGTTTAATCTATTTTAATTAAGATGATTTGTTAAGCAACTTCTGTTAAATTTATAACTTTGCTTTCTTTCAGATCCGCAAAGAAGGATTATCTGCTGTAACTTCAATTTTGCATAGTTACTATATATTAGGAAAAAGAGAAAATGGCTCAGAATTTCATCCAGCTAGTGTGACAACAGCAAATTTTGCAATTCAACAAATAGAGGAATGTGGAGGTACAGGAAATCCTTGTTATCTGCTTCTGCTATCAGTTCACCACACATGTGGTCTCTTTTTTCAGCCATGTGCAGTGTGAACAAATTCTGAGAAATCTATCATGCATGAGGGGAAGCTGCAGCTTATTTTCATGGCTTCTGTTGTTAACAAGTCTGTCATTCTAATAATATTCCATATATTCTCATTTTTTATGCTATTTTTGTGATTAATTTATTAAATTTCAACAATGGCAGCAAAGTGTTGTGCTAATAAGTGTTTTTACTAAGTGCTCCTAAGCACATACACATTGTGATGAACTTAATATACAAGATTCATGTGCTTAACTTGCTAGATTCTGGAGATTCGAATAGCAAAAGTGCATAGTGAAGGGAGTCTTTTAGAACCTAACCCTATTTTCTTTTCTGTGGGATCAATGTTTCTGCCATAACTGGTTTTCAGGAACATAAATATATAAAATTTAAAATATTAAGGTATTGTTGTATCACTTTATATTAGATATTTACATTTAACATTTAGTGATAGACAATGAAATTTTACTTTTAATTTAACTCCAATTTAAACACAAATATATAGATGATAGAAGTTTTATAGATAATAAATTGAGAATTAATCCTTTATTTGATAAGATTTCTATTTGGAGAATCCTATTAATCTATCTCAGAATTCAGCGTCTAACATTATTTTATATGAAAATCAAATTATAAATCTTCCTTTCCATGGAAGGAATGGTGAGAGCCACAAACTGTTATCAGCACTGCATTATCCTATGCGAGAATTTCAATAAACATTCATAAACTGAGCACATCTCCTCTGTGGTGTCACAGAGAGATTTTATCACAATAAAATAGATATGCTGTGATGACTAGTGGTGTGGAATGGGCAATTAGAGATTTTTCATAAATATTTTACGAATACGATATTTTTCAGATCATGTAAAGCCATAATAACTTTCATTAGTGTTTAAAATGGTGTCCTTTTGTTTTCTTTCTTTTTAATTTTTGAGATTCAAATTCTCAATTTTTGAGGGGGGAAAAAAATAAAATAAACACAATAAACAGGAATTTGAATAAAATAATTTATTGTGAATAAGAATTTTAAAAAATCGTTGTTTTGAGAATTCTGCCATGTTCCTGTTATTTCATGCAATACTTATTTTTGCTAATTGTTTTCATAGGTGCTGGAGATACAACAGTAATTTTATATATGCTATCACTTCTTCGAAATATTTTGGGAATCTTACCCTCGTCATCAGTTAAGAAGATTTGTGAAACTATTTTAAGACTAATGACATTTGGAAATACAGTAAGTAATTTCAAATTCATCACAATATTAAAGTAAAAATTTTCTCCAATTTCTTTTTCTCCCCACAATAATAAGCATAATTGAAAATCTATATCCTGATCGTCATCTACACAAATTAATATTTGATGTTCTCTGCCATTCATATATCATCATTTGAAATGATGTTTCCATTTACTGCTTCCACCAGTGCCTTCGGATCACTTCCTTCTGTTCCTTAGAGATTTCTGATAATGCTGCTTTACTCTCAATCCAGTCACTACCTCAACAAATGAATCTCAAACCCATCTTCAAAATTATGAAGTTCCTACAAAACAGCTGCAGCATCCATTTGCTTGCTTTGCTTTACCATCTACTGCTCATTTCAAGCCAGTCCATTGACTGATAAATCCATTGTTGCCAGAGACTTTCATTTTGAGTTTCCATGTGCTTTTATAAATCTTCTGTTGCTTTCTTATGGGATTTTATAAGCCACTCAGTTATCTTGTTTTCACAGTAAACTTAAAAATTTGATTGTATTTTTCAATATCGCACTCATTTTGTCTGTTGTCAGTTACCATTGCTCTTACTGTAAATCATTTAGGCATCAATACTCATATTACAAGTCCATTAAGACATTTCAACATAATGGTCCCAAAAAAATTGTCTAATTTTGCTTCCCCCTAATGTTACACTATAATTCTAAAAAAAATAGCACTATTTGCATTTAGTTCTTAATTGTAGTCCCTAAAAGTGAAGCTAACCCATGACTAAGTAAAGTTTCTTGTACACTGTCCTGTTTTTTTTCTAGAAGCAACATCTTCTGTAACTGGGATTCCGTTTTGATAACTTCTTCCTTCACCAGTAGCACAGCTGCAGAGGGGGTTTGATGCCTGAGTGATTGACCCTGGGTAAATTGTGGAGAGGGGTTTAAATAGTCCTCTTTTGATAAATTAGACCTTGGGGTATCATTGAACATTTGCCTATGCACCAAAAAAGCCTAGTTCTATCACTGCCCTTAGCTTCCTTCATTAAACAGCTTCTTCTAACCACTACATTATTGGCTCAGCTACTTCTACTTGCTGTACAGCACTAGTTTTAGAAGATAGTAAATCTCAATTCTTTTCATAAATAAATGCAGCTAAAAACTCAGGTAGAGATAATTTCAATTTGTAACAACATCTAAATTGTGTTGGATGATTCAGTTTCCACTATAAACTCACAACTCCATTGGCTTTAGTTCTCTAGCTCCTTAATTGGGCATTAACCAATGGCTTCATCATCATCATCATCATTCACAAATGATCATAACCATTTCCAAGCACTACTGGGATCAACAAAGTTTTATATTAACTATATGAAGGATGCATTTGAAAATGCATCCCTCTTCAGGTAGGATGAAGGAGAAATATCTGCTGTATTATGACCCACAATTGGTTCTAGTCCATTTTATTGTGGGCACTCATGGAACAGCTTTGCCATTTATTGCTTTCTTGTTAACCTCTTCATAATGGTTGTGCCCAATCTTCAACCAGCATATAAGCACATTCTGTTTGCGTTATTGCTAGACTTCTCAGTCTACTATGTAATTGTTCATTGAACATCCAATGCAGTGAGGTTTTATAATCTGCAAGAAACAAAAATCTGTCTTTGTGTCTACAATGTAGCCTCAGTATTATCATCTTCAGTGTGTATCAAGCAGAATGAAATCTCTTATGAAACATTAATCCATACTGCCCTTTCATTTTCAGTCAAGTGAAACTTTTTATGCCGCTTTCTTCAGTCAGTTATTCCTTTCCTTCCCATTCTAATAATTTCTAAATTCCTATATATGCTTGACCTTCCTCCAAAATTGGAATTTGCTATTGTCTGATGGAAATATTGAATACATAGTAATTTTAAATTAGTAAAATTGCTGTTTATAATATTTGTTTTGCAGATTTTTTTCTTCTATCATACTTATCTTCTCAGTTCCACAAACAAGAATTGGTCACCTTGGACCTTGTTGGGTGACCTCAAGAGCCAAAGAAAAGTGTTATAGGCTATCAGTTATATATGAAACTCTTTTTTTTTTTTTTTTTTCAATGTTTTAAATCTCTGCAAAGTAAACATTAATGCAAAATATTCCTGCCGATGTGGAGAAAATGTTGTAAATAGAAATTTTATTAATTTAAAGATTGTATTTTTAATCAAAACTTAACATTTCTTTACAGGTATTCAATAAGATAAGTTTGTGTGCAAAATATATTTCAGTTACCATCAGTGATATTCTCTTTAGCAGTCATATTTATCTGAATGATTTTGTTTCCACAGTGCAGGAGAAATTGATTTGATTGTCCCCTATTTGTACCTTTTGTGGTATGCAATTTGTTTATTGTAGCACTTGTGCTCGGGAGTAAGTGAAGGCCTACCATTGCAAAATCTGATGCTGATAAATTCCTGGCATAGTGAAAAATTTAATTGCCTAACAATCCATTTCATTGTAATTATAAAGGTAGATACTTTCACCTACCACAAGATAATGTGGCTCGATATGATTTATTTTCCAATATGAAAATATTGATCAATACTTTCAAATTGGTCAAATTCCTTGACATACGTGTATTAACTT
Organism: Thereuonema tuberculata; assembly: GCA_023159025.1. Lineage (NCBI taxonomy): Eukaryota > Metazoa > Arthropoda > Chilopoda > Scutigeromorpha > Scutigeridae > Thereuonema > Thereuonema tuberculata. The sequence continues at coordinate 30,408,711 of JAFIDM010000007.1, read as the reverse complement.
GCACATAAAGCTTAGTATGATGGAAGATAATTTTCATAAGAAGAAATATTTTAAGAGGAGAGGAGACAGAGAATCTATTGATAAACTTGGATTTATTAAAAGCTTTCTGATTTCCTGATGGATGGAGTACAACAAAGATTTGAAGAACTTTCTATTTCAGATTCCTGTTTTTTGACACTGACCTGTTATCATTTGTAGTCATAGCATCATTTGACTTTGTTAGATTTTTGGAATTACTACCAATTGCATTTCTTTGAACATCTACTTGTAGCCCTCGATCACAAGAATTCAACTTTCTAAGTCTGTTACAGTGTTATGAATAACTTAGTCAGGTCTTATTGAAAGTTAAACTGTAACTTTCAATATATATTGAATATATTTTTCTGGTTAATTGGTTAGTTTAAAATAAATTTAAAGAGCCAGATTATAAGGACAGAAAGATAAAATTAAGAACACTAAAGTAATAGAATTTTTTTGAATTATCATTATATATCACTTCTAAATAACCCTTTTTTTCTTTTCTTCCATTAACAAGATAATAACTTACCAGGCCATCCAGACGCTTTTAGGAATGCTCAATACACGACCTACAATAAATACACTACCAACTAAATTAAATGCTCAGTTAATCAATGTAAGTATTATTCAGACATTTATTAATTATTGTAATATGTAGACTTTATTATAGTTTTGCCAAGAATAAACAGCTTTTTAATATATATATATATTTATATAAACAGATTGGATATAAGTAATTTTTCATATTAACATTTTTATTTGTTTTCCTTAATTGTTTTGTTTATAAATTGATTACTAGATTAGTAAATATATGTTAAAGTATTAACTATTTGTGAGTTAATACTTCACTTATTTTGTATTAACTATTGTTTGATATTTATTCTTTAGGAGTGTTACCATGAAATTTAAAAAAATTCACAATATAAAGTGCATATCTTTGAATTTGTTCTTCATAAATTTAAGTTGAAAAATTGCTGTTTTCTAAAAGTGTTAAATTAAACATACTTTAAATGATTTTCCCACAAAACAAACATCTTTCAGAAATTGGAAGGTTCTTTTGATACTGTCAAGTCAGTTTCCCTTATATAATCAGTTAATATCAATACATTCATTTTAGTCCATATTATTATGAGTATCATTAGAATAAGATTTTCAAACTGCTTAGATATCAGTCTCTCTAACTTAATATTCTAAATTTTGGTTCATCATCATATTTGATAATAGTTATTTTTCTTTTTTTTTAATTTTTTTATTGAATGAATAAAACAGGAATTTAGTTTTCAGCAGTATTTTTTAACAACATTTTTTGTTAATTATTCTGTTAACATAATTGTTATTATGAATTGAAGTAAGTTGGTTTATTACAAGAAGTCTAATTTTAAAAGAGTGGGGATTATTCTCAATTCTGTGTGACATTTCAAATTAACCTTCATTTAAAAATATTTTGAAGAAAAACATATTTACATTCTTTACTCATTAACATTTTTTTAAAAAATAATTATTTGTTCATTGGTGTTCATTTACGTGAAGATTTAAATACTCTTAATTGTGTGACCAACTGCACAATAAATTGAAGTAAAAAAATTTTTACATATTAAAAATAATTAAAAATAACAGTTTTGGGGACCTGTAATGACGGTTCCCTTCCGCGGATTACAAAGAAATAATAATTGCCAATTATTTTAAGAGTTCTTTGCAGGATTTGTCATGCCCCTTGTCGAGTTCTAACCAACCACATTCTGGGATCTTCCATTCGCCTTTGGAACCTTTGCACCTTTCTTGCTAGTGGATTGGCCCATGAGTCATCAGCTTCTTGCTTTTTCCAGGTCATCATGTTAAGATTTAATGAGGACTTCACATTAGTAAATAGAGAATTTAACAACAGGGAGGGTAAATAATATATTAAGAGATGAACTGAATTGAACCAATGTGGAAAGTAACTAAATGGGTGGAAGTGAGTAAAGGAAAAACAAAGGAAGGGGAGCTAACAAATTAAATGATAAGAAAGAAAAAAATAGATGCATTCTCCTCCTTCCTGTTTCTTTATCCTTGCATCTATCCATCTACTTTTTGCCCCAGATTAATCCTCTTTCTTGATTAATAAAGTTTCTAAAAACTTTCTTAGATAAGTGTTTTTTTCGTTGCCTAAGACCCATGGTCTGTCTGTGTCGAGTGTGTGTCCTTTTTTAAGCTATACTCTACTGTTAGGTATTTCGTATTTTTCTTTATCGCAGTCACATGTTCATTGAGACGCACCTGTAACCTCCGTTTTGTCTCCAATATAGAGGCAACTGTCTCCTTTTTTGGAATTTTGACACCGGATGCCATACACCATCCCTCATCTCTCTCATATCCTACACTTTGACACCGGATGCCATACACCATCCCTCATCTCTCTCATATCCTACACATTCTTTTTTGTCTTATTCCTCAGCCTTGCACTAATGGTATTTCTCGCTTTACAAGCCACCTCTATGTTAACTTTCATTTCAACATGTTTCATAAACTGTTGTGGAATGGGATGCTGATGAATTTCCTGTCCTGATTGTTCTATACCTGTTGTATTGGTTTATTACCTATTGCTTCTCTATTAGCCCTCCTCATGCCTCTGTCTATGACGCTATCAGGGAATTTATTCATCTGTATCTTCTGAATTGTTGCTAGTTCTTCCTCAAACAATTGTTTATTGGAGCATACTCAGTGTGCCCTTTTTATAGCCATCTGCACAACATTAGTCTTTTAATTATGGGGTACAGCCGATGTGTAGTTGAGTGTGACGCCAGACGACGTTGGCTTTCTGTACACGGTGTTTTCAAAGATGGCCCCACTCCGTATAACTAATACGTCCAGGAAAGGCAGCACGTTGTTGGATTCCGTCTCGATGGTAAATGAAATATCATGATGCACTTTATTAAAGACCTCGAGCACCTTTCCTCCTGTCCTGGCTTTGACCACTACGAACAAATCGTCAAAGTATCTGTTTAACATCATTGCGTAATCGGCAACGTCCGAATTGTTGCATACTTCTTCCTCTATGTGGTACATCACAATCTTGGTGATGACCACTGATGAGGGTAATCCCAAGAACAGCCATTTCTTCTGGCTAAAGACTTCTTCGTTAAATTTGAATATTTGCATCTCAAACAGGTGACTAATCATAGTTAGTATTTTTTTCGATTTGAATGTCCTGATTCATCCCATCTTGACTTTGTTTATGTTTGTATGCTGTGCAAACTGCTATTTCAATGATAATGATGTAAATAGGTTAACCACATCAAGTGAAATCATTTCACATTTATCATTAATTTTGGGTTTTTTAAAATTATCTAAGAATATAATATTTTTGCTGACACTGAACCTTGATTTGCATTGCAGTTGACCAATTGCTCTAACGATCTCTCTAGATACAAACATAACCGGTGTATTTCTGCATGCCACAATCGATCTGACTTTATAAAACCCTTTTTCTTTAGGCTTATGGATTTTTGGGAATTCTCTAAATGTCTGGATCCTGTTCGTGTCATGTGATAAAGCTTATTATTCTTATCACTCCTTCCTCAATGAGTTTCCTAATTATTATTATTTTTTTTTTTGAACCTCCTTTTCATTCATCTTCGTCTTTTCGATTCCTTCTGTCTCTGTAAGGATTGTCCTACACATCTCAACATATGTGGTGTTAATGAGTACTATGACCCCTCCTTGTCTGCTTGCATTGTAATGGTCTCTTTCAAGCCTTCCAAGTTGGTTAATTCCACTTGCTGAAGGGGGTTGATGGCTGTGTCCATTTCTAGTCTTCTTGAATTCCTTTAATATTGCACCAATTTTCTGCCTTGACTCCTCTCTGTGTTGCCCAGGTATGTTTCATACCTGTGACTCAATCCTTGTTGTTATATTCTCAATTTTAATCCTTTCCCTTCCAATATTAAACTTCCATGAGTTCCATGGCCAACAATTCTGTCTGCCTTCTCAATAAACTACTGTCACTGTCATTAATCTCTCTGCTTGCTTCGTCATGCCTATTTTTATAGTGACCGGCCCATTTTTCGATACTTAATTTAGCTAATTTCTTGCAGTGCCTTTCTTTCGTGTGTTTCCATATGTTCAATGCTCGTTGTACTGCTTGTTACTGTATCTGGAAAAAGCAAGAAGTTGATGACGTATGAGGCAATCCACTAGCAAGAAAGGCGCAAAGGTTCCAAAGGTGAATGGAAGATCCCAGAATGTGGTTGGTTGGAACTCAACAAGGGCTGTAACAAACTCTGCAAAGAACTCTTAAAATATTTATTTGTAATCCGAAGAAGGGAACTGTCATTACAGGTCCCCGAAACTGTTATTATTTTTAATATGTAATTTTTTTTTTAATTCAGTTTATTGTGCAGTTGGTTGCACAGTTAGAGAATTATTTGTTCAGTTTTGAATAAAATGTTAGCATTTTGAAAAATCTAGCTTTATTGATATATTTTTATTTTCTTTTAAGGCCCTCTATGATTACAGACCATCCCTTACTGATAGCCGATCTCTTGTGTCTTGGTTACTTTTGATGCAAGAAGCACACATTAATCTCTGGAGGTAATTCTTGTAATTTTTTTAGATTAGTTTAAGGTGGTTTTTTTTAAATATAGATGTTGTAAATCTGTTAATTAAGAATTGTCTGTTTCTATCTTTTATATTGTATTAACATGGTGTTACAAAATATCAAAAATCGATTCTGTTATTAAGTATGGAAAATTAGAGCCTCTATTTATAGAGAAGGGATTTAAAATCCTAATATTTAAGTTAATGCTATACTTGACTTTTTTGAAATAGGTAATGTGTTCCTACAAATATTCCATGTAAATTTGAAATACCAGCTCACATGTTATTTAAACGGAAATATCCTTTTTCTTCCTACAGCTTTTTGAGTCTTCTTTGACATCACACTTCTGTAATATCATGACATAATATTAAATAATATATCTTAATTTCTGCTATTGCTATATGCTGTCTTTATCAAAGAACCAAAAGAATTCTTTCTAGTTTTTGTGTCTTACAGGTTCCTCATAAGATTTTAATCATTCGGTATTCCTCTTTCTAGACTATATTATGTTTTAATCTTTAAATATCGGTGATTTAATAATAAATGATTTATTGATACATTGTATCCCCTTGGAAGTTTTATGTTCCTTATAGCTATAATATAACTTGCAACTACTGAAAACAATATGCTTGTGATCCTCTATTAATGAATATGATTTGCACTTAAAGAATTAAATCAGTTGAAAGGAATGAATTATCCTTGCTTTCTTGTCTTGTTTCCTTTTCATGTAAGATCCCTCAATAATTTCTATTTATTTCACATCCACATTGGACAATATAGGAGGAGACACATATCTGGCATTATAATAAAATAAATTCCAAGTGTATGTTGCTTTCCTAAGATATTTGGAAAGTTGAATCTTAAAAATATATGATGGTCAGCACATTATGTGAATCCTTCAGCTTCTAGTGATTCAGTAATTTAGCAACTTGCCATCTCTCTCTGACATCCATACAGGTTATTTTAAGCAGCTATTCAATAATTTGAATTTATTTTCAAGCATCCTAAACTTCAATTTCGTAAGTTATGATGATCAGCATACGCTTCCTTTGCTTTATCTTGAACAAGCAAAAGTCATTAAGAAACCATCAATCTTTTTCTTCTCCACATGTTACTATGTTTAATATTGGACCATTATCTTTGATTAAATCATAAATTCCATCATTTAATTTACAAGGAATGCAGTCATCATGTGGTATTCATAGTCCATTGCTCATTTGTATTCATCAACTTTGTTGGCTTTGGCAGTGGAATTTGTTGATGCTGCCATTGCTCTCACCTTAGACCATCTGAGTGTCATTGATTCCTAATCCGCATATTGACTTATGATTCTCTTTTGACTTATTTGATATGGAAATTCCTGTTGCATGCATATCCTGTACTGTTACTTAGCTCAATAACTACAATTATTATGTTAACTTCTGGTCAACCTTGACTACAGATTTCACCAACCAAAACATCCCTTTTTTAACCTTCATTTTGTATTTTATTGAATACATACAGTATGCACCAAAATATACAGTACTGAAATGAAAAGATGAATAAAATTACATTATTGTCATCTGTGAGTTTATTTCCCCTCAAAAGAAATTAACATACATACATACACACACACTATTAGCGTGTTGATTTACCATGGTATGCGCAATGTAAGTGTTCAAAGTGTGCACCGCCTCGGTGTAGACAGTGTTCATATCGTTCACGCATATTCTCAAACTTATCCTGAAACAAAGGTTGCTGCAGATTCCTGCAAAAGGAGATGATTTGCTCACGTAATGCAGGCACAGTTCTTGGTGGATCTTCACAGTTACACCACCTGATGCCTACTTGTGGGGAATGTTAAAAGAAAATGTGTTCAACTTTTAACATTCCCCACAAGTAGGCATCAGGTGGTGTAAGATCGGGGGAATGGGATGGGTATGGGAAGTCAGTACCATGTGAAATGATTCATCCTGGAAAGTTTTCCTGCAGCATGGCTAGAGATGCTCGAACAGTATGGCTGGTCGCCCCGTCCTGTTGATACCACTGTATATTCATGTGAATGTTACTTGCATGACAGAACCTTCTCAAATCCTGAAGAAATGGCTCGATCACTAAACCCCTGTAGCGTTCTTGGGTGACTTCCCCTTCCGTTGACAGAGAACACTACCCGAACGGCGAAATTTCATAACAATAGACAGCATAACTGTGTTACTTGGTGCCGTCTTATTAAACTCCTCTTGGAATTGTTCTGCCATCTTTTTCAAACTCAGTCCACCTTCACTACTGCTTCCGTATGAGCGGAAATAATGCTCAACTATGAATACTTTTTCCTCCTTCGAGAGACCCATTTCCAACAAGAACTGCACTCCTTTTCACTACTGCGAACACATGCAGCTGGAGCTATACCCCGTTGACAAACGCAATCATGTGTTCCAGATGCGCTAGTTTCAGTACTGTATATTTTGGCGCATACGGTATATCTTCAATTTGACCTAGAGTGATATTTGTGGTCGTAGACCCATGTAATCTTATCAAATTACCAACTGTGATTTAGATCAGTAATGCACCAAATATCGTTGTTTGTGGTCTGTTGGTAATTTTTTTTTTTTAATTTTATCAAATGCAAAGATCAGATGGACACTTTAATTGTGAATGAAAGGGAATTTGCACAAAGCTTATATGGTAACTTTATTTCCCCATTCTGCTTTATACACTCATCCTTCTTTAATTTTAGTAATGCTCTTGTATTGCATTTACAGAGAATCCTTCCATATCTTAAGTATTTTTCCTTCACTTCATTCTAGTGATTTTCTATTGACAAATTAACTGTTCAGATAGCTTGAATGAACTATTTGAAATGATGAATATGAATCGATAAATAAACTTGAAGAAATAGCTATTTATTTATTTTTTAAATTAACATTTAATTTAGAAAATTTTGTAGTTCTGTTAGAAATCAAAGTTTTTATTGATAGCAATATTATTTAAAATGTATTTATTACTCATCAGATCATTTTTTGAAAATGAAGTCAGTTCACATCTCTTTGTTCTTATTATCATTTTCTATTTCTAATGAAATTCTGAAATGTTTCCTGACATATATGTTAATTATAGAATACTTAGAGCCTTCCTGCTAACTATAAGCTTGAAACCATTTACAACATAATCATTTAGTGTTATGTTTCTTTTAATGAGCAGTAACAAATAAAAAAAAATAGGTAGTTTGGCATTTGAATTGCAAAAAACTTATTTGTATAGAATATATTAGTACACTGGAGTCAGCAAACCGATACATAAGCAGAATTATTAGTTATTTTTTTTTATGGTAATTTGCTTTTTAAAAAGCTTCTCTCTTTGCTACTTGAATGCTGAAAAGTAAAATTCAACTATTAAGTTAATTCTGTTATCTTTTTACTTTATGAAAGCCCAAATACTCGACACTAGACTTAGGTAATTTTTGGATGGAGGTAATGGAATTCATTATGCTTTTCATGTACCAGCTGATCGGTTAGTTCCCATTGACCTCCAAGATTTGTCATGACATTTAATTAGGCCCAACAACTGCTTTGTTTTGCACATCTCTTATCAGTTTTTAGTTTTCTTTCTTGATTCCATATATTTTCATTTGTTTTTCAATGTTTGGTGTTGCCCAACTGCAATATAAAAACAATCTGTATGTCTGAATCCTTACATTTATCTTTATCATGGGTGTGATTAGTAATCTTTTAATAAGATTATTCAAAATGTTTAATTAATTGTTATTGAATTGAAGTGGAACAAAAATTAAGAAATGCTGTGTTAGTA